>JAYRBT010000042.1:31558509-31641167 GCA_036023395.1 Myiotriccus ornatus | reverse complement strand
TGGAAGAAAAACTCACGAACTTCAGCTGGTTAGGATTTCGCTTATAGCAGCCAGCAACAGCTGAGCAGAGAGCAGCAGCAAAACTCCCCTCCAGCAGGAAGAAAGAAAAAAAACAACCAGGCAGCGTTTGCAGCTTGCAGCAGGTCTTCAGCCCACCGGCACACACACCAGCCTCTCCTCCCCACCTGAGTTCCAGCCACACTCCCCCCCGCTTCTCCCTCTCCTTACCCTGGAGACGAGAGAAAAAAGAACCAAAGGTGAAGTTCCTTATCTGCCCCGTTCCTAGGCAACTAATAGTTCGGCCATTAGCCAGCCCCAGCTAGGTCTTTTGTCACGCTAAGTATTTCTTGATGGCCCGGGGGAAGGGAGAAAATTCTGTAGCTTTCTAGCTAAAACCACAACAGATATCAACCAATCCATGTCAGTTTATTAAAAAAAAAAAAAGAATTTTATCTTAGATTTACTGTTGTGAAGTGGTGGTTGCTTAACTGTTTGTATGTAAAATCTGACCTCATGTCAAATGGTGCTTACGTTGTACAGCCTTGTTGAAATCTCACTTATGTTTATGCAGAAAATTAGCAAAGAGTAAAAAAATAGTACAAAGAAGAGAAAGTATCAGATGCTGACAGACTGACAGGGGAAAGGATGACAGAAATTTCATGTGAAAAACAGGTAGATACATTTGGAATAAATAAAGAAGCATCTTCTGTAAAGTGTTGCCATCCAGGGTAAAAAAAGGATGAGTGGCGTAATTCCCACCAAAGGCTGGGACTGCACAGTTTAGGAGTGAAGGTGCTGGGGAAGCTCCTTTCCCAGTGACAAAGTGGGAGAGAAGCTGTTGGGGTTATGGGAGCAAACAAATAGATTAAGCAGGAGGAGATTATTAGTGGAAGACTGTGGAGCATAGAAGCTGACACTGGGGGAAAGACACAACAGGGAAGGCTTGACAGAAGTGTGACTCAAATAAGGTTTTCATAGGAATGAACCTGAGTGGAAACATATTTATGGGAATAAGACCAAAAAAATCTTAACTGTTAAGATCACTGTCATCTAGACAGCAGCACGCAGTTCTGAAAATGCATTCTTTGACGCAGTCCACTAATTTGCAAACATACGATAGTTTTTCTACTCCCACATGGGTTCTTGGAAGGAACTGGGATATGAAGTAAGATAGTAAGACCTGGATTTGTATCCATTATACTCTTTGTCAGGTAACAGATATTTTCTCATCTTTTTCACTATTTGATGGAGGAAATCAAGCATCTCTTAAAAATAGGTCATCTCAGGTGATCTAAAAAACCTCAGTAGATGCCTTTTTCCACTGACTGTAGGGAGGTACCTTACAGCTAGAAGGCCTCTAACTTGGCCTCAGTTATTATAAATCTAAAGCTAGAAGTGATAAATCCTGGCCTGAATGGGACTGTGGTTTCCCTGTCTTTTGTGAGGGAAGCTGAAAAAAAGGATGACCAGAGGAGAAAGGACAGAGCCTGGGGGATTGGCTTATTTTCAGTCATAGTGGCGTCTGCTTATTTATATCAGACTTTTACTGCTGGACAAGTAGCTGTGGGTCCTTCTGTCTGCATGACCAGCAAAAAGCTCTTGTTGCCTGCTCTCTGCAAGTACTGAGATGTCACAGAACGTGTGAAATTGTGCTGTGAACAACCACTTACTATGAGTGTGAATGGTCTGTTTCTGACAGCTACATCTCAAGTTTTTTACAGTTTATATACATCAGTGGACATCATGGAACTCATCTTAGTTCCAGATGCTACCCATACCTGGAGCCACCTGGAGGCAGAGTTTAGGTGAACATAGCCCAGCAGACATAAAGCAAGAGACTACCTTGGTAAGAAGAACATGCTTGTAAGAAAGGTATGTTCCTTTCACATACCTGTGAGAAAGGCATATATTTTCCCTTCTGTCTAGTGTGATGGTACATGTGAGAGATGAAATACTCTTTTGTCATAAAAGAAGGAGAAAATGAATGTTCAGTTTTGTTACACACCTGGAGACAAAGCACCATGATTAAATACACATGGAAGAGCATTGTCAAACTTTACACTGGCAGTCCCAGTAGAAAGTCTGAACTTTCAACTACTTGTCTTCGTGTCACGTGTAAGATATAGGAAATGTTTATGGCTTTAATATGCAAATTATCCTGGTTATAAAGCTTCATTATAATTTTTCAACATGACAGCTCTTTCTGGATTCCATCACAGTCTTCTCAATTTTATATTGAAAAAATTTTATAGGGAAGACATTGTGCATGGTTCCTAATTATCATACATTGATCACAGAGCTCTGATCAGAGGCAGCTATTTAGTGAGAGGAACAGTGGATACAGCTATCAGTATTGTGACTGTTCTTTTAACTAAGATTTTAAATAATATTTTTTATTGCTTATTTTTTGAAATATCTAGTTCTCAATTTTTCTAGTGTTACATTGATTTAATTACTTTGATTTATGCACGTTTTGATGTCTGATTAGAGAGCACTGTTTAAATACATGCAGTCCCCAAAAGTCCATTAAATGAGTCTTCAATCGATTAAATCAAATTTTATTGTACAAGCAACTGCCTTTGTAAATAAAAATAAATATGCAATCATTACTTTTAATTACAACTGAGAAATCAAGATAATATGAACCTATTAGTTGTCAGACAAAAGCTTTGATATGCCTAGAAAATACTCTTCAAGTTTTATATTCATAAAGGGCTGGAATTGAGTTTGATAACAGGATTTGTCTTTTTTCTGTGTAGGCATTGACAACACAAATAGCAGCCTTAATTTAGGATAATTGGTAACGGTGCAGCAGGTTGCTTGTACTGATAATATTGCAGAACCTCCCTTTCAGAATGAAACAGAAAAGGAAATATGTTGTAGAGTTAGTATTTGTGAGCTTTGATTCTATTCCTGCTCTGCCAAAGATTTTTTTGACTTTTGACTTGCCACAGATACCCATACACCTAATACCTATCCCTTTTTAAAGCAGCCAAATATTTGCAGTAATATGCAATAGTTTTCAGTTTGCTCACTTGTTAAAAAAGGAGAGACCATTCACTAGCAAGGTTCGTAACTGAAAGACTGCAAGGTAGTTTAAATATTATGAAGAGGAGATATATATATAAATATCATTGATTTAAGTAAAGTATGGAAGGAAACAGGGTTACTGAGGGGTTTGGTTTCTCTGCATGGGGGAACATTTCATTGCAGCATTTCTCATGGTCCTTGGTCTGAATTAAAACAGTAAATGTGGATCCAGTGTTTTTCTAATTGATGTTTCCCAGGAGGTATCTCAGCTACTGAGATTTAGGGAGTCACCCCTAGTAACAGGAGATCCAGTACTCAATTCAGTGAGCACAAGCTGCCCAGACATTGGACAAGTGCTTTGCATGGCTTGTCAAGGTGCCATTTGCGTAATAGAGGCACAAAGAATTCCTCATGCAGTTTAATTCCAAGTGACATTTGCATACTAATCAATATGAACTTCATATTTAAAGACTGTTTATTCATTTACTCTGCTCACATCCATATGGCCTTTGAGCATTACTTTTTATCTAGCATTTTGAATAATAATACCCCATCCTGACCTGAGCATCTCTCAGTGTAGCTGCAGCTACTGTGGCCATGTCTACAGCTCTGCTCCTGGTGACCTAAGCAGCTTCTTTTATGTTCTTAGCAAGAAAGCATGGCATATTATTTCCCCTTGTGATAAGTATTAATCACTGTGTAGTAAAGTGGTTACAGGGTGTGAAGTCACCTGCTGGCAGTCCTTGAGAGCAGTTTATCACTGACTCCTGCTTCGTTAAATGTCGAGGCTTTCAAAAATAAATTACTTTCTTTTTTAAATTACACATTTACATATTTGACCTTAAGACTGCAAATTCTGTTGGGCAGGAAGGCAAGGTAGCTACTCATACAACACCCAACTTTTTTTATTCTCATTTTATACTGCACCTGATGCAAGGAGTTTTGTTTCTGGTCAAGCCTGACTAATCCTGGCACAGAATACTTGCCATTGCTCTAAAAGAAAAACTGACATAGAGTCAGCCTGTTCTCAACAAGATTGAGGTCTAGCTATGCCAAATGTTTGACATTATTCATCTGCATAATTTGAGATTTATCTTTTTCGTAGAACCCTGAAGTTCAGGGTTCAAATATAAATTTGACATTATGAAATACTTGGGTGTTTGTAGGCAGTAGATATAGCTCTAAGGCACTGTGAGAGAAATTAATGGGAGTAGAATGTGCTCAAATTAACTGAAGCAAGAAATGTGTACAATCTAACTGAAGCATTACAAATGCAAGTTGATAGATACAAGATCTTAAAAATTATTTTATTTCTTCTTTTCACTAGTATGTTCAGAGACCAATTGTTATGCTGAATGAAACTGGCCCCATCCAGTAAATCTACTAGCACTACAAAGATAAACATACTTCTTGACCTCGATAAGATATGATTTATTAAAATTACCACCAATACTTTGAAGTATCCTAAAATACAGAATTAAAAGCTTGTGCCTGTTTTCTGTCTTGAATTTATGTGATTCTCTTAATAGGAAACTTATGTGATTCTCTTAATAGGAAAGTCATTGTCACTTCTAATCTTCATTGACTGAAACCGTGATTGATCTTGAAAGTAAACATAAACATTTTAACTTTTTGTTTATACAACTGTTGTCACTCAGACAGAACATTTAAGTCAGTGAAATTTTTCTTTGAATAACAAATGGAATATGGAAAGCTTGAACGTTTTATGTTTAACTTAGTTAATGAGTTAAATACGTTGCTCTTCTGCTGTGACATACTTCAAATCTACAAATCACTGTACTATAGTACTATACTTCTTTTTCTTGATTACACCATAATTTGTTTGCTATTGTAATTTACATGCTGCAATTACTATATTGAGATATGTACCCTATGTGCTTGCAAAAAAAGGTGAATTTTAATTTAAGAATTACTGTAAAATGCAGAAAAGGTGCAGAGCAGCATAAATTGTGTAATAAAATGTAGTAACCAATGGCAATTCCATTTCAGAATCAGACAATAAATCTCAGTAGTTCAGTTAGGTATCTACTTTTCTTTGTACTCGTAATATGAGACTGATCACACCATCAACTTGTGATGAAAGCAAAGCAAATGGATTTCAGTGGAAAGATCCCTCTCTTTTCCTTCCCTATCAAATTAAGCCAGAGGTTCATTAAATCTATAAAGACTTCCTTATAGTCTACTGGAATTTTCAGCTGAGGAAGCCCTGTCTCCTCCTTAGTTGTACATTCATATTTTTTGAGATGTGGAATTTCTTCTTAAGCCCACTTAAGCTAAACATCCTGGAATTCGACAGCCTGCCACACCGCACCCTGATCTCCCACATTCCTCCTTCCCCCCCAGTCCCCTCCGAGAACTGTGTTGGAACAAAGATCCCACACCATGGGGGAGACATGGACAGCTAGACACAAAAACAAAACTGTAATTGCTACTAGAGTCCCAGTACAATGATACTACTCACTCAGGTTTTCAGGAGCAAAATTATTTCTTAATCATCCACACTGCAGTTCCACTGAGTAACTGGTAATAACCTGAAGCACTCTTTTGAAGTATTCCTCTTCGTTTGAATAGTCACAGAAAATGGACAGCCAAAGCAAAACTGTTTTTTGTGTTTTTCTTGACACATGGTCTCTTGGAGTAATAAAAGATTTCTTTGACAAGAAAAAAAATACAAACAAAAAACCAAATATTGAGATTACAACTGGTACTCCTCATGTTAAAATGTACATTTTCCAAGGAATGGCAATCTAACACTTTTGAATATCCTGCGCCTGTTGCTACCGTTGCTTTTGTAGCTCTTCGAATTTAGTTTCGACTGAAGATCCAAAAAGACTTCATATTTGCATGGTTACAAAATAGAAGAAATATCTTTAGTCTCATTTTGTTTATTTGTTTGGTTTTGGTTCTGTTTTGATGGGGTTTTTTGAACCTACTTTGGTGAAGTAGTCCACTGAATTCCACTGGGGTGTACGTGCTGATGCTTTGCTTTTCCTGCTTCTCGTTCCATGTGGATAGATTAGAAAATATTTATTTTTTTGTGTATGCCTTCACTTGCTCTGTATAACAGGGCAGTAACTGTCTGTAGCCTGAGGTGTTCAGTTATTGCATTTGAGAAATCTAAATGAGGGAGTAAAATGCAAAGTTGTTTGAAATAAGCTCACTGCCAAATCTTTGGCCACAACCACTGTGATTTCAGACTCAGTGAACTACTGCCCAAAAAAGCCTAAGGGATGAGTTTGTTTCCTGGTATGAGTGAAGAGAATTTAACTATTTGTAATAATTTGAAGAGACAATTGGTTTTATTTGTTTGTTTGTTTTATTTGTTTGCTTGATTGGTTTTCTTTTTTTATTTTCCAGTTTGTTTGGGCTGAAACCAGAGAGTTCACAATTTTTTCTTCTAATCCTGTACTGGTGTCAAGCAGCTTTTCACAGGCCTCGGCATCAATTAAGCCACTTTCCCAGCTACTTTAAAGTACTCCCCGCTTCCTATGACCCATTACACTCATGTTTAGCAGAGAATCACCATCATATCAAGAGTTACACTCTCTTCTGGCTCTGATGCTTCCCTTTAGTCTACAAATGATCCTCCTTTTTCCCCAGGCTCCAAGACATTAATTATGCCCCATGGACTGTTTTGTACCTTTTTTATGACACTCAGAAAAGCTCACTCTGTGGGCTTAGTATCACTAAGTAATTTCTCATTGGTATAGGAAAGAAAATTCAGATCACTAAGTTCTGTACATGTAGGTGAATGTAAAAATAGTAGAGATGAGTCTTCCGCTGATATTTTTTGTAACTTTTGAACAAACACTGACATTCAATAGTTATTTCTTTTACAAATCAGCAATTTTCATTTTATTTATACTGAAAAGGAAATGTGAGAGAGGTTCACTGCTGATTCAGATGAATTCTACGAAGCATATATAGCTAAATATGAAAACTCATAAAAAGGAACTGTAGAAGGCCAAAAAATATCTGACTTCTTGCATGCTGATGAAGACCCAAATCCACTAACTGCATGAGACATAAAGTATTTCTAAGTCCACCTCAAAGAAAATAAACAGCATGCTGTAGAGGGAACTTTTACTCATCTCCATGATAAACAGTGATGATTATGGCTTGGCCTTGTCTGCCTCTTGCTCATTTCAAAAGGGAAAGATCACACAGATATGCATCTTTTCATCCTGTCACTGGAGTCCAGTCACTCATTCTTTAGAGACACGTTGTAGTGTAGCCCTGATATAATTCAGGAACACCTATGTCTTTTAATCTTGAAGATTTCACCTGCATTGTAATGGTGGCTTTCTCTTTAGATGGTTTTGAGTGTGGAGCAGAATGAGTGAAGACATGTTGCAGGCTGATGATTCCCTCTCATTAAATATGGGAAGTGAATCTGGAAAAACCTGATGTGTCAATGTTCAAAAACATTTTCCAGAGTCAAAATGGCTTTGTTCCTTTAGCAGGTGTTTCTAAGGCCCTTGGGACACCCCAGGAAGTCAAAGTGGCTGAAATACTAAGTTAGTTTTTTTACAAATCTGATGTTAAAATGTAAGAAGTCTTGACAGCCATTCCTCGTCTGAGATTTCTGTGGTTTCACAAGTGCTCAAAATACCTGAGGACAAGCTCACAGTTTGGATTTACCGACAATACAGACTGAAGTGTCTCTTAAGTATGATTAAAAGTGCAGTCAGAGTGATCTTCTGTTTTCTATGCTTTCTGTGTTTTTCCTATTTAGTTTTTCTAAAGATATTTTGGGTTTAAGTAGTTCATATTTGCCCATACAAGCTTCTTTCAGTCAAGAGGAATGACTTGCACTGTGCCAAGCCAAACCCTAAGTAATGCTGTTGCAGGTTTAGCTCTTCCATATGGCTGATTTTTCTCAAATACAAATCCATTTGTATTGAGGTTTATTTGTTTTGGTTTTTTTGAGCTTGTTTCTTTGTTTATTTGTTTCTGGAATGTGTTCTGAATATCCCTGAATGTGTTCTGAATATATTGGAGCCATGCCTGTGACTCTGAAAGATAAAATTAGAATTTGTCAAAAGTGTTCTCCCAGTTTTGCAAGAAATAATTTACTGCACACCTTAGGATTTTATTTCAGTAGTTTCTTTAATATCTATTACTCGTCAAGAATTATTACTATGTAGTATTAAATATTTCCATCTTACAGTAAGCCAATAATCAACGTAAAAACTGGGACTGAGTTTGAAACAGTGGAATGCTATAATTGTTTCCCACAAAATTCAATGATGAACTGTTGAATTGAATATGAAGGAGAATATAAAATAGATAATAGATAATTCGTCTTTTTCAAGCATTGGAAGGTAGGATGAAAATTTTAGTACAACAGTTGGGGAAATCAAAGAAATAAGATCAGTACTCATAAATTGCTATGCACATATATGCATACTTATACATATGGACAGAAGTGTGGGCACGCATTCAGGCACATATGTTGATTGAAATAGTAAGCAGTCATACCACTTTTGCTGGAGACAAAGTGAAATAGAATAGTAGAATATTAGGAAAATGTAAAAAATTCCACAATGTACCTTTACATGAGTGTGCAAAAGTATGTACAGATTTCTTCTGTTTTCACATATATGTGCATAAATGTGCATGTATACATTGAAAAACCTGTAAGTAAAAGAAATACTTACGTCCACTGAAGTCCACATAGGTACAGAACATGTCACAAAACAAAGATGCAAACAGTAAAAGGTATCAGTCCCGACATTAGTTTTGCTTCTCAAAAGTTTCTTTTCTGTTTCTCAGGGTTTTTTTATGATATCCTTTTACATGATAATAAAAACCCCACCATGACTGAAGGCTGCCAGCTAAACTTTCTTCAGGGTTATCAGTGCAGCAAAACTTGACCTTGCTCTGTAGGAAATCTGTTTTAACTTAGAGCTTGCTCATAGAACTGCACAACCCAATCAATTATAGTGGAGAAAAAAAAGGAAAGGGAATGAAAGAAGAGAAAAATGAACACATTAAAGACAAGATAATTTTCAGTTGAATGCTATTGATTGTATTTTCTCTGGTTGTGTGTAAGTTCACTCTACACTATGCTTGAATTGTGTCTTCCTTCTTGACATTTTCCTCTGTCTTCTCAGAGAGTCACATGCTTCCTGCCAGCTTCCCTAGGACTATGCTGAAGGAGTTGAGCACCAGTTATGTCTTACCTGAAAGTGCATAGAGTCTGGCTGAGATGTTGGTTTATTTTCCCCATAGCAGCCCTCACAGTGCCGTGCTTTGCATTGATAGCTAAAAAGGTGCTGATAACACACCAGGGCTTTGGTTACAGCTGAGTGCACTGGCATATCATCAATGATGTCTCTCCAACATTTGCACATCACCAGTAGGTTGGGAGTGGGCAAGATCTTTGGAGGGAACACGCCCAGGACAGCTGACTCAAAGTGACCAAAGGGTTCCATATCATATGATGTCTGTAAAAACTGTAAAAACTAAGAGAAAGGAGGAGAAAGGAAAAGCATTTGTTATTACAGTGTTTCTTATCCAGAGCAACCATGCACTGAAGCCCAGCTTCCTGGGAAGTGGCTGGGCATTACCTGCCTGTTTATAGGAAGTACAAAATAAAACATTTTATTTTCCTTTTCTTTCATGCACAACCTTTGCTTTTACTTTATTAAGCTGCCTTTGTCCTGGCCCATGAGGATTTTTTCCATCTTATTTACTCTTCCCCTGTGCCCCATGCTGCTGAGGATGGAAGTGATAGACTGACTTGGTGGGTACCTGGCATTCAGCCAAGGTCAAGCCAAAACAGAAAGTCCAGGCTGTGTGAGAACCGTCAGGAAGCTCATTATACTCAGTCAGCTGGCAGATTCCTCCAGTGCAAAATGTTTCCACAAGTCTCTTTTCTGACTACTCACCCTCAAATATAGTGAAAGAAGATAAAATATACCTGTAATCTTTATTTAGTGCTGGTTAGAGTTGCCATTTGTACTGGTTCTTTGTTGGGGTCTAGCCTTTGACAATAAATAAATTACTCCCCAGCTAGTAAATTTCAATAGTATTCTGAGGTTTTTGGAGCAAGAAAACACAAAGTGATAAATTGGTAGCCCTAAGAGATTTATTCATAAATATTCCCTCTATTTCATTTAAGACTTTTTCCCCCCTCTTTTTAAAATATATTTATACTGAGGTTAATTTGCATCTTTGATGAGGCTTTTATATGGAAGGAAACCATAACACAATATTTCTTCTAAGTATTATTTTCAACCTTAGAAACAAAATAAGAGAGAGTAGTATAAGGAAAGATTGAGACTTCCCTTCTGCTGTGAAAAGAAGAGGATATTTAAAGTCCCTGCCTGAATTTTCATTTTTTACCAACCAAAATAGAACAAGCACACTTCCCCCCTCCTTTATCTTAAGCTTTATTTTTGTCAGAAATATTTATAGATTTGTTGGGACTAGATAAGCTCTGTAATTGTTCTTATTTAGAGAGAAAACCAGAAAAAAATTCTAGTAGTCAAGACCATATATCTTAAATGACTCAGATAATAATTTTTAGTAAATGCCTTTTTTTGTTTATATTCAAATGCAAATCAGCAGAAAATAAAATGCCTTTCCTCTCTGGCAATGTCTGAGTTCACAAGTGAAATAAATTCTGTCACTATCAACCAATTCCTAAGTGGAATAAAAAATTCTTGACTAAAATTCAGCTACTTAGAATTCAGTTTACTGAGATGTTTTATGATCACAAACCATAAAGCTCGGCAGCAAGGCTGCCCAGAGGATAACTGTATTAACTTTTATTCTATTTTGGTTTTAGGGAACTTGTTTAGAAAAGAAGATTCTTTCCTTTTAGGCTTATTGTTCAAGAGGCTAAGTTATGATATTATATGAAATCCCTGTTTAAAACAGAGATGAGTTGAACTAATGTATTTTACAGACAGATCTTTTATAGACACTAATTAGCAAAATGTTCTTCTATTTTTCCTCTCTAAGGGCAGCTGAGTTTGAAGATCAGTTTATTCTTTCCAGTGAAATTAAAAATATATTGATTTTCAAAACAAACATTATTTTTATTTAAGAAGATTGCAGTACACTGAAAATGAAAAGTCTGCAAATTTCAAACAGATAAGTTATTCTTTTTATTAGTCAGCGAGATACACCACAGTAAATTGATGGCTGTGTTCACTGCTTTCACTGCTTGCTACTGATGCTTGCTTCACTACTTTGGTGTTCACTTTGTGCTGCTGTAAGCAATGCACAAATCAAAACAATAAAAATCAGGATGCCTTCCTCTTCGTCATTTCTCCATGTCTTATTGTGTCTTTTGGTTGTCAGGTCTCCTGTCTTAGCTCCTGTTTTTTTCTTCTTTCCCATCATCTACGTTGGTCAAACAGTGTCTTTAATTCAACTATAATGTCTTAAAAAATCCAGCTTTGTGGCTCAAAACTTAAAAGAAACTAGTCGACCTTGGGTCCTATTAGTTTCAATGGGGATTGATAAAATCCTCGTATCAAATTCCATCCTTTTAAAAGTATAGATGAAAACTTCTCTGTGCTATCTTAGCTGCTGATGTAAGGAAGAAAGTGTAAAGTTGCATATATTTATTAAGGTTTCAGCAACATAACCTTTAAATATGTGATTAAGCATATTTGGCTTAGTGGTACAGCTGTTTGAAAGTTTTGAGTGAGCAGGATTGGAATATTCAGAGCTACTGTGAAAGTGTCCAGCTATTGATTTCTAAAAAATTCGTTGTGATAGTATGCACTTCTGGGTGGAAAGAAAGATATTTTGGATGTCTGTAAAAGTGAACAAATGCATATAGGACTGGGTGTTCTGACAACTTTATTTTTGCAATCTTCATCAGATTTATGTTTTTTAGTGTTGTAGTGTGTTTCTTTTCCCATTAAGGTTAGTTAGATTGAACTAAATTTGAAGAAGAGTTTCTTATTCCATCTAATAAGGATTTAAATTTAAATTTTAAATATAAACAATGTTTCATTTCAAAATATAGAACAATAGAAACTGTAACCTTCTGTCTTATTATTTGTATTTACTTTGTTTACTATTGTTGTGCAAAAATGTTGTATCTCTGCTTTTTAAGAATCACAGAGTCACAGAAAGAATAAGGCTGGAAGGGACCACAGCACACTGCATAGAACTGGGTCCAGATGGTTCTTGAATATCTCTGGGGACAGCAACTCTACAACCTCTCTGGGCAGTCTGTTTCTGTGCATGGTCACCTTCACAGTAATGAAGTTCTTCCTCATATTCAGGTAGAACTTCTTGTGCATCGAAGTCTGCCTGTTGCCTTTTGTCCTGTTGCTGTGCACCACTGAGAAGAGCTGGCTCCGTCCTTTTGACATTCTTCAAATACTTACAGACACTGACGAGGTCTCCTTCTCAGTTGTCTCTTCCTGAGACCGAACAGGCCCAACTCTCCCAGCCTATCCTTGTAAGAAAGATGCTCCAGTCCTAGTGGAAAAGAAAGAATTATATAATGAATATAGACTCTGAAACACCCAAGACTATGTAAAAAAACACAGAAGCTGAATGCAGTTTAGATATCTGTTGATTTTGTCTCATTATGTCTTCGTTGTCACGAATGAGTGGTTTGGCCCCTTAAAGAACCACCATCATAGGTATTGGCAAAAGCAGGGTTTAATATGAATTTGTGAAAATACGACCTTACAGAGTTAGATGATAAGGCTCACTCCATTACTTACTACACAAGTTAAAGCATATAAAGTAAGATCGAATTAGAAGCAATTTTGAATGGTTTACATGGAAGCCAGGAATGCAAAAGGGGGGTTGGATGCAAAGGATACAGATGCAAAAATAGGGGTACAAAACAGTTTAGCAGTACTTAAACACTGGGTATTTTAACACTTACAAAGTGATTTGTTAGCGTTCACTGCAATTATCATAAATTATCCAAGTATCATAATCATCTAAATGGCTAAACTATAGAGTTACAATAGTAACATTCATACCATAATCAATCCAAATGCACACTGGTAAAACCACATGTACACCTATTTCTATGTGTGAAGGTACCTAACAAAAGTTCCCCTCAGGTTCAGTGAAATACATCAAATCCCTTTGTGTTTCCCAACAGGCAAGGATTGCACTTTGAGGAGCGTGGAGTTGTGTGTGGGTGGTTATCAGCCTAGGTCTCATCGTCAGTGAAGTTCCTTCCAGTGTCATAAGCTTGAGGATTTGCAAGATCTGAGAGGTGTCCCATTTAGAGGAAGGTGCTGGTGCAACCTTTGGTAGTCCAGGAGACTGAAAAGGGCTCCCACTGCTGCTTGTAGGGTCACAAGATGATTGACTCTGGTCACCAGTAAGTTTCCAACCTGTCCTTAACCCAAGTCAGTAACTACTGAGCTTTTTTCCCCAAGTGCAGTAACAATGGTACTGTTGCACTCAGGCTACAACTCACAGTGGTGCCACTCCACTCAAGGTACAATTCAGGTAAATGTTTATCATGGCTACAAAGGAAAATTGCTTATCCTTTTTCTCCCGCCTTGGCTGGGCAGCTGATGTTTCTGGTTGATGCCACCTCTACCATGCAAGAGCTCCTAGTATGATCAGAAAGTAACTGGCTCAGCTGGCATGGTTAAGGGGCGCTTCATCACTCAGCTGGCTCAGTCAAGGCTTATCAGGAGCTTCTGAAATTGTAGAGCAGGCCTTAGAATAGGCTGGGGGCCCTACACCACTGCATCTATGCATTTCCTTTTCCGTCTTTAAAATTCCAGAAGATAAATTTAATGCAAATGAGAAGTGATTGAATTTAAAGCAGAAAACAAGAAAGTTCACAGTCAGAAGCCAGGAAGTGTTGAAAGCTTCCCATCTGTTTCCATCCCCTCTTTTTCAGTTTTATCGAGTGACTAGTTTGCGAGAAGCTTAATCATATAGCGGGAAACACAACAAAAATCTAAACATGCTACTTTGACTGCTGTAAAGTATGTTACTGTGTGAGTCTGGTGTGTGGCATTGCTTTCCTCTCGTTTAACAGAATGGCAGACCTTCATTCACTATTAATACATGACAGGACTGGGACACACAAATGAAGATCAGTGGTCTTTAATAATACAGTCTCCTTTTTATTCTAATGTTTAATAAAAGCAGGCAAGATTGAAAACTTTTGACAACAGTGACAGGATGATCCATAGTGGTATGACAAAATTGACATTACTTCAATATGATTTAACATAGTTTAAATAATTGTATTGAAGGGAATATTGATATTCATGTCAGCAAGCCTGATACTTAAATGCATCATCTTAATGAAGTTCTACTTAATTAAAAAATTAATAAAGGATTTGAAACAAATAAATAAATTAAAGTGTCAAGTCAAGAAATGAGGCTTTCAACATGATTTGAAGTTTTTATTTAAGACTTTTCTTGGAGACTTGGAAGGTTGGTTTTCTTACAGATAGTCATATATATTGGTAAGGTAATGGCCAGACTTCGCGAACGAAGAGCCGGGGAAGGTCTTTACACCTTCCAGCCTGCGCATTGGATTTTTTAGGTGAGTTACAGTGTGCGCTGTATTCAATTGAGAAATAGCCATATATCATGGAATTTACAGAATTCCAAAATGGATTGCAAAAATCGGACAGCTTCCAATTGGATTTGAAATCAATAGAATCTTAGGTTTCATGGTGAAGGAAGCATAAATTTGTGAGCATGGCTTAAGTATGCTGGTTCAAGTCCATGTTTCCTGGGGAGTCTCCATTGATGTTAGAACTGATTTATCCAACCGCATTTTAGACTTCTAGAATTTATATCATCATGTCTTAAATTATCATGATATTCTAAAACAGGTATTTAAGACAGGTGGAAATTCTCACTGTATGCCTGTATCTAGTTACTGAATATAAATAGGGTTCTAATTTGCACTAGAAACCTAGCAATATATAAGTAAGTTAAGTGAGCTGACTCTGAGCTTGGTGTATAACTCATATTTTCTTAATAATTAATCTCAAATATTCTCACATGCTTCTGGTTTTCATGTTCACAAATATTCTACTTAATATTCAACTGTTCCTTTCATGTAGTGGTACAGCCTGGTAATGACAAAAAATTGGACAATCTATTGAGTTACAACATGTATATGTTAGATATGATACAAGTAGATTAACTCTACTTACTTACAAATCATCTCTTGGATCTGTGGATTATTTTCTCAGGGTACTGAATAGGGTGAGGATACAACTCTGAGCTGAGGGCTGCAGGAGCATTTCCACAGGCTGAGCATCACAGTGCTGCTTTCTCTGCTCATTCCTTCAGCTTCTTGGGAGCGTGGGCAGGTTGCACAGCCTAGAGAGAAGGTGTGCTGTGCTCTGGGTAGGTTTGAGTGATCAGGGGACCTCCCGCACAGTATTCTGGCAAGGGGGTTCACCAGGTAATGATCAAAGTAGTGGTATAGTTATAAATCAAAGCTTACAGTCTAGGCGTTGAGTTTAGGCAGGTATCCAGATAAGAAGCAGGTTTTCTTCCAAGTATTGTTTCACAAAAGGCTGCTTGTGGGGCGTGCTGTATTGCATAATAGATCTAGATAGTAAAGGTTACTTACTTTCCTGGAAAACCAAATAAAACAAAACAAAACAATACAAGGTGTGTTGGGTTTGCACGGCAAAGTTTTTGTAGCAGAGGGACTACAAGAGTGGAGTCCATGGGAAGCTGCCAGTAGCTTCCCTTTTGTACAACAAAGCCAATGACAGCCAGCTCCAAGATGGTTCTGCTGCTGGCCAATCAGTGACATTAGTAGCACCTCTGGGATAAAGCATTTACAAAGGGTAAAAAGTTGCTGTGCCTGAGCAATTTGAACTTGAGAGAGGAGTGAGAATATGTGAGACAAAAAACTCTGCTAACACCAATGTCAGTGGAGAAGGAAGGGGAGGAGGTGCTCCAGCTATTGGAGCAGAGATTCCCCTGCAGTGCGTGGTGCAGACTATGGTGAGTCAGGCTGTCCCTCTGCTGACCATGGAGGTCCATGGTGGAGTGGATACACACTTAAAGGTGGATGCCCAAAGGGTGCTCTGATTCCATGGAAAGTCTACACTGTGGCATGTTTTCTGGCAGGACCTGTGACCCTGGAGGGGGACCTTTAATGGAGCAGTTTATTCCTGAAGGACTGCACCCCGTGGAAGGGACTTATGCTGGAGCTGTTAGTGAAGAACTGCACCCATGAGAAGGACTCACAGTGGAGAAGTCCATGGAGGACTGTCTCCTGTGGGAGGGATTCCATGCTGGAGCAGGGGAAGATTATGAGGAGTCTTGCCCCTGCGGAGAAAGAACCAGCAGAGAAGGTGAATGAACTGTCCGCAGCCCCCATTTCCTGCCCCCTTCCACTACTTGGTGGGAGGACGTAGAGAAAATCAGGACTGAAATCAGTCCTGGGAAGAAGGGAGGGCTGGGGGAAAGGTGTTTTAAGATTTGGTTCGATTTCTAATTATCCTACTTTTATTTGATTGGTAACAAAATAATTTCCCCAAGCTGACTCTGTTTTTCTCCTATTGGCAATTGTTGAGTGATCTCTCCCTCTCCTTTTCTTGACCCCTCAGCATCTTGTTATATTTTCTCTCCTCTGTCCAGCTGAGGAGGGGGTCACAGAGTGGCATTGGTGGGTACCTGGCATCCAGCCAGTGTCAGGCCAACACACAAGGGAAAGGGATATAGTGTGAAAGAAAAGGAAAATTGAAAAGTTACAACAGTGGCCAGGTGGACAGAGAAGTGACAGAGTGCCCTCTGGTCAATTTTTCCATAGTATTATCCAGTTTTCACAGGGATCTGGCCAGGATCTTCCTCCTGGAGAACCTGTTCCTGTTTCTTTCATGTTCCTGCTTCCGTTCTTGTTCATGGAACTGCTGGTTGGAATGTGCTTTGGTCATGAATATTTTCAGCTCTGTTGTTCACTAGGCCTCTTTTTACTCTAGTATAAATGAAAAGCTATAAAACTAGAAGTGTGAGAAGGAGTGGAGAGAATGGGTAAGTCTCACGTGAGAAAAAATCACTTTCTGCTGTAATGTCTGGGTATTCACAGGCCATGGGAACAATGTCGTGGGAATCAGATGAAAATGCTTGAACAGCAACTCCAGAGTCCATAGGTGAAAGGTTTCACAGTGCAAGTGGAAGACAATGTTACCAGCTAAAAGCTCAATGTCATGCAGTAGTGCCACAGCAATACTAAAAAAAAAAAAAAAAAAAAAAAGTAAACAAGAATTGTCAATACGAAATTTAACTGGAAAATAATCATTTGTATTTGTTCAAAAAAAAAAAAAAAACGAAGAAAAGGTAAAAAGAACATTCTGTTTGTCAAGTTTAACTTTTGCTCGAAAGGTGAAATGAGAAATCAGCTGCTTGCTCCACAAACAGTAAACATTTGGAGAAAATTACATAAATATTTGAAAATTATCTTAACCAAGCTGCTCAACAGTTAGGAAAGCAATGTGAATTCTTGTAGCAAAACATAGATACAGTACAGAAAAACCAATTTTTCCAAGTTGCATTGTACTACCATAATCCTACTTAAGAATTTGGAAAATCATAAAATGTAAAAAAAAATACTGCCTTTTTTAAGGTGGAATGTTGCTGTCAGGTGTGTTTTTGTCTTGGGGAACTGACTTTAAAAGAATCTGTACTGAGCCAATCCTGGTAACTTGGGGGATTTCACCACTTGCCTTAGTGTGTTCAGGTACAGAAGTATTTGTAGACATGTTGCTTCCTCAAGCTATGGGTCCTCATGGCTACCTCATTTTAGAAAGATGAGTTCCAAGACAGGCTGTGCCTTGGTCAAACAAGGAGCTTTCTGTAATAACTATTTGGTTTCTATTGAGTATTTGGCAATATTTTTTATCCAGGAGACATGAACAAAATCAGTGCAGCTTATTATCATAGTGCAAGGACATGACAAATAGAAGGAAGAGAAGTGTACTATCTAAAGAGGATGGGAAATTTAACAGTGTGTAATTGTTGTGTGACACAGGGCATGGCTCATCACTGTACTGCATCTGAAAACCGGGCGCTAGGCTAGTCCTTTTTACCTGCTCCTCCACACATGAATTTGGGTATGCTTTTGATCTTCTCATCTTATTAAGAGTAAATAAGGTATTGATAGGCTATTGGACATTATATGTTTGTAGCTTTTTGTTTTACAAAAATATAAAATGTAATGCAAATATTTTTCACTGTTACGAAGGAAGTATTTACTGGCTCCTTCGTTTTGAGGGAAATGCATTTTTCTGATGATGCTTTCATAAACAAAAAATATTTTGTTAATTAAACCAGGCAATTTTAATTTAGAAACTGACTATAGCAATCACAGAATGTTAAAAAAGGTGTAATTTTAAAATTAGATATTGGATAACTATTAACCACATGCTTGCTAAATGAGGATGGTCTACTCCCACATCCGGATACAAGAATGTCAGCTTGTGATAACAGTAACTGTGTTGTTTTTAGCATCTTGCTGAACTCTGGGAGTTTTCGTGTAATACTATTTTCTGGACAACTTCATTTGTTGAAAGTGAGAAAGTTTATAAAAAATCAGCTTTGAAACTAGACTTAGATATTATATTCATAACAGTGCAGACTGTGTTGACCATGTAGATGATTTGTAAGGAATTATTAGCAACTTTGAGGGGGTTAATGTCAAATGAGATATAAATAGATACTTGAGCTGTCTGTAAAGGTAATTCCATAACTTTTGCCCTTTCAAAGAAAAGGGAAAACAATATAGGACTTGATGTGTATGTGGCAGACAATGTGTTGTCTACAGTGTGTTTCTTGTTTTTTGGGGGGGAATTTGGAGCCTTGAAGCACCTTTATGATCATAGAATCATAGAATGGTTTGGGTTAGAAGTTAACTGGTTCAAACCCTCTGGCCACAGGCAGTGACACCTTCCACTAGGCCATGTTGCTCAAAGCCCCATCCAACCTGGTCTTTAATACTTCCAGGATTGAGGCATCCACAGCTTCTCTGGGCAACCTATTCCAGTGCCCCATTACCCTCACAGTAAACCTAATATTATGCAAGGTGGTCATGAAGTGCTATGTATATGCACACAATCGAAATTATACCATCAGTGCCAATGTTTTGTGGCTGAACTAGGGTGTGTGTCTCTTTTGAAGGGCATACATACCTGTGTTGCAGACTCCAAACAGAACAATTCTGGATAATAATTGCTCATTGTCACACATGTTCTTTACTTCCATTTGAATTCTCAGAACCTAGCAGACTGTGTGCACCTAAATTTCCTTGAGTAGGGAGAATGAGGTGAAAATGAATGTCTTCTCTCTGGCTCTCTTAGCTTCTCATCTTCCTCCCAGCCACCCTGAATGTATG
The DNA here is from genome assembly GCA_036023395.1 of Myiotriccus ornatus. NCBI lineage: Eukaryota > Metazoa > Chordata > Aves > Passeriformes > Tyrannidae > Myiotriccus > Myiotriccus ornatus. The sequence continues at coordinate 31,621,789 of JAYRBT010000042.1, read as the reverse complement.
TGTCATGGCTGTTCTTGTTTATATCAAATATAGGAGAAAAAAAAAACACTTAGTAGTCATTCTCCAGCTATTGCATTGGCAGATTTTTGCAAAATGTAGCCTTGTGCAAGAATCCTGTGTCACATTAATGGTTCTTTCCACGTGACCCCCAGCATCCAACCAGTGTCTGTAGCATAATGTCACTAACTCACTTCCTGACTGGAAGAAACAAACACAATTGGCTTGTATCCTGTTTTAATAATCCCCTACTCTAAAGCAGCATTACATGTGACCTGGCAGACCAGATATGTACATGTCCCACAGGTTTTGCGCATGGGAAGAAGGAGAACTTGTAAAATGTATGTCACTTTCCATAAAAGTTGGGTAGAACAAGAGAAAAAAATAAAAAAAGCAAAAAAGCTCAAGTGAAAATATCAACCATGTTCCTGGATTGGAAAAGGAGAAACATGAAAAGGGTATGTACAGGAATAGAGAGCAAAACTTTTAGAGCTTTTTTCCCGAAGGGAAATACAGGCTTGACAGACTTTACAACTGGACTGAGCATAAAAGCTTTATTAACTTAACAACAACACGAAAGGTTTTAAAATGTGTACTTTTTTCCCCCTTGGATTTTATTAGAAGAAACACTTTAATAGTTCCCTCTGGTAGCCATTCTTCAACAGAAACAAGTGATGAGGTTTGGATGCCAGAAGTTGTGGTGATGTGTTGGATGTGACAAACCAATTTCTGTTTCTTACAATGAAAACCTTCTTCTTTTTCTGTGTAAGTACTTTTTTATTTCGAAATCCTTTTCATTTTTCTATTGCATACATGGGTTACAGTCTATAAAATATACATTCTATTAACACTGTGTTCCAGCCATCCATCTGATATGAATTTTCTGGTGATATTTCTGTATGAGATTCAGTTGTATTCTTGTCACATTGATTTTTTTTTTTTCACCTGCACATCTCTGAATGGTCAGTAGCAGATTTACCAAAGGATAAAGACATGGGCTGACAGTGGGTGTGTTTAGTGTCACTCCCCGACCATTTAATTCTCACCTTTGCCTTTAGAGTGTTACAAACAGAAGACTCTTCTGTGATGTCTGCCTCACATTCAAAAGAATGTTAAAGTAGTATTCAAGAAACGACTTGCTCATATAATTGGCATTTACATAAAGCTTGGCCCTCTTTTTCTGAACCAAAAATCAAAAAGCTTGTTGAGTTTCTGCTTCAAGTGTGAAAAAGTTCCTCCACCCACCTTCCAGGCTGAACTGCAGAGCAGAATCCCAGTTCTTCTTGGAAACTCCCATAGGAAAAGGGTCACTGCATCTTTTCCTAAGACACGGGTGACTTCTGGTGCCCTGATAAGTCAGAATGCAGAGCCCATCATTGATAAAATTAAGTTAGAGTCATCTGTGCAATACCATATTTTCATAGATAATACATGCAGTCAAATATATGCATATATGTAGCTTCTTTTTTATAGTCTTATAATTTTGTAATCTTTACCTGTATAGCATAAAGGACAACACCAAAAATAAAAACTAGAAGGAACTTCAGAGGAACTTGTTTGCTCTGCTATTGAGTGTGTGCTAAATTCAGTTATTTTTCTTCTGAACAGCTATGAAAGTAAATGCTTTTAAGGTTTTGAAACAAATCTGAAATTCTCCTAAACCCACATAGCTTTATCAAAATCAATACCATTACCTTGCTTCCTAACATGGAGAATCTGTATAATTTTCGAGAACAAATTTCATCAGCCTGATTCGTTACATGTGCAAAGGAGCAGATAGAACAGGAACATCTTTTTAAGCTACTGTAATCCTTAGTTAAAAGAGACTTCCATAAGTTAAAAAATATTAATAATTTTTATTAAAGTGTCCATTTTATTTTACATCCACCAATTTAATTTTATTTTTGTTTTCTTAGTGAGTTTTTATTTCACAAATGTCAGCTCCTTTCAAGTCACAGTCCCTTCCATGGTGATAAACTATTAAAACCAGAGAGGGGTATAGTTTCAAAGTAGTGCGTAGGCAGTATTAGCACAAATCCTGTTATACATGAACAGATTTTAGCACATACCTCCCTTGCAGTGCTTCAAAAATGTATCCCTTCATATAAAAATACCTGCATGGATGGCAATATAGAGAACAGACTGTTTTGTTTGAAGTGTCTAAAGTAATTCAGATTAACCCTTTTTGTAACAAACAAAAATGGAGAAGTCAGATTCTACAAAAGTTCTCAGGTATTTTTTCAAAAGCCCTCCACACTTCAGGGCTTATTTTTCTCCGCTTGATCCACTAATCCAACAAACATTAGGGAAGCAACATTAAACTAACACAAAAATACAGCAAATCGATAAAAACCCAACCAAAACATAGCAAAACATAAAGTGTTATCATTAGGGATGAGGAAAAAATCCCTTTTACTTATTTCACTAAAAATTACCTTTTTTAACATAAAACATGTACAAAACCATGAGCTTTTGCTGACGTATTTTCAATACATGATGAGAATATAATGCGTGTGCATGATAATTGTTTTTTTCCATATCAAATTGGCCTTCTATCAAAGATGGCAGAACCCTGTCTATCAAATACCAGTATCAGATACTGTAGAAACAAAGATATTTCTATTACCTAGGGTTAAAGATGGTACAATAGCTCTTTCTGAAAGACATTTCTACTCAGTATAATGTCCAGCTTTCCTTCAAAGCATGAAACTTCTGGAAAATATCTTATTGCATTAATTAGTGACTAGGCTCCATAATTCGCTCAAATGCTACCTAATTCTGCATTTTTTTTGCATTTTTAAAATATTTTTCCAAAATAATATTTACTTCTTATAAATTATACCCACACATAAATATAATTTACATGTATAATTTCGTATGTATTAGGTATAAAATTATTTATTATTTTACCAATTTACATAGGCTATCATTCAGTTCTGTTAAATCTCGTAACTTGTATTACGAGAAAAGAGAAGTCAGAAAAGCTAATTTATTTTTCCTGTATTATTTGTTATTTTATATAATTTAATGAAAATTTGTCTTTCTCACATGGACTCAGAGCCAATATATGCCTTCGAAGAGGTCACCTTCATTGGCAATTATTATAGAAAGAAGTAGAATTTAGACTCTGACGTCAAAAAGAAATAGAGTGTTTTAGTGCTCTAGTCAATCTTTCATAGCACTCCCGTTTCATCAAACAACTTTCGGTTCCAAAAAACCATCAAATGTCTGTGCAGGTTTGACACCTGCACAGCAGGGACAGGCCTCCTGCTCCAGCTTTGTGTCTAAGATGAGATGCCTGTGTTACACATAGTACTGTTGTTTAGTACACTCAACATGTAGCATGAGAAAGCAATTGCCTTCCATTTCTCTGGATCTTCAAACAGCATTTAACTAGAATCATAGAGTCATAGAATCTGTCCCTGGAGCTATTTAGAAGAGACTGGATGTGGCACTTAGTGCCATGGTCTAGTAACTGTGGTGGTAGTGGATCAAGGGTTGGACTTTATGATCTCAGAGGTCCTTTCCAACCATTTGATTCTATGATTCTGTGATCTTCAAGCAGCATTTAACTAGAATCACTGCAATTCTGAACTGTTATTTGATCAAAACAAGGTAGGATCTAATGGTTGTTTCTGGAAAGACATATTTTGTTTATATAGGTACACAGTTCCTTCTTTTCTTGGTTTAAGAACTTTGGATATCGGGCAAAAATGGAAGAAGACTGCCACCAATAGAAGCTCAGCTACTTATCCACATCTGGCATTGTTTTATTTATGAGGGATACAAAAATGGCTTTCCAAGTGAGAAGGGACATGTTGATGCTTCTAATTGGGCATACTGGAGGAAAAAAAGCACTTGAGGACTGAAAAGCAAGTGTTCGGAGGAATGTTATATTAATATTTAATATCTTAACAATTGTATTTGCATCATTTATGATGAAGTTAAGGAAAAATATTTCCTGCTTCTTAGACAACAATGTAAGAGGGAAGTCAGTGTTTGTTACAGTACAGGTGGTATCCAAGCATTCTGCGGTTTGCTTCATCTTTAGAACCTTAAATTCATGCAGTGGAATACTGTACAATTATATCCTATGACGGATTAGCTAAAAGTTGAACAATTACTCTAAACTGGTTTTAGGTATACCTTAGGAAACCTGTCTGAAGACATCTGATAGATGGATCCTGTGGATCCTTTTTTTACATACCTATTAAAAAAATCTATACTCATGTGAGATGAATCAAACCCTAAAAGGTTTCTGATACACTCATCTGTAAGCATCTGAGGAAATGAATGCCTGTTCATTAGAGTACTTAGGGCCCTTGAGCAAGAGATAAAATTCATACCTAACTAACTTGGTAACAAATGGATTTATGCTTGTACTTGCAATCTTTATAAGGATTATTCTGAAGACTTTTGTAGCAATATAATTAGGTTGCATAAAACATAACTAGAAAATGCATAAAGACAGAATTCTAAAAACGGATGTAATTCTCTATTAATATATTTCAGCTGATGCAACACAAAGTGAGAATATTATTTCACTTTCACATTTTTCTTCTAAAGCAAGACACAGGGGTTCATTACATTTTTCTCCTCCCTCCCTCTTCCCTGTAAGAAGTTTGCAGGCTCATCAAATTCAGAAATACAAACAGACAAAAACTGATCCACCTGGCCACCTAATTCTAATTCAAGCTGCTTTGCACAGCTACTCTACTAGAGGGCCACATTTTTTCAGAATTATTTCCTTTTCTGCATACTTATTAGCTAGCTTGGTGTCTGGAAATGTTTTGTTCTGTACTGTTTAATAATTTTTTGATATCCTTTTTTAAAAAAACCCTGCATCTCATCTACACTACAGGCCTGGCTGTTGTCCAGTTTAGTGTATCACCTGGGTGAGACACACCTGATCCCTGTGCAGTGAGTTATGCAGAATCTCCTAGTCCTTTATGGGATGAATCTCATGTAATTTATCAGAACAGTAATTTACTACAGAACTAAAAATTAACTTTAAGTGTTTCTGTAGTAGAAAAATTACGTCATTTACTTCTATTATAAAAAGAGACAGAGATAAAAAACATTCTCTATTAAGGCCTGTACCTTACCTAAATGATTACTTTAAGAACACTTCTGACTTCTAATTCTAAATAATATTATAGGAGATTTCTGTTAGGAACACATAAAGCACTGTATATGAAAAGCCACAGAAACACCCAATACATAAGTACTGTTTAAAAATATGATTCATTTTGGATTATTACCTCCCTAGCAGGGCTTGGGGAATAATTTGCATCAAATGGTACAATGAACAAATTTGTCCTCCTTGGCTTGTGAAATGGCAGTGAGGTGACTGGGATTCCCTCTGTTTTATTTAGTATTTTTATTTACAGAATTGCGAGTGTGTTTGTGTGTGTATGTAGTTAGTTGAAATTTATTACTTTTTCCCTAAATTGAAATAATAGAAAAGAAAAAACTGCTCTTTCTTCTTTTGTATGGCATAGCTGAGAGACAAACACTGCTTTACCTGCTGCACTGCTTCACCTGCTGCACTGCTTCTCTTTGTGTTTCTCTTGGGATTCTGACTACACAAGTGGCAGCTTTGGTGTGTGATTAGAAAGCTAACAGCCATCCCCAAACAGTCTCAAGTATCCACACTGACTATTTCCTTCATCACTTCCTCTGATTTATTTCTTCCACCTTGATGAATAAGATAAGACATTAGATTTGCCAGCTGTTAAACTGATCATATGTTTAGGACGCATTATTAATTTTATCTGAAGTATCTTAGCTGAGCACTTGCTATGAAAAACTTCAGAAATACTGTAATAATTATTGAAAATCTTACTGGCAAATAATTAATTCCATTATCTAATTTTCTTTGAGGCAGAATTCTCGTAAATACTTCAGCAATGTCCTTTTCTGTTGGGAAACTGTTCCATCCAGTTTTAAAACAGTATCTCTGTTATGTTCCTTACGGATATTTAACCTGAATGAAACTTTTCCTGAGTTTTTTCTTATATTTCATAAGAAGTGAGCTCAGACTGCAACCTATTCATCAGTGCACATGCTAATAAGAAATACAGTTTCAAAAATTTATTGAAATTTAATATCTTTGAAATTCTGGTTTCAGTGGATGGAAGGGTTTTAGAGGTTTTGAGGATGCTTGTGTAGGAGGGAGGCAGATCCTCAGATATACCTGCATACACAAAAGCAGAATATGGTTTTGTAAAATTTGCATGCTTAAAAGATTTGATTGCTAAGTTGATGATTGTCATAGCACATGGGTGAAAGTTTCTCTGTGTCAGACTGAAAAAGGAGGATAGTGAGAATGATCCAGGTTCTTAGGATAAAATTTGGAAGTCTGTCCAGCTGTGTGTCAGTGCAAGGAAATAACATGGACTATTTTGAACATGGTCACTGGAAGGCATGAACACACGCCTGGGATAATTTTTTGAATTCCTTTTTAATAGATGAAATGTAAAATTTAGTGTCTTGTCCTCCAGAAGTTAGCTATTTATGAAAGCTATTCATAGAGATTCCTTCTATGTTTGATGAAGAAAACAGCTTCTGAAGGGTGATTCAATTTGTTCTAAACATTTATTTTCTGTTCATTCAGAGGGTATTAGGGACTAGCTTGACATAGACAGCTGAAGTTAGGTGAAATGAATTCCACCCACTAAGTATTATTATTTTCCATATTGCCTTCTATATTATCCTTAACGTCTTTCACCTCCAGCAGATTTTTGCAGGAAATTGGATGATAAGTTTAAGTGGATCCACCCAACGTACCAGTGCTATCACAACCATAACTGACATGGATTTTTTAATGTTTTTAGTTGGAACTATTAAAGTATCTCTAGTAAACCTCAGTAGATTCCAGATGAGTGGATACCATATCAGAGATTATATAATGAAATCTAATACTATATTATGAAAATTATTATTATATTTATTTTAAATAAATATTATATTATAAAATTATTACATTATATTAAGAAGTTTAATTTTGTTCCAGTGTTTCTGGGAGTCCTGATGATGCTGAGTGCAATTCTGGATGTTTGCAGGATTGAGTCTTCTATGATCTAAACAGAAAATATTTTTAATATCAAAGAGAGATGTCTACCATGTGCCTTTTATATGGAGTTATCATGGATTGTCATCAAGTAATAGAAAAATGGGAATTCATTACAATGATGCATTTATGAGATCTATAGCAATCCAAATTCTTACAGAGATCACCAAGGATTTGTCTTTTAAAATCTAAAAGACAGCACTATGGAATAGGTACTGTATTGGAATAGCAATGATGAAGTTGCTCCACATGGCATTTCATTTCTGGACGGCAGCAAAGATCAATGTACTTGCCTACATCGCCTGAATTAATATCGCTTTCCACTAAGGAATAGAATCTTGCTACATAACTTCTTGCTCTACATTAGAAGTCTCTCACCACAATGACAGAATATTCTGAGTAGGAAGGGACCCACAAGGATCATCGAGTCCAGCGCTTAAATGAATGACCCATACGGGGACTGAACCCACAACTTTGGCATATCTATCACCATGCCCTGACCCATGAAGTAATGTCACACGAGTTACAATGAAGCAGATCCTATCAGGTTACTATCAACTTAGAAAATAATTTGAAATTATGATGTACTGAGTTATTCTACATTTCTGTTCCAAGCAGTATTTTTTACTGCTAAAAAACTCAAATGCCAACAAATACAAAATACTGTGCTGCAATGTAGTTTTCTCATAGCATCTGTCTTCAAATGAGGGGTAATTCATAGTTGTTTTATTAACTCATTTGAAATCTCTTAGAATAAACGTCAGTTTTTTTTTCTTTTTGACAGAACTTTTCTTGTAGAAAGATGCTGTAAATTCAGCGTTTTGCAAAAAAGCCCCTCTTTTGCCATATTTACTTAGGAAGTTGAAAAACTTCTCATTTGAAATCTCTGAAAATATTATGTATGCTAAATCTCTGACTTTTTTTCATTATAATTCATTTTAATTTAGATACAGATTTTTTATTAAGATATATTTACATGAAATGACTTTTTCAAAATTTTAAAAACTATTATCCATGTTCAAAGCATTTTATTATATTAAAGCTTATTTTTAGAGAAGCTTTTGGCATTTTGACTAAAAAAAACCCAACCAAACAAATAGAAAACCAAACTTTGGATCTTCACTAGTTGATATTTTCTTTTTATAAATTTGACTTGACTTTCAGAGCTTCTGATGAACATCATTACACTAAACTGTCTGAATACAAAGCTCTATAAGACATAACATTAAAAGGCATTTCCTTGTTGGTGTAGTTGTAGGTTCAAACCATCTTTTATGGGAATTTGGACATGCTTAACACCTCTCTCTCTACAGGCAACTAAAAAAGTGTGTTTTCAGCTATAAAACACTAACAATAATCTAGGCTAATTCTCTAGCTGGGTTTTTTTGTGGGTTTTTTTAATGACGTGGGGAACTCTGCTGTATTTAAATACACCAGGAGAAAAAGCTACGAATGCTATAATATTAATTGAGCATATTTCTGTATACCAACATTATTTGACCTCCTCCTCCTCAAGTCTCATTTAAGCAGCTTGAATTGCTGAGCCTGAGAGAGAAATAGCTGCTCAACATCAGCTCTCACTCCTCTTTTAACAAAGGCTGTTGGTACCTAACAGGACAGTTGGTAAAGATAAAGAGGCTTTGAAAAGGATCTTGAGGTATTAATGGAGTCTGTGAGAACTCAAAGGAAAGCAGGCAGGCTTCAAAAATGATAGAAAGAAGGAACTTTCCCAACCCTTTAGAGGAATGGCTGCAGTGTACTTTGTTAGTATCCAAGAAGCCACTGAAAATTACTGTATTGAGAGTAAAGCCACAGCAAACAGATCACATTCTTCAAAGACAGGATGGGGAAGACATTTATTTCTGACCTTTTAAGTCTTTCTCATCAAAAGAACTCTGGGATACTGTTGCACAGTTTTGCTGTTCTGACAGGATAACCATCATCATGCTGTAATATTTGTTAGACAATACGCTGAAATCTGGAAATTCCTCTTGTAGACTTCAATAGGGTTTACATCCAGGCTCCTAATGATGGTGAATTCTGTGTGTTTTGACATGTGCAGATTATGATATTGTTTAACTGGCTCATAAATTTCAGTGTTTAGAAGCACATAGTTAAACTGTTGAGTTTTCATCTGTTAGCGGTGCTTATATAATATAAAACCTTACAGTCTATTGGGATCTGACCTGAAACCACGGATTCCTAAAATTATATGAGAAATTTAAAAAATCTCAAGTACTTGCAAGTTAGTGTAGGGTTTCAGGTCTGTTTAAAGCTCATTGAATATCCTTACTCAGTGCAGTTAACGCCTTTGGTGCATTGAACTACCCTGAACACAATATTTTTTTTTCAAATTCACTCTTCTCTGAAGTTATTTAAAGTGGCATCAAAGCCCTGCACTATAAAGGAATCAATTTAAATGACTTCAAAAACACTAAAGTTTGATTGAGACTTTAATTGAAAGTTTAATTCTTTCTCCTCCTCTCACTAATACCAAATTATTTCCTATTAAAAAGACTGTTTTTTTTAAAGACTTCACTTTATAAAGGGAAGAGCAAAAGTATATATATACTCAGGATTTTTAAAGCATTTTTTATCAGGAAAAACTAGGGAGCAAGCAGCAAGCTACAGTCACAAATATCTCTACAGTTATCTATCTATTAGGCTGGTCACGCCACACATCATGCTCATGCAGAGTCCAAAGCCATGCTGCAAGGGCTGGCTGATAAAGGAAAACAGGTGGAGCATGAAGGCTTTCATATTCACCATTCTCTTGGAGTGCCATTGTCCCATGGCAGCCCTTGGGAAATACTTCTGCCTACAAGAATGGTTCACATCACTTTTGCACTCTTCAGAGTGACTTCAGTCCTTTTGTTTTCACATTGAAAATTCTCCAGCTCCTGGCTAGTTTACCTTCCAGAACTGGTATTCTCACAAGCCTGAATGGGAGCTAGGGTTCCTCCAAACTGCTTTTTGTAAATATATATTATGTAATTATAGCAAAATCTGTCTATGCCTACCTTCATTATTTATCATCATTGTCAATTTCCTTTTAAAGTCTTGTAACCTTTGTTTCCTCGTTTAACTATGCAAAATTGATTCTATTGCAAGACAATTAAAGAGCACTTTATTTTCCAAGGAAGGAAGATTTAATAGTTGCATTAATAGGTCATTGTGGCAGAATAATTTGATTCTTAATTGTACAAGGAATAAGCACACTGAAGATAGAATCAGCATGCAGGCAAAGGTGTTAACTGTGAATAGGAATAGAAAGAAGTTTAATGTCGAATATAAAAGAACAAAGAGATTGTTGCAAGATGATTAAAAACATAGTAGGCTATGTTATATAAAAAATAATTTAGATTACTTACTTAGACTAGATACTCAACTCTGAGATATCTGCTGTTAGTAACAATGAATTAGAAGGTAAGTGGCTGTAGAAATCATGATTTTTAGGAGATAAGGATTCATGAAGATTTTTTCTTGTTTCCTGGTGAAGATTAAAAGAAAATTAGTAATTGGTATTGCTGCAGTGCTTCACAGGTTAACTATAACTTTATATAATTTCCGGAAAAACAATTTGTTCTGTAGATAAGATTCATACATAATAAGCCCTAGATGGAAGTGTACTATGGTAAAAAATTATGAGTTAAATGACTTTCTGTCATGTTGATATAGAAAGAATTCTATAATTTATTCTTCCTAATTTTTTCTTGTTATAAAAACTGTGTATAGTCTATTTTTCTCTGCTAGTAATCCAGCTATGATCACTGCTGAGGTAGGATTCTGAGCAGAATAGAGCTGCAATCTCACCTTTGCAGCCACCTTGCTCTAGTTTATACTCATGTGTTTGCATTTATACTGGTCCTTGGACAAGGCAATGTGTTCTGAAGGCATCTGACACCAGTACCCTGCAAGACTTGTGAAACTCGAGTCACAGCACAGTCTTACAGAATCTGAAGGACTGTGCTAAGTTTAGGCTAGGCATCTGCACCACCAACAGGCTCCAGAGCCACGGGGACCCTGCTGGGCTCACCTGAAAGCTGTTGGCTGCCTAGGCAGGTTGTTTGCAGGCTGGCTGTAAGAAGGTTGCAAAAATGAGATGGGTGCTTTCACTTTGTAAGAATACTCTTGGACTCTGTCTTGGCTTCAGCAAGGCAAAGAAACAACTGTCAGAGTTATGTCAAAGACAGAAAAAAAGGGCAAAAAAACCACTGAACTTTGCAATCAGGGGAGAAGCCAGGATTTTTGTATTGCACTTTTAAGCAAAAAAAGCAAATTAGCAAGTGTTTAATTAAAATAAAAGCAAACCCAAAAAGTTTCTCATCTGTTATGTCACCTCTCTGTATCTTTGTTCTTAGCTTCTGTCTTGTGGCTTATTCTTGAGTGAAAAAAATCTAAACAAAAATGAAAGCTTTGCCCTCAGAGGGTCGTTTGTTGCTCATTCAACCATGGCAATCTGTAAAATTCCAGCAGCAAGAGAGAAGGAGAAATTAAAAAAAAATACACGTGTTGTGATTTAACACAGACATGTACAGGATCTATTGTTTTACTAGTATAATTCCACAGTTTTTCTGCAGACAGATCATTTCTTAGTACAGTCCCATATAGCTGACTGTTTAAGACACAGGCTCTTTTGAACACTGTAATAAAATATAACTCAAAAAGGATCTTCATCCATGTTCGAGGAGGCTCAGGGGAGCAAAATCTCTTTAGTATTTCTGATACTTGCTCTGGTGGGAGACTGCTGACAAACCTGACAGAGAGATCTAAAAATCCCAAAGCTTCCCCGCCCCCCCCCCATTACTGTTATGTATTTTGATCTACTGGATAATTAAAGAGACCTTTCTGTGATCACAGACTACTTTTTCTGTGTTCTTCCAGCAGCCTGAGAACAGTTAAAATATTTTGGACAGTCCTGACACTATCAATATTGAAGCATCACATGAATTTTAGGCATTGATACATTACTTACTATGCAAACTTTAGCTGCTCTAAACTTGTATTGAAATTTCCTACCTTACTCTAGAATTCTTTAATTTTTGCATGTAGTCACCTCACCTGCCTTTGAGGCATAAAATATTATAACTGATTTAAAATAGTCAGCTATACTCCCTTTGTAATGAATCAACATTATTCCTAGAGGGAAGTTTAATCTTGAGTGTCTATAGAGAGTCCCTGAGTATCTGGAAGTTTCTTTTGACTATGTAAAGGAAGGAATTCAACTGTGTTTTCTTAACGTCCAGCAAAGACCTAATTGCTGATTCCTTTCTTTGCTTTGCAATTGAAGAATATTCCCTGTTCATGTTCAATATTTTGCCTGTTGAAATATTTGTAGTATTCGCAATGAATGAGGTAATACTACTGATCTAATACAACAAGAACAAAATCACAAATTCTTCTCAGCAGAGCTATGTCTGGGCTCAGGCGACAAGCAAACATTTAGAGCTGACTTGTCCCTATCACTAGTGCTATGCTGATGTGGAGAGATGTTCCTAATACCTTCTTTATGCCTAATGAACTGAAAAGACAGTAGGGATGTCAGATGCTATGACTTACATGCTATTTAACCTCTGAATGGGACACTACAAAGTGGTATTCCCCCCAGCTGTTTTTTTTCATTAAATAAAACCATACTTGTTCTGTTACAATGACAATTTTTAAAGGAATAAGTGTGTCCCTGTCTGCCTTCCTCAACTCCTCAATGACGAGTTTCAAGCAGGGATCCTCAAGAAATACAAGTTTTATACGAATAGACACCTACAAAAAGGGGTAAGTTTTTAGTGATTTGATACTTAATGGAAATCTCTGCAGTGCCTAAAAAAAAATGGCTCAAGTTTTTTGCTTCTGCTTCCTCGAACTTCCATATCTTTCTATGCCAGGCTGCAGATCTGTTTTCCATTGTATGTCACCACTGTCACTTTAGCTTACTACCTCCTTTTTTATTTTTTCTAGGATCCTCAGCACACATACTGTATGCCTGTAAATTTGTGTCTGGGATTCTTTCTGGAGTAGCTTCCTATGAGAATCAATTTTTAAGTCTTAACTGATGTGAGAATCACAGTTTAGCACACTGCATTCCCTACTTATCCCACTGACAGCTCAACCACTGGCAATTCTTTGTCTCCAATTCATTTCTAACAAAGCTGCAATAAGCGAAAAATTGTTCTCTAAGCAAGACTACCACTGTAGTGACTTTCTGCATAGTTCAATTCATAAAATACTATTTTTTGCTTATTTGAATAAGATCAGTTGTAAAATTATTATTGGGACTAAATCATGCAGGCTTAAACTTGGGCACAAAGCCATATTAATACAAATTGTCCAAATGAAACAGAGTAACATGTTCAAGGAAGTACATATGATTGTTTCTGTAGCATTTAGTCTTAATTACTGTATCCAAATGTAATCTTATTGATGAAGATTAAAAAAAAGCCAGCATGATTTTCCAATTCTGAAGGCCTTGAAACTGCACATCAGTTTTGGGTCTCATATACAAGGACAGCAGCACAACATTTTTTAGGTCCACTTGCAATATCTGCAACTACAAGTATAAAAATTCAGCTATCAAACAATTTAAACTAAGCCTTGCTGCATAAAGCATGTTATTTTATCTCCAAAATCTGTTTGCCACCCATTGCGATAAAACTACATTAATGCATTAAATTAAATGATCTTATTTTATAGCTTGCATACAAATCAATGAAGCGAGTGAATATTAACTAACCTAAGCCCTAATTAAAGAGCAATGAGACACTGATAGCTGTTATATCTTGATATTTGAAAGTTAGTATTTTAATTATTATCCAAGGTCAGATTTTCATAATCAACCAGAACATGCCGCTACTTACATTATTAAAATGCCACATCTTGTATTAGTAGTCTGCACTAAGGATAAGTGTATCTTCAATAGAAACAGAAAGTTCTGCAGTCTTTTAGTATGACTGTTAAAGATTATCTGAGAAATATTATTTCTTCCTATCTTATGTTTTCTCAAACAACATAGTACACCTGATTTGTATTTGAACAGAAAAAGGCAGAAATATGTGAGAGTATAAATGAAAATAGGACTCTCTTCTGAACTATAATGCTTAGCTACTATCCTGTCCTGGAAATCCCTTAATTTCTGGTTATGCCACATATTCTGAGTGTCATATGGAAGTCAGTTATGAAGCAAATAAGATTGCTTCAGTTTTAACCCTTTCTGGCAGTGCCAGCTCCATGAGGTTTTCCCATAATTTTTCTCATGATTTTACAAGCTCAGTACCTACTTCCTAGTACAAGACTGCCAAAGGTCACTCTGTAATTACATTTTGAGGGACTCTATATGAAGTCAGTAAAATTATGTTAAGAGTCTTTTCCACTCCACTACTCTTGGTCTGTATGCACTTCATCTGCATGTGCTTTTCTACATGCCAAGTTCCTAAAGTATCTTTTAAGGCCCCCTTGAGCTGAAGAAACTCTGCTGAGTTGGCTGAGCAAAATAGGAATTTGAGGATAGATATCTGTGAAGGTGAATCAAAAGACCACAGTCCTTCTTTTTCCATGACTTTAAAAAAAGAAGATGAATATTTTTGCTAGGGGAAAAAAGTCATCTTTTTAGTAGTGTGAAATCAATAATTTTACTGGTATTCCAATTCTTTTTCAAGTTTCAATAGCAAATAGTTATTTTTACACAAAAACATCCCCTAGTCTTTCTTGATTTACAGTGATAAACTGATACTATATATCTTCCAGAGTAAACCACAGTCTTTCCTCAGGTTATCATTTTTTTGTCTTCTGTGAGAACTGAAGTTTCCTTTAATCTACATTTTTTCACTGTTCAATCACATTTCCTTTATACATTAACTCTAGTTTTGCCTATGTATGTATGTTAGGGTTGAGCTGAATACTAAGAAATTTAGTATCATAATATATCTTTATTTAACAAAATCCAGATAACTAAGTTGTGAAAACAGACCCCTTCTGAATTTCATACCTATTTTTATTAAATGATGACACAAAACATTGTACACTGTTAATCACAAACATTTCAAATGTGATCAGAATTTTTCTCTTGTTGAACATGTAAAAGATTATTATAATAATTTTTTTCAACTACCACCAACTAGATTATAGAAACCTTGATGTTTGTATTGAACATGTCTATCTTTTACTATCACTTCTGTAACATCATATGTAAGGCAACCACATATTATCTGGTCCTGTTATGAAAAATTAAATTATAATATATAGATATAATATATAGATATAAAGTTATCATAGCTTGAAATTTTTTTCTTGTATCTCAGTGCTAGATTCCTGAATGTTTTAGTGCAGTCTCAATTTATCTGACACTAGAGATAGAGGGACAGATGGAAAGATTGAGAGGAGGGAGAGTAAAGAAAAAGAAAAGAAGAGAGATGAGAGAAATAGTAAAAAGGTGAGAGAAAGAGTAAAAAAGAGTAAAAAGGTAAGAGAAAGAGGAAGAGAGGAAGAAAGAGAGAAAAAGAGTAAGTTAGTTTTGAGTAAAGCTTACAGTATGGTACGTGTTTTTGTAACAGTTTACTTCTGTGAAGTTGAGCCTAGGAAGAAGGGAGGAGTGGGGGAAAGGTGTTTTAAGATTTGGTTTTATTTCTAATTGTCCTACTCTGATTGGTAACAAACTACACTAACTCTACACTAACTTCCCCAAGTTGAATCTGCTTTTTCTGTGACCATAATTGGTGAGTAATCTCTCCCTCTACTTATCTCTACCCACTAGCCTTTCCTTATATTTTTTTCTACCTTGAGTAGCTGGCGAGGGGAGTGACAGAATGGATTTGGTAGGTGCCCAGTGTCCAGCCAGGGTCAGCTACCACATTAATGAACTCTGAGAGGACAGTAGTGGAGCATATCTATTTGTTGCTTGTTCAAGAAACCTTACCAGAAGGAATGAGGGTCAGTTCTGGGATTTGGCCATTGCAATTGGTATCAGGTCGTGGGAAAGTCAGGTCACTACGGAGTGAATTCTCCTTCCCTGGCTCCCCTGAGAGTGCAGGATACCCAGCTGGCAGCCCCACTTACAGTGACAGGGCATGAGTTCTCCTTTGGCTGGCAAAGGAAGGAATGAATTGTCCTTCAGAATGTGATTAAGAGAGTGAAGGTGAGGAGACAGCACAGCTCCCTGCCCACTAAGGGGTGTTAGCAACTTACCCATGAGTAGGGAGATGAGGTGTTAATTGGTTCTCCAGGATACTATCTTCCTCTTCTGGGGGAATGCAGCCAGGAGTCTGAGATAATCTTTTGTGAAGGTCTCTTTTTCTCTATGCATCAGAAATAAAGAGTCCTGGGACACAGAACAGGGTTAGCCTTTATGAACTTGGCTTTTCTTTCGGAACTGTGATTTTAAAACAATCCATCTCCCAGGCTTAAGTGTCACTCAGTCAGTTTGCCTTTCTGGTTCCTGCATAGGTTTTCTTCAGTGCTTCTAGGGCTAACAGGAAGGGAAAGAGGGTGTCACTTACATATAAATTAGTTTTTGAAACAAAAGTGAAAACATGAGAAAGCTGCAAGCAAAGAGTGTGTGTGACAGTATGCATAGGACAGTGACACACTTTAATTGGCTGTCTATTACAGGATGTCCAATTTTCCCCCTCATTTTCCATAATGCTAGATATGCCTGGAAGCTTTTATCCCCTCTTTCACCCTGCAATAAAAATGTCTGACAATGACTGATAGCCCCTATAAAATGTCCTAAGCTTCTGCTTGAGTTTTCTAATAGCAAATAATTTCATTCAAAATGAAATTAGTTGTCAAAATACAGTGAACATTTCCCACATGCTTTTATTGCATTGCACCGGGAAATGAATATTCTATTTATTGTATTAATTAAACAATATGTCCTTCCACCATGCCACTGTGTTTAACTAAAATATGTGAGAAGACTTTTTTTGGAGGGGGGATGGAGGAGAGGGTATATTGTCATCTCAGAAAGCAAGCAGTTTGTGATCTTCCTGATGATATCTCTTTATTTGAAATTCTATGAAAACATCTCAAATCTATTTCATGAGATGGGATTTAAACAGTAGCTAGTGTTAAATTATTAAGCTACTTTTTTGAATAGCCCATTTCTTATACCCTATATGGTTTTTCTGAGCCACTGTGGAGTCTAAGCATTAGTCTTTTATCTACCAAATAACTCAAAAGAAAATAGGACCTAGCATAGGCTAGAAAAATGAGCTGTCTTGCCTTATGCCTTGTTATTTTCTTTCTAAACTAATTCCAGTATGAAATGAGAAGTGAATATAGACAGATGCAGTGTCCTAGCACAGTACCCTCCTTATGTATGGAACAGTGCTTCGTTTTCCTTCAGAAAGGGAGAGCACTGTGCTGTGGCAGCACCGCCACTGTTTTTAGGGTCATCATACTGACTCTGTATCACCCAAGTGACTGTGAGTCCTAGAGTGCTGCCATCTACCTAATCACTAGCACAGTACAGTTACCACTAGCACAACACTGAACATATCAGAGGCTGTAAGGCCAAGAGAGCAAACTAAAAATTCTAGCTGTTAATTGAAGGAGAAATTTCTTTATTTTTCCATCCAAACAGTTTCAGCATTGGTTGTCAGCAGACTTTTTCATCTAGCATGAAATGTCATGAATGCTGAAGAGAAAAATGAAAATTATTACTATTGGAGTATTCTGTAGTTGCATGTGAGATGAATTATTGAGCTGTAGAGGACAAATGATACAGAGAAACTTGCAGAGGCACTGAATATTTAACAATGATTAAGAGATCTGTGTAAGGTGAATTTGTCACTATCTTCTTTTACCCATTATTGCCATTTATCTCCATGTCCCCTTACCTCCCATGCTTGTGAAGGGTCTTGTAAAACTTTTAGGTTTTGGGAGAAATGTAATTCCTAACCACTGAGAAAGTCCATACTTGTAGTGTGGCCCAAAGAGCTCATTTGAAGATTTCTTGACCCACTGGAAAGGTGCTTTCAAATGCTTATGCTTCCTTTTACCATAGTAACAAAGTCTCTGTATGTCCTCAGAGTATTTTTTGGGTTTGCTCAGCAATGTAGCATTAGCTATTCAAATCCATCATGTTTTATTGTTGCTGCTTTGACCTGCAATATGGGGAGATCCATGTGTTGCTCTAACTTGCAACTAATAAACCCTGTCTTTGTATCAATCAGACAAAACATTTAACACAATTGACAGGCAAAACAGAGTTCTGCTTCAAACTATGCCTTTCTCCTGCAGTCAGCCTTGTCCCTTTAACAAGCCTTTAACTGCCACAAATCTGCAGCACAAGTTATATGCGATATTTCAAGTCACTCAATGGATGGTTGAAGCAGTAGTAGTATATAATTTAATAATTGTGCTTGCTCTCCTTGCTCTACATACAGCTGAGGCCACCCTTCAGAGGAAACCGTTAGTGAAGTGCCTCACTTTTGTGGTGCTCAACCTGAAATACTTGGTCAGGGCCAATATGGATCATAAGTGTGTGCATATTGATGTCATAGGACCTGTTTTACTTGATATCAGAAAAGTAACTACTGTACCTTCAAAAGGCATTAAGCACATTAAAGCATAAGCAGAAATGTTGAATTAATTTTTTCAGACTTACGGCTACTTTTGGGGAATTGCAGATTAATATAATACCAGCCTGACAGTAAATGCACACTTAAAAGAACATTTAATTATGAAAATAGTTTCATATCTACCCGCAATCCTCACTAGTTTTACAAGAAAGAAGTAAGAAGATGTAAATACTTCATTCAAATCCAACTGTTACACCAGTTTATGGAGTAATGTGTCACCCCATGTACTTTTAGAGACAATATGACATAACTCATTTTGTCATTAAACAATTCAATAAAAACCGTTCAGGATTTATCCTTGCACAAACTGGATATATTTGGAGATTTAATGCTTGTGAGTCCCTCACAATAAATGAGGGACTTGTCCTAATAGACTTGAATAGCTAGTAAGTAGCTATAAAATCTTAATTAGCAAAATAAAGGAGACATTTCCTGCAGCACAGGAAACACAAAGACAAATGATGATAATTGAAATAGACTGGACATCAGAACTTTGGCCATAATGCTTAGTCCAACATGTATCCTCCAAAGGCTGCAGACCCAGCTGGTGGGTTTACATAATCAGCTAGATATGGATTTACTGGGAGAAGGGGGATAAAGGAGGGAGATATATACGTTCTGTAAAACCAACATTGAAAACAACTTCTTCAGAAGATTATGAAAACAGAAAGTTTGAACCAGAGAAGTAAGTTAAAAAGTTTGGAGGTGAAAGGATATGAAAATGGAAGCACTGTTTCTCTACTTCTAAGGAAACAAAGGCAGTGATGAAAAATCAGTCATAGCTTTGTGTAGAGAATTTTTCCTGCCTTTGTGATCTGTATCCTGAGGCACTAAAAAATTTCTACATGCAGAAAATTGTTATAAAAAGGGTAAACTTTTCTTTCATTATAACATATAAGAAATAACAAGATTGAATAACAAATATAACAATAATAATAACAAATCTGATGGCAGTGGTTAAGTATTTTTAAAACTAAATGAGCAGGGTTGTAGGTTATATATGTGCTACAAAAAGAGGCAGGAAACACATGTATGAGTCAAATATAAGACAGAGAAGACAGATATCACTTGAATAAGGAGGATACGTAGAAGATATGAATCCTCTGTACCTAAAGTTTTCAGTCCTTTTAAGATGTGCAGTGTTGTCTGTAAAACAGTCCAACATGCCCAAAGTTATTGAAAACCTCCCAGTTAATTTTTTCTGTTTGTTTTGTTTTTGGTTGTGTTTTTGTACAGTTAAGCCTGCCTTTTGGAGTAAACAAGTGGTTGTAAACTAGGATCACTTTCATATGCATGCAAATATCTTAAGGGTGGATGTCAAGAGAATAGAGCCGGACTCTCTTTAGTGGTGCACAGACCAGAGGGAGGAAAGTATTTGTGTTTCTGTGTGAGAAAGATACCAGGTAATAGAAGGCTACATATACAAAACCAGATAACTACAGCTGCAGCAAAATATTTGACTGTATAATTACAAAACACAGATCAACTATTAGTTCAAGCTGTTGTGGATCAGAAGCAAAATATCTAGGTTCAACGAATTCCAAGAGATGATATCTTTTCACAAGTTATAGGTCTATCTGACAATGCAATCAGTGTTGTCAGGGGTGGAAATAGGGAGTCTTTGGTAGCATTTGGCAAATTATGTTTTTCTAAAAGCCTGGCAATTTAAGGTTCACATTTCTCTCCCTTATCCATAACTGGGGATGAAGAAGAAAAAAAGGTTTACTTTAGATCTGCTTGTCCTAATGTTCTCATTATTTCCTTTCTTTATTTTATTTTGGGGAATAAAAATTTTTAAAATTATTTGAAGATTTTTGTCAATGACTTCTTCATTCCTTTCTTGCCTTTCGGAGTGTCTTTAATCTCACCAGTTCCGCATGCATATTAAACTCATTTTATATGCTATCTTGATGCACTGATCATGTCACTCTGAAGAGCTGCTGACATTTAGATAGCTCTGTTGCATCCACTACCAGTTCAATTTGATTTTTTTTTTGCTGGCTCTATAAAAATAATGACAATCATTTTAATTATGTTTTTGTAAAGTTCATCTGTATATTGTTAGCCAAACATGTACCTTCCAGTTTATGAAAAAAAAGTCCATCAGAAAAATGGCATCTTGTCTGGGATACTAACAGCTAGATGCCTTTGCCAGAATAGGTGACAATATCAAGAAAAGGGTGACATTGTTCACTTGAGTTGATTTAAATTCTGTCATCCCTTTACAAATAAGGAATACTTCTCCCTGTGTCCTTCCCTTCTTACCAAAAAAAAGAAAAACAAAACAAAAACAAAAGCATAAAAAACTACACTGTGTAATTAATAACAAGGGCAGGAGTTAAACAGAAAATCAAGGCTCCTTGTTCTCTCCCCATATACCTGAGGGGAAAAAAAAGGAATATTTGCCTTTAGAAGCCATGGGATGTGCATAATAATATCACTTGGGTTCTTTGTGTCTATGTAAGAACCTTACATTAAATCTTGATTCTATTAATTTTTCTGCTGCATCTGTCCTTTTCTGCCTTGACTACTAAGGCATACATTATAAGAAATGTGGCAAACAAAAAGACTTTCTTGCAAAAAACTTTACCTGTGCACATTTTTACTTTCTAGAAGTGTAAGTTCCCTTTCCATGCTTCTGACCCCTTTAGTTATTTCTAAATATGCTCAGGATGACTACTTACCTTGAGACAAAGTCTAAAGTTACAGTAGCAAGTTTTTGTCAATGGTAACTTCAGAACTCCCCTCCTACGTTTAATTTATATGTTTTATTTTCTACTCTGTCATTAACACTCTTTATGTAAAAATTAAATTATATGCTGATATGTCAGTCTTTAAAAGTTTGCTTACACAAAATAGACATAACAAAAAATAAAAGGAAAATTGAAACAAATCTTGCTTCTCTGATTGGTTCTCTGATGATTGACACACTCTGAGAATCTCTCTCATAAGTTTAAAAGGAAATCCACTGTGGATTAAAAAGAGAGAGTAAGCTTCATTGCGAAGGTTTTTATAATAGCCTTTGTCTCACAATGATGTTTCACTTGAAAGACTTTGATAACCATCACTTTCTTCCAAATCAGTTCTAACCCTTTCTTCAAGCTTACATGGTATTTTAGAAGTTTTGCATGGATTCTGCCTCTGAAAAGGTCAAGAGGGGAAATAGACTATGCAGTTGGAGAACAACCTGTCATTACTGACCTTTTCAAGGAAGAAGAGAAGGAAACACTCTATAATGATAGAGCTGTTTCTTCCCTTAAAAGATCACGGGTCTGAAATCCAGCATCCAGACTGGCCAGGACTGTGGGGTGTGCTCCAATTAGACAGGTAGGATGGTAGTGTTTTGTATCTACACTTCTGTTATGAGCTTTCTTGGGAATTCTAGCTGAAAAGCTAAATACAAAAATACAAACCAATACATTAATTATAAAGTTAATATATAATGTTTTGGTTTGGTTTCAGTTTTTGTTTGATTGTGGGGTTTTTTTTCATCCTTTCTCATTGCTTATGATGTTGCAGTCACCCAGTACAGGATTAGCATCTTCAGACTGCTGCCTGTTACAGCACATGTTCATATCTCAGCCTTTTTCCCATCTTCAGACAGACAAGCGTACACTATCAAGTGATTTGACCTATAACAGTCTTAATACACAGTGAATTCTACCAAAGCTTACAGCACCCCTTTTTAGTCTGAGTTGTTATCCATTTTCACATCTGATACAAACAGTGGATACTTTTGTAGTAATGAATGCCGTATTAAGAACACATACGAAAGATATCAGGGTATTTCAGAAAGCAATTGCTATTCCAAGGGGATACAACTAAGTGAGGCTGGAAGAGGGTGAAAGAAGTGGGAGGCAGAAAGTATGAAGAAATTTGAAAGATATTTCCAAGAAATACATTTGATCTCATTCAAATTAGTAGTTTGTTAAGGGCACCATGACATAGGAGGAGGTATGGAACCAAATGAAAGTGATGAAACATGAGATAACAGCATAAAAGCAAATAGAATAGGTGTGCTTATGTGATCTGTCCCAATTATGGAGGGTATTATACTATAAACAATGTGACAACATACAGGTGTACAAATATCATATACCAAAATGATTTTTGAGGCATCTAGGTGAGTCAATGTGGTAATGTTGGTATATGTATGTAAGGAAGAATAATTGGGAGTTTTGAAAAAATCAGAAGATAAACAACTATGTTGAATATACTCATAAATGTGATCTGCAGAAGTGATGAGCAAGTATGTTCCAAAGTCTTCAACTCCTATAGAGTGAAGATAATGAAAATATATTTTGCATTTACTAATATCAGATAAAATGGTGTGATTGTTTCTGTTCTGGAATTTGTATTTTGGGAGTTAGCCATTAAGCTAAAATTAAATTCCTAAATTTACTTCTGATTAAAATATAGCATTCTCTCTGCCCCGAGTTTTATGATTCATTTAAGACATCTAGATTAAAATAATACATTAGTCAAAAATATATACAGATACCTGATGTGAAGTATACACTGAAGTGAACCCGAATAGCACAGCTCTGTTGTGCTTCTCTGCCTGTCTATGCCAGTGTGATTTTTTTGCAGTTTCTGCATGCGGTCATCACCCAAATCCCAGAGCAACTTCATGCTGTATTCATCTCTCTGCATTGCTTAAAGAAACATGCTAGACAATGCAGTGATGGATGTCAGACTTGCATGGGCAATGGTTGGTGCTCTGTCTGCTCTCACAGTCATGATTATCTAAAGGCAGTGTTCTCATTACAGTGCTCATCTTATTGAAGCTGATGAACATAATTTCAAGATTGTTTTGGCATGAGATATTGCATAATTTGAAATCATTGCTAAAAATAAGTTTAATTTTAATTTCAATTTCTTTCTGAATTACGGAAAAACAAAACTAAGGGGAAATAGGACTGAGTGTTTATCCACAGAGATTTCATCTTCAAGAGATCATTACAAGACCTGAATGGAGAAAAAAATTCTAAGCTGAAATACTTCACATTTCTAATAAAATTACATCAAGTAAACTTAAACCTGCACAATTAACTAAAGTGTGAAGGGGATGGTGCTGTGAAAGAGGAAATGTAAAATTATCCCTATTTCATAAAAACAAATACACTTATTATCATAATTCAGAATAACACGCTGAGAAACGTGGGATTACTCGAAGCCTCTTCCATGCTGTAACAGCAGGGTTGGCTGAAGTCAGAAGCTGCCCAGAACAAGGTCTGCTGCTCAAGACTTCTGTGTTCCAGATCACTAACTACGATGTGCAGGCTGGGGCCTGCTGTGGTCACATTTACATTTATATCTGCCTAACACCTGTCCTGTGTGACACTCATGGCAAGATAAAGGCCAGCCATGCTAACATGTCTGAGTTAGTTTTAATGCACTGCTAGAGGTTCAACAGGTACTACTATTCATTCAGTATTGCCAGTTCTTAATAATTTAAGGTAAGAAATAGACTATTTATAAATCTTAAAATAGAAATTAATTTGGATAAAAGATTCTTTCCATGGAAATAATGAAAGCAATACCTAAATAAACTCTAAGAATGCAGAAATCATAAAGTAAATCAAATGTAAAAGTTACTGTTTTTTCTTATGACTTTTAAGACTGTTATGGGCCTGCTTATTACTTTTGAATGCTTGGAACTAGATGAAATATTGCTTTGAAACAATTCTCTGATGAAAACCCATGTCAAGAACTATCTGATGAGAGTCCATCCAGAGTTCCATGGCTTAGGTACAACTAACTCCAAAAAGCGCTAGGAGAATCAATACAGCAATTGGATTTTTACCTTTATGAAAACTTTCATTACATTCTTTTATCATTTGGATTTATTTTGCAGACAGTACTTTTTTCTTGTCAAATTCAGATATGTTATACCATAAAGTATTTTTATTACATGAAAATCCCCTGTGACAGTCACTGTGCAGATACAGGGATGTGGCTTAAACACGGTTTTGATATTTGAAAAACAAACCTAGTTACCATAACTTGCTTTCCCAAAAAGATATATAGTGCTCTTATAATTTCAAAAATTGAAAGGGGCACTGTCTATCTGAAGCATAGCAGTAAATGTCAGATGTTGGTATTAAATAAAGGTTGTCCTTTATGGACCTCATAAGACGATGAAGATGGCTACAGGCAATCTGTGAGATTATTATTTTAAAGTAATTTTAGTTTATGTTTTTCTTTAAATTAGTATTCTAAGCAACTTTTCCACTTTCCTGTGTCTTCTGGTTTTGGGATCTTTAGACTGAACACTTTTAGAATGTCATATGTCAACTTTGGCCATTCATTTTTTAAGTGTATAAACTCTGCAAGGTGTTCACCTGTCAATTTGTTCTAGTGTTTGCAACGTTCAGTAACAGGGGCCAAATTCAGAGTTTACTGGTACATTTTTATATGCAAATCACTCACTAAAGAAAGGCATTGCTTGGCAAGGTGTATTTATTCTTCAAGGCATGAGGTTTAACTGCAGAGTTCGTGCTGTGTAGAATGGCACTTAGTGGTAAACCATATTTGGGTGGTGTGTGGGGAGATTGCCTCTCTTTGTGATATTTTCCTTAGCCCATTGGTAAGCTATAGCAACATAATAGAAGCAGAAGTGTGTGTGAGGTACTTACCCAGCCATTCTGAAGCACAAACAAAACTCATTTTTAGAAGTTTACAAAGGAACTGTTTATAATATTATTCACGTATTAAGTCCATTATGATCTACCTGGAGACCATGTAGTTCCTTATGGATCAACTGACATAGGACTGCCTAGCACATGAAGATTTAAGGCACAAGAGTCATCTGACTTTGTGTATATAAAGTGTAAAACATCAGAATCTTAGTATGTGAACAGGACTAGAAGGATATCATTTCTGCTAGCACTATTACTAGCACTATTGCTAGTGCTACAGTTAATAGGCACAAAATTCTGAAAAAAACTAATGGTGAAGCAAACCATTAGGGCATAATAGTGAAGGAGAAAATAAACATGAAGTCTAGTTTTTGTCTCCATTCACTCCAATACAGATAGTCTAAGGAAAAATTTATAAACTAGTTTTCCCTGATTTCAGTACGTATCTGGAAATATTTTTTTTTCCTCTAATATACGTACTGGAAAGCTAAATAATGCCATCAGGTTGCTGAGATATACATTATCTTTTTTTAATCATTGAGCAATCATTGAGTAGCTTGAGTTCTCAGCTTCTAATCGTGTATTCAGAACATGGTTGCTTAAGAAAAAAGAAAAGGGAAACTTTATTTATAAACAGATTAATTTTATACTTTGATTCTAATTTGATTTAATTATTTTAACACTTGAACTAATTAAGTAACAAACTGTCTCTCTGTATCAGATTGCTATAGTTTCTTACATAACTTCCTTTTAATGCTCTCGGTGTTGAGGCTATGGTATGAGATATAAAGTACTGTGGGTTGATTGTATCAAAAGAAATTTTGACTTGTTCTCCATTTTAGAATTTTAGTGAGGGAAAAACACAAATCACAGCATACAAGTTTTCCTGTTACCCTACTGGGTTCCTTATTACTGTGAAAAACAGTTTTGAGTTAAGCATATTTTAGTTCCATATTTACATTTAGTTTGCTTCTGATAGGTAGAAGTTTGACTCAGCATTCCAGAAAAATTCCAGTAACCTCTGTAATCATATATGTTAGACATGAAATGAAGCAAATTTAATGTTTATTTCTTGGAGATGTCTGGGTAGTAAGGTATTTGAGTGAGGATTTTTTTCATTCTTTCTTCTGCATTTATGATGCATCCTTTATTTTCACTTTTTTGTTTTTCCTTCCTAGGTTATAGACTTCGTGGATGAAAGCGTACTTATGGTTTTACTTGGTACTTACTATTATGAAAATCCTGTATTAGGATATGTAAAAAAATAATAGAATCTGTTGTCAGTATTCAACTAGATGAAGGTCTTAACATGCCAAAAACAAAAAAAATAGGATCCCTACTGAAAGCAACATTTATTTTGCTCTTTTAGAAGTTAAATTGAAACCAACACCATGCGCACTTCATGGTTACTGGTTTTCTCTCTGACTTACAACATTCACTCATGTCACATACATAATCAGAATGTCTGATATTTCTGTGACAAGTTTTATAGTGTCTGTTTGGATTTACTTGTTTATTGAAAATTCTCTAAAGTTGTATTTACATTTTACTACAAATGGTAAAATATTTGAAAGAGAGTGACATGAGCAAATGTTCATATCTTTTTCATTTTTGATTAAAATGTATGGAAAAAATTTTTTAATTGAATGACCAATAATTGTGTTTCATTCAAATTTTCTAAAGCATAGAAAGAGAGAGTTGTTAGATGGGTCTCTTACCTTATGGTTTCTATTGATAAATACTTAGAAAACATTAGATCAATCAAAAGACTAATATTCAAGTGTATGATTAACTGACTGTTATGAAGGTAAGGATGTTGTTCACAAGGCATTGTAGTAATATGTTCATTTTGATCAGATTGTTTTGACAGATATCTTTCTATAGATAAGATTTTAAACACTAAACTGTTCTTTTGTACTTACCCCATGTAAAATTTGAAACTTTTTATAAACAACGGACTGGAGTTTCAGATAAAGATTTTAAAAAGTATTATAAATACAATGAGTCTAAAAATGGGTAAACCAAAAAAATATCCAGTTTAATCCCAGGAGATTACTGGCTAGCTGTCACCTTGGGAAAGTCTGGACTTTCTTATACCAGATCTGTCACTAAGCCTAACTTGTAAGAAAATAGGGCACACTGTGTGTCCTATTATTCTGTGTGCTAAATGTGGCAACTCTCCTCCACAATTTTACTCTTAGCTATTTCTGAAACACGTAAATTATTTTCACTGTTGTCCTTTTTTCTTTGCAGTGTATCAAATCCCTGTGCATAAATTTCAAAACTGGGAATACAGCCAGTCTTCTGGCAGATCATTCCAGTGTAGTTCAATATGAAATTGCCATAGCAAATAATACGGCCTCAAGCCTTTAGTTCTCCTAATTGGACCATATGAGATGGTAATACCCTTTTTGTCAGGGCATATTATTTTAAAGTGTGAATATAAGGGGAGAGTCATCAGGATTCATTTTGATTTTATTTAATTTGTCTTGAGCATTGTCAGAGAGCAGTGACTAATTCAGTTTTACATCCTCAGGGAACAGACCTTACTATCTACATAAGCAAAAAGTAATTTTTCAGACACTTATGATATTAAGCATTAAAAACTATGGGAAAGGAGTGTGAATATTAAGGTGTTTGGAATTTATAAAGGATCTCTGATTTATATAACTAGTGTAATGAATATTGCCTTATATTTCTAGGTAGTCACAACTATGTAAAATAAAAGAATAGCTTTTACGAATCTACCATCTAATTTTAGCTAAAGAGTATTTGAAAGATGAACAATATGTATTTTTCCTAAATGAATTAATGAGAATCTATATTCCACGAATGAACACTATGTGAATATTTACGTTTGTTCCTGAAAAACAACAATGTAAATAACCTGATATGTCAATTTGGTCATTAGACCTTATGTCTAATGAATACAGACCTACTGTATCTTTGCTTTAGTCTTTTTTTGCCACAAAGTTATGAGTATATGAGTGTATTTATTCCCTAAAATCTGATTTTTGTGGTACCTTACAAATTCTTGTCCCCATTGGCACAGTGGAACTCCCTGTTCAGGTGTGTTTTGTGGATGTAGATGACAAACTGTTCTTGATATGTCTCTTGCCCACGAGTTGCTGCTCATCACGGTTACAACATACATACTCAGCAAACTCTGCTGGTGAATACGAAATAGATAGAGAATATTTCTTGGAAGCATCTAGCACCTTGATAAACACTAAGATGCCTTTGTCAATAATTATAATATTGTCCCAAAATTTCACAACCATACATTTCATTTTGAAATCTGTTGAAACTCAAATTTCATCTGAGAATGTCAGCTTGTCAAAAAAAAAATAGCAAATAAGGATTTCTAGTCTTTGCTTTGCAAAGAAAGAAGTTATTTCCTTCAATTGTTTTCTTATTTAAAAAAAAAAAAAAAGATATATATGAAAATAAAGTGCCAGGAAATGGTGTAAGATAATCATCGAGCCATGGACTATGTATCAATTGCTCAGAGAATACAAAGAAAAGGCACAACATGAAGGGAGAGGAATAGAGTAACAGAATGCTGGAATAAAGAGCCCTTGCAGGGTGAGAGAATGAATAAAACAGCAAAAGCTGAGTGCTGCACAGCTCTTTTGTTGTTCAGTCCAGGAGAAATAGAACTGTAAATGCAGCAAAGGAATGTAGTGAGAATTTCAGAGATGAGGAACTGTCCATGGATTCCATGAAGCAGTTGTCACAGTGGATGGGGTGAAGATCACTATACTGTTAGTGAAGTGGGGTGTGGATAGTGGCTGCCAACAATCCAGAGTTGGTAGTGACAGTGGATATGCAGCAGAGGTCAAAAGCAGAGTTTTGAGTTTCAGGCTAAAGGAGACAAAATTCAAAAGTGACAGTAAGCCTGTTATGTTGGCTAACATTTCCTAGTTTTTAATCAAGCAAGGGTGTTGGTGGTTGAAAGAATGATGTGCTCAAAGCAATCTTATTCTGTTTGAAAGAAGCAGATGTACTGGAACAAGAGGTTGCTTGTCATATAGCTGGGAACAGAATCTGAGCCAGAGAAGTAGTAGCTGGGGAGGTATGAGACAAAGCATTGAAGAATTTCAGACCACAGTCTTTGATTTTTATATTTCTTACTCTACAGAGAAAATAAAAATTGATATGTCTAAACAAAAATTTTTGTAACAGGGATTGTGAGTGAAGACCTACAGCATTCCTTTTCTTCAAAGGAGATAGATGTGTGCAAAAACTGATGTGTTTCACAATTCAATACATAATAAGGTTATAAGGCTGTAAGGCTATAAGGTTTTAAACATCAGT
Organism: Myiotriccus ornatus; assembly: GCA_036023395.1. Lineage (NCBI taxonomy): Eukaryota > Metazoa > Chordata > Aves > Passeriformes > Tyrannidae > Myiotriccus > Myiotriccus ornatus. The sequence continues at coordinate 31,592,192 of JAYRBT010000042.1, read as the reverse complement.
CCGAGCTCCTGTCACAGTGACAAAATCATATCAGGCTTGAATATAAAAATGTAATTCAAATAATTAAGTCTTGTATCCTCCATTAAGCAAGGGAAGAAGAAAAATAATTTGCAAAATGAGAACATTAACAATCAAGCCACAATCAATGTCCAGATCTTTTGCAATGAAAAGTGATTTATTAGGGGATTTAAGGAATTTTTTGCATTGAAGGATGTAAAGGAATAATTTAAAAATTAGAGGCTTCATTTTAATAAAAAAAAAGTCTGGTATAAAGGGAACTGGATATTGTGTTATTTATGTTTTAAAATTAAATTAAATTAATATTTTAATTAATATTTTAGAATCTAAATACTTAATGTAAACTGTTCTTGCATTAGAAAGAACTTCATGACATATATGAAAGCTCTTCTGCAAGATCAGTGAGCACTGGACCTGGCTCACATTTCCTAGCAAACCCTGATAGAAAGTCCCCCTCAAACTGCTGATGTTATAATCCAGGCTTCCCCAGTCTGGCACTTAGGCTGGCATAAGAGCATGAAGACTCAGGAGCAGATGGCAGCAATTCTGCTAATTTGACAATATCCATCCTGCAACTCTCTGTCTGTGATGGTGTCCACTTTCACAAGGTGGTGCATTCCCCCGGAGATATTATCACTGTTTCTGCCTTATGCTGGGCTAATGCCTGTCATCAGTACCTGGTCACTACAGTGGCTAAGCTTGACTTTGTATCTACTTTTGGAAAGATTTGCAGGGCCAAGATTTACTGGGAAAAAAAAATATTACCACTATTAATAATAAAATTATTTTATGGGTTATTAATTTATATGGCACTTCATAAATTTGTTTTCCTGCCCAAGTAAAGGTATCCTGAAACAAAAATTAACAGGAAAAAAAAACCAAAACAAACAGGTGATGGGGGCTAGGTGCTCTTTCCTTACCAACTGGGGAAGCTGAAAAGAGAACAATTAGTCAAGATAGAATAGAGTTGGTACAGGTTTATATTTCACCTGTGAAACTACTTAGTAGTGGGCTTCTACCTATATAATGCCATAAAGAAGGACCTTAGTGTCTATTTCAAATTGTAGAAAATGCTATAGAGGCAATGGTGTAGTGTGTTTGAAATGGGCTTTCAGGCAAGGGAGTGGGAGGGTGTTCACGAATCAGCGTGGGAGCCTTTGGCCCACGGTATTGCCAGCTGTACCACAGGTGATAGGCATTCAGAGAAATAAGTGGCATCAGCAACATTTATGGTGGTTGTTTTTTTAGGCAGTATGAGGATGTACCACTTACAAATGTTATAGGAAATCTCTTTTCTTGCTATGAAAATATTGACCACGCTAATATAATTCTATTCTACAAAACCTGAAAATACTGTTATGCTTGTTGAAATACAGAAACTTGCTGATGACTGGAGTGTTCTGAGAATGTCAGAAGGCACAAATTGCTTTTAAAATATGATTCAGTATATTTTTAACTAAAAATTTACTACTAAAGCTACTTTCATCCTTGTGAAGAAAGTGTACTTTTATCAATTTATGATTGAATGTTTTTCATTCATAACAGGTAAAAAAGTACATTTTAGAAAAACATAAAGCCTTGAAAACCATGAAATAATTTCAAATCTAGTGAGATATATAATGAATAATTTTTGTATCTTCACCACATTTAGCAGCAGTCATAAAAGTATTTAGGCATATTGTTACAGTTTCTCTAATTATCTTCCTTTAATACTGAACTAGAAGTAGCATTATTTAATGATTTAACAGAACTATTTTATGTAATTATATGTATGCTTGGAAAATCATCCAGAAAAACAGCACTGCATCTCCAAAGAAATGCATCAATTTAACCAAGTGCAAATTCTGGTCATTTAATTTAATTGCTAAAGCTACAAATCCTACTTGTATTTATAAATACGAATGGTGGATCATAGTGTTCTGTTCAAATTTTATAATTTTTAAAAACCCTTGTATTTAAAAGAAATAACTAGGAAAGATTTCAGTAGGAAAGTATTATCAAAAAATCCCTGTGTGCTGTTTTAGAGGCCACTGTGACAACAGTCTATCTTCCTGTTGTGCTCCTACACTCATTGTTTTGTGAGAATGCAATGATGGTGTTCTTTCCAATATTAAGAATGTGGCATCACTAACAGTCTGATTTACCGATTTTGTACTGCTTACAGACAAGGAGATCCTCTCACAATGTGCTATGGAACAAATAGTGCTGAATTAGTGCTAATATTGTAATGGTACTTGTAATAATCTAGTAACAAACAATGATTCCTGCACAAAGAAGTGGTGATGAGGGTCAGTGGGAAGACAAGCGTATTCACTTCACCTGCTCATAAAAAGGATTATTAATGAACAATGGAAAAAAATTAATTTTTATAGAAATTTAACAAAGTTTACAGAACAAGGCCTATGCTACTTGCAATACACCACTGGCTACTATGCACTTAAGTGAAGCGCTCCCTTTCTAATGTTTGTCTGCACAAAGTTAGAATTTATTTATTGTACAATTTCTTGTGCTGTATCAGCAACTTGTTGAAGAGAAACAAGATTCTGTGTATGGGAACAATCCCATTTTTCATTTCAGTACCCTCTGATGTTCTCTGGTGAAACAGGGATGTAAATCTGACAGATTCTCTTCTATTTTTATATAGAATGGCATGAATATAGAGGGGTTGAATACGAACAAGAAAAGTATCCCTCACTGTGTGAGCGTAAAATTGTTTTAAAAAGTTTAAACATTGAAAGTTTCCTAATCCCTTTTTTGTTAGTTAGCAGGAAAATTGTATTTCAAATAGCTCTTGGGCCAGGGAGGCAATCTCTTCTCCACCTCTTAAACTTTACACATAGTGGGGCATTTGATGAAGCCTACATAAACAAAATAACATTTTTTCAATGGTTACTTATTTGTTAATGCTAAAAGATTCCCAAAATGAAAGCACTGACTTGAGCTCTAATGATCTAAATGTTCCATATGCCTCCCTTTATTACTGCAACAAACCAAAAGTAGTCTATCAAATATACGTTTCTACCTATATATCCAAATTAATTTGAAGATATCTATGATAAGAGGCTGTGAATGGAAATATCCTTAGATTATTTTATGTTCATATAACTCTCACATGTATCACAAAGGTGGTAGTTTTTGAGCCTAATATGAAAAATATTATATTTTCATTTTGTTAAGTAGAGGCACTAGTCAGCCTTTGCTATCCACTGTCTTTATACTTAAGACAGTGACTGTTGATGATTCATCATCTTGAAAACCCCATGGAGAAGAGTGAATATGGATGTCAAAGTGGCAGCTGTTTAGACTCCAGGATTACAACAGAAGGAAGGTGTACTTTAAAGCACCACCTTTTATATCCCTTGCAACAGTAGTACGTGCAGCTATTCCGATGATTTAACATCCATGTAAGCCTTTCTTGCAGTCACTGCGTAACACAGTTTCTGGCTGTGAATTGTTCCCTAAAGATCCAGGAGAAAAACTCTCCAAACAATATTACGTATAGAAAAGATATAGAGCAGCTATTTTAATGAAGGCCTTCTGGCCACAGAGTACAAAGGCACACACCCACATACAGAATTCTTACAGCTTTATGTCTGTATTAAGTATCATATCTAATGGGGACATTCAATCCTAAGACCCCTTTTGCCCTGGTACCACCCTCAGAACTGCCCCACTGGAGTCCCTTCAGGGGTCTTGAGCCTTCTATCTTGTTTTGTCTACCATATCTCTTGTTATTCCGGTCCAGGTGCACATCCCAACAGAATGTTCTTCCTAAAAGTCTTGAAAAGATGGTTAAAAGATTGTTAAATGGTTAAACCGAAGCTTGAAAAAATATTGTAGTCTTGTAGTATTGCTATTCTATAGTGTATTCATTGGGGCTTCTCAACTTGCTTTTTAAAAGCATGAATTTACATGACCTATTGGAGGAAATTTTAAGTAATGTGGGTTGTGTTTTTTCATTATTATTTTGAGTTTGTTGCTCACTTTTCCTAAGAAAACAATATTAGGGACAAAATTGATGATACACATTATTTCCTCATAAACTAATGAAAGTGTAAAATGGTGTTATCAAAGAAGAGGAGCTGGCACAGAAAGCTGGACTTGGGAAGCTAAGCAAGGAAAAGAAAACAGTGGTGGTTTGATAAAGGGAAAGCTGGTTTTAGGAAGGATGTTATATGAAACACTGACTTAACCGAGATTATTGTAGCTATCCATCTTTATCACTATCCATGCAGACTTCCTTTTCTTTATTCAGAGGTTCAAAAGCTAGTCCTGTCTCATCAGCATCCAAATTATTTCAGTTTTTGACTTTATGAAACATATATCCTAAGGTGACAGCAAACTGGCTGCAGTCTACTACTACATACAGTTTTCTGGGAAATCTATTGCAACACCATAAACTCCTGATCATCCTTGCCAGGGTTGGTATTAAAGAGGTTGTGTCCCTTATTGTCATTCTCCTTCCTAAATAGGCTCTTCTAATGAAAGCTGTGTGTCTGCAGCCATCCCTTCTCAGTGGTGGGATCATTCTCTTTGTCCATAAGCAAAAAATGAGAACAAGTCCTTTCTATTAAACTTTGATAATTTCTCTTTTCACTGCAGAGAGAATGTAAAGGAAACAATGCAGCACAAAAAAAAAGGAAACAAGACATCATGGGATGCACTTGGCAAAGCATCACTCATCCCCAGCAGCTGTGTATGCAATTGTACTAAAGATGCCATCAGCTTCATAAAAAATAGTAATAGACATTTTTTCCTTGTTGCCAGCTGAAATTTATTTACGAGGAAGTAGCTGAAAGGTACTGACAATAGCAGCCATTTAGCACAGAGAGCAGATTTCTAGGGAACAGTTTTGGCACACAAGATACCTCACCATCAGTCATCTGGAAAACTGTTGCCAGCTGATATTAGCTTTTATCCCAGTTGTGGTTTTGTTGGGTTTTGAGAGGGGAAGGGGGCAGTGTTGGTATTTTGGGGATTTTTTGATTGTTTTCTTGTTTGGTTAGTTGGTTGGGTTAGGTTGTGGTTTTTTGTGGGTTTGTGTTTTTTTTTTTGTTGTTGTTAATTTGTTTTTTTGTTTTAGTTTTTTTTTTTTTATTAGATGTGTATAACTCATGCTACAAGATTCTCTTTGGAGTGTTTGAAATCTAAAATTCTTGTCTGTAGAGAAATTGATGTGTACGCCAAGCCCCTGTTTGAATTTGCATGTATACCTATACATAAGGGCCACATAGACTGTTTCTCATGCACTACCTGTAGAAGAGATTTCTTCAGCCTCCCATAGATTTGGAGAAGCTGGCTCAGTTCAGATCCATATGAGAGCTTGAAAGAGTTCACTGATATTATTATAAGGCTAGTATCAGCTATCTGTGAGATAACCTGAGAGAGGTTCCAGAAAAAATTTCATCTTTAAAAACATGGAGAATAGAAATTGGGGAATTTGATGATTGGGGAACCTCATGGCTGTACCTGGAAGGGTTTTGGGGTCAGTCTGCCCTCTTGGAATACACTTTCAGGCATGTGAGGATAGAAGCCGGAGGAGGGTGCTGGACTAGATGATCCTCACAGGTCCTTCACAACCAACAATTCTGTAGTTTGGTGATTCTTTGAGTGCAAGAGAGAATAGATTTGCCAGGACATATATCAAACCTTTGGTACCAATGTATTTGGGAAGTAGCTCTTAACTGTGTGGGAAATTGTAAGTATGAGAAAGTATTTGAGTTCAGTCATCTGTCTTGGATTACTTTAACTTGCTTACTAGGTGCTTCTTGCTCACTAAGTCCTTCTAATTGAGAAGTACCTTTAGGAGTGAGAATGTAGGATGAGTAGGAATGAACATCTGTATTATCTGAGTGAGATGAGCAAGCTCATTTTGTTAAGCTTTACACTTGAGTGTGTTATTTGCGACACCACATAGCGATTTCAATGGGAATGCAAGTGCCTAAGTGGGAGCAATATTTTTAAACAGTGCTGATTTGGATTCTCTGCAACTTTCTTTGTCTTTGGAGACAGAAACATAAATGGCTTAAAGAAAGGAATCCATAAGGAAAGAAATTTGTTTATATTAGTTTGGCTTTACGATGTAATTTCATGTTGTGCCACTCAATATTTTGAGTTTTGTATAGTTTTGAGAGCTTTTCAGAACATAATTATAAAACCATGTTTGGGTAATTAATCTCTTTATTAGATTTTGACTGGAATCATGAGACTACACAGCATATTTTCTGCACTAAAATTTCCTTGTAGAAGCATGACATTTGCCAGCTTGACTGGGACAGCTTAGTGTAAACCTCTTTCAGCAGTGAGCTTGAAAGATGTTTGCTTTATTGTGTTCTAATGGCATAACACTCTTTAGTGTTTCAAACTCTAGTAAGGAATGTAAATGTTATGTTGATTCCAGCGTATATTACTCTTGTCTACTGATACCACTTGTTTTTTTTTTATTGTTTGTTTGTTTGCTAGCATAAGAAGTTAACACTAACAAGTAGCATAGTCTATGATTAGGAAAGCATTAGAACAATAAGCTACAATGGCAATGTACAAGAAAGCTCAGGAGCATAAAAGGTCTTCACCTTACTAACATAAAAGGTAATTTAAAAAAAAACGGCTGAGTAAACATTCTTTTCTCATTAATTAACTGAATTATGATTATGAAATCAGGCTTATATTTCCTCTTTGATAATTTAGTGAAGGGGAGGGGTTCTTATAACCTGAATCTTGAATTCAATGTGCTCTGTACTGGAATCAGAATAGCAGTGAGATTCTGAAGACAAGCTTTAGCTGTTGCACAGAAAACTCCTCTGTTATTCTTATCATATGGAAGTACCTGCTCAGCTAGAACAATACGCATCTTCAGATATTTTTGTACTCAGCAAAATCCAGAGAGAGATGTATTATTAAGAGCAAAGCCACTGGGTCCTGACCCTGACCTTAACATAAATGTTTTGCTAGTATATAACATGGCCACTTCCTCATTGTACAACTAGGATTAATTAAATAGGTCATTCATATTCCTTAAGAGGAACAATCACTTTCTTATGCAGGGGCAGACTGTGAACCTTTACTCACACTGATGTACTCTGATGAGTACTTTCTAACATTATTGACTTCTGTGAATAATTGCCGAGGTAAAGGTTCCTTGCTCCAGCATTTAAGGTATGTTAATTGTCTTTAGTTTCACTTCCACCTACTGGAACTGAGATCCCAAATATCATAGACAGGATGTTTTATGATTGGCCTTTACTCTGTTGTAGTTGCTTATAGAAGATCCTTTTAAGGAGAAGCATGTATCCTTTATTTTACTACAAAATATCCCTGTCAGGTAATTATAACAAATATGCAGAAAAAAAGGACCAAGTTTATGAAGCAGAATCATTTTTATATCTGGAGAAACACTAACACTAAAAGCCCATTATTTTAAATGCTGAACCTTAACTCTAGTCAGATTTACAGAATAACAGGTAAATTCACGTGTCTTTGACAGCTTTTACATGAAAACCTTTCTCCGTGGTTTATAAGCAACCTGGTGTGGAAATCATAATTTTAGCTGCCTTTGAGCTTTGTTGATAAATGTAAAAATGTTTTAAAATTTCCACCTGTACGACCTTAAGTCAGAAACTGTTTATAAAAGCAGCTTCCAAGATTTTTACTTTAATACTTTTGTGAAGCTTCAATTTAACTACATTTTTACTGGAAAAAAATACTGACTCACTGACTCTGGTTCCTAAAGTATTCTTTTTTTCAGCTGTTAATTATCTAAAATGTTTAAATTTGTATGTTTGATAATCTAGACAATTATTTCTGGTATTTCAGTGCAATATTTCTAAGGATATGGTCCATAGTGTGGGAAACACTTATTTTCTTCAAGGACCTATTTCCGTGGTATTATGCACTTTGGTTCAAAAAAACATTTGTGAATGAACTCACTTAGCTTAATGGTGGTAGTCAGTTGGAAGGTATGTTGGGTATGAGGTATGTTCCCTTATTAGAGACTTTTTTTGTGCAAGCTTTACCGAAGAATCTTTCTGAAATGGAGGTGGCTGTGACAAAAAATGACATAATAAAAGCTGAAGATTTCTAGTTGGATTTTACCCAAAAGTCTCAAGAGGATTCAATAGCTGACTTACTAACAAAAGCAAACTTCCTTAGCATCTAGTGACTAGCTGGCATCTGGAAAATGTATATGTAGGTATTAAGAAATCCTCCATAGAGTATCTGTGGAAAAGCCTTGTAAACTTGATGCATTGCAAGACAATTTAGCAGAGACTGGAAGAAGATTAAAAATAATGAAAGGACATCTGCATAAAATAGTAATTACTGTAAAAGAATCAGCATGGCCCTGTGAAGAAAATTCCTACTTCACAGACTTTTTGGTTAATTTTGCTTGTTTTTTTTATTTTAAGAGATCAGAAAATTTTATCTAGTTCATATACTTGGATTTCAGACAGGTTTTTGCTAAATTCCATGATCAGTGGCTTTTAGGAAACTTAAGCAGAACTAATGGAGGAATTAGGAAATGTGCCTGCTTGTGTAAATGATTGAGTAAAAGATAGCAAACAGAAAGCAGGAGTAAACTGGTAGATCTTTTGAAGGAGACATGACAAATTGAATTCAGGGATTAGCAATGGTATATGTTCACATACCTCATCATGGGTGGCATTTCCTATGTATGTATAACACAGAGTACTTCAAACTGTCATGTACCTCAGGTGGAGTCATTCTTTTCGTATGCACTGACTTTTCTATTGGCAGGAATGTTGTCTTCAGATTGCACCTCAATTTGGACTTTGGAAATTTTATACCTGTCCGTTTAGCTGTGATAAATAAGCCATATAGATATGCAATCCTCTCTACCACTTGCATAGCATGTTCAGTCTGGTTGTGAATATACAGGGAAGGTGACAATAATTTGAAAACATATCACCATGATATGTTATCTTTCTTATGAGGGAAATTTAAACATGTATAAATCCAAGTTAGAACACGTATGTAAGCATAGCAAACTGTATTAAACCAGGTAATGAACAGGATCTTATAGTTTAATTCGCATCATCCCTACAGGGACCTGTAATCAACATGGCAAAAATATGCTGAATTGGTCATCAGTCTAAATTTATACTTATATTTTAAGAATTGTCTAACACTGGATAGCAATCTGAATTTGGGTACTATTTTAGAGTACTATCTGTGAATTTGACTAGAAGTCATTAAGGGCCCATCTTGACTGCTTGTGATGCATTCCTTATTGTGAGGAAATACGTTCCACTTTATGGAACCATTGGTCTTAATGGACCATTGAAGTGCTTGGAGAATATGACTACAAGAAAATTGTATAGAGGAGAAAATATCCTTGAAAAGTGTTTATCAGCATGCTCTGTGAGTGCATTAGATGCACAGCATTCATGCGAGCAAGCTCAGCAATTGAACTGAAGTGTTTGCCCTATTATTTGTCCCTTTATAAGCTGATGCTACTGGTAGAACATTTGCCCGATTTCCACAAATTTCATTTAGGTCCTTGGCGTATAACTGATGTTAACTAACTTTAGCTTTTTATATTGTAAACACCTACATTTGTTCTAACAGTACTTTATGATCAATTACACAAGATTTTAACATAAGACTAATTGTAATTCAGATGAATGCTTCCAGGGCTGGTGACTCCACCACTTCCCTGGGGAGCCTATTGCAATGTTTAACCACTCTTTCAGTGAACAAATTTTTCCTAATATCCAACCTGAACCTCCCCTCGTACAAATTGAGGCCATATCGCCTTGTTCTATCACTAGTTGCCTGGAAGAAGAAACCAACTCTCACCTTGCTATAGCCTCCTGTCACTTAATTTTAGAAAGCAAGAAGGTCTCCCCTGAGACTTCATTTCTCCAGACAATACAAAGCCAGTACCCTCAGCAGCCCCTCTGAAGAATTGTGTTCCAGACCCTAATTTGTGAGGGCTGCCGTACCTGAGTCCTGAGGGTCTGTGCCAGGGTGCTACAGGGACATGTGGTAATGGGTTGAAGGCAGGGGATGCCCTCAGGGGTAGACACAAGACCAGGGCACCCATCCTGGGCTTCAGGGCTGGTCCTGATAGTGCCAGGGGCCCCAGATCCCTAATCATCCCACAAGGCTACAGGGATAGGATGGGAACATGGCAGACCTCAGACCCCAGTGGCATGGTGGGGTAGGAAGGAGAAGACATGTGGCTGGGCCTGGTGGAGTAGCATAATGGCCAGGGCAGGGGAATGGGCAACTGTCCTATCTTTAGTTTTAAAAATACATTAATTTGTAATGAGTGTATTTGTAAAAAGAAATTTTTGCCCATTTTAATGCTTGAAGCAATCTGTATGCTGGCGCTGCACAAAAAACAGCTGTATCCACACTGGAGTTTCATAGAAATAAAATTTTAATCTTATTTCCTATATGGCATTAAGTAGGACTTCATACTTAAACTAAATCCTTAGTTCCAGATAGGAAGTTGAAAACTTGGCTGTGCATTCAGAGAATTTTGATGGATGAAGTAAGCTATCATGATTAAGTCAGCTCTTTAATGACAACAGAATGAGTGCAGAGTGGTTACTTGTTTCTTGTCCTCAGAAAGACATATATTGACCATGGTTTTCTGCCATTAAATTTGATCAGGATGGTAGAAGAAATTTAACTGTATTACAATTCCACATGCAGAAAATGATTAAACAATCAAAACACAATGCTGTCCTCTCTAATCACTTCAGTGTACAGTTTAGACCCACTTATCCAGAAGCTGGAGACAAGTCTTCAGTGTTTGTTTTTCAATATAACAGTTTCATTATAGATGACAGACTTTCCTTGCAACAGTTCTAAGTAAAAGGTCAGTCTTTACTGACATTCCACTTTAGCATATATGGGATATTATGATTATTTTCCATTGAGCATAAAAGGAAGTGTATCAGCATCTCCCTGTATACACTGATATATAGTCACTGTTTGTAATGACTGAGATTCTAGAACCAGCTCCTTCCCTTGTTCTTGAGGAATGAATCATCACATAAATTAAGTTGCTGCACAGATCTCAGATTAGTTATCTCACCTTACTGTACATGTGTTATTCACATTTTACTTCATACTTTGCCAAGAACTGCATTTCCCATTTAATCTTGAGCTCTACTCTTAGATTTGTTAGATGCTTGTTATGTGTAATAGAACTGTGTCTAAAATTATCATTCTAAATGTGTACTATGTGTCCTGATTCACAAGTACAGACATAGTCCAGTACTTGTGATCACCTGCCCTCCATTTTTCCCCTTTTCCTCCAAATATAATATATTCTGTTCCTTATTAATTGTTGTGGTTTTGACCCTGGCGAGATTTTAAACACCCACTTAAACCTGCTTTTCCCCCCTCCTCACGCCTCTGCTCTTTTCGGAGGAGGGTAAAAAAAAACAGTCAGAGAATTCTTGAATAGAGGTAAGAACTGGGAGACTCACTTACTAACTTATTTTCATAGGGGAAAAAAAAACCAGACTCAAAGGGAATAGAAATTAAATTTATTGCTAACAAACTTAAGCTAAAAGCTAAATTTATTGCTAACAGAATAAGAACTAAAGAGTAAAAGAATAAAACAGTCTTAAAACACAACAACTTCCCCCCATCATACCCCCTGTTCCTCCATGTTCTCAGTCTCCTCCCAGCAGTGCAGGGAGATGGGAAAGGGGAGGGAAGTCGCAGCCAGCGGCTGTTTCTACCACTGTTAAAAATTTATCTCCTAGACAGTGTCTTCCGAATTCATTGTCTTGGGGGGGGGCACTTTTCCATCGGGTGCAGAGGTCTCTCTCTCTCTCTGCACTCTGATGGTCTCCATGGGCAGCAAGGGACAACTTGCTTCACCATGGTTGTCACCACAGTTACAGCGGGCAATGGTTTTGAGTCCTTCCCCTGTTTCTTGCAGGGTCCCTCCCCACAAGAGACAGTCCTTGATATACCTCTCTGGCGTGGGTCCATCTCTCAGGCCACAGTTCTTCCATAATCTGCTGTCCCTTGGGTCACAAATGAGCTGCACCAGTGTAGATCCCTCAAAGGGCCACAAGTCCTACCCTGGACAACTTGCTCCAGCACAGGTTTCTCTCTCCATAGGTCACAAGTCTCCAGCAAGACTCGGTTACATCTTAGGCCTCCCACAAAGTATCAGCTTCCTCATGCATCCTCCTGCTCCAGTGTAAGCTCCTCTGTGAGTTGTAGCAGGGGGTGGTTTCCTCACCCCAACAGTTTTCCACAGGCAGCAGGGGTCTCGGCTTTCAGTCTTTCCCCTGCTAGAGAGGGAGAGGGGGCCCCCCTGGGCCTCTCCTCCTGCCTCCTTCTACACTGACCTTGGAGTCTACATTGCTATCTCATGTTCTCTGTGCTCTTCTCCAGACTGAAATTTCTTCTGTGACACAAGCTTCTTTTCCTCTGTTCCTAAATATGTTATCACAGAAGCACATACCATTGGCTAGTAGTACGAAATCCATCCTGCAGCTGGCTGTCACTGGCTTTTTCACAGAACAGCAAAAGCTTCTAGTAGCTTCTCACCAAAATCATCTCTATGGCCCCCTATTACCAAAAATTCAGTCACTTGAACTCATGACATTAATGAAGTAAATTGATGGAGTAATTACATTACAAGAAAAAAATATGTTCAATGAATGTTGACTGTATTGTTGTGATGCAACCTATTTCTCATATCTATTGCTTTGTTTTGTGAGAGAAGGGTCAATTTTAAAGACTCCCTGAAGGAATGTAAATAAATATTACTGGTGAATTGTTAGTTAATCCTTGTGAAAATGCAGTGTTATCTCCTCCGTTTATGGTTACTTAGATGATAAAAATATTTCGAGCTGTTCTCACTTTGACTTGAATAGATGACTAGCCCTAGAGGAATCAAAAAGTGAAAATACTCTTTTGAAGACTGAACCATACTATAATGAAATATATATGTTCAGCCAAATAATTTAAAATAGTAACAATAAAAAATTAACAAACATTTTGCATTCCCTTAATACTAAGTTCTCCAATACTTCTCTTAATTTCTCAGGTTTATCCAAAATTCCCTGAGTGAAAAGAAAAATGTAATATCATTTATTTTCTCAAGAGAAAAAAAGTTTGATATAATTTATCTCCTTAAGGACTCACACTATTATACTCCAATGTTATACAGATGCCGTGTATTTATGTAGTACAAATAATGAGCATATTTTATTATATGTGACTATTTGACATGCCTGTTCATAATATTCCCTTCAGGAAGGAAAATTTTAGCCATTTCTCTTTTCCAAAGAGTTTGTGTCTGTATAGAAATTATGGCTTGGCCCATTGTCCAGTATATCAAGAAAACTGAGTGTGGAGTAAATGCACCCAAGTGTTGCCATGCTTGACTTCAATGTGCTTTTCTGCAAAAAGTACCTGCAGAGTGCCTTGAAGGAGTTATATCTCTGAAAGGGATATTCACAAAAAACTTCAACCTGAATAGAAATCCATAAATGCTGGTCAATGGGAAGTGAAAGGAGGAATTTACTGGTGGCAGTGTATTCCAGTAGGTGGGATGGTATTAAATTCATATTTTTCTATATACTTCTGGGACTAAGCTACTTAATGTTATAGTTAGGGATTAAAGGATTGATTCTCTTGCAGAGATATGTGGTAGGGTATGAATATCTTAATAGCAGCCCACAACTTTGCTATCAAGAGATGCATCTGGAGAAGCGGGAGTCCCCTTCCAGTTTTGTTCCATGAATAATGTCTACATGATCTAACAGTGAGTTGTAGATTAAAACTGCAGGAGATCTTGGCTTGCCAAACTGTTTTCCTACTAGCTTTATAATATGCAGGAAAACACTGTAGCTATTAAGTTTACTATTGAAAAATGCAAGACAGTTTCAGAAGAAATGTATGTATATTTTCTATTTCTGGATGGAGACTGTGAAGAAAACACAAGAATTAATGTAGAAACCTTTCTACATTTTAAGAAAAAATGCACATACAGAACAATACAGAAGTTCGAATGACACATGCAATCACTGAAGGCAGAAGAATCTTAATGAGATTGTAGAGATACCTGAGAGGAATCTATGCTCTAAAGGGGAACTCTTAGTGAGAGACACAACAAACCACTACAGGAAATGATACAGAGGTGGAAAATTGTGTAAGGCAGTGGAATGTATAGCAAAGAGGTAGAAAAAACAGTAAAGAAAGAAATATACAGTAATTTAACTTTGATATTAACAAACCCCATTTTGTTCTGGAAAAAAATAATGAAATAAATTTTAAAAGAAAACAATGAACTCAGGAGAGCAACTGACCACAAGCTGAATATTTAAAAGAAGGAAGTGAAGGAGTAAGAGAGCAACTATAGTGACTTCATTTCAGCTAGATGTCTGAGTCTTAGATTAATGAGATAGAATAGTATACAGCCCTCAGCTCATTAGCAAAATGATGTCTCAGTAATACTGCTGGATATCTGAAGGAAAATACTTGCAATATGAGTGAAGGACTCAAAAATACCTGATTAAAACCCACTTCTGGACCAAAAAAGTCATTTTTTGCTAGAGGCAACACAAGTGACCTTCACAGAGATGATTGTGTTATGCAGAGTGAAGAAGGAGAGTGATGTGAGACCTGTTTTGGTACTTATATCAGTGTTGTAGAGGAAAGAATTTTGTCTTCTTCAAAGAATACAGCAAACATTTCTCAGACGATAGCTTAGCATCTTTGCTTTCAACATACTCCCTGTAGGGAGAAGTTCTACATGTTTTTACAGAACTTATAAAGCCAGTAGTATCAGCATGGCAATTTAAAGGTGCTGAGGGAAAGACGTAAAGGCATATTATGTGAATGAAAAAAACATGAATGCCATATCTAATGCACAATGTAAAGGAGTATATAGAAAATCTGGCAAAGAAGCATTAGGGTTAGAGAGCTAAGACACTAAAGCATTTGCACTTGAAAGTGGAAATACAGTAAAGAAAACTAACTATGGAATTAAATAATATCAAGTAAGATTCTAATGTTGAAAAAAATAACCATAAACCACATGCAAAGTTTCTGCATATGGATTTTTTCTGATAGCAAAAATCTATGTATGAAGTAGATATTTAATAAAAGGCAGAAAATCAGATTTGCATCCCAGAAACTTAAATATCAGTGAGATGGAGAAAAAAATGGGATAATGTTACTGAAGTTGCAAGGGTGAGGATAAGAACTCCTTTATCATTTAGACCTGGGTATTTGCTAAGTGCTGTCAGGAATAACTGACAAATTAAATTACTAGTTAACAGTAGTCAGCATAATGAAACAGAAATGGAGACCATGAGAGAGGAAACATGTTTAGTAAAGAGCAAATACTCAATTTCTTATGCATGAAAAGTCTAAACAGTTTCATTATAAAAAGAAACTGGATTGTTGGGTACCAAAATTGATGGTATGCGTGCTCTATTCATACACTAATGGAAAAAATTTTAGTTTCAAGAGTTTGCCCAAAAGGATTGACTCTTGTTTACAACGGGAAAAGACATAACCTCAAATTCATCCTGGAAGTTGCTGTGAAGATGCAATTCATCCTTTTCAAAATACACCAGAATTTGTTCATCATTGGTGTATTGGTACTTGAATTTTTAGTAATCTATGTCATAAATGAGATAATTAGTATAAGTCTGAGGTGAAAAAGGTCTACAATAGTTCCTCTATCTATCTTTCCAACTCAGAATTGGTTTTGTATTCTTGTCCATGCTGTCCAGTGCAAAATAAATGATCCCGTAGTGGGGATTTGAACTCTCCCTTTGAAAGGATGTCTTCTGTTTAATATTCTGGACATTTCAGGGTTTTTTTTTAATGGTATTTAGCCCAGATTTTCTACGTTCAGTTTCATTTGACAGTCTAGGATAACTTAGAGGCATTAACATTTGCACAAATCCTAGAAATCACACAGTTTTAGAAATACCATAAATTAACACCCAACAGATAAGAGGAGAGGCAGAGGGGGAGAAAGGAAAATGTTCTTTGTGGTTATCTGTTATCTGCAGTCTCAGAGAATTAATGATGACAGATTTATTTGAAACTGCTGAGAAGCAGCCCTAGTTGCTTTTTTCCCATATTTTGGCTGCACCCCTCTGGATCAGCAAATATCATCTGAGGTTGCAAATTCTACCTTATGCCTTTGCAGAAAAACATGTGGCATAAGCCATGAAATCAAATGTAATACTATGAGGATTATAAGATCTAAGGATGACAATACATTCACTTTCACAAGAGTATTAATGTTCTGGAGCAGAGTGAGAGATCTGTGCCATTAGAGTAAAAGCCTGATCTAAGGAAAAGAAATAGCATACTTTAAGGTAGGTTGTTAAAGCCTTTTTTGCCCTTAAGATAGCCCTTTTAATCTGTTTTCTTTTTCTTCAGTAGTGTTAGGATTTTCAAACATGAAGTCAAGAGGTTTTAAGTGTCTTGTCATGCCATCAGGCCTCAACAATAAGTGTCAAAATATGAGTGTAACTTTTATTGAAAATGGTGGCAAATTTTTTTAAAGTAATTATTTTTGTCAGTTGTCTTGGTGTTGGAAATAGTATGAAAATTTGTTTAGATAGAGTTTATGAACTACATATATTTTACATAATATAACTTTTAAATTTACATTGCCTTACTGGGTAATAAGTCAAGTTCAGGATAGGCAGGTCATATGCTATATTTAGTATGATTCAATATACATGCATGAGAAACATGCTTTGAATTGGCACATGGTCCCATTCTGGATTTAATTTTTTCATGATAGATGATTTTTCCCCAACAGTGTTTCACAGTAGCATTAAATTTGTTCATTTCATGCCCGGTGCTAATGACAGGAGCAAGCAGTGAAGTTCAGATCCTCTTGGAGGTATTTGTAGTAGAATTGAACTGTGGCTTCTGCCTTCAACCATGATGTGATTTCTATTCCAGGGAAATTAAAATTCCCCAGCCCCCTTCTACATGTGCTTTCTGGTACTTTGGAAAAAATCCAAATAAGATACGTAAGCCCCTAATCTGAATTATATTTGTGATTTTGTGGTGCAATTGGATGCTAGAAGAATGGGATATGTCGGTGGCTTACAGGAAAACACTGTTCCGAAACAGATAGCACCCAATGTTCCTCACATAGCTCTGACAGTGAAAATCAGTCCAAATCTCTTGTACTCTTGACACTTCAAAACTTGGGACCAACTTTAAGCAAGGACTGGAAAATCATATTTAGGTGTTTGGTGGTTCAGACAGGTGAAAAATGCTCAAATACTATTTCTAAATTTCCTGGTTGAAGTGCCATGTATTCCAGTGCATCATGTCAAGTCCTTTTGTAGCACATTGTCTAAACAATTGTGACTGATGCTATGCCTCAGAAATAGAAGTAACTGACAGTGCCTAATCTAATACATGAAAATGTGACCTTCAGAAGATGTACTCTGAGATAGATGACATGCAGTATTTTCATATACCCTTTCCTTTAATTTCTGTTGACCTGACCGCAGACTTTTCTCAGAGGTTTGTCCCTCATAACAATATATTTGGTGTCACTCCTTTTCAGAAACTTCTTTTAATTTCCACAGTCTTTGAAACAGGATTTTAATGTTTTTCCATCTTGCAGTCACCCAAACAGTTTATCTATGAATATTTCAGAAATTTGGAAGTGGAATTTGTTTGGGTTTTTTTCCCTTTGGAATTATAAAAGTTTAGATGTGATAAATTTTGCTCATATAAACATCCAGATACTAATATGTACTCTGGACAGTTTTCTTTCATGCATACTTTTGAGGTGTTATATCTTTTAAGAGTTCTTTAAAAATCTCAGTGAGTGTGGTAAATCAATTCATAAGCTGTAAAAGCTTTCTAATTATTTGACTTCAAAGGGAAACTAAACTAAACAGTCTTAGACAAAATATTTGATTAAATTGTATTATCCTTATCTATTATCTTCTCAATATTTTATAATGCTGAAAACATGTTTTAAACTCTGTGCTGTCACTTAAAGTTTTCAATAGGTATCTTATTCATAAAATGAGCTAATAAACACACAAATATATTTTTCGTTCTGTGTCCTTTAGCTTTTGACAGAAGATGATCAATGCAACTTATTGTTTGAAGTTTTTTATTCAGGATTTTATAACTATGAATAATAACATTCAAAATTATAGAAAAGGTTTCCAGTAAAGAATGACCAAAACATTAATATATATTTTGGACTTTAGTATAAGCTTTTGATTCTGAACATCAGATAACATCAAGAAACTGATATCTTTCCATGGTGACAGCATCCTATTTTGGCACTGAAATACTTCATTTGAGCACTAAGAGGAAATCTGTGCTTTGTTATTCTTCCTATGAGAGTTTTTTTTTTGCAGCGTTGCTATAATCTGGTGTTGTACATTAGTTAGAACTAAGACTTGTAAAATATCACCCTGAAGGTCAAAAATAACTCTGTTATGAATTTAAAAGAAGTGTTTGAAGGGAGGAATAGAGGTTTGCAAACATACAGTTCTGTCTCCTGCAAATCCCATGGGGATTCTCAACTGCTGACTCCTTATCTTAATATATAACATAATAACCAATTACTGTCAAAGTTACCAGACCCATCAGACTCCAATTGCATTAACCTTATGCACTGGTTCAAGGGAAATGCAATCAATCCACTGCTAAATTAATTACTAATTTTATAGTTATCATTAAATAATATGATTCTGAAATTGGCATAAATCATGTGGTTAAGTATCAAATTAGGTTTAAAGAAAGGCAAAGGGGTGGCAAGTCCTATTCAAAGGTTTTCATTATATTCATTTGCTCAGAGCACTGAGAGGTCATAATTTTAACCTTATATAGGTCCAAACCATATTAAAGTTATTCATGTCACTGAAGGCCAGCAATAATTCCTTTAATTCCACGGCATATTAATGACCAACAACGAATGAGCCCCTTAAGTGTTCCATTTATTGTCTTAAATATGAAAATGTTTTAGAGATTAGAGGGGAAATTGTTTGAATTAATTAACTGAACTGATGCTCAAGGGAACTGGTACAACTTTTTCAGACAAAGGCTGAGAATTTACAATAATGACATTTCTTTCATGGTTATAAAATATAGTACCAGAGGGACTTTGAGGCACTCTTAACATTTTAGCTGATGTTCGTTGAGGACTTGAGATTCCTCTGAGAGCATCAATTATGACATGAAAGGCATCACATTAAAATAGCCATGAGGCCCACAAATTTCATCATTGAAATGGGATCGGATGACTGACACAATGAAAATTCAGAATGTAAATGGAGACTATTAAAGTAATAGGATCATTTATTAAAAAATATATTTTTCAAGAAAGGTAATGTGCAAAAGGCAAGAAAAAGTAGTGTGCTGAGCAAGGCTAACAAGCAAAATGTGTTGAATTGGGCTAACTTTTTTCCCTTTTTTTATGATATCTCTTCAGAGAAACCCCTTGATTTATAAATGCAGTTCTGCATTCTGGAATAACAAGAGATATGGTAGACAAAACAAGATAAAAGGCCCAAGACCATTAGAGGGACTCCAGTGGGGCAGTTCTGATGGTGGTACCAGGGCAAAAGGGGTTTTAGGTTTAGATGTCCCTTTTAGATATGATAATTAGTAAATGATGTAAAAGTGTAAGAATTCTGTATGTGAGGGTGCACATTTCTTACTCTGTGGCCAGAAGGCCTGCATTAAAAGAGCTGTTCTCTATCTTTCCTAATTTGCCTGGACAGTCTTTTTCTCCTGAAAATTTTGTGCATCAATACCAATAATATTCTCCTGAAAATTTGGGGCATCAATACCAGACTCCTGCCAGTGTTGCTAGGGACTGTGGCTGCACCACACTCTGTGCTGCCTATTGCAATGTAGTCCATTCTCGAAACAACAGTGAACTGAGAAGTACAGAGGAACTTGACATGGTTGCTGGAGCCAGGCAGAAACAGAAAATACTACTCATCTATAATTCCAATATCACCTGTTTGAAATAGGCACACGTGTATTTATCACTTTGGTTCATCTTACCTTGCCAAATAGAAAAGGGTGTAAACATAAACTCTAAATTTCTGGTCAAGCATGACCTATTAGATAAAAAAGTAAATATAAAAATTTCTTATCCTGCATATATGTATCAGGTCATGTGGTCTTCCATCACAAAATATGTAATGGTTATCTGTGCAAATAAAGCAGATAAATCTTTAAGTATATGTCAATGAGGCAATGCTATGCAAGCACTGAAAGCTGATGCAGATGTATTTCTATATAACGTATGTTTTCTGGAAAAAAAAAACACCACAAATCTATATATTGACCTGCCTCTCCTTATCTCACTGGGTGATAGGCTTAGCTCTGTTTTTAATATTATGGTATCCTGCAGGGCTCGAAGAGTTTGTGGGAGCCTGCTGACTAGGTTGTTAGTTATTCAGTTCTAATAGCTTTAAAGTTTATTTTTATCAATATGTCTTTTACAATATGTCTTAAAGAATAAAGCAAAACCAGATAGTCTTGAAAAAACTCTGGAAGTGCCTTCCTATCTAGTTGTCCATTCATTAAATTTTTGATCGGATCATTGAGTGGTTTGAATTTGAAGGGCTAGAAGAGACCTGTAATGATCATCTTGCCCAGTCCCCTTAACATGGGCAGAAACGTCTGTCACTTGATCAAGTTGCTCAAAACCCCATCTAAGCTGGCTTCCAAAGATGGGGCATCTTTGATGTCCCAATAACTTTTCACCAATTTGATAAAAACATAAAAGATTCAGGTATTCAGCCTCTCTGGACAACCTGTTCCAGCATTTTACCACCCTCTTCCTTATGTCCAACCTCAGTTTATTCTCAATTTAAAAACATTGGCCTTGTCACTAAAGGCCTTGGTAAAAACTCTATCTCCTTTCTTATAAGCTCCTTTTATATGTTGAAAGGCCTCAATAAGGAGCTTTCGCTTCTTCAGGCTGAACAACTGTCTGTCTTCGTAGGAGAGATGCCCCTGCCTTCTGACCATTTTTGTGGTCCTCCTCCGGACCTGCTCCTGTAGGTCCACCTCTTGTATGGAGGGCTCAGAGCTGGATGCAGTGCTCCACATGAGATCTCATGAGAGCACAACAGAGGAAGAAAATCACCTCCTTTGATCTACTGGCCATGAAGCCCAGCATATGATTGTTATTTTGGGCTGCAAGCACACATTGTCAGCTCATGTTCAATTTTTCACCAACCAATATCCAGAAGTGCTTTGCAGGGCAGCTGCTCTTGATTAGTTTGTCCAGCAGTTTGTCCTGACACTGGGGTTGCACTGACCCAGATGCAGGACCTTGCACTTGGCCTTGTTGAATTTCATGAAGTTCAAATGTGCCTACTCCTCAAGCCTGTCAGGGACACTCTGGATGGTATCCTTTCCCATTAGCAATAAGGAGGAAAAAAAAAAAGATATAAAGCATCTCAGCAGAAAGGGAGATACAGTTGTCAAAAAATCTGTGTTTGTGTGGGTAAGTCTTCGGAGGCAGAGATATAGATAAGCCCTATGGAGAGAAATTATATCAAATTTTCTAATATAAATAATGTTTAGTTTTTTAAGTACCTGAAATACATACACTTTTTAAAAACTCAGAATATTTGTGTATACAAGGAAGAACAAATTTGGATATAATTTCCTTGTTTTGAGTC
Source organism: Myiotriccus ornatus (assembly GCA_036023395.1). Classification (NCBI taxonomy): domain Eukaryota; kingdom Metazoa; phylum Chordata; class Aves; order Passeriformes; family Tyrannidae; genus Myiotriccus; species Myiotriccus ornatus. Next base: position 31,570,515 of record JAYRBT010000042.1, on the reverse strand, counting down.
TTGTAAAGAACTATCAAAGTATGACATGCAAGAATACACTAAAAAGAAAGTGAATTCTATGTAAGTATGATTCTATAAGGCTTAGAGAAAGTTCTTTCCAATCCTCCCCCCCCAAAGAAAAAAAGTGTAAGAATTCAAACTAAAAAGTGTAGCTTGATAAGATCAATATTTACTATGAGTAGTTTGCTATGAAAAGCTCAGAAAGACTGGAAAAAAGCAGAAAGTCAGATACAGCTATATGGATCTTGAAAGTGAAAGTGCCCTGGCTCAATTTCATCTGAATAACTTCCCCATAGTACAAGTTTTTAGAAATGGGGGGGGAGGGGAACCAAGCTAAAAAACTTCAAATCATCATGGTATTTCCATGTCAATTTAGTATTTCCCTGAAAACTCATTGTTACTGTTCTGAACTGAACATTTTTTTTCCTCCTTACTACCCACAAGGATTCTGGATTATTTTTTTTTTTTTTGACAATGGAAAATAGGCCTTTTGATCAACTTTTCCTCATCTTTTCGTTACTGGTATTAAAAATAACATAATATTCATTCTGTGAATGTGTCTTTCAGATTTACAGGTTGAGCTATGCTTCATAATAGTCTGAAGGATCAGATACAAATTATAAGAGATACCTAACAACAACATTTAAGCTGGCTACAGACAAGCCGTCTGCGTATGCAGTACTGCACTACAGAGTTTGCTAAGTTACTCGAGTGAATGCACTGTCCCTAAAGCAATGGGAAAACAGCACTAATCTGGGTCATGTATAGCAGAGACAACAATCATCCAAGCTTCTGACAGGTCTGTGTGAATTCACAGCACTTGTGACCAGCCTGCTATCTTTTTTTGGTCATGCATGGAGCAGAGATCACCAAATGTCCTGAACTGTGTCCTGATTCTGTGATGTGAACAAAGAAGAATTTAGATTTTCTCCAAAATAAGGTGGAAGCAAAGAAGAAAAATTTTTTTTTCCCAAATTTTTGTCATTCTACATAGTGTCTTTAGTTATTTATAGAAGAAGCATTCTGTCAGATATGTGCTCCTGTTATCCTCCAGATATTGTTTTTCCATCTTTTTTTATCTGTATTTCAGAAAACTGAAATATAGCTTATTTAATTTAGCTTTGCTTGCATAGATGAAGCCATTGACTGTGAACTATTATGAATATGATAGCTGTATCCACTCACATACTAAATGGTGAGGAATCGTATGCACAGTGCTTTGTCATGATGAGTTTAAATTGGAAATACGTTTTGATGAGATGATTGAATCTATTTGTAAGATACAATTTAATAAATGAAAGCACTTCATTGCAAGACAGACAAAGGGAGAGAGAATCCAGAATTAAACAGAAGAGAGCATCATCTGCAACAATTAAACTTTCCATAGTAAAGAGTAGTCGGTCAGTAAAGAAGGTAAAGCAATAATTAATATATCATCATCATTACACTGACTAATGTATCAATATGAACATTATTTATATACATTTCTATTTGTGTACATTAAGAATTTAATTATTCTCTTATTTCAGTCTCTATGAAAAACTGCTGATATATATCCATAGTAATGGAGGAAACATTGTTATATACTGAGTACATTACCCTCTAACAAAATGCTGAGCAAGGAGCTCTTTCTACCCCATGAACTTTATACTGTCATCAAGATTTGGTTGGTCTCATATTTCAGTCCCATGGTCCTTGAAACTTTGAATATCTATGAATACAATATTGAAATTCCTTATGATTACCACACAGGTATTACCCCTGAAACTTGGCATTCTTTTGATTTCATGATAACTTTTTGCCAACTTGATAAAAACATATTCATACAAAATTCAGCTTTGATATATAAATAAATGATTACACCTGTTTTTGGAATTTTCTTTGCAAAAGATTTTTAAGACTTTGTTTTTTACCTCATGTTATTTTTCTTTAACCTTGTCTTTTCACTGTTATTTAGGACAGTGAAATTTTGAGTTTCTTTTAAAGGATAAAAATATTAGTTATTTCACTTCAGCCACAGCAGATCTTTCCGATGTTACTCATATTGCATTGAAACAAAAGTAAAGTAAACATTTAAGAGACTAAAGAAAGAAGTACCCTCAGATGAATATATTTCTGCCTTCATTCTTTTCGGTGTCAGGAAGTAATATTTTCAAAAGCTGATATGATAAAATTTGTAATTTGAAAAAATCCCATTGTTATCAAATATTAACAGATTTTTAAGACTGTAGTGTGTTGACCTTGTCTGAATTCTACATGCCCACCAAATCATTCTGTCACTTCCCTCCTCAGCAGGATGGGAGCACAGGGAGAGAAAACAAAATGGGGAAAAAAACCCCTTGCAGATCAAGATAAAGCAGCTTCCTAAATCAAAAATGAGGGCCACGTGCATGGATGAGAGTGAAAAAATTAAAATATTTATTTTATACTTCCCATCAACAAGCAACATCTGGCCACCTGTTTGAAAGTTGGGCTTTGGCACAAGTAGTTGTTGCTAGAGAAGGTAAAAGTAAATAATAATGCTCCCCCCCATTCTCCCCTCACCATTTTCCTCCTTAGTCTTAGCTTTTATGCCTGAGAAGGCATCATACAGTATGGAATATCCCTTTGGTCAGTTTGGGTCAGCTGTCTCAGTTATGTCCCCTCCCAGGATTTGGACCAGCCCCATATTGGAGAATATTCCCATATTGGGAATATTGGGAATACTGGAGAGACAGCACTGATGCTGTGCCAGCACTGATCAGCTGTAGCCAGAGCGCTGGTGTGTTATCAGCACCTTTGTAGCTACCAGTGCAAAGCACAGCCCTGTGAGAGCTGCTGTGGGGAAAATTATCTCCATCTTAGGCAGAACTAATACAAAGAGCAGAACTAATACAAAAATCATCATCTGTAAGTATAAAAAACAATGAGTACGATAACTTTCCTGCAATATAGTGTTCTGAAATAAGAACATCTGCCGTACTAAACCTCCTTAAAGAGTAAAATACTGTTTTCATGATATACCAGCATGAATCTGGAATGTTGCACTTAAATATGGCAGAATTTGTTTTTTTTATACACAAGGTAGGGCACAATAGTTTTCATACAGGCTACTGTAGGTTTGTTGATAAAATATGGAAAAACAGTTTTCAAATTTCTTATTTTTAATCTATGTTTAAGACTCTTCTAACTGCAGTATCACAGTAGCACAGTTTAGACTGAAAATATATTTTGACTGTTGATTGAATTAATTTCAATTTCCAAGATACTGCTGTAATGCCCAGGAACATGCTATTAATGCAGTGAGTCATGTTTTGATCCAGTTATGTTCATCCAGCTTCTGCATATGTGACACTGATTGTATTTTAGGACCGAAAATAAAAAAAGTACATTAAAAAATTCTATTACTCTGAGAACTTACCACGTAGAAGAGATGCACATCTTGTACAGGAAAACTAAGTGCTAGAAATATATGTAATAGAGATGGAAATGAAACAAACAAACAAACAAAAACAACAAAGAAAACAAACAAACAAAACCCACAAAACCTCAAACTGTATATTTTGATTATACATTTCTTACCTGGTCACAGGAAGAATTAAGTTTCTGTTTATCCAAACCAGATTCCATAAGAAAGGGGTTCATAACTGGAAGTTAGATCTGTGAAGTCTGCCCTCCAAACAACTGTGTGGCAGCTTGATCACAACCCACTAAAGTGTACTCTATAAGAAGTGACGCAATATTTAATATGCCTCACACAAGCCTTCTTATCTTTCCAGTGTTGGATTTCTAATATTAATTTCCCATGTATTATTCAAGTCTTTAATAGGAATATGTCAGATTCTGTCTACGCTTTAGAGTTTTTCCATTCTCTGACTGGGAGATATCCCTAAGCACATAAGCAATAGAAATACCATGTATCTCCTGAGATTCAAAACTTGAACTGTTGTGCAAAACGTATGATTTTAACAGCACCACTATATTACCTTGCCTAATTTTCAGAATGAAAAGGTTTTTACTTTCAGCTTTTAGAATAGTTAAATAGATCTTGCCTGTGACAATCGTATTTTGTTTTATTTTATAGTTCTAGGGTTTTTCTGGTTTATAGCTCTTCTGGTTTTAATTTTTGTTTCAGCACTTTGCTTGCTTCAAGATAGAGAAATTTGATGGAAAAGGAATAAATGTTTTTGAAACTCCTTTTTCTTCTGCTTGCCACAGAAAATAGATATAAAAAAAGTGATCTAAATAGTAAGAATGAAGGGCTCACATTCAGTTTTATGCACTTAACCATGGTACACAAAATCTTATAATGCTATGTAAAAAAACACTTTGAAATTATATATGTCTTCCCCATTTCCTTTCTTGAGAACAAACAAACAAAATCACAGTGATTACAGAATTTCTGGTATAAATTGGTTGGAATACAGACTTAACCCAACTACTGAGATCCAGTTCTGTCATAAAAGTGTAAATGTATGAAAGGCTGAACTGAATTTAAATTTTCTCCAATATGGTCTTTATCCCCAACTTGTATAGAATGAATTAATCCATTTAAAAACCTTTAATCTCTGAATGAATTATTTTGGACACAGTAATCATTTTTTTTCATGACCAGAATAACACTATTTCTGTCAGCAAGCTTGCATGTATGTTTGTGTACATACATATGTGTATATATGTAATCAGCAAAATTGCTTCATACTTTCTTCAGATTTTATATCCTTTGATATATACAAACTCTGTTTCCAACCAGGGGAGGCTGATCTGGGAAAAAGAAATCAGAAAGCTTCATGTTACTGATATTTCTTCCATATGATACCATTACCCACTTCAGGAACTCAAGATGTGAAGACTCTGGAGCCACTTTTGTAGGATCTGCATTACCACTGAAACGTACCAAATAATTCTGTTGATGTTGGACACAAAAAAAAAAAAAAGGAAAGGGAATAATTTGCAGATGTTACTCTTGGCAGCATAATCTGCAGATTTGAGAGATCAAAAGTAATTCATATTGTTCAACCTGAAACACAAGTTAATCCAATTTATACCCTGGCAAATTTACTGAAGATAAAGGGTCAAGTTATTATTAAAATGCTTTTTAAATTAAATTATTAAAATTGCTATTTTCAGGAACCCTGAGTAACAGTTTTAGTTCCTGTTACAGCAATGCAGCTAAAATGATGCTTGCTGGAACGCAGCTTTGAATGTCACCTAAAAGAAGAAAACTCCTGTTAGGGTTTCACCTGCAGTTATTTTTTCATTTAAAGTTCAGCACTCACACAAGTCTACATTTCATAGTAGCTGCCATTTGTTAGAATAAAAAATAAGGAAATCAGACATCACTAATATTTGAAGATGGAATCTAATGGGAGTCGAACCATGCCACAAAATCCATTTGGTACTTATCTATAGAGTTGGCCACAAATTTATTGACTCTTACGAAAATATTATTTTCGTACTGCCCTCAAATTGAAACTGAATGAGTATTTGGCAGTCCAACCACGTAGCTGTAGTTGCAACTGTATTTTGAACATGCTAGATTAGGGCTCATAATTTATAATAACACCTTACACTTCCTAAAAAATCTAGTTATTACTTGGGAAAAAGCAGGCTTAGTGTTTGTTTTCTCACTTGCCTAATTTGGAAAGATTGAAAATCTGCCAAGTGTGACTGGCTTGCCAGGATCTTGGGGCATTCAGTACTAACCAAGCTAAAGCTGGCATTGACTTTGTGAAACAGTTGACCAATTGGCTCATAGTCAAAAAAGACCACTGTCCTACTACTGTGAAAAATAACTCATATCCACTTAAATCTGAGTTGTTTTATTCTTTATTAATTCTGTGTGGATTTCTAGTTTTTTAAATTAATGGAAAATACATGAGTGGTAAAATCCTGGTTCAAGCCATGTGATAGGATTTCTGTCACTGATTTTAGTGGGCTCAGGATTTCTTATGTACTCTATGTGGCGATTTGTATTTCATAGGAAATATCTCCAACTACTCTGGCCCAGAACGTCCTGCCTGGCTTCTGGAGTCCAGCCCACTGCCACAGGAACTGGGGACCTCTGACCAGGTTTAGGGATGTGACTGCTGTATTCCTGTTTGAGGGTCTAACCAGTAACAAACGTGACCATGTATCCCAGAAACACACATAAGGTCACAAGTACACTTACAGCTTCCAGAAAAGGTAAAGAAAGCAACATTTTTTACTGTAGAGGTAGGAACTGAAGCATGGAAAGATTTTGGTGCTTGTCCTGCATTGGTCACAGTCACAGGACATTGACTGTGGATTTCAGCAATTGTCAGGGCATAGAAGATTTAACTGGTCACGGTCCAGCAAAAAAACTCAGATCTTCGATGAGGTAGTCCAGTGACCTAACTATACCATTCCTCCCTCCTCTCACAAGGTTAATCTCATTACACATTTGGACGTCACCATAGTCTTCACCTTTATTCTCCATCTTACAAAATACTGCCATTGTTCTTTTTCTCTGCCAGACATTACTCTGGTTACTGCCACCAACTTACAACTGAAAGTCCCACTGCAATCTCCAAAACAAGTTTCAGTTAGGAATAATAATGTTTTTTCACATTATTTTGTTCTGATGATGCTACAGCTTTGCAGTGTTTTATACATAAACTTTAATTATTTTTTCATCATGAGAAATCATAATGCTCCCTTTATTTCAGCCTCTTTAATCCACATTCCTATTTCTGGGGAAGAAAGAGAGTGGGAATTTCTTTACCTGAGTTTTAGAGCTCCATAAACCTACTCCCATGTTATTAATGTAGATCAATATCTCTTGACCTGTTTAGTGTTGTCTATGCTTGATAATGTTTTTACATTGCAGATCCATGGTACTGCACACTCCTGGGTTCTGCTCTGTCCTGTTGTATATCTTCTTTTGAACTTCAATTAGGTTTTTATGCTCAACATTAAAATGACCAAGTTCACTCAGAACCCTCTTCTCTGTAAATAAATAACATTAGTTGTGTTTTTTCTTTTCCCCACAGTGCTCAAATGTCAAGGATTCATGAACAAGGATTCTTCCACAGTGGAGTCTTACATTTTAGAATTATAGCTTCAATTCAGAGTTAGAGAGCTTCCTTGCTGTGGCAAGCTAGATGATTCAGGATGTCCAATGGAAAATTATAGCCATTCATCAACTAAGGCTAGGGAGTCATCTTACATTATAAACCTTCAGTTCCTGGAGGATTGTAAAGTACAGCGGACAGAAATACTCCCATTGTACTCTTAAGGACTTCTTCATTCACAGGAAAGAAAAACAGGGATACTGATTTTTCTTTCTTTTCTTTCTTGTCTTTCTTTTCTTTCTTTTCTTTTCTTTCCTTCCTTTCTTCCCTTTCCTTTCTTTCCTCTCCCTCATCTTCTATTTCTCAACTTTTTTTTCCATTTTTTTTCCCCTTTTATTTTTTCCCCTTTGAAACCACAATCTTGTGGACAAGTTAATCACAGGAATGTGTCAAGCATATTCCAGATTATAGTCCGTGCTTGTTCAGTGCCTGCTTTAATTTCTGAAGAATTTGACAGTTACGATGTATATAGGCTTCCAGATGTCTAGGAATATTGCAAGCTGTGCTCTCTCTGCTGATTGCTTTGGACAGAGATGGAAGAGAGAGTTGGCTGTAGATCTTTCCTAGTGGGAGGATGAAAAACCATTTGGTTCACTGCAGGACAATGAAAGAGATTTCATATAAGTTGCAATAAAACATACAGTTTCACAGTCATCCTATACAATGTGAGATGATTGCTGTTATCTTTGCTAACTCTTTTTGTGTTTAATCTATTTCTTTGGATTCTTTTTATTTATGGGGAAGATCATACAGATAAATGGGAAAGGAAACTTTCATGGATAGAGTTTAAACAGCAGTTACTTTTAGCTTTTGTCAGTCTGTTAGCCCCTTGGACAGTTTATAAAAAAGTGTTTTAAGCAACTAGAATGCTGTTCAGGTAGCACTGTGTGTAGAAATGAAAGGATTTGTGCCTTGCACTGGGCATGACCTTAAGTACTTACCCAGTGTGAAAGTAGAATTCTCAAACTAAAGTCAATAGAGTAGGAGATATGGGCTTACATTAGTTATGTACTTACCTGAGACTTGCACCTAGGTCATTACCTGCTGCTAGCACATAATTTACTACATCTTTTTTAGTGGCATATCTTCTTGAGCTAGGGCACATATCTACAGTACAGGAATGTAGGGGCTAATATAATTTTCTTCCTGATCAGATTTGATTCACTTTTTAAACCAGTATATGCTAACCTTCAGGCTTGCAATAGTAGAACAAACTGTCACAGATGATTTTCTTCTACATTATATGAATTAGGAAATTCAATGAGAAAGGAAGGAAGGCAAGTGTATATGACTCTAGCATTCAATGGATGTGGTCTTCTTTTGGCAGAAGACACCATCTGGATTTAGTTTTATCTTCATTGTACGCTTCTGTAGTGATGTAGGAAGAAACATCTCAGTCCATCTCATCTGCTCAGAAAGTTTTATAACACAGTAATGAAGGCATTCTTCAAAGAGAGGAGAATTGTGGTGCTGAATCATTGAAGAATAAAGATTTTAATGAAAGGAAAAGAAAAGTAAATTCTTTCTTCAAAAGGCAAAAGGATTAAAGGGAAAAACGGAAATTGTTAGGAAATTTTTCCCAAGAACTGAGAGAAAAATTGTTCTAAACAACTCCACAGAGAATAAGAATAACTTCTAATTTACTCTCCTACATGCCTCCAAAATGTGTTAACGTTAGATATATGTCTTCAGAATTCTGTCAAGAAAAGGATAGGGTTTTTTCAATTTTTTGAAAAATTTTTTTTATTTTATTTTAATTTATTTAATTTCTATTTTTCCAGATAGACCTTTAATACCTCAATCCCAAGAGCCACTGCTACACTGCCGCCCTCCCCTGCACCGCTACTGGGGACTTCTCAAAAGGGGGCGGCCTCCGCTGCAGCCAGACAGGAAGCAAAAATTAAACCAACTCTGGCCACTGCGCCATTTTGCAGTCCCTGCTGCTCCAGGGCTATGGCCCCACGTTTGCTCGTTCTGCAGTTCCTGCCAGCTGTAACTGTTGCCACCTGCCTTTGGGGAGAACCAGAGAAAAGAAGAGAGACCCTGCATCCATACTGGGGAATTTCTTCGTTCTCCCAGGGGGAAGGAGGAGGGAGTAGAGAGCATGTATCAGCCACCATCTTGTCTGTGCACCAAGAGGGAAGAGATTAGGGATGATTTCTGTCTGTTATTGTCTTAAGCTGTTTTGTTTTCAGTGTTACATTTCTTTTCAGTAAACTGTTGTTTTTTCACTTATATCTCCTCCCATTTTGTTTCTATTGGTGAAAGGGAACAAGGTTTTAATAAAAGGGGACAAGGATCATTTGTTGGAGTCTTTGTCCTGGCATTTGTCTTAAACCAAGACAGCACCACAGAGTTGTGATTATCCTCACAGAGCTTGTGAATTAAGGAAATTCAGACTTAAGCTATGTGTATGAAAAATCCTAATAATATGATGTAGAAAAAAACTCTGTTAAGGCACTGCACCTGAGACACCAGAGACTCAATAGTCAAGTAACTATGACGAATACATTGGCTCTTTGAAAAAATTAACTTTGGGGCTTTGATTTAGCTGTGTCCACACTTACCCTGTTACATGAACAATTGTAACTTTTATCCAGTAAAAAATCCAGTTTTTGCTACCATTAGTGTTATTTTTATTAAAATACAAAAACTGCGTAAGACATGTCTGTGTATATGAAAATGGACTTGCTTTTTTTTTTTTTTTCTTTCCTCTCCCTGGTGGAACTATGGAAAGACAAAACATTCTTGTTTTCATTTTCCATGCATAATTTTTTTCTATCCCAGGTTCCATATGCAACTTTAGTCAATTACTGTTCTTTGCTGATGTCACATAAAATTCTTTAAGAAAAAAACAGAACAAAAAAAAAAATACCCTCCCCTAAAACTTCCAGATGGGATTTGAAATATAAATTGTGGCCTAAAAGTTCTCTTAGACACATATTAAACCAGCTTCTGTTGCTTTGTAATTATAAACTGTACATCTCTCTTGTTTAGCTACAATGAAAACTTCCATTTTTATTTGTAACTCTGAAATAAAGCCACTCAATATATGTTTAAAGATATTTTTCTTTCAGATTGTATTTGGATACTTATGTTGTCACACGATATCTTTCCTCTAAAGTGTGATGATTGTAAGACAAGTGAAGAAGTAATCAAAGCATCACTGAGCTGTCTCTAAGGTGAAGTGAATTTCCTAGAAACAAAATCATATAACTCATGTACGTGTCCTATTATTTTTAATAATGGGTAAATAGTAAGGTATTAATCTTAGGCTTTAGTAAGGACACTGCTTAGTCACAAGTTTTTATGCTGAAAATCTGTTTATAAGCAAAGAAACAGCAGAATAAGTATTGTATTTTCCCTACCAGCTGAGCAAACAATTCTTCAGCTGGAAACAAACAGACAAGCAGCTTTCCTTTTCAGCATTCTCTCTAATTTGATTTGCTCAGAAGACATGGTTTACAAGAGATGCCCTGCTGTAGTGCACAAAGGCATGCAGGAAAAAGACCACCTAATAGCAACAGTTTTGTAAAGAAAGGAAACTGAAGAAGGTGAGTTACATTGGTGCTGATGATTCATACTTAACCTTCATGGTTTGCTTTCTTGCCATATGCCAGCATGAGTAACCCAAGGGTGCCAAAAATTACCATCGATCAATAGTTTGAAATTGCAGCACTTGAACTTTCACCTTTAATTCTGCTGTGCTGTAGTATGTGTTCAAACATCAGCCTTTTAGAATTATTCATTCTGGCTGCAGATCAGCATGGCATAGACATCTGCAGAATGTTAAACATACATTTCTTTCTAGCATGGAATAGCAAAGCAAATTTCAGTATAGAGACATGGTGGAACTCGTATTTTCTCAGTTTAATCAGACTGTCTGGGGACATTTAGTATCTCTTTGCAGTCAATTTAAATTTTCCTTCAATACTATATTACAAAACTCTTTTTGAAAAAAGAATAGTTATGTATATGAGAGGTGAAGACCATATTTTCAAGAATTCTTTAAACCTTCAAGGACTCCAGACTTCTGTCTGCAGTTCTGAGGTGTAATGCTGGGCTTTTGCAAAGCCCTGCCTACTGTGCGAATAAGATCAGTGAGTAACAAAGGAGTTTGCATAGCCAAAGCAAAATCTGATTTTTTCAGTTAAAAAAAGTGGGTAACTCTCAAAAAAACTCCTCCTGTAACTTTATTATTGTTATAAGAAGTAATAGTTGAAACATTAGGTGCATAGTAAAATAAAAGTCTGTTCATCTCTACATCATTTAAGAGACCCAGAAGAGGAAAAAACTCTCACTAAATTAAATCAAATTTGGTCATAACATTACTGATTCTTCAATTTATTTTTCCTATTTATACGGGTACTCAGAGTGAGATTGACTTAACTTTAGTTGTCTAAGGTTTGGCATCTGATCTTAGCTATTTAATTTATTTCTTGGTTTTGTCACTCAGAAAAGCAAGGCATTTTTAGCTTGTAATTTGTCCCCATCCTGTTTTAGACACCTACACAGGAGGACTGACTCTCCCTCTGGAAGTGTTAAATTTTTTCTACTGACTCTGCAAATTGATTAGATAACCAGCCTAGACTGGACACCTATGAATGGCTAAAGTAGATAGAATGAAGACTTATTTTTAATGACATTCCACCTTTCATATACACAGCCATAGTTATTTCAGAAGTTCTGTAACATTCAAGCACAATTTAAACTAACTTGTACCTTTATTGCTAGAGAGATGCTAATATCTCTAGACTTTTTATTTTACATCAGTGCTTGCTCATTAAAAGCAAAGAAAAGAAGAAATAAGTTCTCTGCTTTCTATGGCATTTAGTCTTCATGTATTACCATCTCATTGCTGCTGCTTTTGAGAACACACGCAGGATCACTCTCGAGGAGAAAAGACAACGCAGAAAGAATCGCGTCTTGTCGA
>JAYRBT010000042.1:31522553-31558409 GCA_036023395.1 Myiotriccus ornatus | reverse complement strand
TTTGAGAACACACGCAGGATCACTCTCGAGGAGAAAAGACAACGCAGAAAGAATCGTGTCTTGTCGATATCACCTGGAGAGTCTTTCTGCTGTGCCTTCTGCAGTCGGACTTGTCTATCTCGCACTGGCCTTTTCAGCCATCAGCGCGCTTGTAGCAAGCGTGGGTAGAGCCCTTCTCAAATCTTCATTCCCGAAGCCTAGCCATGATTACCACTAGTCCAACACCAAGACAGTCTTTGTGTGGTTGTCAGGCTTATTTGGAAAAGAATCTCCATGGCTTCATAAAGAAACTTATTTGATAAATTTTTCAGATCAAAAGTAGAGTTCAGAAATGCAACTTTTTTCTTTTTTTTTTTTCTTTCTTCCTCCCCCCGCTCCTCCCCACCCAGTGATGCAATGTAATGTGCAAAAAGCCAAAGAACACAGAGCAAAACAGTGAATACTAGCCAGAGCAAGAACTGGGGGAAAAGTCATTAACAGTGTCAATCATGAGAGTCAGTATTCTGGCTCTACCTAGCCTGCAGCTTCTCAGTGCTATCTGCTAATAGATGTCAGCTTACATCTGAAGTTTCAGTGCCTGGAAAGTTCCTATTTCAGAGAAAACAGAATCTGTCTAATAAGACTACATATACTGACTTTTACAATCAGCAGTGCTATTGCTGGCTTTCCGAAAGAAGAGGTAAATGGTTATGAGAACTTGAAACTTATCACTCATCTTTCAGTGTTTATGGTAATTATGGTTATTAAAATCACTTATTTCATCACCCTGTCTGCCCTTTTTAGTTCACTAGCACTGTTTTAAAACTAGGTTCTTAAACAGTTACAAATATGTATTTAATAGCTATAAAAAGTATTGATTATAAATGCTGTTCTAAAAAAACCTCTTCCAATGTGACAAGATATAAGTATTAGAAAGATCTATGTATAGACATATAGTTCTATGCATGCATACATGTGCACAACGTAAGATATGCCATCATTCATTTTGAAACATCTTCCATACATATTGATTTTAATAAAAAGAGAGCATTTTCTTTGGGGAATTATTTGAACTGAATTTGAAATATTAATTGAATTTGAATTATTTTAATCTACTTCTTAAGACTCTACTGGAAATCTTTTTTCTTGGGTTTGGTTTTTTTTTTGTGGTTGGTTTTGGTTTTTTTTCCAACTCTCCCACTCCTCATCCCCCTTCCCTGAGTTTTATTATATTCTGATGACTCTTTGATACTTGTCTATGTATCTGGCACATTGTAGTACATACAGTAAGGACCAATTTCTTATACGAGTCAGAGACAGTAACTTATGTGCATAGATAGTACAACAAAGGCACCTAGTGATTATCTTCTCTTTCTTTTTTTTTTTTTTTCCTGGTAGTGAGGTTGTAGTGAAATTTTTCTCCTTGAATGTAATTCATTTTGTATGATTTTTAAACTTATTTAAAACAAAACCTCCAAGCGTTGCATAAGTATTAAGTAGATGTTACACTGCTGTTGTAACAGAGAGCCAAAATGAATTGTCTTAAAGAAGAACGCTGGAAGAGAAAAATAAAAATAAAAAAGGATAAATATGTAGCTATTTGTGTATCTGTGGATATTATTTTTCAGGTAAGCAATCAACTGGATGTCAGTTTAGCTTTCCATTCACTGAAAGGGGGTTCTGGGGTGATAGGGTCCTGCACAGGGGTTCCCAAGACCACCAACACCCAAGCAACAGCCTTGTCAGGACTCGGGGGCCCTCATCAGACAACCAGGCAAGGAGATGATGGTGCTGAGAGCAATTGAGGGACTTTCAATGGCTCCAGGGAGCAGAAGTGACATCAGGTGCAATGAAAAGGAGTGGCATGTCGGTGAGCACATGGCGCAACAGACTGCACAGTAGTTCACACAGCAGTTTGCGCAGGCAGGATGAGCCTGAAGGAAGAAGGCAAAGTCAGTGTGTGCACTTGGGAGGAATGTATGCCTCTCTTTGGAAACATTTCTCACCTGTAGGAGTACAGCCAAATATTTCTGCATCCACAGTGACGTGAGACCAAACTGAAATCTAAAAGTGTTGGTATTTTGTCCCACGGAAGCACTAGAGGTGCTGATGATGTGCTGATGTGTCAGGGGCCTGTTAATAGTCTCCACTGAGGCTTGTTTGCCACTCCAGGCGTTGTGTTACTATAATCTTCTATACTTATCAATGTAACTACTTAACTACCGATGTCCAAAGGAGTCAAAATAAAAATGCTACCACAGATAAATTTGTCGTACCATTTCTCAGTAGTTATTTGAGACTAGTGTAGGTTTATGCTATTTTTGTAAAAAGCTCTTCTGGTATAGTATTCACAATATAGAATTTGCATTATTTATCAATCGCAGTATTATAAAGTTTATCTTTATATAGGTATAACTGTATGGCAGTTATATTTTTTTGTAAATAACATTGCTGTGCTGTCATAAAATACAATATTTTTCAGTAGCAGGTACTTATACATGGTAAAATAACAACTTAATGTTCTCTTGATTACTTCTCAAACATTCTAAACTGTCAGGAAATAAAGTTTCAAAGACTTTAAAGTCTTTTATGTATTACAGCAGTCATAACTAGAAAAAACAAATTCTCTGAAGTTTCAGACTGGTGCACTCCGTGGTTGTGAAATAAAATAACAAAAGATATGTTATTATTTTATGTATAAGAAAATATATATTATTTGTTGCTGCACTTCAGTTACTATGTCCACAAAGTTGGAAAATAATGTGAAAACTCGTAGGCTAGTTTTGCTCTGTTAATAATGTCTTTTTTACACAATGTTCTTCACGGGAACTCTCCTATACCTTGTCTCTCTAAACCTTGACGCACTTCATTTAGTGTGTTTTCAGGAAGTACTTTCAGAGACTAACACTTGGGTGTCTGTGAATTATGAAGTTTCTGAGATCCTAAAAATGCCAAATACCATACTAATGTTTCCATGTCAGAAAATACACTTCACAATGAAGGATCTAGAAGACTAACCCATTTACAGGGAATTAATGGGATACCTCAGAATTATACAAGAAAAGCAATGAAATACATGTTTACAATGATCTCAGCTGGAGGTCCAGCTCATAATGGTCTGTTTTTTGACTCCCTTTGGTTCCCTGACTGGCTGATTTCTTTAAGCTGCTGTGTTTGGTACTGTACTAGCCAGCCACTTGTTCCTAGAATTAAGACAAGGGTAAACATAATCATGATGTGTGTTAAATATTATCACAGGAAAAATAGATGAACACCCTGCACTTAACAAATAGCAAATTTCAGAGGCAAAGGTGCAGTTCATGGACTGAACAATCAAAAAACTTTTCCTACTAATCCAATTTAATAGAATAATAGTCTAGACATATAGATATAAAGGCTGAGAATTGTAATTAAATCTATTTTATTAGAACATCATACATCTGCATTCTGTAAGTTAACTCTGTATTAGAACTTCAGTAAATTTCTTGCATTTTCCTCTGTTTTTCATCTCCATTTATATGCTTTTCACCCCCTCTGAATAATATGCATTGAACATCAAATACAGAAATTTTCATCATGGATCTTCTCTGTCAAATTATGTAAAACAACATTATTTACAAATCATGTAGAGACTAAATAATCGTAGATCAAACATCCTATTTGAAATGACATATTTTTAAGTATTAGTTCCCTTTTAAAAATATTTATAAAGATAATAGTATTTCACAGCCATTTTTAAGTAAATGTTTTCATAGTATCTATTTGTCTTATTCAGACTCTGTTTCTAGCTCCCAGAAATAAATGGGTTCCCAGCCAGATCACTCTGGAACTCAGACAACCTTTGTTACATCACTAGTTTGGGTAGCATTTGGTAGAGAAATTGGCATACCCTAACCACCATACTCTATTGAAAAAAACCAAGCAGGTTTGAAGCTTTTTTTTTTTTTTTTGTTTGAACAGCCTACAAACATCTTTCCTTTTAGAAAGCTTTTTTTTTTTTTCTCTTGAAAATCATATTAGTATTATTCTTTTTTTCCCCAGCTGTCTGCTTTCTTTGGGTGTTATTTTACAGTGTGGATTTATTTTCATTGCTTCACCATATGTTTTGTTTCTTCTTTTTGTGTTATTTATGCTTCTCCTTTCCAAAACCCTTTCACCTCTGTCATCCCCTGAGACTGGCTGGTAAGTAAAAAGCTGTTTTTTGACAGTACATGTGATACCTTTTGACTTCCTTTAGAGCCTCTTGCTTCTTAGGTTTCAATCTAGTTTTTATGGTGCAAACCCATCTTAAAATTCATTTGGATTATCCATTTTCTCTTTTTCTGCTTGCTGTAGTTACTGTATGTTCAGGTTAGGTGAATAAGAACTGCAACTCTAAATTTGTGGAAGCAGGACCAGTTGCTAATAATAGTGATCCAATACGTTTACATACACACACAAACATAACAGACACAGAATTTACCCCACACTCCTGCTGTTTTCCTGAATACTTTTTATTTAAAGATAAAAACAATTAACAATGCTTGGCATGCCTAGATTCCCAGACCTCTCTTTATCTTTACTGAAACTTCATATCTGCAGGGCCTTGACAGCTCTAGGACATGGATGGCATAATAATGAAAAAAAGAGAAAAGTATAACAAAAATTCAGTCATATTTCAGAAAGAATTTTTAACTAGATATATATTCCATTTCAGTGTCCCTCTTTCCCAGATGACATTTCAAATATTTGTTAGACCTTTGACATACCATTTCCACATGTTGGAGAAAAAGATGCTCAGGTTGGAGGAGCCTGGCTGTGAAAATCCCAAAGCAAATTACTTGCATCATTTTTCTGCAAGTCTTGCTCAGGATGTCCTTCACTGTGAGTTGTTTTTTGTTTTGTTTTGGTTGGTTGGTTGGTTATTTTTTTTGATGAAGAAGTCTACTAGAGAATCCTAAAGGCCACTTCATTAATTAATCAAACATATAACAAACCTACAATTCACATATGGCAATTCTGTCTTAACTGTGACATGTATTTAGCCACATTTTGTTCTATTTTCTGATAATTTAAATCTCTTACAAAGCCTTTCTAGCTGATAACTTTCTCTTTGTGGATGTAGAGTCACTTTTTCTGTTGCACCTGAGTTCTCCAGTCCAGGTCCGTCTCAGTCTCATCATGTTCAGGTGTGCTGCCAACTCTTCTTTCCAGCCCTCACTCTTTATAGAGAGGCAAAAGACAGTGCTCAAACACTGCCTAGAGAACCTTTCTGACAGAGATAAGCACCATCTGTTGCATTACTCCACTGGGTTTTTTTAAAAGGTTACCTCTGCTGGAGAGCTTAGAAGTTGACTAGAAAATATTGAAAGGAGTAATGATTCTGTCAGAGTCTGTCTGGTATAAGGAGGTAGTGCAAACAGAGGGCTTGCTCTTGCATATTTTATCTACCCCGGTGGTAATACCCTTTCTGACCTAATCAAATCCTGAACTCACACTAAATCACTCTATAGAGAACATGATTTCAGAAAAAATTTCAAGATAGACTACTAAACTATTTTTTAATTTTTACAAATCCTGTGCATGTTCATATTGTAGGAAGAAAAAAAATCATGGGAAAATATGTCACAATTACTTGCAACTGGCAATTTAGATGTCACTAATCTACTCTGAATTCATCTGGCTATAGTGCAAGGTCTTGACATTTTAATATATGAAACCATCACTTTGGCAGGTGAATTTAATGTATCTATTTGCAGCTGCCTCCTTTCCTAAAACACTTAAGGGTAGTATATTATGCCATCATTCCTAAGAGTGTAGAAAAGTGACAAAAGATGCCGCAAAGAGATAGTGTTCTCAGTGCATGCAAGTTTCCATTCCCTTTTTAACAGACGAGAAAGACTTTTTAAAAAATTTTAATAATGTCTGAAGTTGTAGCTCCAAATTATTCTTATTTCTATAATTTGCTATTCTGGATTTTTTTTTCTTTCACAATTTTATTCTGTTTTTGTTTAGTGATTTGTTTTTTCACCAATGAAGTCACTAACCATATCAGATGTTCTAAATGCCGATTTAAGTCTGCTCAGAACACTTCAGATTCACACACTTCATCCTATTTCTGTCAGAGTTTGGTTATGCATATGAGAGGCTAATCTGTCCATGTTTCTATTCATGATAGACTCCAGGAAATTCTCTTTACTGGAATGAAGATATTTGAAGCAGTGAGAAATTGGAAGCTTGTGACCCATGTGCCATTCCTATTGGGTCAAAAGCCCAAATACTCTAACCAGCTGATGTGACAAGCAGAGAACGTTCACAGTCAAAAAGAATATGAACTATTTCCATGCTTCCTGTTGCTTTGTGTTGAAACTATTCCTTGTTCAAGTGTTCTTAGTTGTGTTGGTATAAAGATAATCCTTTCTTTATTTTTCTATATATTTATTACAACGAGATTTTCTAAACCTCCAACATTTGTCTTTTGAAGAAGAGGTGATGAGAGCTCATCTGAACTAATCTTTACATGACAGGCAGTAAATGTTAAAAAAAAGGAGAAAGACAACTTTCATAAAGTGTGCAAAATTAATTTCGGGAAGACTGTTTTAGTATACTCTCTCAAAGACAACAGAAAACTCATATGATGCAGTAATAGAAAAATGAGTAGAAATGCAATTGTTCCCTATTAACTAGGAAAAGTGGCTGAAGATACAGAAGAGCTCAACACTGAAGAACAATACTGCTATAAAAATATACATTTGAAATAAATCAATTTAGCATATAAATAAATTTTTGAGTAATCTTCTGGGGGTTTTAGAAGAAGCTTGACCAGCTTTCAAATAACATTTTTTTTGTTGCATGAAAGATTTTATTTGGAACTTTATCATTCAAATAAAAGGGATAATATCTGATGATCTGCAAATTGCTTTTACCCTGTGTCTCTAATAAGGACCTAGGAGTGCATATAGAGGAAGTACTAGAGGTATAGTGGAGTTGTAGAATTCTCACACTTTTCAAAAGAGGCAATACATTTCATAACTGAGAACTTTCTACTTCTTTTTTTTTTAAGGTCCCTAAACATGCCCAGAAATGTCGGTATCAAACATTAAAATGTAATGGCATACATAGTTTACTAAACATTGAGATTAGTACAATTCTATAAGCAGTCATTCTAGTCTATGTAAGAAACATTCAAATTAAATTCTGATAAGAAGTCTTTTCAATTACTTTTATTTCTGTTCCAGTTTTAATTCCAGCAGTTTACCTGGACTCTGTGATCTTCCTTCAGAGCTCATACAGCTCTTCCCATATCACTCAGAACATCTGTGCTTGGGAGGGCAGGTCTCAAAACTGCAGAGGTAATAAAGCTTGACCAGATGTTTAGCCAACTTTTATGAAGTTCCATAAAGTCTTGGTAAAGAATCAGTCCCCAGATCTTCTGCTCTATTCAATAGGCAGTGATTTCAAATTGCTTCTCAAAGGTAGCTGTTACTTCACACTTTTTTTTAATGTAAAGGCAGTAGGAACACAAGAAAGTAGCTTGTTCAACATCACACAGCAGATCCATAGCAAAGTTGTGAATAGTTACCAGGAGTACTAGTCTGACACTCCAGTCCTCAGACTGCACTGTCTTCCTGCATTTTGCAAAGATCAGAGGCAAACATTTTGCCGGAGCCTAGACATGTTTTCTCGCTGTAAATACTAAAACAAGAAGTTATTACAGAGCTATGCTAGTGTGTAGAAGGATAGACTAGGCTACAAAGTATATCCTAAAACTCGAATTTGTGACATCCAAATTACAGTATGCTGATTATTCTTTCAGTTAGAAATGTATTCAGTAATATATTCGGTAAATAAATGAAAAAGTCACAGCCTAGTGTTTCAGTAAAATCAAAAAATAATGATACAAATAATATAAATCTTGTGAGATAATTATATTAATGAAATAAGATGGAACTGAGAAACCTATTGTGACCTCGTGCTTACATGGCATTTCAGCGTCCTTTGAAGTGCAAAATATGAACTAAATGACCACTCAGGAGTTCTTCAAATACATCTTAGGACAACAGTATAATATATACATATTTATTGCATGATAGAAATAATAATGCATGTTAATCAAGAAGGAATAATTTGAAGTTTCAAATTAAATATTCTGCCTGATATGATACTGGGGGATTTTATTTTTCTGAAGAACTGGAAAAAAATTGCTTACATTTCAGAATTGAAATAAACTAAAAATAGGTGCTTCCTAAAGTATAAAAATCTAATTCTTCTTTAAATTCACATTTTAGTTATGGAATTGTATTCTACATTTTTTCAATTGAACATATTTTACATCATTTAGGAGAAACATTTAAATAACCTAACTGAAAAATATATCAAGTAATTATTACCAAAGCTGCTTACAAGATTAAGAATTAAAAAGAGGTTATGAAGTATTAGTAACCTTACAGAAATCAAGAAATTGGCCAGATGTATTTTTGTCTAGGTTGCCTTTTCGTAACAACAGTAACAAAACTAAATTGACCTTGATAGAAAGTGAGCACCAAAAATATTAACACACTTCACTGTGTTCTGAGTAAAGAAGAAACGTCACTGTCTCTCTCACTACAATTTTTTATTTTGTTTTACTGCATTTTATAATAGAGTGTTAAAAAGTAGAGCCTTTTATATTGTAAGAGAAGGCTATGGTTTATAGCTTACTTTTTCTGCTATTAAGTTCTAATCTATCTCTCGTTCTGTCAATTGTGTTTGACAAGAAGCTTCTTAGACTTGAACTTTGTCATGTGATGACAGATAACTCTGCTTGTTTGTTTCCAATTTCCTTCTTTGCAGAAGCTTCACTATGAAATGTCTCAGTTTTAATCACCAGCATTAGACATGCTTTTGTACCACATAGGCTTACAAAAGGGAGAAAAAAACCTCCAGCAACAACCAAACCTGTGAAAAGACACAGGATGAAAGGAAAAATAACTTTATAACATCACCTTGAAGTGTGATGGTGGCAGACATTATTTCTTGCAGAGACAGAAAAATAGCAATTTGTTGGAAGCAGGAATATATGGGAAATAAAATACCCACTTTTCCCATTTCTTTACTTGTGTTCCCATAACAGTTGCGGAGATATATCATGCACACGATATATTAGGTACATTTTAAGCACCATAAAGTAGCACACATGAAAATACTGCCATTTTCGTGGAAGATAGTTCTGGATGGATGTGGTAAAACAATTCCTTATTGTTGGTGAACTTAGCTCTAAAGAACACAGACATGTTTGAGTTTGTGGAGTTCTTTGTTTAGAGTCAAGTATCCCAAAGTCACAAAATAACTTTGCAGGGATTCTACCCCAAATCCACGTGGCCTGTTGTCATTCCTCCAGTGGATCGCAGCCTTGCTTTGATCAGGTCATTCAGCAGGGGGAGTAATCTCTGTGCCCATTCAATTTTTTTCTGAATTTGCTGGCAATATCATCACAGATACTGGCTGTAATCATAATTCTTTCCCTTCTACTTCATCAAACAAAAAAGTGTTTATGTGCTTTCTGTTTGTGTAGATTTAAAGAGTGCTACAATCTAGGAAAAACAGTTTCCATTCCTCCTCTTTTGTCATGAGTGGATAAACAGAGCCATAAAGGAAAGATTTTATTCAGGAAAAACTACAAAATTATTGTGTTACTGGTTTTGCTTTAAAAGACAACTTACTTGATGTTTAATATAATTTTTTTAAGGATGACTTTAAAATACTCTTATATTTCAAAAGAAAAGACTACTGTTGAAAGTGTTTCACTCTTGTTTTGGACAGAACTGGAGAGATAATCCATTTATTCTCTTCAAGAACTTAAATTCTTACAGTGTGAATGACAGTCCCCTGTTTTATGAAGAGGTGCAACATTCGTGCATAATATAAAAAACCTCTATTCTTCTATCAAAAAAATATATACAAGGAATGGTTTGCTGTTGTGAAGTTATTCAATCATTCTTTCTCTACTGAGACTTTGGGGAGGCTTATCTCAGGGCTGTTTTAATTTTTACATGCCGGTTGAGAAATGGACAGTAGAGCTCAGGGGGATGTCAAAGTACATGGAGGCAGCAGGCTGTTGGGTTGGGAGGCCAGTCAGTCTGTACTTTCCTCAGAGAAGTTGTAGGGTCCCAAGATAGTTTCTGAAACAACCTTCCATGTTTAATTTACAGATAAAGTTCCCATATCAAACACAGAAGTTTCTCTACAGAGAAATATACTATTCCAAGCCTTGTCGTTCAGTTGGTTTTCATTTGTTTCTTTGTTTTATTCCCAACATATAAAATTAAAATTAGTAGTTTTCCATGTTATAAGAAGAACTAAGATCATTATTTGAGGTCTTAGAAGTGGTCTAACAGGCTTAAGTGGTTTGGGGTTGCAAATAAGACTGGTTTCTAGAAGCCATTAAAGTGGGGCAGGGAGTGGAATGGGGACGCTGTTCCTGGTGTCTACTTACCTTCTAAGTATTGTAAGGCTTTATGTTTGATCAAAGGCGATTGCAACTTTTTATCTTTTACTTGCCAGCTGATGGTGTAGGATAGCACATATAAGTAATACGATGCAGTTCTGAAACAGATTTAGCAATGTAGACTTCCTATTTGATGATCGTAGTGCTAGAGAAGTGTTCATTGTGTCCATACAGCACCTGACAAGTCTGTTGGCTGATTTTATTTTTTTTTTAAATTTTTTGGGGGGTGACTCTACAGCTTTTAAAAAACATAAATACACAAATATCCACACATTTTACATTAAATTATTTTATCTAGGACCTAGCTTATCTCATATATTCCAAGCTGGTTCAGGATATACCCAAGGAATGCAAAGGTATCTTAGTCACTAAACATGAATATAAGAGAACATTGTCATTATAATTATACATATCTCTATAGAAGAATTGCTCTGATAAGACCAGATTTGACTGCACGTAGATCGCACACTTATTTACAAAATTTTCAATAGTATGAACTTTCACAATGCAATAATGAATTACACCTGCTCTAAGACTTTGGCTATAGAAAAAGTTGAAAGATATAGGTCCACATCATTTCATGTGAACAGATCTATATTAAAAGAATCTTGGATAATTCCTATTTTTATCACAAAAAATTCCCAGTTATTGAAATGATAGCTTTGCCATTGTCATGTCTAGGCATTTATTAAGAACATGAAAAAATTTTGTGACTCCCATAAATTGGTTTGAAAATATCTACTGCCATATACAATGATAGGCATGAAGCTGTGTGAAATATCACTACTAGGACCCCTTTCATTTTTCAGATATGGGGCATTCATTGGAAATTAAGGTACAATACAATGACTCTCTGTTCAAGCTGCTTAGACAAATTCTGTAGTGGATGCATTATTTTGATGACATATAGTAGAGTAACTTGTTAATCTGCTGGTAAAGACCTGATAAGTTTCTAAACAGTAGCATGACATGGCATTTCTGCACATTTGATCTAAAATCTGATGAGCATCACATCTGTTTGCAGCTTGAATAACCTTTTTGACCCTACATAGCGTCATTCTGAAGCGCGAATAAGAAGTGTAAGACCCTTCACAATACAACTTCTGCTGAGGTTTAGTATACATGGTCATTTTGTACTCATGGATTCGAACATGATTCTCCCTTTCTGCCACAGTGCAACAATCATGTCTTGAAAAATGCTGATTATAATTTGATTGTATTTTCTGATATTACCTTCAAGGGATAAAAGCTTTCCAAGAAGAGGCAGGTGGGATGAACACAAGAAGGTGAGAACAAAAGTTCCTAAAATGATTCTATCATGTCCTTTATGTAAGACTCTCTGTAGAGGGTGCATTCTGCAAGTTAGAAAAACCAATGACTCAGCCATTGCTCTGACTGTTTGTTTGTTTGTTTGTTTCGGGTTTGTTCTGGGTTTTTTATATATTTTCTGGTTTCTGAGTTAACAAGGCTCTTGTAGTAAATACCAGATTATCATCTGCTATGAATATTCCTTTGTGCTCTAAAATTTGTGCTTTTTTGCTACACTTCTAGTACTATATCTTTTGTTTCATGCCCAGTAAACTTTCCTCTAAACACTGAATAATTAGGAAAAAGTTATAAGAAATAAAATTTTTTGGCATGAAATACTTGGTTTCTCTTGCAAGAATAAAATTTAGTGGACAATCTTTACAGACAGCAGAGATAATTATTCTGCTTCTTTGGTCATTCTCCTAATATTCCCATAAGGTGATGTTGGCAAATGTGAAGAAATATACTTGGAAAACAAAGCACAACCATGTGTCTCTTAAGCCTCCTCAGAAATACCAGATGAAAAAGACTTGAATGATTACCAAGAGATATCCAGTGATTGTTTCCATCACTAAATTACTCCAAAATCATCTTCAGCATAGCCATGGGAACTTCATAATGTCTTTCTTCTGCCCTCTAGATAAAGGGATCATAAGACATGTTTGGGAGCTAAACATAAAGCCTTAAAGGAGAAAAGATACTCTCAAAAATCAATTTATAGCTGAAAGACTGAGAGATAAATCTTTGTTTCAGTTGATTCAGTGGATAAACTGTTGGTTGCAGGTTTGTGCCAATTAAGATCTTAAGACAGACTGCTCCTTTGGAAACACAATTACAAACTGATACGGTCCTTTAAGATATCAAAATAAATTGAATTCTTTCATGTCCAACACTGGGAGATTTAATATTTTTTTGTATCTATGCACCCATCTCAAAGGGGAAAAAGAGTTCAAACACAGGAGCTAGTAAGGCAGACTTCAGGCTGTTCAGGGATTTAGTGAGGACGGTCCCCTGCAAAAATGTTTTTGCCAGTGCTGAGGTCCTTCTGTGCTGGTCAGTTTTGAAAGATCATCTCCTAAGGGCACAGGAACAGCAATTCCCAAGTGTTGGAAGTGAAGCAGGCAACGCAGAAGGCTGGCTTTGATGAGCAGGCAAAAAAAGGAAGATGTATGCCCAGTGGAAGCAAGGTCAAGTGAAATGTTATGAATTCAGAGATGCTATTTGCCACTGCAGGGAGAAAATTCATGTGGCTGAAGCTCAACTAGAGTAGAAGCTGGCCAGAAACTTGGGGAACAATAAAAAGAGTTGTTTTGACTATATTAGTGGCAATAGGAAGTATAGAAATAGCACTGTCCCATTACAGGACAAGGATCATTACCTCTCAAACAGGGACAGGGAAAAGGAAAAGGTGTTTAATGCTTTCTTTGCCTCTGTCTTCAGCATAGATGAGGGACCAAGGTCTTAGTGCCCTGAGCTGGAGGACTATGACTGCAGCTCCCAGTTGACCCTGAAACTGTGTGGGATCTGCTGCTCCAGCTGGATCCCTATAAATCTATGGGGCCTGATGGGATTCATCCCAGAATCCTCAAAGAGCTGGTTGATGTCACTGCAAAATCTCTCTTGCTGATTGTTAAGAGGTCTTGGGAATCCAGAGAGGTCCCAGCTGACTGGAGGCTGGCAGATGTTGTCCTGATTGTCATTAGGGGCGAGAAGGAGGACCCCAGAAACTGTCAGTCTCACTTCAGTGCCTGGTAAAGTTAAGGAGAAAATTATTCTGGGAACTATTGAAAAACACCTGAAAGACAATGCAATCATTGGTCAAACCCAGCACGGCTTCATGAGAGGAAAGCCTGCTTATCAAACCTGATTTCCTTTTATGACAAGGTAACCCACCTAGCTGATCAAGGGAAGCCAATTGATGTCATCTTTTTGTGTTTCAGTAAAGCTTTCAATATTCTCTCTCACAGGATCCTTCTGGACAAAATGTCCAGCACACAGCTGGATAAACACATCATGTGGTGGGTGAGCAATTGGCTCACGGGTTGAGCACAGAGGGTAACAGTGAATGGGGTAACATCAGACTGGTGACCTGTCACTAGTGGGGTTCCACAGGGCTCCATCTTAGGCCCTGTGCTCTTCAACATCTTCATAAATGGCTTGGACATAGGACTTGAAGGGATACTAAGCAAGTTTGCAGGTGACAAATAATGGGAGGAGGAGCTGTTGACTCCCTCGAAGGCAGGGAGGCCCTGTAGAGAGATCCTAACAAATCAGAGGACTGGGCAATCACCAACCATATAAAGTTCAGCAATGGATAGGGCCAGATTTTGCACCTGGGATGGGGCATATCTGGGTGTTTGTACAGACTGAGGAATGAGATGTTGGAAAGCAGTGCCGTGGAAAGGGCCCTGGGGGTGTAAGACCCCAGTCCTTAAGAGGAAATGGAATTAAGGCATATTACATTGAAAATAGACTTAACTATCAATGTAATATTGGTTAGCGAATTCAATGGTAATTTGAGCCATAAAGCAGAATGGAATCTGGTTTCCAGAAATTCAGAGGTGAGAGAAACAATGCTTTACCCTGCACTATATGCTATATCATGGGGATGAAACTTCTTATGTGTAAGTAGATTTGAATGTAGATTTCCTTCTACTAAAAAGGAAAAAAAGGTGTTTTTTTTAATACTGTTGCAGAAGGGTCATGAGACATCTCAGTGTGATTTAAAGAGCAGTTCTCCGTTGTGTAATTAATGGTGCAATTTTTTTCAACACTGTCACATAGTCAAATAGATAAGTATAGAATGGCTATTTTAGTTTCCTGGTAAATAAAGATGTAAAATTCCAGTTTTAGGATTTGAAACTGTGGGGTTTTCTACTTAAGACTGAACTTTTTCAAAAGGACTTTATTTACCTTGCATAGGCTTTTTGCCTATAATTTATGCTTGCATGCATAGTCACATGGAAAGCCAATTCTTTTCTTTAAAATGTCTAGTAAGGTGTATGTTGAAAGCCGACAAAAAAACTTCTTTTCCCTGATTTGTCCTTTTCTTCTCTATTTTAACCTCTGATACACATAATCAGAGTAGCACTTTGAAACAATGCATTAAATGATTTATTGTAAAATTTAATGATTTAATGCAGAACTGCATTTCTTGTCAGAGACAAGGAAGGAAACTTCTTTAGCATAGCACAGCAAGGAGGCTAATAAAGGTAATGAGAATAGAAAAGTGGGAAGAGTTAAAAAGAATAGGTCTATTTTTCTATAAGGCAGCATTTCATAGAAAGGTATGGAAGGTTAACAAATAAGTCTGTACTATTAGGAAGCTGTAAGGGATGGACAGGAATGGACCTGTATGTCAGAAACAGAATCAATCATGAACTATCATTCATAAAATCATACTATTAAAAACATGGAGATTCTTGTTCCCATGTTTCTCAGAGTCCTGATGTCAATTTTTATGGTTATTTTTTAGATTTACTGGAGACAATCAACAGACAGATCTCACAGTTAAAAATGTTAGGTCTCAGTAGTGGTCATCACAATGAAAACAGCAATGAGTTCTTGAGGACTGAAAATCTGCTTCCCCTTCTGTACAACTCAGTCTCCCTGACTGAAGTAGATCTGCTCATGGAGCAGAACTGAATACTACGACCTATATGTGTACAGTTTTAGATCACTAACAGTGGGGAGTAAGGTGTCTTAATTTAACAATAAAAGTGGATGAAACATTAGTACTACAGCTCCTGAAATGCATTAACTTACACTGCTGCATACAAAATATGTACAAATGAACAGTTACTGCATATCAGACAAAGTTAAGCTGCAGTAAGTTGCTCAGGAATTTAAGCCCTGGAATTTGCAAGCAGTTCCAAGGTTGAAGGCTGGTGTCAATACATTGAATGACATGAGTTAAAAGGGGAACTACAGAAAAAGTGTAATGGCCCAATGGCAATGTCAGGTCATCAGATTGAATGAAAAAGGGGCATGCTGCTTGAAATAAAACTTGTGTCAAATCCCGTGTTTTTGTAAGAAGAATGGATTAGCAGTTAAAGAGGAGTTAGAGGCAGAATTTGATTTGTAAAAGTCCTGTAAATTGATTGTGTTGATTGGGAAAAAACATAACTCCAAGTGTCTATTTTGGCCTAAGTACAAGAGTATTGTTGCACTAAAATGTGACAAAGATTCAATTAGATTCCAAAAGAAATGAATGGGCTACCAGATGATCAACAGATTATATCTAAAACATAAAAGAAATGGCTAGAGGTCTTATCAAAACAATATTTTGCACTATGTCTGGATTAAAAAAAAAAAAAAAAAAAAGACAAAAAGAGTAAGGATTCAAAAGGTAACCAAACATTGCCATTATATCTGCAGGTGAAAATCTCATATTTTTATCCAAAAGAAGTGCCTCTGGACACACCTTCAAAAGGAGCTCTGCAGTTCCCCTGAGATGCCTAAAAGGGAATTACAGACAGGGAACATTCTTCAATGTGAGGTGTTATCAATCTTGCCACGTTGTCAAAGGCACTGAAAAGAGCCTACAGAGATTTGGTGACTATTATTTCACTGAAGTACTTCTATTTGGGATGAAATTTGTTTCTGAAGTACAACCAAACTTTTGCATGTACACCTAACCATACTTTCCTTCAAGAGCTGCTAGTTAACTGTACTTCAGGTAACATGATTTCTCTTCTTAATACTTTATGGACTTATTTTATTTCCTGTGTATTGTTAGTTCTACTAGTCTCAAGGCGCAAATGAACACACACAGCTCTGGAAGGAAAGATAGTGATAAATTATTTACATTCTGTGACTGCGACTAGCTGATATGTTGCATATTACAGTTTTCTTGATGTTCTGCCTGTTGTTCTGCCAGGACTTAATTGACAAATCCTTCTGTATTATAAAAATATTGACAAATCCTTCTGTATTATAAAATACATCAGTTTGTACATATTTCAAGCTATTTTTTTCAATGGTTTCCATTAAAATCACTACCGTGGTTGTGTTTTTAGAGCATGCTGAGGTCACTGAAAAGAGTTACAGGTTAAAGGTTAGAATAGGTTTAATTTAACATAATCTGTACAAGAAAATCTTATAAATAATGATAAAGGCTGTGAAGAGATAGAAAGGCTTTGGAAAAAATCCTTCCTTCTCCTCTCAGGTCCTCGAAAAGCTCTCAGAAATGGTTGCAACTATTTTGCAATTGCATCTAGATTTTTGAAAAAATCTCCTATTTTCTGCTAGTGTTAAGTTAGACCATATGCCTGCCCTCTGTCCTTTTCATAGTCTCTCAGTCTATGTTGAACTGGAGAAGTCTGACTTGCCTGTTCTCAGCCTTCATTTCCTTCAGGCAAAGAGCCATCTCTTTCAGAAGGAATCTTCTCCAGTTGAATCACATCACCTTAGACAAGAAGACACCTTCTCTTTTTCTGCTCAGCTGACGTTTTAAAAAGACTCAATCTACCATCCCTAGTGACAAAGATAAGAATTGTTCTATTGGCTGGCTATATCAGCCAGGAAGCTTAAAAAAGATAATTCTTAATTTCATTCACTGTGCTGTGAAAGAAAAGTATGAGAATTTAATATCTTTCAACACCTAAATGCCTTTCTTGGATTTGTTTCCAATGAGTTAACAGAAGTTATTGGAGAAGGAGAGTGACAGACAAAGAGGTAGCCAAACTTCTGCCTAGAAAGCATCTAACCTCATATGCAAACTCTTAGATAATCCTTCAACCAGATGTCAGCAGCAGAATAGTTTTGAATGGGTAAGTGCTTATCTGAACCCACCATCAGTGGTGGCTTACTTTCCTAGTCTGATGATTTGTGTTCAAGGTGTTTTATCCTTTATATAGGGCAGGAGGAAACATTAAAAACAAACAAATAAATAAAAAAACCCCAAAAACCCCACAAAAACCTTTGCGTATTACATTTCCCCAAAACAGGTGATAGAACAACCTCTTTCATAGACAGTCTGTGTTTCAGACAACAAATGCCCTATAATGTCTCTCTGTGGGAAGGACAGGCTCTGCTCTTTTGTTCTCACCATCATTCAACCCTTCTTTGGAAGGAGAATGTTCTTCCAGTCTTGTAGAAAAGGCTGTGAACTGCAAATCATGCCAGGTCAATCACCCTCTCCCTGAAGGTCAATGGGGTGTGAAGATTGCAAGGTAGAGCTATTCATTCTCTGAATTGAAAGAGTTCCCTCATGACCATCCTAGAAGTTAATAGTGCATGAGTATTTCTAGAAAACTAATGTTTTGTAAATTATTTCAGAACCTCGAGTGGTTCCTGTCTTTTCTTTCTTCATGCCTGGGAATGCTGATATGTCCCCAGGGTCTGCAAAAGCCCAAGTACAAAACATATCTACTGCAACGTTTTTCCCGAATGTGAACTTTAATGTTCACCAAGATGACAAACAAGAATACGTCTCTTTTTCTGAACATTGTTTCTCCAGTTACAGAAAATGGTTTTGCTTGTCAAACCTTTACCTTTGAAGCAAAATTTCAGTTACACCTTGAAATGCATTAGTTGAAAAAGTCACTTTACCTCATTTTTAAACAGACAGAATACCAATGGGCAAAGCTTAGATCTTTTACCTCTGTATTCGCCAGTTCTATGATTTTGTTTCCATAGATGGAATTCTATTTAGTTCAAGAACCTCATTCAGATTCAGTCTTAGGAATTGATGTAATTTTGATTGTACTAATTTTAACCCCCACAGTCCTGAAAATAAAATACATGGTCTGGAGTGTTTTAGCTCAAGTTAGGAAGCTAATTATTATATTGTTTTTCTTGAAGAGAGGACTAATCTCAGAACTTTACTTCTGGAAATTTGCCTTTTCTATCAGTGTGTATATATTCCTTCCTTAGGATATGAATATATGAAAAAGTATTCAAATACCATAATAAATTAATGATTTAAGAAACATTGTGGTGTTTTTTCAGGGAAAAATATTCATACAATTCTACCTTCTCGGTGCATGGTAAAAAAACCCCAACCCATAACACTCATGTTACAGCAGCCATCAGTTACACTCATCTGGTTTGTTTCACACAATGAGTCTTGTCTCAAAAATATTTGAGAATATTTATTTGCTTATTCATTTATTATTTCCCTGCAATTGTCATTCTTATTATCTTCTTACCTTCTGGGCATGGTGAATGTTTATAATTTACTAACATGATGGCTTTCAACTTCTGTAAAAAATGATTTATCAAAGAAAAAACCCAACATGCTATTTACATACAATATCTTCTGTGCAGATCTGGTTTTGTTTTTCCCTCAGGATCTACTTCACAGTCAGGAATTTGATAAGATTTGCACAATGAGAAATAGAAATATGCTATTTTAGTTCATAAATTATATGACACTGACCTGATATTTGGCAGATGCTGCTACATCATACCCAAAACATGCAACATAACACACTCTATCAAAAGCTGTGTACTTATACAAAACCAAAAAATATGTGAGAGACAAATCATTTTAGAAAATGCAGCAGCATTTCTTGATTTTATTTTGTGGGGATCTGGTATAAAAGCTAAGAAGGATACCACGAGGCTGAATTTTGCAGACCTTTCAGGGTATTATAAGAAGTTCAGCAGTGTCTTCAGATTATTCAGCCTGAGCATCTTTGACGAGGATATGCCTGTAAGGATGTGTCTTCAGAGTTCACCAGCTAGTTCAGCATGAACTTTGTGCAAGTGCAACACCAAATACTGGTCTACACTGACCCTTTATCTGGAGCTATGTTGCAGTTGTTTTAACTGATGTTTGGACTTGAATTACAGTATAAAATTGGAGTCATCTATACATGATGCTACAAAATATATATATACACATATTGGTAGACTTGCTGTGCTTAGCTGTAGTGATTTATCAGATCTTCAGCATTAACCAAAGTTAGATATGTTCAGAAGAGAGCAGCATCACAGCAACTCGCTAAATCTGTTCAACAGGATCCCCATCAACAGCTAATCTGCACTCACATTCAGTAAAACCAAAGTACTTTTATAGACCCCACTGCATTTTGCAATTCAGAAACACTATTTTCTAGAGATAAGCTGAATTCTGATCTTGTCTGTTTATCATTTAATTCACTAACTTTATTTCTTTTAGCATTTTTAAATGTCAGTTCTCCATCTATGTGTGGCAAGTGACACAGGCAAAATGTGGATTTCTTCAAGTACTCAAGGAATTGAAAATACACTTTAGTCTGAGGTTTAGTGCTTTAATCATGCTTAAAATAATTTAATTTCTTAGTGATACAAAACAGAAAAAGCTCTCCAGTACTAGTTATGGTAGTAGAGATGTTTGTTTTCAACCACATGAAATGTGGGACATTATAGTTTGTGTGTCTTCTTATTCATAAATATGGGCTTCCAACTGAATCCCTAAGTATATATAGGAATTTTTACAGGAGGGTGTCCAGGAGGAACCTAAAACGTATTGAGAGTTGACTTCCAAATAAAGAGAACTCTTTTTTGTCATCTTTCTAGTAGTTCATCTTATACATATATTTCACACATTTACTTTTTATTTTTTATTATGAATAGCAAATGGGATTATTCTCAGTTAGCATTTATTGTTATGATGCTCTTTAATTTAAAATGTATACTAAGTAACCTGTCTGCATCTCCTAACAATCTTGCTTCAAAAGGAAGACATAATGTTTGCCTTCCTAATTCATGTATTTCCTACTGCCAGTAATGTATTCCTTACTTCTTTCTCCGGAATGAACTGAATGAAGTATCTGAGAGGATAGGCTATCACCATATGATTAACATTGTCCTCTTTTGTGCACTAGTACTTATTTTCTTTTAAGTAAAAATTCAGTATTATATATGTCTTTGGTTGCTATTTTCTAAAGAAGCTATTGGTAGTTTGATACTTTAAGCCATGGCATTTGGTGAGAATAAAAGGTAACGATAAATGTAGTTTTCAAGGATCACCATTCCTCAGTTCAATTCTTACCTTTTCAAAAATTACATAATTTTGTATTTCTCAGAGAAACAACACAAAGATGTTCAAAATTAAATCGTTTCAGTGTTCTTTCCAGCATTGCTTTGATAAGCTATTACAATAATATAATCATTTGATTGTCACACTTTTGATCCATTTGGGTACCAAGAAATGTGTCACGAGATGACAGTGCTGAGACATCCCAGAGGATGATTGCCCATTATAAATTTTTTTACAGTAGCATTGCTGTAGTAAAGGTTGTGTCAGCAGTTTCATTATAATGCCATTCTTCAAGAGGTGATAACTCAACAGTAAAAGTTGCTATAAACTCAGCAAGGTCTCCAAGCCAGTTTATCTAAATGTTCAATATATTTGACAAATTAAAGAAAATGATACAAATTATGCAAATGTTTATAAAGAACACATATTTAGAAATTTAAAAATAACTATTGTACTTGTTTCTTCCTTTTCAGATGTCTTTCATAACTGTGATATTATTACATATTTTAATTCCAGAGCCATGCAGAAAATTTCACTCATTCTTAATAACACTTCTTACAAAAATTCTAAATAAAACCCACTTCTGAATGGTAGCTGACCACTGGTGCTCATACTTGAGCACAACTTTTCATGTATCACTATCTGGTACTGGCTAAATATACAATCTTTCTGTGTGTTTTAATCTCCCAAACATAAAACCAGAATACTGCATAGTGAAGACATGTTTTAAAAGTCAAATTTGATCTAGTCATCGTTGATTAGGCATGAAATGTCCTGCATCAGATGCTAATGACAGTTTCAGTAGAATGAGATGATATTTGAGGCTTTGTTTAATAAATATCGAAAGACAATCAACAAAGAAGGTTAAGGGTTGAACTCACCTGACGTACTTCCACGTGGCTCTAAAAGGCTTGGAACTGTATCCACTTCTGTAAATTATTTTGATGAATGATGTCTGACACCTGGAAGAATTTTCTGTTATCCATGCGTGTTTTTATTTGTGGTTCATCTTTGAACTGATCTTCAAAGTACCAGTTTAATCTACCTTCTGCTCTCTGAGAAACACTGAGTTGGTCTTACCTTGTATTTCAGATATGCTTCTAAAAAGTCAGTGGGCTTTTTCATAATGTCCTGGTCTGTTGTAACATTCTAAGCAGCTCTGCCTGACAAACTGATCAGTAGGCTTTGGATAGTTTGGGGGTCTCATTACATTCACTTCCACGAGTTAGATATGGCATAAACTTTGAAAATTTGTTGCCCATGTTAGAAGTATTATACAAATTTTCTTTGGAGAAAAAGGCCAAATTGACCCTCCACTAGCTATGTGATCAGACAATATAGGCAAATGATGTATGAAAATGAACTCTTTTTTCCTTCAGATGGAAACATCAACAGCTATAAAATAATATGTATCACGCAATGAGAAATCTTGATGCATGATATCTATACAGTAAACTTGATTGACTCTTGAATCAGTTTAACTGCTCCATTTATCAGAACTGATTGCGTGTGTTCACTTTCTTTTCTTGTTATTAAGGTCTTATTTGATTTTAATATGTGTTCATTATCTCTGCAATCTTTTCTAAGATCTATTTTTCATGAATTTTTTAATGCTTCTCAAGTTATGGAATACCTCCACTTCCACACAGTGTTATCTGTCAGTAACTCTCAGACATCAGGGGGCTGCGATGAAGCATTGGAAGGATGTGGATGGACTTTAAGCCACGTGTGAAGATGACATGGAATAGTTTAACAGTGATTATACAGACTTTGTCTGTAAAATATTTTATGGATTTAAGTGAATGAATAAATCAGGCTGACAGTTTAGGTGGTTTAGGCTGACACTTTAGGCTGTTAGGATGAGGGATCTTGGTTAAGAAAGCCCACCTTGATATGGTCTAGCTCTCTTATTTAGGACAACTAATGTGGAGGATTCTGTGCCAGGTCAACTCTAGGGAACTTCCATGAGCATAGTGAATGCTGGGCTTATAGTGCTGAAATTGCCAAGGAGACATTAAAAGAAGAAATATGTATTAATTAAGACAAAGAAATGACAAAGTGAATTAAATATCTGCATCCATTTTTTTATACCTCCTAATAGATGTGATGGAAGTGTAGATAGGTGCATTGTTGGCTGGCTATCCCTCCACAGAAGCTTAGAACATGAGCCTGAGCGCACTGCATATAATAGGCTTGCTTTTAGATACGTAAAAAATATTTTCGGAGTTAGACAACTGACCATTGGGTCCAGCTGCCTCACTTCCAGTTAAATCAACAGGCATCCACCTCAGAGAGCATTTTCAACTCAAAACTAGGCAGAAACAGTGAAAAATGTTTTAATCCAAAAATTCTGATTGCCTCCACTTTCAGTTACGACTAATGCTCTTATATTCCATCCATTTTTATTTACTGCTTCAGCCAAGACAGTTCATTATGTCATTAGAACCTTTCACAGATACAGAGGTCAAAACATGTAAATTTTGAGCAATGCTTTGAGTGTGTTCTATCTTTTATTCTTTTTTTCCAGCAGTGCCTCAGTGGCCCTGTCTAACTGTGCTAGACAGTGTCATCGACAACATTACCTTTTCCCCTTGCCTTTATTGATTATACATCAGAATTTACAACACCCATAATATTAAAAAAGCTGAGTCTTTATGAAAGACAGTTTTTTTCTGAGGTTACGATCCTTTCAGAAGAACCCCCCCCGCCACACACACACACACTTTGGAGTTTAGGGATAGCCATAAAGTGAGGTGAAAAGGTATAACGAACCCCTAAAGAACAACTCTGATGTTTGCAAACCTCAGTACCTGTAAACTTACAGACAACTTGGTATATAAGCAAAATACTTACTTCTCTAAATGCTCAAGTTAAATCTTTCTTTGAGTTTTTTTTCTGCATTTGTGTTGGATTATTTAGTCTGAACTAATAATGTAATCAATTATTATTATTATTTATTATTATCACCATCGTCATCATTATTATTATTTGAAAAATATTTCAATGCATTTAGAGGGAAATGTATTTTTGTTTCAGGAAATTTTCTTAATATTTATCTTACCTCAAATAACATTTATTTTAATTGTATTTAAAGGTATCATTTTTAAAGGAAGTCTATGTCATCAAGCTTACATGTCAATTTGACATTGAAAAAGTGTTTTCAAATACTATTTATTTGGAGAAAATTAATTAAAAATATACATTTTAATAACAGTATATGTAAAAATAGTAGTACTTTATACATAGTATATTAATTGTCTAATCATATAGTAAAACAATCAAATCTTTTATTTTCTCTATTTGGTCCAAAACACATTGTAATTTCTACATATTTCCATTTGAAAAACTTTTGGAGAAAATTGCTCACTGGAAGTGAGGCAGCTGGACCAAATGGTCAGTTGTCTACCTCTGAAAAACCAATCAGGATTTTGTTACTGGATGTAATATTGTTATTTGTTTAACAAGAAGATAATTTTGCCAGTTATCATGAATTTTTCCTTTAAGCAATAATTAAATAGAATGTAAATGAAAAATAAGTTCAGCATAACCAAACTGGGCCTTTGTTTTGGTACTATAGTAACACTAGCATTACATTTGTTGTGGTTTTGCCCACCAGCCAGCCCCTGTGGCTGAAGATGGTTTTGTCCAGGTGGATTTCCAGAGAAAAGGCCAATCAAAAGTTTTAGTAACGCCTTTGCTAATTACATTTTTAAGAAAATGGAAGAGAAGCTTGTGGTGCAATTGAAATTAAGAGGAGTAGCCACGCAGGAGTGGCGGCAGGCCCCAAGGAGGGCCAGGGGCCCCTCCTCCCCTGGCCCTGGGCCGGGGGCAGGTGTGGCACTGAAGCCCCCCTTCTCTCCTGTAGGAGAGTAGAGAAAAAAAACTTCAGAGAATTACTGGCTGGTTGGACAAGAAATGCTGCAGAAAGAATTCCGGCAGAGAGATAACGAAGTAATCAAGGCCAAAGGTGCAGCGGGAGAGAGAAGTTCAAAGGGGGGGCTATTTTTCCCCCCTCTCTTGCTCTCTCTCTCTCCCTTCAGCAGGGAAAAAACTGAAAAATAAATCTCTGCCACCTGTGGAAGATTACTGGGGTGAAGAGACACCCAGGAAGCTCATAGAGGAGCTTGTGGATGCACAAGGAAAACTCAGA
Organism: Myiotriccus ornatus; assembly: GCA_036023395.1. NCBI lineage: Eukaryota > Metazoa > Chordata > Aves > Passeriformes > Tyrannidae > Myiotriccus > Myiotriccus ornatus. Next base: position 31,533,539 of record JAYRBT010000042.1, on the reverse strand, counting down.
CTTCATGAGAAACGTGAAATGAAACAGAGTCCTGTTGGAGGCTTGTAGGCCATAGAGAGACTTATGCCGGAGCAGAACGGCTCGGGTAAGATGTTGGGATCTGACTGAGGGATCCATGCTGGTGCTGGAGACTTTGTGACCCTGAGAGACAGCAGAGAATGGAGGACCTGTTGTCCGAGAGATGGGCTTGCGTCAGAGAAGTCTATTAAGGACTGTTCTCCTGTGGGAAGGGACCCCACAGGAAACAGGGATGGACTCAACAGCCGTTATTCCCTCTGACTCCGTGGTGAGGATCCATGGTAGGCAAGTGTCCCCTTGCAGTCCATGGAAGACCCTACAGGGCTTGGGTAACCCCCCATCCTCTGGTTGTAGCCCAGGAAGGGGGTAGGCCCAGCCCTGAGGCCGACACAGAGAGAGAGAAAGAGAAATAGTTCCAGCTGCAACAAAAAGGAGTTGTCATCCTAGAGATAACCGAAGAAGAGCTTTAGAGTGCTGCAAGATTATTGAAAAGACCTGGAGCTCTGGAAATGGAGAAATGAAACTGCTTCTCCTCCTGGACTGATAAAAAGAGGGGAGGGGTATTTCTGTAAATACATAGTACTTTTACCTAATTAGAATTATTGTAGATGTAGTTCTTTAGTTTTTATCTTGCTAGTAATAAATCCTAATATTATTCTCCCCAATCAGGTCTCTTTTGTCTGCACAAACCTCCTCTCTACTAATAGTAATTGTGGGGGGGGTGAGAAAATTGACCCAGAGCAAAACCACGACAACATTCAGCACAAATATTTTGCATTTTGTTTCTCTTGCTTTGGTAGTGTCAAAATAGCTAATGTTCAACCAGTCCGTTTTTGAATGAGAAGTATGATAATTTAATTAACGTTTAAAGTCTAGGAGCTGCTGCAGATCATACATAATCCAATTACTTTTTATTCTATTAGTTTAATAACAAACCACTTTGCTATAATTACCCTTAATCCCCTGCTTTTTCTCCTCAGCTGTTTATCAAGGGTCTGTATGATATCTTTGAGGAAATCATACTGTGATATAATTATCAACAATCCCAAATGGAATTAATGCACTAAAGAATACTCAGTTGTGAGCAGCATTTCATTGCTGGATGGGTTAGTTTGGAAGACGGTTAGAATACAACACATAGTTTGAAATTTCTGAGCCACTTTCCCTAGAGTTTTTGGGAAGAGGAGACAATACAGTTATTTCTCCCGCTAGCTGATACTGAGCAAAGAAATGCCAAGCTAGAAGCTAAAACTACATAAAAAAAAAAAAAAGAATTGCAACCAGGCCCTTTTAAACATTGTGGCTGTTTACAGAACTGTAAATATTAGAAATTACTTTCAGTAGTATCATAGTCTCATATACATACATCCACTCAGTGTTAGTATCTGTAATGTAGGAAACCTGCCAAGCTAATGCCATAATTTAATTGCTTTATATATAAAAGAAATACATGCACAACTGTGTCAGAGTCTTGGAATTTGTCAAAGAAATTAACCAAATTCTTTTTAAGCAGAAATAGGTGCATTGCATGTAGGATGTTGCATTTGCAGGAATGCATTTAATCCATCACCTATTCACAGAAGTTCAGCATTAAGTATGGCATTAGATTCTGCAGTCTCATACAAACCCATCATCTTGCCAGACTTTGAGTCATACAACACAGATAATAAAAAAACTGAAGGTCCAGAAAAAGCTGGAAAAGAAATGCCTATTGTTGAGATCCTCACATTGCTGACAAAAAGTGTATTATTTCAGAAGGATGCTTATCAAATCTTAAAAAAATCTATGGTTCTCTCTGTCTGAAGTTTCTTTCTTTTTAGAACTGTTAATTCTTGCCCAGCCATGTAACAAAATGTGCAATATGAATGCCTAATTATCCTTAAATAAAAAAGTGAAGAAAGAAAAAGACACTGTAAGCTTATTTGTATGTGTCAAAAAGAACTTAAGGAAGAAGTCACATCATTTTCTTTTCACTTTGAAAGTCTAAAGCTGTGTTGCAATGTAGCAGGGAAAAATGTTTTTGTTCTTCTAACAGAGTCACACATATCACATGTGATACTGTAACATATACCTATTTTTATGTGTCATTTTTCATGGCTATAGGTAAAGGAGCCTGGAAGATCGCATCACATGGAGGGGTTTGAATCTGTTCCCTGTTCTAGAAGTAATGTATAGTAAAGGAGGGAGTAAATTCACTGATAATTTTATTTCCATAACCTTAGACAATCCTTTAAAAGCTGAAATATGGACACCATGTATCCCCACCCCAGCCAAATTTGCAGTTGGTTCAGTGGAAAAGCCTCGATTCTCCCATCCTTGTCTGAAGTAGGGTAAATGTCAAGGTAGGCTCTTTTACTAGTCAAGACAGTCTAAAGTCAGGGGTATCTTGAGCAACACATATTTTTACCATTCTCCATTGACTCCAGTGAGAGCTGAGTATGAGTTAAAGTTAATCCTAACTTTAGGCTTCAGCCTTATATATGTCCAGGCTAAATCCAGAGACAAAGGCCATGATTCATCACCAATCTGTCATGAGTGCTTTAGATCAAAAGATTAGAATTTGCTAGACTGTATGTCCTGCCATGTTGTTTTTCAGTCTTTGACTTTCTAACGGATAGTGGACAGGTGGGATGTTTTGGGTTCATTTCTTTACATAATTTTTCTTCTAAAAGCATGCCTGGAAACAAATGTGTTTATGCAAGTTTGACTCAGAAGAGATAATGTGAAATCCTGAAGAAAAAAAGATTTTTCTAATACATAAAATATTTTAGCAGCTATTTACTGAGAAAAAAATTAGAAATAATTTCCCACAAATATATACCAGTTTTACTACAATCTCTCTCCTGGGAAAAAAGTTGGACACTTCATTTTTCTCCCTCTTTCATTTATAAAGACCTATGACTACTTCATTAACACCTTCTTACTACTCTAGCTTCCCAAACATATACATATATATGTGTATTTAACCCCTTAGTGTAGTAGAAGTGATATTCATAGTCTTTCAGTTGTAACTCATTGTGTAAAGATGTCAAACTACCACTGATTTTACTGTTTTATATTTTGCTGTTGAAACTGCTTTCTCCCATTTTTTCCAAGTAGGAAATGGAAACTCAAGTAATTTGCTGAAATTGAAAATAAAATCAATTTAGGACATCAAACAACATGAAGGGTAAAAGACAAAGCTTTCACTGAGTTAAAAAAGTGAGGCTGATATAAAGGAAAAGAGGCACACGTCACTTCAAATTTCAAACTTCCTAATGAGGTGATATGAGAATCTGACTGTCAAAGTGGAAATAATATCACCTGCCTGTTTGATGTCATCCGTGTCCATATTTTATTGAAGGAAATTTGAGTATGAAAGCAGTAGACTTGGTATTGATTATGATCAAAAAGCTTCTGGTCAGGGTGATGTTGGCTGGCCGTGTCACAGCTGCAATTACACAGCACTGGTCCCTGAAGACTTTCACCTACTTGTTAGATGAAATCAATAATACCCAGACAAGCACTGAAATGACATTTTAGTGTTCACAAAGAACATTTACACTTCAGGGTTGCCTTTGAAAAAGTTTTTAACAGCAATGGAGGGGGAAAATGTAGGGTTCTGTGTAGCAAGCAAAGATGATTGTTTTCAAACTTAGGTATTAGCTGTCATTCATGAACAAAGTAAATTCATTAAATTAAAAAAATCTTAAAATTCAATTTTGATTAATAATTACTAGGAAAAAAGACATATTTGAATATACATCTATTTCCTTTATTAAGAAGACAGGGGAATATGCAGAGTGAAATCTGGCAGATAAAATTAGGTTGCTTTTAATGCCTCTATTTCAATATATAATTTCTGATAGAAATTAGCTCAGTTGGTTAGAACATGGTGCTAATAACACCATGACTATGGGTTTGATCCCTGTGTGGGCCATTCACTTAAGAGTTGGACTTGATCCTTGTGGGTCCCTCCCAGCTCAGAGTGTGAATCTGATTCTATTAATGGAGATTCAAAGTCACAAGGCCAGCTCCATGTTTTTTCTGAAAATTCTTAGATGCAGAGAGTTAGATAGTGATACTCAGGCATTCAAACGTGCCAATCAATGTACTCACTTTTTACCCCTGTTGTGGTTTAACTCTGTTAGCAGCTAAGCCCCACAAAAGGGCACGCTCACTTCCCTCAAATGGTTGCATTGAGAAATGGAAGAAGTGGAAAACTCATAGGTTGAGATAAAGACAGTTACATAGGTAAAGCAAAAAAACCTGTATTTGCAAGCAAAGCAAAATAAGGGATTAATTAATTACTTCCCATAAGCAGGCATCTTGTGTTTGGCCATCTCTGTACAACTACTATGAAGAAAATTAACTGTATTGTATTTAAAAGCAGTATATCCCTTTGATTTCATCATAACTTAGAAAGAAGCCTGCTAAGTCCTTGCATTTTGTCTCAGTGCCTGAGTGTTGTGGGAAGCAAGAGATTTTTGCAACCTGGAATCAATTGCCTGTTCAGAGAGACATTATTTAAATCTACATTTCTCATTTTTGTAATAAAATTTCCTTAAGTATCAGGCTAATGTCAAAACACAGCTCAACCTTCTTGTAGAATCTAGGCCAATAAGACCTCACACATTTTTTGTTATTCCTGATGAGAAAATAAGTTAATTGTAGTTTATTTTGATTGTTGAAGTTAAAAATATTTCTCTACTTATTCTCTCTCTTGAAAAAAACCAAAAGAAAAGATAAAATTAAACCTGAGAAGAAGTAGTATTATAAGAATCTTTCTTATTGCAGTGTAATATTATATATGTAATTTAATCCCTGAACATAAGGAAAATACCAAATTAAGCTATCTCTTTTCATATTTATATGTGAGTGTGTAGTCTAGAGTGCATTAGTCAGAGAGCTTATTCTCTGATAATTTTTTTCCTTCATGTTGAAAAAGATACTGAAAAACAATATAAAATACATACATTCAATCAATAGTAATGCAGCTCTGTAACAGTATTTCTCATATGTTAGCTCAACAAATCACCCTTTACAAAATGCAGGCAGAAATTTAAATTTCTGACTTTTAAGTGAATCAGATTAGATGGACAAGTGATATGAAAAATATCTAATACCTTACTGAACTGTTGGAGATCTGTCACAGTTCTGCCAGTGTGAACTGAAAAGACCCATTAATGATCAACCTCATGAAATATTTACTGCTGCTACATCAAATGGTTCTGTTTGTTATATTAACATTGCCAGAGTCAAGAACACTGCTGTCTTACAGATCACTGAACAACAGTAAATCAGTCAACAACTGCCCTCTGGAATTACTGCATCTACCAAAAACTTTCCAAGCATCAACAGAATCCCAGCTTCCCTAGGTTCTCTGAGGAAGTGCTGTGAAACTGAAAACAATAGAATTTCTGCTTGTTTTTTGACAAGCAATTGAGAAGGAGGGAAATAAATGCATTCCTCTTCTTCACTTTCATATCTCACAAAGAAAGCCTGAAAGGAGATCTCGGGAGTTAAATTTTTCCGTAGAGATTCTTATTCCTATTTGCTTTTCCCCTTCAAAATGTTTAATCAACTATAGGAGACTTAAGATGCTTATGCTTAAGAATTCAGTTTTTCTCCTACACAGAAACATTACTGCAGGTCTTATAAATAAATTTATCTGAGGTTTGCATGGACATAAACACACTTGGGACTTTGAAACCCAGTTTAAGCATGTCCTGTTTCAATGTTACGGGTGGGTACTCCCTTGTGGTCTCTGAACACCATACCTGCACCATCACAGCCTCTCTTGGGAGCATGTCTGTAATGGAGTCATATCTGTCAAACTAGTTATAATAAAACAAAGGCTAAAAAAATCCCCCAAACCAGCAACTCAAAAATTGTGTGCACAATTACCAGTAGAATTTTTTTAACTACTGGTTTCAAACTGAATTTTATCTTTGTTTAATAAGCACTTTGAAGAAAGAAACTATTTATTAAAGAGGTAACAACAAAGCCCTTAGATTAGATGTTAAACATAGCACTATGCATTCTCTCTGACCTGTTGTGTAACCAGGGAAGGTCAGAGTTGATTCTTTCCTTGGAAAACACAGTGAATAAAATGTATTAATCCCCCTCCCCTCCAGTACTAAGGAATTCTCCTGTTTTCTTTATAAAGAATAAAGACTTCAAAATAGTTACTTTAAAAGGCACTTGTTTTCATAGTCACCTTTATGAATGATAGTATGTTTAAACAAAATTACTAGTTCTATAATAAATTCGAATCTTTAAAATAAAGCAGTTCACAAGAACACTTTTGATATGAAATAAATAAGACTATTAAAATGCTTATTATAATTCTAGGTGGGGTTGACTTTTAATTTTGGAATGCAAGGAAAACAGTTTTTTGTTAGAAAACATCTTTGTAGTCAAAGTATTATTTTTAGAGTTTCATTAAAGAAAAATGTTTGGCCTTTCATATATTATTTCTTACACTACTAAATCAGGATTTTATACTTCTACAGGTAGCGGTGTTTTGCATTCATTTTGAATATTAATAGGTGGTTGTGTGCATCAAAAAATTGAATCTTAATATATAGCCATCAATGAACTAAATCCTCACATCTTGTGAGGTGAGGACCAGGAAAGGAACTCTTATACTCTCATGTGTATCATCAGTACTGGAGGTGATCCTCAAAAGCACTCGAGTCCATTCTACCTAGCAAAACAGTGTGTACCACTGACAGTGGTGTTTCGGTTGGGTTTTTTTGGGGGGGTTGTTTGTTTTTGTTGGTTTGGTTTGGTTTGGTTTTTTTCAGTGGAAGAACTATGCTTTTGAAAAGAAGCTTCTGATCATCTCTACCTACTAAACTTCAGAGGTTACCGTTGTGGAGCAGATAAGCTGCTTGCTAAGCTAGATGTGGTCATCCAGGGCTGCTCACAATTTTTAAAATAAGCTTACAGAAAGAAAATTTGATTCTAAAGAGGTTCTCATTTGAAAGCAATTTTGTAGGAGAAGGAGAAAGCATCAAACAGAAAGATTAACACGAAAATGAAAAACCACTAGATATAAAATTTGAATTACTTACTGTCAAGTGCTCCCAACTCTCCACTATTTTTTATTTTGTGCTGTCGTTTTGCAACCTAAATGTAAATAGAACTTCAAACCACTCTAAATAAAATATAGAGGTAATTAATATTTCTTTTGCATCAACATATATGGCTCTGCAAGGCTCTAAGCATGTATGGGTTAGGCTCATTTCATTAAATGTGCAAGCTTTGTATTTTGCTCCTTGGGAAATATTTTGCTGGAATAACTAGTGTCCTGTTTAAAATTCTGTGACTATTTTAAAGCAAGAAGCCTCAGGTTAACTATTATGTTTTGTACCTAAAGGAACAGTACAATTTGTATTGTAGACAATCTACAGTGATCATTTGATCCAGCTCCCTGCCAAAAATCAGACCTCACTTTAGGGTCAGAGCAGGTTGCTCAGTGCCTTCCTGAAATAAGTGCCAGGTTAAGGAGATAAACCCTCAGTGATTTTCTAACACAGGGAACGGAAGATGAATGAAGTTACATCTTTATAAGGACTTTATAAGGAAACTCTTACTCTAGACAGCTACAGTTGTCCATAACTGTGGGGAAAGCTACCTCAGAATTTGTCTTATGCTTCACCAAGAAATCCAGTAAAGAGATAAAAATCTAAGAGAAAACTGGTTTAATTACTAAAAAGCTTACAATTTTACTGCTTTTAAGTTAGCTGTAGAGAAAACAGGTTTAATTACTAAAAAGCTTACAATTTTACTGCTTTTAAGTTAGCTGTAGAGTTTAGCAGTTCAGGGTTTTACCCAGGTAACTCTAAGTATTGCATTCCATATCAATGTTCATTAATTATTCTGATGACAGTGAGAAGCTACTGGTCAGATCCTGAGGTCTTTAACAAATTTCTTTTCATTCATTTTAAGAAAGCTTCAAATTAAATGAAAAGGAAACAGTAAGTTTCATGTATTTCTTTTACTTTTTTGTTTAATCAATAATTCTTTAGGATTTAGGTTTTCTAAATTAATTTAAGTATTGTAATCTAGGTATTCTACAGTATCCAGCATATGTGTGTTCTAGACTTTATACAGATCTCTGAGAATGTTTAGAATGGTTAGCTTGATTTTGCTTGACAATTTTTTTTGTTTGGTTTGGTTTTTTTCATAAATATTCTGTAGTGATTGCCTTCACAAATTTTAACAAATGTATTTGGATGTTAAGTTTTCAGTCTAGATTCAGTTAGGCTTTTTGGAAGGTGAGTTATCACCTGCAAAGTCAGCAGGCTTTCTGTGAAACTGCTGGCTGATTTTCACACTGTTCAGTCTTTATACTGTCTAAAAACACGTTGGATTTTGTTTGTTATCACCAGGGGAAGTTCTTATTTCAGTATTAGCATTCTACCAACATCTTATTTAAAGTAGCATTTCTTAGACAAGATTAGTAAAGAACAATATTTGTTTTTTCTAAGGTTTTTAATATAGTTGTAAAAAGTGAATTGCCTTTTCATTCTAGTCAGGAAAGTAGTCTTTTAATATAAAAATAAGTTTTAGTTGCAATATGAACATTACATGGAGTAAGAACTCAGTCAATGAATAAGAAATGCTGCTGAAAACCTTGCATAATTTATAGTTTAACTCAGGTGTGCAACCATTCCCACCTGCTAAAATTATTTGTACTTATTGCAGCACAAATGTGAGAAAATTTGTTTCCTTTATTTATGGTAATTAAATAGTTTTGCTCAATGTAGCAATATCTGATAAGAGATGTATCTTGTGTAAAATAATAAAAAAAAATAACCCTGTGGTCAATGTTATCATGGTGAATATTTAAATAAACAATAATTACTGGAAATTTACTTTATAACAGAATGACAACTAATCCTTTTTCCATATCTAAAGCTGCAGAAGGATAGCAGAATGCCATTACAGACATTTTGAGTGGATTATTGCAAAGACAACATTACTCTTTAAATTTTTCATGACAGAGTTGCATCAGCAGCAGACCAAAAAATTATTCACATATGATACAGCTGCTCAAAGATGAGATAAAAATACATTGGTGTTTTGAATCTAAATCATCAATAAAATCAGAGAAAATAACATTCAAATGAAAACAAAACTTAACCTGATATGTGATCAGGAAGACTTCAAATATGTGGCTGTTACCTTTTGTGACGCCTGATTATCAAATGTTTGCTTTTTTCTGCTTCCCTGTTTCATCTACAGTAACTCCTAAGGTAACGGAAGAATGGAACTCTAGATAAAAGCCTCCATTGCCATATAGAAATATTTTGTGGCCAAAGACATTCTTCAACTTCTTAAAGATTTAGATGCACAGTAAATCAGATTAATTGAAATCACTGGGAGACTAAATTTTGCATGAACAGGCGCTATTTCACCTTATCTCTTTCATCTTTGCTTTTCCAGAATCTCTGTAGGAAAGGTTTTATGATGTATGGTTGATGGTGTCCTCTTCTCCAGCTCTTGCTCTTCCTCTGGCAGTACAGCATTTGAAACAAATGGTCATGACAGAGAAGAACAGCTTATCTGAAGAAAACAAATGAAGCATTAGTGTTTCTCTTCACCAGAACACACAACTGGAAAAAAGTTACTGTTTCTGTCAGCCATCTCCTGCCGTCAGACATCTCCTGCTGTTTGAGTGGTGAATCCTTGCTTTGTGACTGAAAAGAGTTCTTACATGCATCATTGAAAGATGAAGAAGAAAAGGTATGGCATAATTTATACATTCCAAAAACCTTCTCAATTCTTATTTAAATGATAAATTAAATAATAATTTTTTTCAATCTTACCATATTTCTCACACTGCATTTATGGCAATGAAAGCTAGACTCTGTTTCCACACAGTCGTCAGCTGAGAACTGGGGGTAGCAGTTTTGATTGTTTGAAAGTTAATCCTCAGAACTTATTTTCAGCCATGATGTTTACTCCCTCCTCACATGAACATACAATCTTGTGAGCAGGCATGTTGCCAAAACCAACAGATGAGAAAGAATACATTTCTAAATGTGAACCGGCAGGTGCCTCAGATAACAGGAGCAAGAACCAGCCCAATAGCAAGACAACAGCACCTCCTGAATATCTGCATCTACAGGAAGAATGATGCTCTCTAACGGTAATGAGGAGCTGAATTATCCTATTTTAAAAAATGTGCAACTACAGAGGACACATTGGTTGCTTACTAGAAAAAAACTGCTACAGCTTGAAAGAAAACCAGAATGTTACATCTAAGTCTTAAAAATTATATCAAAAAAGAGGTTACACAATTCTAGAATATAACTGCTTATATTACTTAGACCTGATTATCTGCTGATATTCTAGTAACAGTCATTATGCTTGTCTTTTAGGCTAAAGGCTTCAGTAAAAGGTGAAAATAATCAGAGAGGAAGGTAACTTGTCCTTTTTCATTCTTCATTCCCAAACAAATATCACAGGTAAATCCTGTTAGACTGTTAGATCTTTGGATCAGGAACAAGAACTTCCTAAATACCTGATACAGTGCTGGACACAGAAAAGCTTAATCCTGTTATATTAAAACAATAAAATCCTCACAAGCAAAAAAATCACTGAGAGATTCAGGAATGAGTAATTTGCAACAAAACAGATTACAGGGTTATGACTCCTCAAATATTTACTTTTTTTTTTCAGAATATTCAGTGTAAACACATTAAATGGTTTTCTGATGTGAAAGTGTAGATGCTGTATACAAACAATATAACCAGTATCTGATAATAATGCCAGGAAGAATATGACTGATTAAAGACTTCATAACAGTCTAGACATTTTAAAAAGTAAAGTAATTGTAAAATGTATGGAGTATTTTCTTCCAACACATCCTCATTATTAGACAGGATTAATGTTGTTTTAGGGAGCCCCTGGTGGTCTAGTGGTTAAGGACGCGGCGCTGTCACCGCCGAGACCCGGGTTCGATTCCTGGTCAGG
>JAYRBT010000042.1:31494343-31513038 GCA_036023395.1 Myiotriccus ornatus | reverse complement strand
AGCACACTACCAATGCTTTATTTTAATCAGCAATGCATAGTGCATCCACTGCATCCACTCTTAACTTTTTTTGTTTGACAATCTAATAACTACGATCACTATTATCCCTGCTGAGTAAGACAGTTCACAAAGTGCCTAATTTTAAGCATTCAAAAAGCATCACTGACTTCAGTCAGACTGTCAGACTTGACATTACGGCCATGTTTAAATGCCTTGTCAAGTCAGAGTGCTACCATAATGAGAAACTTTGTCAGTCTAAGGAAAAATAGATCCTGGCCTACATAATTTAAATATTTGTTAAAATTTACAAAGATCTTGAGAGTATCATACATCATGACTCATAATTTCAAGATCTTTGTTCATGTGCATAAAAAGTTAAAATATCAGTGTCAACCCTGAATGAAAATAGTTGCTGATTGTTATAGTTAAACTTTATTATAGTAATTTATTATTACAATTAAACTAAGCCTGAAGTTCAAACTAAGCATTTCAAAAGAGTTCAGTGTGTAACTAACTTGATTTTTAAACTGAAGCAGCATACAATAAAAAAATATTTCAGTAGTCATTTACAAAATCTGAAATGTTTAATCAAAATTTAAGTATGTGTTAGTATACTTGAGCATCTGTATCAGTCAAGATATAAAAAACCTTGCCGGGTGATTGAAATTATAAAAAGGAATATTTAGGTTGCATAATGAAAGCAAAAATAAGTAGATCAAGGATTAAAGGAATCATGAAGTTTCAAAGTTTTTACTATCTTGAATACCACATTTCTAAATATTTGTTGTACATGTCTATAATTTTAGTTTCTTAAAGACCCCAGCTTTATAAGGGGTTATGTTCCTGGAAAAGGTAAGCTGTTAAAAAGTCAACCAGTTGAAGTGATCATTCCTTTAAAATTTGGAGATCTGAATTGGACTGATGACTGAAATGTGGATTTTGTAGTCAAAGGTTTTTACAGTGCAATTTCCTTAAAAAAGAAGGACAGATAAGTTGTTTTGGTTTTTGGTTTTGTTTTTTTAATTATGCATTCTGGGAATTAAACAGTGCTACTGATGAAGATACAAACGGTCTCAATTTCCCATTCAGGGCAGTCTGGCCATGAAACAGTAATTAATTCAACTTGCATTCACACACTGTTAGCTTGAATCCAGAGCTTGGTAGACAACACGGAGAAAAACATTGGTGCAATCTGCTTTTGTTAAAGGGCTTTAACTTGGAAAAATACAATTGAGTGAGGTAGAAATTTCATATAATATTCCGATTATTTTCTAAAAGATGAATTGTTGAACAAGCATGCTTTGTTGGAGAGGTTCTTATAGTTGGTAACAGATGAGATATGTGATTGAGAATAAAGATACTGGGTGAGTGAGATTGTGGGATATGTGAGAGGAATAGATGACAGGGTAGCTGAGAGATTAGGTATAGGAAGATCTATATGGCAGATCTGGTTGCCCCTGTTCAACAATCCCACGCTGGGTCAGTGGTTTTCACTGCTTTTGGATTTCTGTAGTCTTGCTCCTGAGGTCCCTTTTTAACAGGGTGCCATTTAAAACTGCTTTGAAGGAAGTAAAACACTATTTATTAGAAATATTGACAGCTGCATGACAGACATTGCCTTCTAAACTGTACTTGAGGTAACTGTGCACAGTTTTTACTGCTCTGTTTTACCAAAGCAGCTGAGACATAGTCATAACACTGGGATTTTTTTTTTTCCAAAATACTGGGGTTGTTACAACCACTCCAGAAAAATAATCTTTCAGGATATCCCAGTACAAACTGGGATAGGATATTTGGCTATTTGAGATCCTCGCTTTCCCCATAGTCAGTATACTTTGCTGGCCTTCCTTCATGGATACTCAGATGCCGTGAAAAAAAATTCTGATGTAAGTTTATAGTTGGTAAGTAACGGTGTGACAACTCTCTGGGGAGAGTGCCTTCCTGCAGTGGAATTGCAAGGTGTATACAGATGCTTGCAGGAAATAAATAAAATGTCATTTATTTCATGATTCATAAAAGGTTCTCAGAACATTTTATTGCCTGAATATTTGATCACTGCAGCTCAGAGAAGGACATTAAATTTGTTAGTTTGTCCTAAATTCTGTATAAATGTTACAGTCAGGGAATGCCTTTGAGCGCAAATTCTAACGGAAGTGACATTTTGAGCTGCCCAAATGCCTTAAAGTCAGTAGCCTGGACTAATCTTACCATATTTTGCAAGGAAGACATCCAAGACGATGAAAGTGACATAGATCTTACAGAGCATGAACTGCCTTTTGGAAGTGCCCATTTCCCTCATTAACTACCAGGGAGATGCAGCAACAAAAGAGTGTCAGGTACTTCAAGGTACATGGGACAAATGTGAATGACAAGGTCTATAGCTAGCGACATTATGTTTCTGGCTGAGATGTCTTTTGAAAAGTTTAGCTTCTGTTCACCTAGTCTTCAGTGTTAGCCTTATTGCTTGCACATTTGCTGTATAAAATCAGTAGAAAGTGAATATCCCTGCTGGTGTCTTGCCAGAACATGGAGGCTAACTTCACTTCATGAGGAAAAAGAGACAACCAGCACTTAGGCTTTCATGTGATGCTGGTTCTCTTATGCGTAGAAATAAGCAGGTAATGAATGAGATTCAAATTATAATCAGAAGGAACTGCAGATCAGGATATGTACAAATAATAAAAAAATAATTTTCTAATATGCAACTTTCAATCATTTTTGGAAAATTCATGACTGACTCAATCAGCCTGTTTTATCTCTTTTGTCCCATAGACATGGTGATCGTTCATGCTTGTTACTGTCAGAGCATAGATCGCAGTTTATATAACATTCAATAGCTTTTGATATTAAAACAAATGGTTAAATCCAAGCTTCATCTGATAGCTTATTTTCTCTAAAAATTTGCTAAATAAGCAAAGCATAAAATGAATTACATTTTAAATAAATTTCTGAAGTTAATCACTGTAGAGAGTCCCTGATAATATAGCACATGGGGGGCACTGGATAACAGATAATGAAACATTGCAATGAAATGAAAGTTTGAGTGGTTTTAAATGGACTTACAGATAACTTTTGTAAGTAAGCTCTGATCAGATGTTGTCAACATCTTTACAGCATCACTCTGGTCATACTACCAAAGGTTTGTTAGACTGTTAAAAAGCTGTAGAAAATGCACAGTTCTCTAATTCTCAGAGTTTTTATATTCTGCCATGTATCTTGAAATCAGTGTTCTTTCTTTTGTACATTCTGATCTCCACTTTTTAAGTTTTCTTTTTTTTTTCTTTGACTGTCTTTATTTTTCTTAATTTTTTTCTTCTTCTATCTGTATGCCTTGTTTTTTTTTTTCTTTTGCCCAGTGAGTAACCACAGCTGCTGTATCACAAGGTTCTGTAAAATTCGCTGTTCCTATGATTGTTCAATTTAGCTACTTCCTCTAGTTCCTCCTCCAGTGTAGCGTTGTACTTCATTTTTCTCAGTTTGGTCACGTCACTAGTTATTTTTCCATCATTCTTTCTATTACATATTTCAACCACTATTTTTTCTTATGTGACATCTAAAATTTACCAGACATTCAGATAAAATTCATCTTGCCTTTGTTTCTGCAAATTGAAAAAAAATTCAGATCACTGAATTGATGCAGTTGACAACAGGATTAGTTAGTGGAAAGGTCAAGCAGAGAATTTTTTCATTTCTTACTCGTACATAATAAGTGATTGAACAGGAACATGGAAACTATTTCTATTTTTAATTAGTAACCTGTCACAAATGTCTGCTTATTAGTAAATTGAAAGAGGAACTTCTGAGATTGTAGACAGGTTCTTAAATTACATTTTTTACTTCACAACAAAAGCGGGGCCACAATTGTATCTGTGAATATCAGATTCATAAATGCAACATGTGCTTATCTGATATGAATTTCTGTATACTAATGAACTTACCTCTTCTCTTTGAGCTGCATTATCAGCTGCTATTTGATTTGAAAGCTGCTCCTGAACATCCAGGCACACACAACAGCTGATTTTGCAAGATATCTGGCAGAGTGCAGAACATGTTAGCTATAAGAAAGAAGACTGAACACTCCACTCTTGAATGCAAAGCAATTATTACCAAATCAGGTAGACATGAAGAGACTGGGAAGTGAAAACATTGACTAAAATGATCAAGTGTCGACTCCTAAAACTATTCACTTAGAATTCATCTTTTAGGAATCCTATTTTCTACAGATGTATTTGTGCCTTCATTTGTATCTCAGAGCTTTTGAAGATCGTGCTTCTTTTACTTCTGCAATAAAATTGAGATTTTTAGATAGAAGCATAATTGGCTGCACTGATTTGCTACTAATTTCCAAAAGGCAAATTAAGATTTTAAAATTTTTTTTTCTGATTTTAGATGTTCATCTTTCTCAGTCATTTTTCCATTTTAGATGCACAGAATCAGATGGTTTTTTTTTTTCCCCCTCACTAAATCAATAGCAGGAGATAAATCTTTGCTGCAAAACTCTTTATGACAAAGAAGTCCAGAGAATCAGAAAGAATGAATCTGCAGGAAGCTCCATACTTGTGTATGGTTAGGCTTTTGTTTAAGTTCTCTGGCATTGTTGAAGTTATATGTAAAGGCAACTTCTCAGAATGCAATAATTTCTACTTTTCATAGACAGAAATATGTAAGTCTATGTTGTACACTTACATATATTTGTAATAATCTGAGTTATCAAATGTGTTCATATTGTCTAAACAGTACAAGTGGAATCTTGTTACATTAAAACTTAATTTTAACTGCCTTCATTTTTCTTTTATACAGTTCATATACATATATGCACATTTCAGCAGCTGTACTTCTGCTTAAGGCAACAAATCTGTATATCTCCAGTGCAAAGGGACATGTCACGGTATTAAGTGCTCTGTCTTTCCAGCACTGAAGGAATGCGGCAGATATTCATGATTTCTTGCATGTATGACAGGATCATCTGCTGATTGGGTTTTGTTTCAGTAAGCCAACATCCAGACTGAACAGAGAAGTTTTAAAAGCTCTCACAATTTCTAGGAAATGGGAAACAGGAACATGAAGAAGTTTTAGTGCAGCTGCCATGGGTCTTGGATTTCAATTTGAAACAATTGAAAGACACATTGTGTTTTGCTTTGTTGGTTCTTTCACTTCATCCTAGCCCTGTTTTAGGTTTCAGAACGGGTTCCTCTCTAGCCCTAACCTTTCCTTCCTTTTTGATGATAAATGTAAAGAATAGGATGACTCTGTAACTTCTCATAATAAAGTAAGTTAATTCTTTCTTGAAAAAGATTTTTCCCTTCTTCAAAATGAGAACTTGATAGAATAGTATGAATAACAAAACTGATTAAATTGTACTGAAAGAAACTTTCTTTCTGGGCATTGAAGGCACTAATTAAAACATAAAATATACTTTCTTGGGGAATTTATCTGTCTTGATTGAAACTATGACTGAAAATACTGATAAGAGGCAGAATTAGAAATAATTAAAAGATTTATTATTTAATAAGACAGATATTTACAAGGGACAAATTAAAACGGTAATAATAATAATAAAGCAAACAAACAAACCCCAAAACAAAACAAACAAAACCATCAAAATGAACCAAACAAACAAAAACAAAAATGACAACCCCCCCACAAAAAAACCAAAAAACCCACAGATCACCGTTAACCAGTTTGCTTCTGTTTTTTAGATTGCTATGAGCTAGATTAATAAATATTATTTATAATGATATGATAATTTATTTCAGTTCCATTACAAGATAGTATTTGAACTGATATGTAAAAATAAGAGGCAAGTAAGAATGGAGAAGGTTTAGTAAGCAGAATATGTAGACAGTGCTAAAAAAAGGAATATACAACCGAGATGAGAAAGAGATTATTATTTACCTTTGTTAGTCACTGAAGTAATTTCATGTTGAATAGTGTAAGTTTATAAATTTACAGGTTTTGTGCCTAAGCTTTCTATCATCATCTCATTCTTGCATTGAACAGTAAATTTTCTGTGGGAATTCAGAAAGTTGTCTTATTAAAGCAAATGTGACCATAGTCGAAAAAAGTAATAAATCCTTCATCAATTATTTTAATTAATTCTATAATCTCATTTAATCTTGGGAAAGATGGATTCTTCAAGAAAGAACTATAAAATTTAAATAGAATTATTAAAAGAGAGCTTGATGGAGTGGTGGACTCAGTTATGGATGTCTACACATAATTTTGATAAAACAAATTAAAATAAAAAATGAAGATTACTCAGCTGATGTTATCTGTCTCTTCAAGACTTTAAATATTTGATCAGGCTGAATTTGTGTATCTGAATACAACTGGGATGGGAATATGTAGTGTTAATTGGTTAATTATACAAACACTGTTCTGGTATCTTCAAATATTATGTAGAGAAAATACATCACTTGGATAGAGGATGGCTAGGAAGAGAAACTTCTGGAATGATGCTACTCCTTTTTGCTAACTTTTCTTTATAAGTAAGCTAAGAATGCTGACAATTATTCACATTATAAGAAATTTAGATGCTGATATTAGTGCTTAAGAAATTACTTTCAGTTTTATATTTCTAATATATTTTAACTACTTACCGTCGAGCATGCATATTTAATTGATGAAATATTGACAGACCAGTTTCTTATTGAACAGCTGAAAAAGTGCACAGTTTCTTAAACTTAATGGAAAAGTATCAGTGTGCAAAGCACCAGGAAGCTTGTTAGCTTGATTTTTGATGTACAAATGGAAACACTATATGCAGTGTAATAAGGGTTAAAGCAGAATTGGAAGTGGAGTAGCATGCTTACCAGTGAAACTGGGGTTAGGAGATGAGAGCAATGGGGGGGGATGTGGAAAGTAAGTTACAGTAAGGATATAAATTCTGATTTTCTTCCTAATAAATTTAGTAGTAAAAGAGTTCTGTGAAACCTAGAGACTTGTGAACAAAATAATTAAAATTATTGGCGTCAATGATTTTAGCATGGAAAGACAGTATAGAAGGTGCTTGTTTTAATAGTATCACAAATACCTGAAGGGAGTGGAGTTGATGTCTTAATATGAGACAAATTCATCTGCGTGGACATTTTTCACACCGGCTGTAAAACACAGTGGAAGGAAAGCTCAGATACTTCATGGCAATTACTCCTGATTGATCATAATTATGGCAGGCAAATGAACCCGATCATCTGTATCATCGTCAGATGTAGGCTTGAAAATTATTGCTGCTGTATAGAATACTGTATGGTAAAACAACATGTTGTTGTTGTCCAAAAGCAGAGGTATATAGATATTTATTCTGTCAGGAACAAGTAGATTTATATATTTGTTCTTTGTAGATGGTTGGTATACAGGTGGGACACCATGCACTTTGATTACTTTGTTTTGGCTGGTGATCTCCTGAGGATCTGTGTACATGGGAGAGTAAGTTACATCTCAAAGTAATTTGGAGGATGTGAAATAATTCTTTAAAATATCAGTTCCCCCAGGCTTGCATCTGAAGTCAAGGAAGATTATTTTAATTAATATGTAAAGTACACTGTTTTGACAAAAGTCCATTTTTTCCTCCTTTCCCTTGTATTTTTTTTCCACTTTTTCAAGGAATTTGTCCTTGTGATAAGAAATAGATGATGAAGGACTTTACTTTTCCTCCGTATGTTTGTTTTATAATGAAGCTAAAACTTCATTGGTACAAAGAAACAAAACAGCTGTTTCATCATCTCATTTTGCAGAGAGTTTCAGGTTTGAGTAACTTATTCCAGTCTGCATAAGATAGATGGCTGAGTTTAGATTAGACAACTGAATAAAAAGTGCTGTTTCTGTGGCTACTCAGAAGTACAGTTCAGAACTCATTTCTCTCCGAAGCTTAAGGTGAAAAGTGCAGAGCTTCATTTCCTGATTTTGTCTCACTAAGAACTTTGTTTATCAGTTATAACACATGTAAGGAGTCATTGTCCATGATCACCTTTAGGAGTTGTACACGAACATTTGTATGATTGCTCACTGAGCCATGGAAGTGCGAAATTCAATAATTTACCAGTTATGGATTTCTACTTTGCTTACCAACTCTTGCAGACATAAAGTACACTATTGCTCAAATGAATTATTAAAATTAATGTCCCCTCTTATCCCTGCATTCTCCTCCTTCCTAGATGTGTTCCTTTTGTGCCCAGATTGCCACATTTCATGGAAAATATGTCCCTGGATTTTTTTTCTGTTTCAAGGAGCCTCCTTTCTGGAAAAGAGAATTCTGTGAAGTTTAAATTCAACAAAGCTGTCAGAGGAGAGGGTTGAGGATAAGAAGAAAAAGAAGAGTGTTTTTGAACAGTTACACAGAATTTAATGGAGTTAAAAACAGCAGAAAAAGATCTATAAAAATTTAATAAGGATTCTGTGGAAACCACTCTAAAGCCTTTCAGAGCTTAATAGACAGTGTTGTGTTCTACACCATCTCACTTTTAACCATACCATAGATTATATTCTGATATTACTCAGAGCTCCTAAATGTTATAAAACTGGTTTACAAACTCAAGAAAAATGGATTCGGGCTATCACGTTGCAACCTGTGCAGAATAGCTCATTGTTTGAGTTTGGGAAATTTATTTATTTTCCTATTACATTGTTGTCCTTTGGTGATATAAAAGTTACTTGAGAAACAGTTGTCAAAAGTGGCTGTACTTTCCATTTTAAACTGATGGTTATCTGCAGCAGCGACTGGGGTAGCAAAAAATGTAGCAATAGCAGAGCATGAAAAGATGTCTACAAACATAGTCAAAACTATAAAATTATTACTGTCGGGGGACTTTAAGCAGAGTCTATTTGCTGCAGATTTATTAAATTGTTTATTCATGGTATCTATGCAGTGACAACAGGTTTAATATAGAGGGGCTACTCAGAAAGGAAGGCATACATACTGATGCCTGCAGTTGCAATCTCAGTACTGCAACTTGAAAACTAAAGAACAGGGGGAAAAAAAGGCAAGACAACATGAAGCAGACAGAATTTCCTAAAGGTTTCCTAAAATCAAAAGATTTTGCTTTCCCACACGCCAGTGTTTCAATACAAGCAGGGTCTGCAGTAATAAAAACTGGACACAGAGCAGAAGGCATAATACACATTTCCAAATGAACTACACCTTATGTCAGAAAAGGAAAAAAGCATTCCCCCGTCTTGTTTTGTGTGTTTACTGGCACTTTGGTTATGTTTTTTTTCACAAAAATATAATTCCACGTGTTGGTCCTAGTGCTGTGAGTACCTAGTGCTGAGAGAGGTATTGTTCCACATGAATTTTCACACACATTTTTTTTTCCCAACCAAACAAAACTTCTTACTTTAGTAACCACTTTTTTGATTACACAAAATGTGAATAAATGATACTACATTCCGCTGGTACATTTTAAAGAAAAGTTGTGCAAACAACTGATAGGTTAGGTTTGCTCAGCTTTTGCTGCTTAGTCTAGGAGAACATAGAAATTACTTACTCATTTCTGCATTTTGTTGTTATCCCTCTGGTGGAGAGATTGTTTAGAATTTCAAATGGCACCACTCTATGTTCACACGTGCTGTAAAAAATCAGATCTTGTATAAACTTATTTTAGATAGTGGATTTATTGCCATTAAATATACAAGATAATAATAAACTTTTCACATGACATTGTATTAGGCAAGTACTGTTCGGTTCTAATAATAATCAGATAATTAATTTATATGTATGCTTCCTGAATACAGTTACTTTAGTGTTACATGCCATTGCTTGTAACCTTCCCTGGTCTCATTTGATTTGAGTATTTGATTGTAGTTTTTGCAGTCTCTGCATCATAAGCCATTTATTTCTAATCTGTTTTCCCTAACATTTTAAGCTATAAGAAAATAATTTTTTTCTGTTAGAAATCTCCATTGAATTTTGTCAGTCTGCTACTCCCGCTCTGTCAGGTATGGCTTGGCCTCAGGAGACAAGTGCATTCTGTATCTCCATTGAAAACATCAACATGGTGTTGAATACATTAATCAAACCACGTATAAACAATTCCAAATAGCTCTGTCTTTGGAAATCATGCATTAAAATTAATATTTCTGTTGACTAATTAATTGCCACTTGTTTGTTTCAGATGCTGTCCATTCCAGACAACAGGAGTTCTGTTTAGAAACAATAGCCATAGGGATAGGATATGCCATATTCTTTTTGATTATGAAATATACCATGGGCCATCAAAAGAAATTATTTTCAACATTATCAGTATTTCAGAATAAGCAGCAGGATGGCATAATCAGTGGTGGACTAGAAACATAAGTCAACTTGGGAGATTGTCATTTGTTTGACTAAAAAAAGTGTTGTGCTACATAGCTTTGCAGCTTGACTACATATATATATATATATACAGTTGTTGATCTAATTTCCCTCAGGATTCTAAAATCAAATAGACTGAGAAACCGTAATTTATTGCACAGAATGAAGCAGCAAGAGTAGTGAAGTACAATACAAAAAAAAAAAAAGGGTTTTGAATCATGTAAACCATGAAACATAAGTCCCGTTAACGTGTTGATGTTACATGATTTTTATCATCCTCTTTTTGTAAATATACATCATTCACTGGTTCAGTGGCAGCTGACAGATGGATAAAACATGCTGTTGAAAGAGCAAATTTCTTTTGATTTCTGAAACAGATTCCAGGTCTTTTTCCTCTTCATGAGGAGTCCAGTTTTTAGAGGTCTTTTCCAAGCATTTAATCAGAGATGTGTGTCTTTATATGTGCAAACATTCCAAGAATTTAATCAAAAGCACAATCAGAAATCACCTGGAGAAATACAGACTGAGTAAATATGTTCACCTAGCTCCATAGATCTGTTATTTTTTTAGAGGGAAAACACTTCAAAACAACATTCTGAAGTATTTTATCTTGAGGGAGATTTTACAAAAGTATCTTGGAAGGCACTATTTTAATTTATTAGAAAGTGGATAAGGGCAGGAGGGCAGTCTAAAATGTCAGACAACAAGTAGGCAAAGACTGTACAATGGTGACTGGTACTGGAGCTCATTCTATTCTGTCTTCAGAAGAACCAAATTGTAGCAGAAAAAGAATATATATCTTGCTATAAACACAGCATTTACTGTGTTTGACCATTAGACCTGCTCCCCTAGGAGCCAGTGAATAGTCCAGTATTTCCCAGTATATTTGTTAGCAATCTGAACATATAGATCAGGCACTAATACACTTTTTGTTGATAAAAGGCTGGGGATAGCAGTAAATTGCTTGAAAAAATGTATAATAAAGAAAGGGACCAAGTCAAGTACATATGACTCAATAAAGGTGAATATAGGGTGGGTTTTGTAAGAAGTGGGGAGTATTTCCCTATCATCCATAGCACTAAAGTCAAAGATCAGACCAGAATGATGAAACTGGGTGCTGGAAGAAAGCATCCTCTTATTATTACTGCTGATATTATGCACAGGTCCACAATAAGGGCTGCACATCAGGCCCGTGCTGAGGGCACAGAGCAGAGCTGAAGGCAAGGTCTGCAGCCCATGCAGAGCACACAGCAGAGATGAAGGCCCTGCAGGGCTGTCAGTCAGGGCAGAGCTGCCTGGTAACCCAACCACACCACACGCCTGCTACCTGTGACTGCTACAGCACAACTCACTCTGGCCTGGAAGGCACTGACCAGACATCCTGCCTGGGAGGGAAAACTGAACTCTATAAATACATGGCTCCATGTGGTCTTCCTCCTCTTCTCTCTCCTCCCTCTCCAGCCAGCACCATGTGAATCATCGAATCTTATTGGTAACTATTTTCCTCTCCTTTCTCTCTCTCCTTCTCTCTTCTTCTCTCTTACCCCTTTTAATCTGTTTTCTTCTTTTACTCTTTTCCTTCTCTTGTGAACAACTTTAAACCAATGAACTGTGTTTTACTAAAGCTGGTATATGGATAGTTTCTAGTGGTATTTCCTGTGGAATGGATCTTTGTGCTGAATATTTAAGTAAAATGCTTTTCTCTTGGTTCTGTTTTACTCCTGTAAAAACCTTTTGCCAAAATCTGTTATTTTTCTCACTAAATTAAAAAGAATTTCTCTTATTAAAAAAGTGTGTGACTTTTTCTCCTGACGCTAATTAGAGGTTATAACAAACCAAAAGGCTTTTAAAAAGTCTTAAATAAAAATGTAACCTTTCTGGGATGTTTATAGTTTAATCCAGAGTGCAACACCAACCTGGACATTCTCTGGCACAGCTTGAGGTCATTGGCTCTTTTCTTGTCTCCAGTTGCCTGGGGGAAGAGGCTGCCCCCCACCTTGTGACAACACCTTGCTGGGGAGTTGTAGAGAACAGTAAGGCCTGTCCTCAACCTCCTTTTCTCCAGGCTAAACAACTCCAGCTCCCTCCATCCATCCTCATATAACTTACTCTCTAGACCCTTCACCAGCTTTATTGTCCTCTGGACTCGCTTCAGCACCTCAGTGTGAGGGGTCCAGAACCAGACACAGGACTGGGGCTTCACCAGTGTTATACATCCCTCCTCTGGTCCTTCTGGCCACACTATTTCTGATACAAGCCAGGATGCGATTGGCCTTCTTGTCCACCTAGACACGCTGCTGGCTCATGTTTAGCTCACTATCAACCAACATAGCCAGTTCCTTTTCCCCTGGGCAACTTTCCAGACACTCTGTTCCAAGTCTGTAGCACTGCATGGGGTTGTTGTGGCCAAAGTGCAGAATTCAACACATTGCCTTATTGAGCCTCATACAATTGGTCTCAGCCCATCAATCCAGCCTTCCCAGATCCCTCTGAAGAACCTTCCTACTGTCCAGCAGATCAACACTCCCACTCAGCTTAGTATCATCTGCGAAATTACTGAGGGTGCACTTGATCACTTGTCTGGTATTAAACAGGGCTGGCTCCATTACTGAGCACTGGGGAAACCCACTAGTGACTGGCCGCCAGGTGGACGCAGCACCATTCCCCAGCACTCTCTGGCCAGCCAGGCTTGTAAAGAGTATAATTTAACCTCATAAAGAGTACAGTAATTCAAGCCATGTCTTCTGCCACTTTCTCAAGGTATATGCCATGGGGGAGAGTATCAAAGGCTTTGTTGAAGTCCAAGTAGACTACATTCACAGTCTTTCCCTCATCTTCTAGGTGGGTAACCTGGTCATAAAAGGGGAACAGGTTGATCAAGTAGAATCTGCCTTTCCTAAACTCATACAGGCTCAGCCTGATCCTCTGGTTGTCCTGTATGTTCCATGTGATCACACTTTGTGATAATCTGTTCCATAGTAGGGAAGCATTCATGGGGCAACAGCCTATCAAAACAGAAAAAAATCAGTAACAAGGAATATACTCCAAAATTCTAAATCAAGATATATGGATAATTAAAAGTGTCATTCCAGATATAATGTCATAAGTTTTAAGGACTGAGTGTCTTACATTCAGCCACGAGCAGATGTCAGAGATTTTTTTTCTGTAAAGTCAGGAAAAGGGACCTTTAGCAATTTATCATATTATGAAACATCACAAGCATAATTACTCTTACCAAGCATCTGTATAACCCAAAACAGATGTTTGCATGTATTGTCTGTCATCACCAGTTGTTAACAAGTATGGGATTAGAAAGTGCTTTACATACTTTGAAAAACTGATCCACATAATCAAAGCCACTAAAGGTCGGAATCATTCTTTAAAAATTATTGTCCTAATCAATTCATCTCGAATGTGTTAATAAGGTTACACATATAACGTTTTGTTCATGAGTGTGTTCAAGTGCAATGACTTAAACCTCCAAGCCACCCAAGTAATACATTGAAATTTTAAACACACTTTCACGTACTTTGAAAAAACATTTTGTTTCAGCCAATGTTACACAATAGCACAGTGTTCAGCCAATAGAACCAGATGCAGAAGATCTAAAAATTACAAAATCTCCCCCTTCCATTTTTTCTTTTCCTCTCATTGCAAAACAGTTTAACAATATGGGTTATCGCTTCATTATCAGTCTTTGGCATGCAGACTCTTTTTAAATAACAATGGTAACATTATCAGTAATTCTGAAGTGGTTTCTATTGTTAGAAAATACATCTATCTACTACCTATCCCCTATGATAGACCATCACTCTTGGAATTCATTGAGGACAACACTAATTCAGTTGTCCCCTTTTCAAACACATGTGCACAATTATGGACCAAGATCTGGAAAGGCTTGGGGCCTTCTCCAAGTGGAAAATCCTCTAAGGCATCCTAAGGTACTGGGAAATGTGAAAATACGCATTCACGCAGAAATGAAGACCATCACGGGAAGCATGGTCACAGTTACAGAGAAAAGACTTGTTCACTGACGTGTTATACTTAAAGTTCTAAACTTCTCATCTGGGAGCTGCATCAGTCTCTTTTTCGCTCTTGATGCACACATCGACAAGAGAATTGCTTGATCAGCATTAAGTACCACAGACAACCAATGCTATCAAGGCTGTAAGAAAACAACCTGTAAATTGTTATGAGTTTTGAAACAGGCTGAATCCTCTGGTCAACTTTAGTAGAAGACAGAGAACTCTTCATATAAACAAAAGAAGAGAATGCACCAGAAATGTATGCCTTCCCTTATAATGAAGATAAAAACTGTCTTATTTTTGAAGGATAATTTAAAAGATTGGAAATTGTTCTCTGAATCAGTTTCTCACTTCCACAACTGCTTTCTAACAAAACAAAACAAAACAAAAAAGAAAAAAAAAGTTACTTTAGCTGGATACGGTGTTTTGGGGTTTGGTGTACTAATGTGGGCTATTAGTCTTGGCTTCTTTTTCTACCTTTTCCTGAATTCACATTGAAGCTCCAGTCACCAAAATCTTATCTACATTAGCAGCTGTGATTCACAATTATAATTCTGAAAATTCCTCCCCTGCCATAATTCCACCCCAAACACTGCTTGCTGAAGTCATGTGTAAGTAGACCTCCTACGTGCTGAAGTGACTGCATATGACCTACATGCATGGAATAGCATTCAGGGTATATGACAGAAATGAGACTTTTTGGCTTTTTAGAAATCTGTCCTACCCCAACAAAGTGAATAAAATGGAAGCCTCCAAAATTAGACAGTTCTATATGGTAAGGGCTATGCATCCCTTACCTGTCTTAAAAAAAATAATTACTGTTTGGTAACCAAAACTCTTAGCAGCAAAACATTGCTTTAATTAATCAGTGTTCAAATAACTTTGTCAGGAATTCTGTCCACCAAAGACCTACAAAACCTCCTTTTCATTTCCCTAATATTTGGGTTATTTACCCCTCTCTTTCGTAAATATCATCGATGTTCCTTGTGTCATGCCAGAAAGTCACTAGATCTGAACTATTCTGGAGCAGGTAGGCAGTGCGATGTTTTAAAATCCCACTGAGCTACAAAGGCTCACCACCAGCTGCATTTTCCCTTTTATAGGAAGTAGGGACCACCCCCAGGACTTTGTTGACTGCCATATGGCAGAGCAGTCAGCAGAAACGCCACATCCTTCATATCTCAGGATCACAAACAATCTGTCCAAATCAGTTTTCATCTAATGTTAGTGCAGCGACCAATGTCCAGTTTTTACAAAGGTACAAAAAATATTGATTATTTGACACAAAGTTGTTCTACCATAGAGGAGGTAATTGCTGCAGTAATTGGGTGAAATCACAAAGGTAAACACTTGTTATAGGATTTGTCTGATGCTATTTTTAACAGCATATTTATAACTTCATCCACCCTACCACTAAGTTGCCTATGGCAAGGGTACAATCAGAAAAGAGTAGAACTTTACAGTATCTGAAATAAGATAATAGTTTTAATATCGACAATATTTGGGGCAAAAAGAAATGCCAACAGTGTAAATCGTGAGAAAAAGAGATAGTAGATAAATTTACCCTCCAAACAAGATATTGCTACTTACATTTTGAAATGCTAGCCCCAGAATCTCATAGAAACAATCAAAAATAGACTCGCTGGGTTTATCTTCCCACAAACATGCTATTATTCATACACCAGAATAGAAATTATTTTATATGACCCACTTGAAATTACTAATTTTTCCCTCAACAATCTCTTTTTATACAATCTAAAGCAAAGAAATCACAACAGAAAAGAAAGCAGTTAATTAATTTTAGAAAGATAACTGGGGAGAACAATATATGTTAACAATACCTTCTGCCAGAATAACCAAAAATGGGAATCATCCTGAAGAAGGATAAGCCTTAGTCTCCAAGACTTGCAAGGCACTAATGAAGGTCAAGCATTTAATATTCTATTCATAACTTAGAATAAAAGGAATTAGCAGAAAATTCCAGCCTGTGAGAGTCAGAGCACTTTGTATGACTTTTAAAGCTCAAGGGTTTTATATATGGTTCTATAGCTCTCTCTTTTTGCAGTCCTATAAGCCTTTGGTGTAGATAATCTTTTATAGAGACTTAACCACAGTATCATTGACTTGCTGCATTGTATGAATGAGTAAAAATAATTATCTATATAAATGCTATGGACATAATGCCTTACTGTTATATAAAACAGCAATGCTGTGTGTTAGAAGAGAATGTGTAAAGACATACAGGATGAGAAATGCTGATAATACACATAGAGATACCATGGGGAAACTTCTAGATTAAAAAAAGAACAAAACTTTAATGCCTTTATTTCCTCATACAATCCTGTTTACATAATTACCAAGTTGAATTATTCACTAAACTGTGATATTACTTGGTTACAGAAGCAGCAGGTAGCACATAAATTATAACCTGAACATCTCCTGGATTCCAAAGCCAATAGCTGAGGAAAGTGTGACAGCTACTTAATTTTGTTGTCCATTCTCAATTACATAGCTCAAAACTGAGAGAGTTGTTCATTTGAATCAATTATCACTGCTTGCTAGATTTTCAAAGGGAAAAAAAAGGCTCTAGTTACTTCAGGAAAATAATTATTCTATGCAGCAACTTTAAGATACTCCTCTATAATTGTCAAATTAAAAGCAAATGTCAATCTTGTCAGTGATTTCTTATAACATAATGCATAGCAACGAGTTTTGAGCAGAGAAATCTTATCAACATGGTTAATCTTTGACTAATTTTAAAGATGATCAAATCATGGAGATGTTAATGAGTTCTTTTCTACTTTCATTCAGGCAAACTATCATTGGCTTCACTGCCCATTTCCTGTATTTATCTTATTCCTCATTTTGTGAAACTGTTCCAATAGGGAGTTTGCCTGGGTTAGAAGCCAGTGCACTAGGTTAGGATTAAATATATTTTTATAGCCAAGAGTAAACTGAAACCGAATTACTTCTAGTTTTGTCAACACAAAAATTATCAACTCTGATACATAACTAATATATTTATATTTTTACTTTATTTACTTCTCAGTGTTATGACATTTCTTGGTTTATTCAAAAAAATTTAGTTTTTGTTTTTTAACTTCTTACTTTGCCTTAAAGTTACAGGTAGATAAAAACAAAACAAACTGGACTGTGGTAATAAACAAATTTATGAGGGTTTCAGAAATAGAGTTGTGTGTCTCTATTAATAAAAACTGAAAATACACATAAACATCAACAGAAGCATCTGTCTTACCCAGAAGAATAAAATTTTAGATGGCTTGGATCTTCCAAAGTCTGAATAGTAAAGTACATCGTAATAATACTGCTGGAATGGTGTAGTTATACAAATGAACTGTTCTGTTTCTTCTTTTTAATTTAAGCCTTAATGGAAAAAGAGTAAAAGGATTGAGCTCTCATACTGTATTTTATGACTTTAATGTGCACATTTGTAGCCAAATCAGCTTATCTTTTAGCAGTGAATTTATACCTTAAATCAAAATTACAGAGACGTAGAGACTTGGACCTGCAATTTTGGGTTCAAAATAATGGGCACCATACAGCTAAGTACAGCTTACTTATTCTAAGTATCTAGCCTGACTACCACTGATTTAAAGGCTGGATATGAAAGAATAAATATGCCACCGGTGAAGGCATCAATAGAGACTGGTTTTGGACATGCTTTATGAATCAGTGTTAGATTTAATATTTGAATAAATTGGAAGGTGTTTTACTGCCTATCAATATTTTAATTAATATTCTTCATTTATGAGGATTGTATCATACTAACATCTCTTCCACAGTTAAATATCTTCACTTAGGTTATGTAACAGCTAATGCAAAACCTTTTATAAAAATTTTCTTTAAGGCTGAACAGATAGACAGTGAAAGTAAGAATAGAATAAGTCATTCACAATTCCCATACTGTTAAATTTCCCTGAGACTTTGCTTACATACAACATATTTTTATTTTTATGGGCACTTAGTACAGATATAATTCATACACAAAGCCACTTCATCAAAAAATATAATCTCATGGGAGACATCAGTGAAGCACTGGCCAGTTTCAAAATATTACTACATTTGAGCTGCCTGCACTGAAGCTGCTCCTGTCTGAACGACCCAAATTTCCAATTATTTTCGGTTACAAAACTGACCATCCACTTAAATATAGCAGAACCTTTCTCTGGTTCCTAGAAATAGAGAGGATTCCTGCATTTTATTCCAACATCTTATTGTTATTAAAATGAGTGGAAATTCACATGTATTCCAGGATCAATATACAAGAAGATTCCCAAACAACATTAATAATGGCCAGACTTCGCGAACGAAGAATCGGGGAAGGTCTTTACACCTTCCAGCCTGCGCATTGGATTTTTTAG
>JAYRBT010000042.1:31465951-31483962 GCA_036023395.1 Myiotriccus ornatus | reverse complement strand
GAGGTTGTAGCCAGGTGGGGGTTGGTCTCTTCTCCCAGGCAATCAGCAGTAGGACAAGAGGGCTTAAGCTCTGTCAGGGGAGGTTTAAGTTGGATATTAGGAAGAAATTCTTTACAGAGAGGATAATCAGGCATTGGAATGGGCTGCTCAGGGAGGTGGTGGATTCACTGTCTTTGGACGTTTTTAAGATGAGTCTGAATGTGGCACTGAGTGCCATGGTCTCGTAACCACTGTGGTGTTGGATCAGTCGTTGCACTTGATGATCGCAGAGGTCTTTTCCAATCCGGTTGATTCTATGATTCTATTCTACGATTCTGTACTATATGTTAATGTCTTTCGGTTGATAATCAGTAGCTGTTCAACTAAAGATTTACATTCTTACAAGTATCATAAGACAGGAGAAGACCAGGGCAGCAGTCATTGTTTCTGAAACATTTTTCAAAGGATAATCAAAGAAAAAATTTCATGTACATCCAAATATATTTTCATATATAAATTTGAAAGTGGTCATGCATGTTGAAAATTAATCCAAGAAATAACAGTGGATATATGATATATAGCAATACTGACAAGGAATACTTTCAGCAATACTGATAAGTATTGCTGAAATCCTATCTCAGAAACAAATTTGGTGTTATATAATTGACATATATATTTGTAAGACTAACACTGTTCTGTGTCAGTCACAGTAAGGGGGTATAAACACCTTCATACACATACAAACACACACACACACATACTTTGTCTTTTAAATCGTAGTCAAATTGAAAATTCATGATGTACTAGCAATGGATTGCTGTATTTAAGGTTTTGATAATTTTTAATATCTCGGTTACTTCTCTAATGATAAATATTACAGCCTTTGTCATTATTGTTAGCACAGGAAAATGTGTCAGCAGACACATCCCAATAAGAAACAAAACCTAAAATATAAATAATTCTCTGTCCCGGTGTAACTATAGACTTTGCAACTCCAGAAGATTCCAGACAGGATTGTAACATATCTGAAATCAATCAGCAAGGCAGAAAGCAGGAGAGCAGAGGTATGCTGAGGTAGAATACACTAGTGAAGGAAGATATATATTTTGTGTTCCCATCATTTCTTTTATGACATGCTGTAAGAATAATTAACAAAACTTTTTTATTTTGTGAATTTCACTCTCAATTGTTAAAAAATCTAGAGTACCAATTGCACATTAGATTTAGAGAAGGGGTTTATGAAGGGAAGACATCTACTCCACACTCTAATTATGTAAACTAGTAGTTCTGTCTAAGTGATGAAGCTGGTTTTTCTTCTTGTATTATGATTGGATGAACTTTAATTTCTTGGGACGCTATACTTACATAATAACATAATTGTAGTACAAATTTCAGTTACATGTAAACAAATCTACTAATTAAAACCCCAATTCAGAACCAGTCAAGGATGCCTCTAACTTATTTCTAAATGTGCTTTTAAATCTACACTTATTTAAAAAGGCAGTTAAGCATATGCTTAATCCATTGAAGTTAATGTTCGGTGCTTTTTCTACTGAAGTTTATATAAGTCACAGCTGCAAGAAAAAAGTTGAATCAAACATGCATTGGCTGTGATCAGTAGAAAAATTGCCTCACTGCATCACTTCATTCTTTGTATTCAGTGAAATCAGCATAGTTTCAGGCAAGAAAAATCCTGTATTATGTTTTGGTTGTCCAGCACTGCAGTATCACTGTAAGCTAACTAACTTGGATTCTAGCATACAAAACTTCCAGAGAAATTTTAAATTAGTTAGCATTACAAGAGATTTATTGAATTTGATAATGTGTAAATGTTAGAATTCGATTAAATCTTCATATCCCAGGAAACCTTTGAACTTATTAACTAAGAAATAGAAGAATATTATTTCAGTAGTGTGCATTTATACATAAGTATTTTACATAAAGAGAAGTTTTAGAAAAATAAAATGCCCTGGAATACTAGGAGGAAATATATCAGAAATCCATAGGAAATATGCAATAATTTTATTACTTATTAAAAAAATTCTTGAGTTTGGTCTTTCCCTAAATGTTTTGTGTGGTTTGTTGTTTTTTTTTTTTAGCCTAACCAGTTCAGAATAGTTAATCTTACTCTTGACTGTGTAGCCTATAAGCAGCTGATATATACTGCTTACAGGTACCAGCTCTGAAGAAGAGAAGAGAATAAATACAAATCTGATGGAAGGAATTCTGGCACATACTACTTGGACCTCTGTGGAATTATTTGCCTGCATGATTACAGAAAGGAGTAGTCATGTGAAATGATTAAGCTGTGCCTATCAAGAAAATTACCAAAGTCTTCTGTACATCTTACAGGGATTATTTGATACTGGGTTTTAAACAGATCCTGAGGAAGCTGAAGGACAGAATATATCCTCACTTCACACACTGCGTCATGGAATATTAGTCACTGCTACTGTTTTAAATTGCAGTTGAATTACTCCAGGAATAACTGAGAAGGTGTTTAGAACTGGTGAAGAAAAAAAAAAAAGAGTAATGTAAAGGCTAAAGAATACAGGAAAAAACTCAGCCTTATTGTATTAGAAGGAGGACTCATGTCTCAATAGCCACCACGCTGGGTTCTCAGAAGGACTATGAGAGGATTTTTTGTGAGACTTAGAATGCAGTATTGGCAAAGAAACATAAACCTATTCTTAATGCCAAATAAAAACATCAAAAGGGAATAGAACATGATAAATTTCTCAAGATAAAAGCAGTAGGAAGACAGCTAGTCAACAGCTGTGAAAATAGAATTAAAACTTGCATAAATTGGAAATGGTATTCCCTAAACCAAAGCTGAATCCAAATAATAGAGTATATATAATCTCAACACAGGATTCAAACTGGGTCAACAGGATATTGTGACTAATTTTGTGGATGACTGCCAACATGCTCAGGCAATTGCAGCCTATTGACCAATGTCAAACAGTTCAAGTTTGCTTTCCCCACAGACTTGAATTTTTAAAATTAAATATATTGTAGAGCAAATGAGCCAGTAACTACACAACATAGTGCTGAGTGTTAGGTTTGAAGATTAAGTCAAATCGCATTTAAACATATTTCAATATGGTATGTGGATGATAAGAGTAAGGATTTCAAACACACATGGGATTTGGAAGAATGAAGGGAGGATAAATTCCACACACTATCAGGACATATCAAAAAAAAACTAAAAAGATACAAGACTATACTGTAAAGGAATTACCAGTTCCAGTGGTCAAAATACATTTTTATTGCTTTGAATGATCTAATTAAATCAGTCAGTTTATTTTCTTGAAAAAAAATATTTTCTCTACTTGTTCTGTTCTTCTTAACAATTTTTTTTAAAATTTGTATTAAGTTAACCTTTTTTTTTCATTTATGCATTTTTTTTACTTTACCTTTTTGTCTCCAGACAAATGAAATTTCAACTGTAGATATTATGCTGAATTTTTATCTTCCATTTGCAGACTAGATAAATTCTAAATGTCTTCTGAATGAACAATTCTGTGAAACAGAGTCTGAGTCTGAATAAAACAGGGACAGGGCACAGACTCAGACACCGGCTCAAGATCAGACTGCTTATCTATTAGCACACTCCTGATATTGGGTTGGCCAATGTCAACTAGCACTGCTCCAGACAGGGCCTCAGCACAGTCTGAACAAAACCAGGACCCTTTACAGAATCATAGAATACTTTGAGTTTGAAGGATTATCAAAGCCTAACTCTGGCCCTGCACAGGGCATCCCCAAGAGTCACACCACTTCCCTGGGAAGCCTGTTCTAGTGCCCAACCATCCTCTGGGTAAAGAGCCTTTTTGCTATATGTGATTAAGCCTTCCCTGACACAGCTTCATGCCATTTCCTCTGGTCCTGTCGCTGGTCATCACAGAGAATAGAGGAGTACTTGCTCCTCTGCTTCCCCTCATGTAGATTGTGATGAGGTCTCAGTCTCAGTCTCCTCCAGGCTGAACAAGCCAAGCGATACCAGCCATTCCTCGTGCGGCTTTCCTTGTAGACCCTTCACCATCTTCATGGCCTCCTTTGAACACTCTCTAATAGCTTTATGTCCATCTTATATTGTGGCACCAAAAACTTTCTTATAGTGTGGCACGCACACCGGACTTGCGGTGAGGCCACACCAGCTCAGAATAGAGTGGGACAATCACCTCCCTCGACCAGCTGGCCGTGCTATGCCTGGTGCACCCCAGGACATGCTTGGCCCTCCTGGCAGCCAGGATACAGTGTTGACTCATGTTCGACTTACTGTCAAGCAGAGTCCCCAGATACCTTTCCAAAGAGCTACTCTCCAGCATCTCATCCTCCAGTCTGTATGTACATCCAGGGTTGCCCTCACCCACTGCAGAATCTAGTGCTTGTCTCTGTTAAACTTCATATATCTGGTGATTGCCTATCTCCCTAATTTAACGAGATCTCTCTGCAGGGCTCATCTACCTCCAAGGGAGTCAACAGTTCCTCCAAATTTACTGTCATTGGCAAACTTACTTTGTATATCTTGGAGTCCTGTGTCCAAGTCATTTATGAATATGTGGAAAAGCACAGGGCCTAAGATGGAGCTCTGCAGAACCCCACTAGTGATAGGTTACCTGTGTGATGTTACTGCATTCACTATGACCCTCTGTGCTTGACCAATGAGTCAACTGCTTACCCACTGAGTGATGTGTTTATCCAGCTGTGTATTGGACATTTTGTCCAGAAGGATGCTGTGAGACAGTATCAAAGGCCTTTCTGAAAACTAAAGATTGCATCGACTGGCTTCCCTTGATTGGCTAGGTGGGTTACTTTGTCATAACAGGAAATTAAGTTCAACAAGCAGCACTTTCCCATCATGAAACCATGCAGGCTGTGACCAGTGACTGTGATTTTCTTAAGGTGTTTTTCAATACTTCCCAGAATAATCTTATCCATAATTTTACCGGGCACTGAAGTAATACTGACAGGCCTGTGGTTTCCATGTAATCCTTTTTGCCCTTGTAGAAAACCAAGATAATGTTTAACAGCTTCCAATCAATTGCGACCTCTTCAGAATTCCCTGACCATTTAAAAAACATTGAGAGAAGCCCTGCAATGACATCAGGCAGATTTTGCAGTATTCTCAGATGAAGCCCATCAGGTTCCGTAGACTTACAGGGATCCATCTGGAGCAGCAGATCCCGCATAAGTTCAGTGTCAGCTGGAAGTTTATCATTCTCACAACCATGGTCATCCAGCTCAAGGCACTGGGACCCCCTTAGCCTGTCTTCAGTGTTAAAGATAGTGGCAAAGAGATCATTAAGCACCTCTGCCTTGTCCCTGTCCCTGTTTGTGAGTGACCATCCTCATTCTGTAATAAGCCAATGTTATTTCTGCACTGCCTTTTGCTATTAACGTATTATAAAAAATCTCTTTTTGTTGTCTCCTACGCTATTGGCCAGCTTCAACTTCAGTTGAGCTTTGGCCACACAAACTCTCTCCTTCCAGTGGTGAGCAGCATCTCTGTATTCCTCCCATGTCCCCTGACCTTGCTTCCACTGGGAACACAATGTTTTTTTCCTTAGCTCCAAAACAAGACCACTGTTTAGCCAAGCCAGTCTTCTGCCCCAGCAGCTTGACTTCCCACATTTTGGAATTGCCTGCTCCTGTGTCCTTGGGAAGTGGGGCTTAAAAACTATGAGCTCTGATGGACCTCAACACCTTCAAAAGTGTTTTCCTGGAGAACCTTACTATCTAGTTCTCTGAACATCCTGAATCTCCAGGGTTGAAGTTTTGCTGTCACTTTTCCTTCTGGCAACAGATTTTAAACTTGATTGCTTCACACAGGCAATTTGAATGTGGCCACAGAGTTTTGGACTCAGCCATTTAGATAGAGCTGTTTGCCTTGAAAGTCACAGTCTTGCTTCTAATCAAAACTTACAGCCAGATTCAGAGCTACTGGTATGTCAGCTGCTATTGATTTTGGGGTTCCCTTATCACTCTGATTATTATTTCTATGTTCTTCTTTTTTATTTTTTTTCCCCTGCCACTTATTCTCTTTCTCGTTTTTAAGAGGGATGTCAAGAGATGCTTCATCTTCTGTCTCTGTATTCCTGTGAAACAATTTATTGTGAAATTGTCTGCCTTATTGTATAACTGCCTCCTACTAGTATTTTATGACTCTCAGGTCTCTGTCTATGCTCTTGATCTGCCAAACAACTATACAACATAATATTTCTGTTTGTCAGATGTCTTCATCTGTATAATTTGTTAATGTATTAGTAACAGATAACCAGCATAAGGTAAATTCCTGTGCTTAAACTCACTACACCTTCTAGGCATTATCAAACATGCATAATTCATAGAACCATTATTCTCCCACAAATACTACTTCCACTGTAACTGTAAAAAAGGGAAAAAGTGATGTCTATGGCATTTTTAATTTTCTTCCTTGAGTTATTTCTGCTTGTAAGTTCCACTGCTGTATAAGTAATACTTTGAATTTTGTCAATTTTCTATTTTATTACTATTTGGTTTGAAGAAGATTTTGTCTCTGGTTTAAATACTGTAAAAGGAGCATCCACTCCTGCATACATTATCCAAGAATGATCACACGTGAACATTAAATAAGAAAAGATATATTTTCAAGTCTGAGTGCTGTTGAGGATGAAAGAATGTTTGCCTAAACTATGATCATCACATTGGAAAACAATTAATTCACCAAGTTTATAAAAGAAATACTTGGCCCTTATGAACTCTTCTTGATGAGTTCATTCATCATGAGTCATGAATCATGCTAATAGTTCTTATAATACTACAGTTTATATCTCATCTGTGTTTAGAATTGAAAAAAATGTCAATTTTTAAAGGAGGTTACTTCATTAAAATGTATGTATGGCAGAATCATTAAGGTTGGAAAAGATCTCCAAAATCAAGTCCAACTTTTGACCAAACACCACCTTGTCAACTAGACCACAGCACTAAGTGCCACATCCAGTCATTTCTTGATTACTTCCAGGGTTGGTGACTCTACCACCTTCCTGGGCTGCCTGTTCTAGTGCTTAACCACTCTTTCCATGAAGACATTTTTCCTGATGTCCAACCTGAACCTCCCTTTGCACAGCTTGAGGCCATTTCGTCTTGTCCTGTGTCTAGTTGCCTGGAAGAAGAGGTCAACCCCCACCTTGTTGCAACATACCATCAGGTAGTTGTAAACAGCAGTAAAGTCTCCCTTCAACCTCCTTTTCTCCAGACTAAACAGCCCCAGCTACCTTAGCCATGTGATTTACTGTCTAGACATTTTACCAGCTTTGTTGCCATTGTCTGAACAAACTCCAGAATCTCAATGTCTTTCTTGAAGTGAGAGGCCCAGAACTGGACACAGCAATAGAGTTGCGGCCTCGCTAGTGCTGAGTAGAGGGGGATAATCACTTCTCTGGTCCTGCTGACTACACTATTTCTGATGCAGGCCAGATGTCATTAACCTTGGCTACCTGGACACATGGGTGAGTCATGTTCAGCCAGCTGTCAAGCTGCACACCCAGGTCTTTTTCCACTGGAAAATTTTCCAGTCACTCTGACCCAGCCTGTAGCCCTGCACTGAGTTACTGTGACCCAAGGACAGGGCTTGGAACTTTGCCTTATTGAACCACATGCTGTTGGCCTCAGCCCATCCTGGAAAGGATCCAGCCTTTCCATATCTCTCTGCAGAACCTTCTTACCCTCCAACAGATCAACACTTTTGCCCAACTTGGTGTTATAAATTCGTAGCTTAACAGGAAAATTAATACTATTGTATTTTGTAGGCAGCCATATTTCATTACCCTTGGAATAAAGACAACAATAGAAAGAATAAGCAGTTTACGAAATAGTGCCAGCTGAACCAAGAAACTAAGGACAAATTTTTTGAGTTTCTCACAGATTCCTGTCACTTATCTTCAACATTAGCTATATGAATCCAGTTCCTTACCCATTGTCTGGGTTAATGTTGATAATAATCCCTAGGGATTAAAGGAAAGTTGTTTCCAAAAATAATCAATATGAAAAGTTACATCTAGTTATAGGCAGCAGAATAAGATTCCAACATGTGACATGGGAAATGTGTTTAAAATAAGTCACTGGCTGAAAAGTGTTTCCTTGTATATAAATGAGTCCTAATTAAAATTTGAGTTAATCACAAAGCTATTGGCATGCAGAAATATTTTTTTTTAATGGAAAGATATTATTTACATTTCAATCACATCCAGCAGTTGGCTAAGAATGGAGGCCTTCCTATCTAATGAAAGAGTATGTTCTAACCAGAAATGACATGCACGTTTTTCATCAAAATGTTAACATGAATGTTCCTTGTGAACCATATTTTGGTTTTATTTTACGTTAGATGTTGATCTATCAAATTTTATCCTTTATTTTGGAAGTGAACTATTATTTCTTGCTCTTACTAAACAAAAGAAAGGAGGTAAACAAGCTATTTCTGCCAGTAAGCTGAAAGAATACTTAAATAGATTTAACAAAAGAAAGAAAAATAGAATTCAAGAAAGGGGAAATTGAAAGAAAGATATCTCTATTGAACGAGGTTAGTTCTTGTGTGCTAGTATGGTTATGCCATTATTTTTAAGTCAGATGGTGATAAGATTAATGAGAAAAACATTATTAATGTCCATGTAAATTTATGCACTCATTAATTTAAATACTACAGCAAAGTCCTACTTCATTAATTGGGACTTTCAAATAATCCAGTTACTTTGCATTCTCCATCTTCCTTCAAAAAGCTAGTTTTCTGGAGACTATTTAAAACTAATGAATTTGGAATACCACTAAAATCTTAACATTACTTACGAAATACGCAGTGTAATCCCTTGTGATTATTTTCACTGCAGGACAAACTTTAAACATGATAAGAAGAAATAGTAAGAGGAGAGAGAAAACCTTGTGCTCCTTAATAATGAATGTGGGGGTGCCTGCTCAGCATTTCTTAGGCAAACTGGCCAGAATGCCAACGGCTGATAAAGCACAGACGTGAGTTTAACAAGGAGTGTCAGCAGAATATCAGCAACTGTCTAAGAGGGACTTTGCATCAAATCAACAACACTAAGAAAGAAGATATCCATCAACCACTCTAAATAAAGACTAAAGGCATCAGCTTGAGAAGAACTTCAAGAGAAGCTTGAAAATTTGTAATAGTGGGGAGAGAAAAGAAGGTAATGGAGAAGCATTCAGAACCTGGTTTAACACTGTCGGAAATCACCCCACTGATGTCACAATTGGTACCTTGACCTTACTGAGTAACCTTACATCTGATGCCATGGGGTTGTGCAACTTTGTGTTTGGCTGCAACTAGTAGGGATGCACACTTCTGATGTACGCATGTGAAGTTGACGTGAGGGCTTTCTCACGGCAATATATTTTGTTGTTTTGTAGAGACATGTCATGTAAACCTAGAATACCTACATCTTCACCAGGAGGCACAGAAATAGAAAAATCTTCACTCTCAGAAAGGGCAGAGGAGTGCTGTAGGGGTGGACTCTGAGGGGTTGCATGTGTGCCTGTGTGACTGTCTTTAGAAATGTCTAGGTGTTTTAAGTATTGAATATTACATTTTGCCTATCATGAACGCATAGTTCACTGACTGCTGGTTAGTTACATGTTATTAATAAGTTAAACAGCTTCAATTTTGACTGTACTTAGACCACATGAATAGGGTTGATTTTTTCCTGCAATGTTTGTTTCTAAATGTAATCAATCAAGTGAGTATGCCCATGCACAGCTACTTGGTGCAGATGAAAGGACAGATTATCTCTATTTTCAACCAATACCTTTTAGAGCAGTTGAGTTATTTCTATTAAATGAGATCTTAGCTAAGTCATTGTGAATATAGCTTCACTCAGTTCAATCTGTGGCTCATAATAAAGTAAGAACTTCGGCTATAATTTTGGCTATTTTTTTTCTTTAGTTGTGAGATTTGTTTGCTTGTTTGGTTGTTTTGTGGAGCTTTTGTTTTGTTAAGTTTTGCATTCCACTTGAAGGAATGAAATTAATCTGAATTGCATAATATTTTCCTATTTGTACAATCCTTTGTACTTTGCCAGAAGTGCATTTCATTTTGTGCACTTGCACGAAAACTAAAACAAAATTCAGTTCTTTAGAACAGCAAAATGATCATGGAGATATTTTTGAGATTTTATCTTCTTTAATGTTATTTGTCTGGGAAGACTCATAACTTCATTTTCTATCTGCTGGTGGCTAATATTGAGTACAAATTTTGAAACTATGAAGCAGGGCTTTCATCTGGTATTGGATGTTGATTTCCCCATGATCACTGTTTTTGTCTGAATACCTGATGAAGCAATGACAGAGGTTAAAAGTACAGGGCAGATGAATGTCTTACAATTTGTTTAACAGATAAATCTCATTCTCTAATAAATGTCTATGCAATTATTTTATTCAAAGTAAAAAAGATTAAAGAGGAGGAATAAGGATGCCACCCGTCACCTGGCTTAAACCCGTATTAAAGTATTTTGCCATCAGATAG
The DNA here is from genome assembly GCA_036023395.1 of Myiotriccus ornatus. NCBI lineage: Eukaryota > Metazoa > Chordata > Aves > Passeriformes > Tyrannidae > Myiotriccus > Myiotriccus ornatus. The sequence continues at coordinate 31,473,464 of JAYRBT010000042.1, read as the reverse complement.
CAGATCAAAATGCCAAAGAAACAAAAAAGTAATGGCCACATTCTGAGCTTTCTGAACTACTAAATCCAAAATGCAGTTTCTGTCTATCCTTTTCGTAGAATCATAAAATGTAATGATTTGGAGGGGACCCTATAGATTCTATAGTTCCAACCCCCGTGCTGTGGACAGGGACTCCTTTTATTAGACCATGTTGCTCAGAATCCCATCCTACCTGTCCTTGAAGACTTCTCTTAATCCACAACTTTTTGTCCATTTAAATTTGCAAAAACTTTAGTATGAAAAAAAATAAAGTTATTCAATTAATAAAAATGCTGCAAAAGCCCAAAATCACTTATTTGTAGATGTAGATCTCTGCCTTCTCTAAAAGAAGAATGAAAAACTTTTTACAACTACCCTTTTTAATTTGCTTGAAATGACTGAGTTATGATCCCTAAGTAGACTCCATACTGTATAATTTACAAGCCTTAACTTTTTCACAGAAATAGTAGGGAAAACTTGGAGAGAAAATAATGCATGTTTATCAAATTCATAATTTTACATGTTAGCTCTTTTCATTCCTCTGATAGGAATGTATGGTTAATAAGAAGACATATCAGTAAAATAAAAAAAAATAGAAGCAGTCTGTTTTTTAATTTACCAATGAAAGTAAACAGTGATACTGTTTAAGATAACAGTGATACTGTACAAGAATGTAATTTTCCTAAAGAGAATGAAATCATCACAAGTCCCGTGGATCCATATTAATTATAAGAATGTGAGAACAAAGTAATAAGACAGTTAAATGGTGAAGAGTATTGACTGCACCAGATTAGATATGGATCCACTGGATCCACCTTTTAAATATAAGAGGTAAAAAGCAATGGTTCCATTTTGGATTAATGAAGATATTTGGAATGCAAATACCCCTGATAAAAAATATGTTTTATATTTGTCTGAAAGGGTTATTCGCACTAAGGTCCAAGACAAAACAACCACAATGAACTTACTACTTCAATGTCACTGCTAGTACTTCGCATGTGGACAACAATAGTAAACAGTTGTGAACTGACTTGCAGATAGTGTGAGATCAGCACTTTCTTTCCTCTAAATGTAGGGAAAGAGGAACAGACACTTTTCTGCCAAAGAGATATTATTCAGAAAGTGATAAATCCAGTTTCACATATCTTATTTGTTTTAGAAATAAGTAAGCAGAGGAAGGAAGGAAAGTGGGAGCGACAGAGAAAACAAGAGAAGTCCAAAGCTTCCCTTACTTGGCAGCCACAAGCCATTAGAAGAGCTTGGCTGCCCATCTAACCACAGCTTCAGGCATCTGAATGCATGCCCAGAGCAGAAATGGAGACACAAAGGGATTCAGATTCTTATGGGATTATTCTGAATTTGAGAGAAGATTTGTGAATGCTTAAACATTGGTGTTTCTTGACAAGGTTCCTCCAGTGACAAGAAAGCCAAATAAAATCAGAAGTTTACTCTTTTCTTTCTCTGATACATGGTTAAAAGTTTTCTTTTTGAAGTTTAATTTATCTGGAAAAAATTTTGAAAAGTTGTATCTTAAGTTTTGGTAAAGCAGACTAACATTTATTCTGGACCTTGGCTGAAAATGAGCAGCTGAGAATCATATGATGCAGCTGGAAGAAAGAGAGGGAAGTTTGTTCAGTGAATGCAACTGCTTTGAAATACTATAGTTAGATAAATAGTATCTAAATAGCTGAGCCTCAAATCAATTAAGATTTTAAGATTTGGATCAGAGTTATACAACTGGAGAAGAGAGAAAAGCATGTGCATTTTGCAGCATACCGTTTGTTGCATCAGGACTTTACTTATTAAGATGCTACTGATTTGAGCTGTCTCTTGGAACAGCAGCCACTATGTGCAATTACAATCAATAAAAAAAAAATTCAATCTGTTTCTGGTGAATGATGCCAAGACAGAAGAACCACTCTGTATTCTCCATATGCTAAACTTTCTTTGAGGAAATTATTATAAATCTTTTATCAGTTAGTCTCCAAAACTGGATGATGGAAAATATTCAGAGTCCAGTGCTCTGCTCTGAACAAATGGGCTGTGCCCTGACATTTTTTCCTTGTTGTCTTTTCCTCTCAGGGTTCAGATCTACACATGTCTGCCATAAATAAAAACGATGTGCCAAACTAACAGACTATTATTTCTGTAGTGTTCCTTTATATCATTGATATAATGGAGGAGGTAGATTGTGTGGACCTCTCAATTCCATATTGATTGAAATATGAATATCTGCTCCAGCATACTCCTCCTGCATGGAATGTCTTCATATAAACAACATAGGAACACAGGTGCATGTAATAGGTAGGATGCTGCTTGCACTCTTTGCATGTAAATTCTTACTGAAGTGATGTTTTTTTGGCAACATTTTTCTCTACAATTTAGCAGCTGTGCAGGCTCTGTGCCTACAGCATAGTAAGGCAGAACATTATTGTTCCACACTATATCAGGAGCATCCGTATGCTGGGTGAAATGCTCAAGTACGACAGCCAGGTCTAAGACAATATATAAAAAGAATTATAAATACCTCTTCCATGATATTGCATAATGCTCAACATGCAGGAGAGCGACAGGAATCATGACTCCTCCTGTAGACCTAAGAGGGAATAAATTATAAGGGTCACAGACTGGGAGAAGTTCCTAGGTGAATGGCAAATGGAAAATGTTTGGAATAACTACTAAATTTTTTGCCTGATGGAATAATGGAACAGATATTTAATTTTGAAGATTACCAAGGATTAACCAGATATCATAGAAGGATATCTGTTAAAGACTTCTTTAAAAATCAAAGTAAGGTAACTTTATCCCTAATATCTGACATATTAACATGTGAAGACAAATTAATGTTATTATAGTAATTTAGGAAACTAATTTCAGCCATTATCAAAGTCATGGGATACATCTCATATATGATACTATTATCTTTTGTAGTTGATTGTTTTCTCTTTTCGTATTTTTGTGTTGCTTGATATTTTGGGGGGGTTGTTTTTTGGGGGGGAGGGGGCTGTGGGGTTTTTTAAGTTGTGTTTTTGTTTTTTTTTTTTTTTTTTTTTGGTTTGGTTGGTTTGGTTTGTTGTGTTTTGTTTTTTCTTTTTTTTTTTTGGGTGGAGGGGTTGTTGGCATCCTTCCACCCTCAGGGACGAACCCTCACCACGGACACCTCCTAACGTAGAGCACGGTCCCCTGAGGCAGCCACAGCCACACGTGCCCCTGATGTGGCTCCTGCTGCTCTCACCAGCTCATCTCGGCATGGTCCCCTCCAAAAGAAAAGTCCTCTCTTGGTTACTTTCTTTTTCCACCTTGCTCCAGATTTCTTCTTCAGCAGCTGGATGGTAATCTGCACAGTGGCCGGCTGAATCAGACAGGGATGCTGGGGACAAGGAGTTGGGGTTTCCTGGGGATGCTCCCTCCTAACATTTAATTTAACAGACTGATGAAGCCATTGCCAAGGTTGGCCACTTCCCAGGGATGATTTGCACTCACGCAAGGACCACGTCTAAGGAGGGGTAGGTGGGCAGCACACACAGGTACCTGTGTGCTGCAAGGGCACCATCAACAATCTCTGGCCCTCCCTGTGCCTCAGTTCCCTCCTCCCCCCCCCCGAAAGAGAAATAATATTGTCTTTTATGTAAAATTTGGTGAGGATAACAGCTAAATGCATATTAGATGTAGGTAGGTCTGTGTATGCATTTAAACACGGAGTTGTTGGATCTATCTCAAAGTAGATACATATATTATCCAGCTTGGCTGTTTCTGCTCCAGGGAAAAAAGATCCAAAGTGCTTGGAGCTGCAGTAATCTCTGTCATGGGCTAAGCTGACTGAACACAGCAAGCAGGACACTGGGCAGCTGTATGAGCAGCACATCTCCACGTGGTGACCACCCTCAGCTCCCAGAACCACAGAATCATTCAGGTGGGAAACGCCCTCTAAGATCAGCGAGTCCAACCACTCCCCAGCACTGCCAAGGCCACCACTAACCCTTGTCCCCAAGTGCCACATTCACAGGGCTTTAAGTTCCTCCATGGATGGGGACTCCATCACTGCCCTGGACAGCTGTGCCAGGGCTGGACAACCCTTTCCATTTAGAGTTTTTCCCTCATATCCAGCCTAAAGCTGCCCTGCCACAATTTGGGGCTGTTTTCTCTTGTCATGTGGAAGCAGATCCTGATTAGCCCTTGGCTCTCCCCTCCCCTCAGGGAGCTGCAGAGCCAGAAGGTCCCCCCTGAGCCTCCTTCTCTCCAGGATGAGCCCCCCCAGCTCACTCAGCCGCTCCTGCTGCTCCAGCCCCTTCCCAGCTCCGTTCCCTTCCCTGCACACGCTCCAGCCCCTCAGTGTCTCTCTTGTCCTGAGGGACCCAAAACTAGACACAGCACCTGAGGTGCAACCTCACTGTCTCCCCACGGGAGATTTTCTTCCACCTACCACAGAGCTTCCACTCACTCTTCACTCTGCTCATCCAGCTCCTGCCTTTAAATCTTGGTGTGCCACAGCCTGGCTCTTTCAGCTCTGCAGCAACACTCAGAGCAAATTGCTGCTCACCTTCACTTCTGATCCAAGGACCATGTCTCAAAAAAAGTTAGTGAGAACTTCGTATTTCCAACTGATTTTTCAATGAACATATCATCCAAAAACCTCCAAAAACATCCCATAAAAGCTGCTTAAATGGGAACCCCATTTCTGAGAACTCAGGGGTGAAGCCTTAAATATTTCCCAAACAGTTCAAAACTCCAGATAATGTTGCAGAAGTTGGTCCCACCGAGACAACCCTGTCCTGTTTGCTATGGAAACTGAGTTAACAGCTACACCTTAAAGACAGGGCAGGTTCCCTACGAGGATTTGCCGGAGGTCACCCAAGAGCAGAGGAAGGTTTTAGCTGACAGACAGGGTCTGTCCTTAAACCCCCAGCCCTTGCCTGGTTTGGCTTTGCATCTCCTGCCTGCAAATTGGCTGCCTGAATATCAGATGGCCCCTGAGGCTCGAGGCACTGCATGAACTATTAGGAAGCCTGATCGGATTTGTGACATCTCAGTCAGTGTCATCTCTGCAGAAAGAAAGAAATAAAATGAAACTTCGGGGGTTGCAGCTCGGCATTGCCATTTGGCTTCTTCTTTGGTTATTTGCATTTATGGTTTCTAGCCTCAATTTTCAAGGAAATGAGATTTAAATAATTGCATAAGGTTTATATCTGTCGTCTCGATTTGACTGAACTGGGCAAAATTATCAGTGGTACCATGAGGGGAAGCAGGAAATAACAGCTAAGGCCACACTGGGCATCAGAGGGTCCAGTCCTGGCTTACCCCCTCGGGAATAATCTCCCAAAAATCAGGGTTCCCATGAGGCCACCGACAGCTGTGGCATGTTCCCAGCCTCACTGGCCTAATTATGTGGTCGTGGTTAACTCAGGTGTAACAAATTCTCAGAGTCAAAGAAACATTTAGGTTTGAAAAAGACCCTTAAGGTCACCGAGTCCACCCGTGAACCTCCCTCTGGATGCGGCACAGGTTTGTATTTCCTCTGCCTGGCAGGTAGATGTGGCTGGGGTGAGGGGAGGGGGTGGGCGGATCGTGCATGAGCTGGTGCAGCTGAGACCCCAAAAACAGCTCCAAGGTGTGGGGTACCAGCCCCCTGATGTCACGGTGCCGGTAACACCAAGGCTGTGCGTTCGATCCCCTCGGGCCATTCACGTAAGGGCTGGACTCGACGATCCTTGCGGGGTCCTTTTCCAACTCCTGTGTGTTCTGTGGGATTTCCAAGGCAGAGCTGCCACCGAGCCACCACACGAGGGCAGTCCAGGTTTGAGTGTGCCGGGAGCTGCACAAAGCAGGTACACAGACATCAGGGGAAAAAAACCCCCAAAAAACCACGAAAACACAGCTGTACTTTTGTATGTATTTTTTTCTCCCTGCACAATATTTCATGCCGGGCTTGGGGGCATCACCAGGGGCTGCTCCTCAGCCCATGCACCCCTGTGGTGACAGCCCAGATGCCACACAAAGGGTCACCCAGGGGGGCCACCACAAAATGGTCTGTCACCTCCTCTCACCACCATTTGATCACAGGAGCGTTTAGGTTGGAAAACGCCCCACAGATCATCAGGTCCAAACATTAACCTGGCGCTGTAACCTCTGCGGCCCCACAGCAGCGTCAAGGACACACCAGCCACTCGGTGCTTCAGGTAACAGTTTATTTTCTCCAGGGTGTAAGATGTGCAGCAGGTACGTGTACAGGACCGCTGTTTTCTTAGCCAAGAGGAGTCGCAACCAAACAAGAGACTGAAACAAAGAAACCTAACAGTATCCTGCCCTACAGCAAATAGTGCAAGTCATGTAAAACATCAGTTCAACACAGGAAAACAAGGAAAAAAAAAAAAAAGGTATTTCCAAGCCACAGGTATTTCCTCTCCTTCTGGAGGAGACCCCAAAGGAGGGGCTGGGAGGTGGGAAGGGGCTCAGTTCAGTTGGGCTCGGACTATGTGGGGTGGGTGGGTGTGTATTCTACAAGAAGGGTTGTTTTTACTCTTTTCTTTCCTTTTTGTTTTTGGCTTGGCAAAAAACTCAGGTGCAGACCAAGGGGGTGTCAGAGGCACCAAAAGGCAGTGGCAGACCCTAAAGCCCAGCTGTGGGTGACCTGCTGCCAAACACAACATTTTCTTAAAATGAGATGGTTTGGGCATCTTGCCTCGTTTACTCACTTATCTTAAAACTTTCCTCTGCCACCACAAAATCCCTCAGCTTCAGGGCACTGAGACTGTAAATAAAGCACTAATCCCCTCCAGAATGGGTGAGAAAGGATGGGGTGGCATCGCAGGGGGCTGCAGGCAGACCATGAGCAGAGCAGAGATGGGGTAGCATTTGCAGCACCACTGGTGTCACTGGGAGTCCTGCTGAGGACCGCATATTCGAGTCTAAAACATTTTAGGCCCTCCTTTTTTTTTTTTTTTTTTTACGCAATTCCTCCTGCACAACTGCAGGAAGAGGCTTTTGCAACGCTCAGCAAAGGGTTTTGAGCCAAGGGCAAGGAGCTGCCCATCCAGGCCCCTGCCACTTGCACTCGGGAGATGCTCCTTTGGCAGCAAACCCTGGTGGAAGCAAACACTGCATGAGCAGCATCACCCCAGCACTGGTTCCCCCTCCATGGCCTGGATGCTCCAGCAGATAACAGCAGCTGTTCAGGGGCAAGCACGTGGCCGTATGTTGCTGCTAACAAGCATTTACTGAAGCCGGTTCCTTTCCGTGATTCCCATGTGTCTGATTAATGCACAGCTCCTCCAAGCAATTTTCAGATTTTTTTACTCTCCCCCTTGCAAATCTCTCTCTTTTTTTCAATTTTTTTTTTTTTTTTTTTTTTGTGGATGTTTTATCTGTATTATATGAGAAATTTTAGGGAAAAGAGAGGTTTCCGAATGTAGATTATTATTATGGTATCCGGCGTTTTGTTTCATCTGTTTTTTCTTTTAATGTAAAATATGTATTTTTTGTTGTTTCTTAATCGAGT
>JAYRBT010000042.1:31425129-31464812 GCA_036023395.1 Myiotriccus ornatus | reverse complement strand
TTAAGTTGTGTTTTTGTTTTTTGTTTTTTTTTTTTTTTTTCTTGTGGTTGTGTTTTTTTTTGTTTGTTTGTTTGTTTGGTTTGGTTTGGGTTTTTTTACTTTATACTCCTGGAAAAATTCTTTTTATTTTGAAGTACATGTCTTTAGATTTCTAAATCTGCCTACACTCTTTCATTCTATACTAGTATTCCTGGTACATAACAGCAACAAATTAATAAGATTAATGATAAGTGTATGTCTGCTCCGCATCACAGAGGTCCAGTTTGGGTGTATTCAGAAAACTGGCAAGGCATTCAGATCTTATTAACAGAAGATCATGCTGAGGACCTGCTGAAAACCAGCTGCTCATGGGCACTATATTATCTAGGTAGTAATATAAGTTGGAAAGAAATAATTATCTAAAGTATGGAGTGCCTAACTCAGTTTGAATACCTGAAAACCTAAATGCAGTTTAGGAAAGGGTATACACCATACACTATAAAAATGCTTAGAAGTTCATTGCCTTTAAAGGAACAATTTATTGGTGCACCCTGTGCACTATGTCCAGGAGAGTTAAAATGAGGACTGTGGGATTTTTTTCTGGAATTTTTTTTGCCCTGTTTTCAGTGCCTAATTCCCCTCTGAGATTTTGAAAATATGCCTTTGAATACTTCACCTTATTTCAGAATAAGGAGTTCCCTGAAAAGTTTACTGCAGTATCCCAACAATAATCTACTCTTTTCTCAGTTACCCAGAAACATATCTAACATTTGGTGAACTAGGATTTGGCAAAAGAACAAGAAAATGGAAGCCAGTGTCCATGCGACTGGATTACAGAACTGTGAAAACTATCGACTGAACTCACAGTTGATGTTCAATGAATCCATTCTGGTCAAGAAAGCGTAACTGAGACCTTTCATTACAATTCTGTCCCCACAGACAGTGTGATTCACATATCAGTGTGCTGACATCTATGCTGTTTTGCTGAATGATTTTGGTTACTTCTGGAGACAGAGTAGTCATATACAATGGATACAGAATTGGAGTTCAGCTCACAGTTTATCAGGCAATCTGAATTGACCTTGAGATCGTTACTTCTCACCAAGAATCAATTTTCCATTGCCTTTCTTAGATGATGCTCACAAAAATGGTAGCACTGCTACTCTTCCAAGTAAATTTAATAGTCCTAATTTTTGCAATTCTGTTCTTTTTTTATTATTATTTTTCTGTATGCATAACATACATTTCTCATTTCTAATTTCATTGTATTGAATCAATAAATAATTCTGTGTTATTACTATTATAAATGTAATTAGTTGTTTCTTTTGAATTCTGTTCTTCAGTTGCTGGCCATGTCTATTGCTGCCTGCTGACTTAAAATCCTAGTTATACCCTCCTATTTGAACACTTTAAATGATTTTATGAAATTCTAGCTAATTCACAAATTCTTTGCTATTAAGACATAACGTGATCTCATATACTCAAGTTCACAGAGTCATAGAATATGCTGAGTTGGAAGGGACCCAGCAGGATCATGGAGACCAGCGCCTGGCCCTGCACAGCCAAGAATCACACCACGTGCCTGAGAGCATTGTCCAAATGCTTCTTGAACTCAGACAGGCTTGGTGCTGTGACCACTTCCCCGAGGAGCCTGTTCCAGTGCTCAACCCCCCTCTGTGTGAAAACCTTTTTTCCTGATATCTAACCTAAACCTTCCCCGACTCAGCTTTGTGCCGTTTCCTTGAGTCCTGTCACTGGCCACAAGAGTGAAGAGATTGTTACTTGTCCCTCCATTTCACCTCATGGGGATTTTGAAGACTGCAATGTGGCCTCTTCTCCAAGTTGAAGAGACCAAGTGACCTCAAGCTTTTCCTCATAAGGCTTCTCCTCCAGACCTTTCACCATTCTCCAGGCCCACCTTTGGAAGACTTAAATTCTGATCTAACCAGCATTTCTTGTTGTTCTATTTAAAATGTTGCTTTTAAAGTCTTTGTGGTCTTTTATACCAACATGTCACGCCCACGTGCAGAACTAAGTCTCACTTTGCTGCCTGCTTCACTGGCAAATTCTGATTCTCGTCACAAAAACAGTGTATTGTTGTTGCAAAGGGGCAACACGAATAACGAGAACACACACTGACCTTATAGATAAATTATTCTAGATTAATGAAACATTGTACAGTATTGGTAAAAGTCATGCAAGAGAAATGTTTTAACTTATTACTTTTTCCATTTGAAATCTTAAAACTCAACACATCACAATGTATTGTCAGTTCGACTTGGTAAATGGTGACAACATGAATAATATTCACTTATTTCTCTGTGCATTTGGTTTTGGCTGAATTGTAGGCATTTCTATGTATTAGAAACTAGCACTTGAAGGTAACATGTAGAAATTTTAATCCACCTAACAGAAGTCCCATGAAGGTGCCTTTACTGAGAGCAGGTTATCTCTACACATATGCCCAGAGCGCACCAGTTCTAACATGACTGAGCAACTGATTTTCACCTGATGCCTAAGTATCTTGAGTGGTGTAGTCTGATGTGTCTTTTCAGAGGGCACACAATGTTATTCTAGACACTGTGGTGGGGGCCACTACTTTCTCTGTAATCTTCGAGTGAAGAGACAGTGTTCACTTCTACCTATAGGACAATCTAGTTCTGCCTGTCTGGGAATTTTCAAACCCACATATTTCATATTCAAGCTTATAAGACAATATGTTGTTGGTACTAGTCTTTTTTGTCTCTCTGAATTGGAGACAGATGGATTTGATGGGTGGAATGTTAGGTGGATAAGAAATTGGGATTCAGAGGGTAGAGATCAGTGGCTCAGAGTCCCGATGGACATCAGTGACATGTGGTGTCCCTCAGGGTTCTGTACTGGGATCAGTGTCACTTAATGACTTCACTAATGAGAGAGATGAAGGGTTTGAGTGCACCCTCAGCATGTTTGCAGATGACACCATGCTGACACACCTGAAGGATGGAATGCCATTCAGAGGGACCTGGACAAGCTTAAGAATTGGGTCCATGGGAATCTCATGAGGTTTAACAAAACCAAGTGCAAGGTGCTGCACCTGGGTCAGGGCAACCCCCACATCACTACAGGCTGGGAGATGAACAGATCAAGAGCAGCCCTGTTGAGAAGGACTTGGGGGTGCTGGTGAATGGGAGGCTGGACATGACCTGACAATGTGCACTTGCAGCCCAGAAAGCAAATCATATCCTGTGTTGCATCAAAAGCAGCGTGGCCAGCAGGTTGAGAGAGGTGATTCTGCCCAACTACTCTGCCTTCGTGAGACCTGCCCTGGAGTGCTGCATCCAGCTCTGTGGTCCACAGCACAGGAAGGACATTGATCTGTTGGATCAAGTCCAGAGGAGAGCCACCAAGTCTATCAGAGAGATGGACAACCTCTCCTCTGAGGAAAGACAGAGAGAACTGGGCTACTTAGCCTGGAAAAGAGAAGGCTTCAAGGTCACCTTATTGTGGCCTTCCAGTACCTGAAGGTACAAGAAAGATGGAAAGGGACTTTTTACGAGGGTATGTAGTGATATGACGAGGGGGAATGGCTTCAAACTGAATAGAATAGTTTTAAGTTCAGTATCAAGAAGAAAATCTTTCCTGTGAGAGTGGTGAGACACTGGAACAGGCTGGCCAGAGAAGTTGTGGATACCCCACCTCTGGAAGTGTTCAAGACCGGATTGGATGGGCTCTGAACAACCTGATCTAGTGAAAGGTCTCCCCTTCCAAAGCAGGAGGGTTGGAATTAGATGATACTTAAGGTCCCTTCTAACCCCGGCCCTTCTATGATTCTATGATTTTGTGGCTGCATGTGTTGGCCATGTAGTCTAGGACTCACTGACCAGCCAAAGGAGAAGGCCACAGGCTGAGCTGAAATTGCTGTGAAAGGTTTAAGATGCTCATCTGAAGCAGGATCTTCTAGTTATGCAGACTTTTGTTCCTTCTAGCCTCTTGCCTGCTTTTTGCCCAGTGTATTATTACACAGAATACAATCAGAACAGGGGATGATCTAGGAAACAACTACAAATTGCAGCACTGGAAAAAAAATTACAGAGAATATAGAAAATGTATGTTTGAACACTTTCTGGTATGAAGGCCTACCCTTTTTCTGACAAATACTTTCTCAGTGTAAATTGTTGCGAGGTAATTTTATACAATATTCCTGCTTTAGATGCACTTTAAACAGAAATACATTTGAAAGGAGAGTTTATAGGGCACTCCTCAAAGCATGGTAAGAGTGCAGTCACTGCTCACATGTCTTCAGCATTTGTCCTTTTGTGTAACTCCAAGTGCTCAACTGATATTTCACTTAGGGTGCAAACCAGGAGTTGGTTAAAAATCAAGGGCATTTTATTCAGGGGTCTCAAGGAATTCTCAGGCACCTAAGATCACTAGTTCATCCTTCTGTCAAGCTGATACACGTTTAACAAAGTGCAAAGTGTTCAGTTGCCAGTCTTTTTGTGGAAATGCACCAATGCATTTCTGCACATTGGCATGATACTGTACCCATATGAATCGAAATTTTCCATCATTTTAGCTTGTTTTTGGGCTTTGCGGTGCCATAGATTTAGGAAGGAAGACCACAAAACATCTGTAGAGCCAGGCTAGTTAAAAAACACATAAACTGTCACTTCTCTTCTACCAGTGTAATTTATAATATATCTATAACAACAGGAGTTATAATTTACGATATGTTGACATTTTATCAATTACAGATAGACAGGGAGAAATGGGAAAAAAAAACCCAGTAAAAGCTTCAATGATAGCAATTAACTTCACGTGATTACTCAGAATGTGGCTTCTTGTTGCATACAAGTTATTGGGAATTTAGAGCCTTTTTTCTTTTCTGATTTTAATATATGAAGTTCAGTAGGTATTTATTTTCCATTATGTATTTTCATTTTATATCTTGGTTCACTGCTATGCTTTTCCAGCTGTTACTTTGGAAAAATAATTATAATTCAGTCAAGCAAATGCACAGTGGTTGGGTTCTACAGTTTGGTAATTTCTCTAGTGCAGCTCCTGAAAAAAGATTTCCGGCTTATTTATACAGGACTAGATTCTCTTCCTGCTTTAATCTCCGTAAGAGTCAGTGTGATATAGTTTACAGTATAAATACTGGGACAGTCTCTCTGCAGGATTTGCCACAGTGATGACACATTCTCCTCCTGCCAAGTGACGCTGTGGGGATGATATGTTTTCGACCATCAAATAACTAAGGGAAACTTATAATTACTAGCCTTCCATGATCAGCATGGCTGCTACAGTCTAGTTACATTTCAGTTTTGCATTTCTCAGCAGTACTTTCAGAAGGGGTACTGATTAAAGATAGGTGTTCCTTTATCTGAAACGTTAATGAAACTGGAAGCTAATAGGTTGAATTTTGAATCAAATATTAAGATGCCAATACAATAATTCAACCTAGAGTTTTGAAGTCAGTGACAATGGAACCAATTAAAATAGGAATCTGTTCTGAAGAAGATGCTCAAAGTAAGATGTGAATACAATAAAAAATTCACAGAACTGGAATACAAAGGCCATCAGCTTCCCTGATATAGCACTTTTTATTATTTGATGCAGAAAGAAGAAAAGATGTTTTAAAAAAGTTGCTCCTAGAGAATAAGTTGTCATACTGATGCAGAGGATAGGATGATAAACAATGTAGTAGAATTTATCAAAGAGTGGTCTAGAAATCCACGGAAAACGGATCCCAATCTAGGACCCATATTACAATAATTGTAATCCTTATCAGCTCATCTGTCAGCAGATATGAATCACATGCTGAAAAGTATGCAGGTTGACAGCAATTTTCAATCCATATGCTTTGAAACAACTCAGCTGCATAGAAGCATCTCTAGTGCACATCCTGTGTCAAGTGCACTCATTCTAAAACATAAATGATCTTTGCAGTTTAGTCAATCCAGATCTGTAGCACATTCATTTAAACCTCATAAAGATAATCACCTCTTGGAATAAAGAGGAGTTAATAAGCTACAGATAACGTTGTGTTAAATTGACTTCTACACTGCATAGGCATGGTATTTTAAGAGAGGCTGCAGCGATTTATTTTGGACAAGGTTCCTTATTTAGACAGTGCTTGGACTAGATCTCTATAAGGTGCGGCACATGGGGTACAGTAATTCAGGTGCTCAGTCTGCTTTACTGTACAGCTACCAACCCAATGGAACCAACCCGGTCACTGAAATCTGTGAGAAGGTGGCAATTTACAGTGCTATGCTCTGTGGTGACTGATACATCAGAATAAAAGTAGACAGGGAAAAACAGCTTCCTGTGTCACTCAAATGAGGCCTATTCCAGACACTCATGTCATAGGATACTATGAATAAAGTATCAAGCTCATCTGAAGAGTCAGCTGGGGTTTCCTACTCCTGAATTTACTCCTCAGATTGCCAAAGAAATAAATTGTAGACATCAGAGTTTATTGGGACATGATATTAAACATAGGCTTTCATGAAAGGGGTGATGGTCTCGGACTGCTTTACAGATCAAAATTAATCTTATTTTCTTGTGTGATAAAATGATCTGTACAGTTCAGTCTTTCACAAAAGACAATTCCACCCAAAAAGTAGCTAAATGTAACCTGAGTTGAGAGGACTTCACTAAGGTGACAGATATATTCTTAGCAGAAGAAAGACTGTTTAAATCAAATACATACTTAAAAAAAAAAAAGTCTTAAGAGATATTAAAACAAACTAGGATGACAGCAACTTCAGCAAAATTGTCAATTAAAGGACTGGAAAAGCAGAGCAGTAGTTGTAGAGTCTTCATGGAGCAGTGTCAAACTAGTCTAAGTGCCAAAGTTTGCATTCCTAAAGATTTATGTGAAAGTCATATTCAGATCAATTGTTGTGATATTTTAAAAAAAAATTAAAAATGAAATAAATAGTTTGACTATGGTTACTGGCAGTGTGAGCTTCTTTAATTACCAAATAAACTGCAATTAGATTAACAGTGAATATTGAAAGTTGGTCCTATCATTATACCCAGCATCTTTAAGAAAACCAAATCTTTTAATAGTATACTAATTTAAAATATTAAAGTAAAATTAATGTGGAATAAAACACAACATATTCATATGAAACAAAAAAGTTACAAGCTTATTTAGAATTTTTTTAATAATATTTTCTGAAACAGAAAATAGATTTACTCCTTTTTTAATTAGTCATTAGTGGAATGTTGCCTTTTGAAAATAGCCCTGATGCAAGTAGCATCATAGTGCAACAGCCTAGTAAATGACAGTAAAAAAGTCAACATTCCCAGGCTATCAGCCATCAGTTATTCTCTATTTCAGCCACAAGATATATGTTTCGTTCTATCCTTTAGAAACTATTTTACTGGTGAACAGGTGGATTATATTTGGGTTTTATACCCCTGATTTAATTTTGATTACTGAGCTTTTAAGTATCAAAACTTCTTGCAGATTTGTTGTGTCTCCTAATAGTTGGATTGTATTTCAACAGGATCTCAAAAATATCTAGATTTTGCTTAAATTTGCATTAAGTATTTTCTCAGCCTGAGCTGAGTGTTTTCACTTTTGCTGAAGACTGCAAGATTTTTTCAGCAATAGCAGGTCTACATCACCCTATTTATTGCAGGAAAGTTTGTTCATTCATAGCAGTAGTTCATGTGAATTTGCCATTGCAGGAAAAAGACATAATGCATTAATTTGCAACTGAAGAACCTTAAACTGACTTTTATTATGTCTTTCAGAAAAAAAATGGAATAATACCTTTTTCTATTATAATTCTGAAAACTTCATGACAAATTCACGACATCACAATGTCTTTAATATGAATACAGAGATATAACCACCTTGCATAATTTACATTTTTCTGACGTATATTTGCCTTTTTGGATTTTCATAAAGTTTTGCTTTTTCTAGTAAGAATTTATTACACTCACTCTATATTAATTTTAATTTCAAAACCTTACAATTTTTTTGCTTGCCTTCTCATGCTTTTCCCTTTCATCTAAAACAATTTTAAAAGTGGTAACCATCATCAAAAAGACTGCTAAATCAGAATTATGTATTTTAGTGCACTAAACTCAGCAATGTAACTCAACATATCCCATTTTACAGCAGTTACATTAACACTTCAGTACTTCTCTCAAATGCTATAGAGGAGCTGCCACTTCTTCAGTCTGTATTTCATGTCTATTACTTCCTCTAATGCAACTTTCCTAAAATAGAAATTTGTTGCCTTTCTTTTCCATTATTTCTAACTTTAAGCATAGAAGGTAAAGAAGTCCCCATTTAATTTTCTAATTCTAATGTTGCCTTCCATAACTTTTAGAACAACTTCCCTGAAGTCAACTTTTTGATATAGTTTCTCCGTTATCATGAATAAGTTTATAATTGGGTCAGATCTCATTAGATCTGAACTAAAACCTGCGGGAGTCCATCACATACAACCTTACTGGTGTTACAAAAACCAGAAAATTTTTAACTGATTGGGAATATGTATCCTTTGCCATGATGGGAGCAAAATAAAGCCTCCAGTCAATAAAGGATCTTAATAACTTTCAGAAAAACTGGCCTTTTCAAGCATCCTTTAGCTTACTCTTTTTTTATTACTCACCCACATCTCAGTAAGATTTTTTTCCTTTGGTAACATTGTTCCATTGTTCCTTGGTTTTATACATAGGAATATTTGTTTTTCTTACCAAAAGCCAACATGAAAAAAAAGTGTTGGCTCTAGAAGCAGATATTAGACAATTTAATAGGTTTTTTTTAACAAGTTATTTTTTAATCATCCTGTACAGTAGTATCCATTTCTGTGATCAAAGCATGTGAATTGGCTTTCTAAAATCGTGTAAATTTTCCCACTTTAGGAAACCTTATTGCCTTTTACCATGAAACAGCTACCTGGATGGGTGAGGTACCTGACTTCAACAAGGCTTTTGACACTGTCACAACATCCTCATAGGCAAACTGAGTAAATGTGGACTGGATGAGTGAACAGTAACATGGATTAACAGCTGGCTAGCTGGCAGATTCCAGAGGGTCATAATCAGTGGCACAGGGTCTAGTTGGTGCATAGGTTGAAGGAGATGAGGTGGTAAAACAGATGTTCTTGATACTCCCTTCAACTTCTGCATCAGAGGAGTAACTCTAACTCCTTGCAGTCATCACCGTGTTCTTTACCTTCTGAGACAAACTCCCACAGAAAAGAATCAACACTACTTCAAGTCTTTGGGTGCTGAATAAAACTGGAGTTCTGCAGGAAAACTAATCATAATCATGTCTGCAGTTCTGTATGCAATATTAGTTTGTGAGTTAATTTTCACAAGCCATCTTTTGCAGAGGTATTTAAACTTTTAAGTGCTTCATTTTAAAATCCCCAAAATTGTGTTCTTTCAGTGTAGTTTTGGATATTTCTTTCCTTTCTCTTAAAAAAAAAATGGAGCTGAAGAAACAGTTTATGTAACATCGTACTGAAAACTTTTTATGGAACTGACTCATCGGTGTTAAGGAAATGTTAAGAAGCATCACCAAACAATTTTATTACAGAGTTCCTTCTGTTATTTTGCTACATTATTAAAGTATTAGATAAATTCAGAACACTAAGCATTACCTGCTAGGCCATATATTACCAGAGGAGACATGTGACCCAACCTTGATTATCATAGAGAAATAGTAGGATTTGATTCTAAGTTTATTTGGAATCATGAAATTAAGTAACTTTTCTACAGAAACTGACTTCTATGCTTTCTTTGGTGTAAAAGGTTTTATATAGGATTATTAATATCTGATAATCTGAGAAATACTTTCATTCTTACTTTATATACTAAACAGGGGATTTGTTAAATACTTTATTTTTCCTATGAGACACTAAGCAGAGTTCATTCATACTCATATGAAATAACAGTAACTAGGTGTTATTATAACTATATAACTAACTATATTATACTTGATGAAGAATTACTAAAACTTTTGGAAATATTTTTGTTCCCCTAAATACACTATATTTATAGACCGATATATTTGGCTAAATAGTGTTAAATATAAGTGTGTCTTCTCTTTTCATAAACTTGTGGAAATTTTGGTTTGGTCATAAATGGTGTTTTAATCTCCCTGAAAGTTCCAAGCAATAATTACAGCTGGTAGCTGCTAGATAGACTACAGGAATGTAGATCCTGCTTGGCAGCCCTTTCCCAGAGCTGTGATATCACAAAAAATTTTTTAAAATAATTGCTGTCCTCTCTGATCTGATGTCAATTTCTCCTCATTATATGTTGGTTTCTAGTTTATCTTTTATATCAGAATTCAATTAGATTTGAAAAAAAATTGTTTGTTCCACATGAAAGGTGCTTCCGTGTGAAAACAGCCTCATTGAGGCTAAAGACCCTTATTGTCCCCCCAGGTAATATTACAGTATTACCACCTCTGGAATTTTCAGCTCAATGAAAATATAAAAATGAGAACTCAAGCTCACAATTCCACAGGGAAATCTCACACACTGAGAGGCATGTTCCTAGTATCATGCAGAATTCAAGAACTGTACCATTGGCAGAGGAGCTCACGGTGAATAAACGCATGCAAACCAATATGCTTTAAGCAAATGTTCCACTTTATTTACATAACCTAGGCTTTTAAATACCCTCAGAGCCCTGCAGCGTGTGAACACCTTCAAACCATTGGTTAAATGTTGTAGATCACGAGGCAAACGTATCACCAACACCCTTATCATTGGGTATGGGCAGCTGTGCACACGCTATGAAATCATTGTCTTTCTCCAAAAACTCCTCCTTATTATCTCAATAGTTTACATTCTTGCAGCCTGGTATCAATGCCAGTACTTTTCCCGCAACCTGCAAGCAAGCCTCTTGCTAAGACAGATTGAGACCTTTTAGTATGGTTTGTTCATGGTGCTTTTTATTAGTTAAGCACCCCACACTGTACATGCAGGTTCCAGAAACCGTGACAACAGTAAACGTGTCATTCCTCTAAAACCTTCAGATGGGATCAAACCTGTATCATTAACCAAAGTTCTTACCTTAGCATGGTAACTTCACTGTAGTCTCCTACTCTGCCATTTATTCCTGAAAACATAAATTATTCTCAGACACTTTCTGGCTTAAAGTAACATGTTAAATAATGACAGAGTATGAATCTGGACAGTAAACGATCATTTATTTTAAAAAGTCTTTTTGCTATATCAAATTACTATAGCATTTTTTTTTCCTGAATAAACTGGTTTTTTAGCACTGCTTTGTACACAGAGCTAAGAGGTTTCTTAGCATATTTGTTCTGCTTTGGTAGTGGGTAGATTAATCTTGTATTTTCATTGTATGTATTGGTTTATGATCCGGCTGTGTTCTTTAGAAACAAAATTGAATTATGCTTTTTTTATTAGATCATTTGAAATCCAATGCTTCCCCCTACACACCTGTGCTCTTTTTTAAGCTTTATTTTTTTATTTGGTTGGAGAAATTTTTAATTTTTGATTGTTATAGCAATATTGCAGTGTTGTCATATACCTAATTGGTGTCTATTCTCCTTGTATAATGTTAATTTCTTTCATTCACTTTCTCCTCTATACCTCTGTAGTTGTGTTCATCAGACACCTAATTGATGTCAGTTCTTACTGACACTTTGTCGCTGATGATATGAATACATTTTCTTCGTCAGTAAAATGCCAAACTACACGTGACATCTTTCTGAAAGCAAAATATAAAATAAACAAATTGGCACTTCAGATTTCAACAAGGCTGACAAAGAACTGAGGAAAACCTGACTGCTGTAGATAATAAAAGTTTGATGGACTGATGTAGATATAAATGATCTGGGGGACTTTGGGGCACTCAAGGTCTTTCCAGATGGCATGTTTGTAATTTAGAGATGTGAGATACAAATGAAGTTGTCAGCTCTATCCTGTCAGGATATCCATGCTCAGAATGTCAAGGATGGGGAGCTCAGAAGAAAGATTTAACAGCTGAACCTTGCTATGTGCACCCTGACAATTTGGTGTCTTAACAGACAAAACAAAGATGCCTTTTCTTCCTTCTTCCTACTGTAATTTCATGTTCTCCAAAGGCTTTTATTTGCGCTGTCATTCTTAAAAGAGAGTTCCAACAATTTTATCTGTCAAGTGTCATTTAACAAATTAGGTGAATGGTCCAGTTGAATGTGAATTGGTTTAAAGTACAATTTTAAAGACAACAGCAGTGAAACATTTCCTGTGTTCTATTTGTATTTAGGTATTCACATTATTTTTAGCAGTTCCACGTCCTCCATCAGAGTCATTTCTCAGATGAGTAAGATTTGAATGATAAATTAGCTGAAGATTATGACTGTGTAAGTTCCTTTCCTTGGTGATCATAGTGAACCTAAATCTTGTCATCTTTAAAATACAAGATCCATCTCTTAGCTCAAGTCTGCCTTGAATATCAGAGCATGACCACAAGGCTTTTGTCAGAAAGATAGATGACCAAAGGAACTTTCAGATTTTCAAAAGTTAAAAGTATAATGAGAGAGGAAATAGATTGTCTTTTTTGACAGCAATTACATGTCCTCATTTTGAAGAACTGTTAATCACCAAATGAACTAATGTAATTTTCTTACAGAGAGAACCCTTACACAGCAAAAATCTCATTTGTTATGAACCACTACACAGAAATGCAAAATTCCTGCATTTCACCTATCTATCGGAGGTTAGCAACAGGTCTTTAGTTTCCCTTGTTATATTTCCCCCTATTCAAGTGCCCTTTTGAGCTCCTGTCTTGAAATTTAGGACATTCATTAGGCATGGGTTGTTGACTGCAGAATAGCAGAAACATGACATTTGACATTTTTATCATAGGTCACTAAAGGTCTTTCCTCTAGCAATGTTCAATATCAAGCAGGAAGTAGTCATAAGCATGAAGTCCTTAGCCTGCATTCATGAGCTCATTCATTATCAACAAATAATTCTAATAGACTGAGCATGATAATCACTGATAATCACATTCTGTCTACTCAATATCAGAGACATTTGCAAAAAATAATCTTCCAAATAATGTATGACAGTAATTTATTCATCACACAGATAAAATTTGTCATTGTGTTATCAAATGCAATGTAGACACTGTTTATGTAGATGTGCTCTATGTATATTGCAGAATGATGTTTGTATGGATCAGAGCAAATGATCTGATTTTTAAGACTTGTAAGTGTATATCCAATTCTTCAATGAGAGCACTTCCCCAGCCATATGCACAGTATTGGTGTAGATTCAAAGTGACCTTGCCATGTGTACAAAATTACTCTTATTTCACTGATTTCTTAAAAGATAACAGAGTAATGATTTAGTTATTATGGTAGTGCAATACTATTAAAAATGTACTGTATACGGTGTTATTTAACAGTAAGATCTAACACTTCTTCAAAGCCAACTTTTCAAAGAACCCCACAGTTCTCATGCTGTAATACTACTTTTACATTCATTTTTGTTTCAACATTAATTTTACCTAAACAGGCTGTCAGCCTGGTCAAAATGTGTCTTGGGGGATTTACATTTTGGATAACTATAGAAGAAAGGTGTGTCCTTTCCTTTTTTCAGTCAAAGTGTCACACCAATCAAGGTGTGCTCCCCTGCTATGCTGAGCACAGAGAAGTTCTGGCACACCTCCCTTCCACCTCACAAGCCACTGCTTTTAGCAGTAGCTTCATCAGTGGGGAAATGGGAGCTTTGCAGACAAAAGGAGTTGCGAGATGAGATGACAGAGAATACTTATCTTAGGTCGGGCAACCGATGTTCAAATTCATGGTTCCAGGAGGGAATAGTGAACTATTCACAGAATGTCTGTAAAAGGGAAATGCAAAATAAAAGTGATATTCAAAGAAGCTTGAACTCAAGTATTATGAATTGGTCTTAAAGGAGATATTTTTACTTTCCGTAATTAAAAGTTTTCAGTGAAAATGAAGAAGAGGTTTGCTTTCCATAAACTCTATTTATATATCTTTAAATTTTATGTGATTAGGGAGCATATTTATTGGGAACACCATCTTTACTATGTAAAGATCTGTGGTATTTCTTTTATGTTGTTCTTTGGTTAAGCATCTTCCAATTTATCAGCTAGGTCAGGAGAAGACATTTTCACTCACAGCCTCAGAAATGTGATAATTTATATGTAAATGATTATTTATACAACTCTATTTATGACAAGTGTGATTCAGAAATTAAGAAGACTATTTGGAGTCTGAATTTCTGCCTATCACCTTTGAAATGACAACACATGCATAGAAATTAATTTTTTGGTAGCTAAAGAGCATCTGGAGAGATGGAAGGTGGTTTTATTATTATTCTGCCTATGGCTGCATTACTGTGACTGCCTCTTCCTAAATGGTACAAATGTTTTATTATGTTTGCCAGTGCCCTAGCCCTATGAAAGAAAGATGTAGTAACTGCAGCAGCAGATGGCTAAGCCTGTGTGACTAGCAGTGGTTTTGTGTTATTATCTCTATCAATCAATGATAACTTTTAACTTTGTGTAGTTCTGTTTTGGTCATGCCTATTCTTATTGTGCTGCTACATTAGAACTTCCTATGACAGTCTGTTCCATGATAAGTGGCAATTTAAAGGCTGTAACAGTAAAAGGTCAGGTGTTTGTTGCCTGTGTTTTTACTGAAATTGAGGTTTCTCCTGTTATTATGTCTACAACAAGCACATAATTATATTTTTGTTCAATTTTGGTATTAGAAATGGCACTGCGTTTGTGGGGAGCACAGGCAGATGTTCTTCCTCCTTTCCTGCTCAATGAACACTGTATATTACAGTCTACCATATTATCTGAAAGGAGATGGTAACGAGGTTAGGAGCGGCCTCTTCTCCCAGGTAACTAGTGACAGAACAGGAGGCAATGGCCTCAAGCTGCACCAGGCTGGACATTAGGAAGAATTTCTTCACTGAAAGGGTTGTCAAACATTACAATTGACTGCTCAGGGAAGTAGTGGAGTGACTATCCCTGGAAGTGTTCAAGAAACGACTGAACATATGGTGTAGTTGACATGGTGTTGTTGGATCAAAGGTTGGACTCGATCTCAGAGATCTTTTCTAGCCTCAGTGATTCTATGATTCTTTTATCTGATCCATAGACATGGAAACCTCTCACACCTTTCTCCTTTATTTCTTACTTCTCTTCATTTCCCTCTCAAATCTTCATTAATTAGCCTGATCAAGCATCCCCCCAAAAAGGACTTATACTGAGCTCCCTGGAAGCATTTTCCTACTCCCCAGTCAGGCACCTGTGTGGTATTTTCACCATCTGATGTTTAAACTTCCAGTGGATTTCCATAGACCTATGGTTCTTGTGACACTAATGATCAACTCTTCATATCAACTCCTCTAGCTGATGAATAAACCAACAGTTTACACCCCTCTTGGCTCATTTAAGTTTAATACTGTGAATGTTAAGTCACCACACAATAGCATAATCACTGAGAAACTGGTGCTTCTGGCATGAATTGCATGTAGATCATCTCCTACTTGTTAACATTTCAGTTCTGATAAGCTCGTTCTTTCTGAACAAATGCTATTAACAGAGCATGTTATTTGATTTTTCCTTACAATGAGCTTTCCTAGGCTATAAAGTCTTAAAGAATTAAAATGCCCAGATGTAAATGCACTGTTTCACGGAACAATGAGGTTGAGTTCTACTCTTTGTCGACATCACTGTGGATGTTCAGAGATACTATATAGTCTGTTCAGAGCTACTTCTAATGCATTAGAACCAATGTAAGATGGATTTTTCTCACTCCAGCAGTTGGGTTGCTGATTTGTTACATATAAAAATTAAAAAAAATCCATAAGTTTGATCATGCCCTGATGTTGATGAATATAGCGATTTTTTTTTTATTTTTTTATTGAAGGAGATAAATTTGCTTCCCTACAAATCCTTTCTGTTGTTTTCACCAGAGGTGAAAAAAAACAAACAGAAAGGCTTTTCCCCCCCCCCCCAAGTATGTATATCTGCTTCTCACAGGACATATGGTTTCTTGGTGCTCAGTAGCCTGTCACAGATGCAGGTGAGGCAGCCTGTGCAGGCCCTTCATAACAGATACCATACTCAGAACAATACAGTGGATCTCTGTAAATAAGAGCAAGCTCTATTAGTGGTCATATTTACACCAATACTACCTATTAGAGGGATAGATCCAGCTTTCAAACACTAATAACAAAGACTTTAAAACTGACATTTATCTCATATTTCTGGAGACAAAGCATTAAAATCTGAAAAGACTGTTTAAAAAAATTACACTGTGTAACAAAAATGTAATTTTTTTCCCGAATATCCAAGACTTCTTGACTTATTAAAATATGCAAATCACTCCAGCACTTTGTTTAATTGCTATTTCCTTAAATCCATCAAATCTTCTTAATTCTTCTTTTCTTTGTCCTTAATTAACACCCATTCCCTACTAGCTAAAGTGTAACCCAGAAGACCTAAGCTTGTGAAATTTCCAACTTATTAAACCTAATTGCTATAATAATTAGCAACCATTGGCAAAATATTCATCACACAAAAAGCAAGAAGGCATCTAATTAACAATCTCAAAATGCTAAGCATTGACTACTTGATATTTTACCTGTCATTTCATGTCTTTGTTTCTGGAGATGTATGACATAATACATTGTCCTAAATAGAAATAGGAGAGGAACTTTTCTTAAAAATATGACTTTGTTAAGACTGAAACTTTGCAGTCCAGTGACCAATAATTATTTTCAAAACTTAATTTAATTTTAATTTTAATTTCTCAGGCCCTGAACAGAATTGCCTGACAAAGGAGAAATGCCAAAAAGGAGACTAGTTCAGTGACTGAGATATTCTGCAGGACACAGGAGACAGACAGAGTAGGAGACCAAAAAGGAGCATTCCATAATCAATGTGAGAACCATCTTCACAAAGGTAGTGGTTAGTCTGAGGCTTTTTTTCTCTTGGGTTTTGCTTGATTTACTCTGTTCTGAAAGGAAAAACAATATACAATCACATTTTAATACTGGTATGAAAATGCAGTTTATCTAAGCTGGAACGGAAACATTCTGGAAATCTCAGAGGTGTTTGTATGTTAGCAGAAAATTGTTTTCCAGTGGTCTCAAATCTATGGTTTGATACAATTGGCATCTGATACAGTTTCTAAATCTGGTTGCATACTCATACAAAATGGAATTCCATAACAAAGGGACTTACATAATGTATGGAGAAGACATTATACAGCAAAAGAATATTTTATAGATTTTGTATGACAAAATAAGTTCTTTCCTAAGTAGAAACGTTCAGAGGTTTAAAAAAATTTCAACTATAGATGGTATTGTATTTACATTTATTTTTTATGTAGCAAAACATACAGTTATTGTATGAGGCAAAACACTTCCATAGTCTTTTCTCATCTGAAATTCCCCTGCCTTTAGGAATTTGTGCACATGAGAAATATAAAATATAGATATTTTTATTTTAATGCCAAAGTGTCAATTTCATTTAAATACCAAACTCATAAAACTGTGATTCTAGATAATTTTTTTTCCCACGTCATTATTCAGTTTTGTCTTCTAAAACCCATGGTCCCTCATGAACAGCCTCATGTTTGTCATGCACTGAGCCACAGCTCTCTTCTCATGACTGTGTCCTGACACTCTTGTGGTTTATCACTGTCGTGTCACTTCTGCGGTAAGTGTAACACCACAATTAGTAAGATGTAAGATAAAAAGATATATCAGAGCAAGTGTAACTTGATCAAGAAGCTTGATATGCAGTTGAGGATAGAAACATGAAGAAGTTTTACTGTGCTCTGTGTGGTGTTGACATATAGTAGGTTGACTTTGCCTATAGTCAAACTGTTCCAAAATAAACATTTAATGGTGTTCATAAACACAGTATTTTGGATGGCTTTGACTTGTATCAGAATATTAGACTTCACCTTCCCTAGTGGAAATTAGACAATTTTTTTGACAGAAATTTTTTAGTTTTATAAAAATTTTGGTTCTTTCTGTCAATAAAAATAATGAGTAATGTTCTGAATTTATGTCTTTTTACTTTTGAAGGGGGAAAATAAAGATATCTATTTAAAAACCCATACAGGTTGTCAGAGAATAAACACCAAAGAGAGTATCTGGATAGTAGCTGGATAGTGATATTCTAAGCAGATTTTGTGGTTATACAATGTGTTAATGTAATGCATTTATTATATTGCAAATAGGTGTAAACCTGATCTTATCTCATCTTTCTTTAAGTACAAGCAGTTGCTAGAAGTTGCCGCTGTTACAAAAAATTTAAAAATAACATTAAAAATTATATTTAATTATATATTACAAATTTTTATAAAATATAATTATAAAACTGAAAATAGCAACTCCTGTATGAAGAGGAAAGAAAGCAAAATATGGGAGAAAATGCTTAGCAAAAGTCAAAGAGTAAGTAAGGTAAAACTCACTTATCTGTATTGCAGTGATTCCTGTCATAATGTCTGGTCTCTTCCCATAACATAACCACAAACACAATTTCCATGTGGTCTACTCCTTTTCACTGCTCCCTATAGGCATTTTGGGCTATAGATAGATGTCTAGTAAGACACAGTCTGTTTGGTAAAGAAAAAGGGATGTGATTAATGTATGCAAAATTGTTCACTCTTTGCAAAATAATGTAAAAAAAAAAAAAGAGAATTATAAAGTGCATATTTATTGGAAAAGAGATGGAACCATTATTAAAGTAACATGAACATCTTTCCACATATCTTGAATTTAGTAAATACAGTGGTGTGCAGTCACTGACCAGTTTCCGAGACTAGAACTGAAAACTTTGTTGCCTCAGTTTTGCAATTTGGGTGTAACAGTGTGTCATGAGAAAATGCAGCTCCAACATAAACTTTATTGAAAAACCACGAGAAGAGTTAGGAGGGTAATATTGATAGCTATTCACAGAGCTTTAGCCCCACTAGAATAGCATAGAGTCCAGAAAATGGTGTGACACCCCACTTTGGGAATGTCTCATAGGGTGATAATTGCAATATCGCAGGAATAGATAATGATTCAAATCCCTTCATGACAGAGAAAACAAAGCTAAATCAATTTCCTATATCTTGATTGACTATATTTTTTAATAAATAGTTTTTGATATTAATATCTGTGTTGTGTACATTTTCTTTGCATCTTTGCAACAGAACATCTCAGCTTTTTCCCAGTGCAGATGAAAACTAAGCCTGGCACATTATGTTCTGGCAAAATGAAATCCTTGTTTCTCACTGAGCTCTACATTTGTACATTGGGTTTATCAGATGTAGTCAGACACATATGCAGTTTTAGTATGTTCCAGTAATCTCATTATCTGAGACAGAAACAAACTGTGAAGGAGAGAAAAGAGCATAAATCAGAGTACCTGAGTAAGACCAAATAGAAAATTAAACTGAACCGATTCTTGATTAGATCTTTATTTTTAACACATGATGGAAAACAAAAGCTTATTTTCCTCTACATAGTCAGAAAATCAGAATATATAGTAGGTAGACCTCAGGTTGTTTGAATTTGCTTCACTGCTTTTCTTGAATATTCTCTTATTCTTCACTATTCCATTTGTGATTTCTATTCTGGTTTCAAATAACACATATTTGCAAGCACTGAAGAATAGTAAGTAAATTTAAAATTTATATATACACACAAACAAAAATAAACAACCAAACCTAGGGATCAAAATAAAGGACAACAGCTGAGTGGTGAATCTGGATAAGAGTTTATGAAACTTAGATTCCATCAGAGTTGTCTACATTTGAAACATAATACAGTGTATGTTGTTCAAACTTTATTTCTGCCAAGAGATTGAACAGATTCTGTCATCACTTTGATACTAGTGTGTAGATAGGATGATTCTTATTTATTCATGATCCATGAAGGTAAAACGGGATTTTTTTGTTTTTTACACCTGGAGAGTTAACCTGAGAAGTTAAATTTTCATTTAATATAACTTAAATTACGAAGTTTAGTATTGATATCAAACACAATTTTTAGAACATATAAATCATGACCTTCTGCCAACCATCAGGGCTACCTAACTAAATTGCATGGAATAATGTTAACAGCCAATTTATAGTGCCTATATATTTTGTCCTGGGGTGTGTCTAATACTGTTTCTTCCACTTCAAACCATGTAAACATATGTGTGTAATGCCCACTTGTGTACATACAGACACATACACAAAACCTGATCTTTAAAATGTATGTGCTAAATTTTTATAGCCTATGAAGTATCTCAAATACATGTTATGATACTTAGGTTTTATCTAACATAGAAGCACTTGTAGAAGATAGGCATTCTTAAACTCAGTTCAGTATCCCATAGGATGTTCAAGAAATGCTACTAGGGGATAAATTTAAAATAAACTGTTACCTTTCTTTTTAGAAAAAAAAAAGGAAAAAGAAAAAAAAGAAAGTCTAATATACAGCATGAAGGTTCACAGATTACTCACCCTCTTAACAACAGAGGAAGATGAGAAAACAAAGATCTTTCTCGTGTAAAGGGATGTTCTCATTTGTACACAGGGATGCACATTTACTCTGTATTACTCTTACCTTAAATTCTAAACAGTTTAATCCAAGATATAATGTCCTGTTAGTACCTTAGGTTTACTTAATTTACCAAACAGTTGTTCAACAGGTCTTCCAGGCTTACAGAGCTTGTAAGAACTTAATGAAATATTCTAGTTGCATAATACTGGATTTACACTCATGGTTATTAACACATGGTATTCTCTCTTAAGAGTTTAAATCTCAGTGGGTTGTTATGCATTGCTTACATCATGCCATTCCCTCACCCTCCCAGGTTTTTGAATTTGTAGACATCCTCAAAACTTAGTTGGTTAGAGCTGGGGATAATAATGCCAAGGTTATGGGTTCAGTCCCTGTATGGGCCAGGAGTGGGACTCAGTGATCCTTGTGGGTTCCTTCCTACTCAGAATATTCTGTGATTCTGTAAAACTCATTTTTCATCACCTGTTCTCAAAGATTTGTCTTTACATCTGATCTCCTGTGAAAACAGAAGATTGGAAGCTGTGTGTTCAATAACAGGCTCCATTCTGTATTATGTCAATAATTTATTATAATTATTGTGTCTTTAGACCTTTACATACTTTCTTTTATCTTATTTTAATATATCAGTTATTATGTGACAGAAATTCATTGGGTAAGGTGAGATCAACCAGACATTTGCAACCAGATGTTCCTTGATCATTGAGTAGAAACAGCTAGGATGACTTTAACAGGCTAATGATCCACTTGACTCTAAATCCTCAAGGCTGAATCCTTCTTTGTATCACAACTCTACCAACAACAGTCTTACTTTTCAAGACTTGTTCACTGCAAACTCTTACTTCAAAAGAACTGCGGTTCTTATACAGTCAGTGAAAATAACTGGAAAGATTTAGTTTGTTAAATTGCTTTTATAGTTATAACCTTACAATAACTAGCAAATCCCTTAAAAATCTATTTTAAAGCCTAAGCTTCAAGCTGTAAAATTAACTACATCAATTGTGTTTGAAAAGATTAAATTTAACAGTCCAAGGGCTCATCTTCATAAAATTCCTGCACAACAAATGCCAAGCTCCCTTTCTAACAGCATCTTTTACCTCCAGAGAGACTGGAGACTCTCTGCAGCTATCAAGATTTTCAAATGCTGTTGAAAAGACTGAACTGCTGAATCATTCTTTTAACCTAATATTAAAATAGTGGTTTATAACAAAAGTGTGTGCTATAAAATGGAACTGGGAAAAGTTAGATTGTAATAAAATAATCTTTTATGGAAAATATTTAAAAGAGAGCATTTTCTGTCTATCTGATAATCAGCATCTGGTTATACACAGAAGAATAACGAGACTCTCAGCCAAGTTGGAGCAAAAAATAAAAATAACTTTTGATTATTAATGCAGTTACAGCTTTATTTCCAAACTTAGCTCAGGACTAATGTCTAAAATAAATGTTTATAATGGTTGAAATTAGCAGGGACAGCACTACCTTCATTTGTTGAGACATCATCTATAAGAACATTGTAGTACGTTGGGTTAAGTCTTGAATTTAGGAACCTGTATGTCCTATCAAATGCAATGATTAATAAGTATTTAAAAAATAAGGTAACTGGATAATACAAACATTTATGTCAAGTATTTTAATATAGATACAAATCTTCAAGACCACAAGTTAAAATTTTCAGAAATATACTAGGCTGACTTGTGACATTCAGAGCTAAAATACTCTAAGTGGTAGAGAGATTATATTTCTTTTGTGTCTGTTATTACAATACATGCCCCATGGAAATGCTACAGCACCAAGAAAAAAAATTAACGCAACAAATCCTAAGTACTCTCTACAGTGTAATTTGGTACAGTATTTTTACGCTGAAGGGTACAATAATGTAAGTGTTCACAAGTGTACTATTTAATGTAAAAAAAAGTTTCATAGATCTCAAGGCTATTGGTAGTTACAATTTCCTTTTAAATATTGAATACTCTGCTTTCAAGGTGGCTACGTTAACTTTCTTCTTTAATATAATTTAATTTAATTACATTTAAAGTTCTTCCACTATGTAAGTAAAGATTAATAAAAAGCCAAAATAAATGTTCAGTGTCTATTCATTCTGGGATACTTACAGAAAAAAATTTATATCAATTTAGCAATACAAGTCCCATAAATATATGGGACAATCTCTTCTTCCTAATGCAATGTTTCTAGGTTAGCTATAAATATCTCTGTGTGAGAAGCCAACCTTCAGAATAAATGCTTTTACCCACATCAATTTGAAATTAAAGTTTTGAAGATACACAGCTTCTGAACACCAGAGCTGATTCTCTTTTGATTCTGTTCCCATCATTCAGCCAGCTTTGTTCACAGAATCTGGCTTTGCTAAACTCACTCTAGAATCTCTTCTGGGAAAATATTGTTATTCTGTCGTCTTTGCAAAACTTTGCAAATGCTTGTCTTGTTCTCTCCAATTAGCAACAATTGTTAAAGAACAATTTATTTAAAAAGAGGGTAGGCTGTCTGGGAAAAAAAAAAAAAAAGAGATTTACATTCCATTTAAAAATTATTTCAACTACAGATTTGTTTACAGGTAGTGCAAGAGAGAATGGTGAATAGGTAACTGTTTAGCTGAGTCACTTGGATGGTGAGATTCAGATCTCTGCTCTGAGTTTGAACAGATGAACATTTGAGTCACTGATACCAGCTAAAGTATAAACTAATACAATGTTCTGAATTTTGGATGTGGCTACTATTTATGAGGAATTCACTTCTTACCAGAAATTACTGCCCAAGCATCAGAGGCCTGTCCAGTGCATGGTCTGGCAGTAGAAATATTCTAGTTAGATGCCACTTTTTCCCACACATGCTCTCCCTCTTCATCCCAAATACTGCAAAACGAGTTCTGTGATCATTCCAAGCCACATTATCTTCTTCTGTTTCTTGATTAGTTAAACATTACCGTTGGGTTGTAACAGTGGGAATACAATGAAATGTATCATGATTGACTACTGGGTTTTGGGTGTTTTTTTACTTGGTTGTTTGGGGTTTTTTTCAGCTGCTTGTGTGCAGAATGTAGGTCTGTTAGATATCCCGTGCTTCTTTGATGGTGTTCAGCTCATGAAAGCCAGGGCTTGAATTTGTTGCCTTATCACAAATGCAGTGTCTTTTGAGATGTCCTGGGTACCATGCTGTGGCTTTCAAATGCCTGTCCAGAAGATCATAGGTCTTCCATGATCCTTTATCATCTTTCACACTGGTCCCACGTCCTAGATCTCTATCAAACATAGATGTCTTTCTGTAGGTAAATGAACCAAGTCCCCAGAGTGGGAATGAAGTCAAGATTAAATAGGGACTGAGGTCCCTATTAATAACTTTAAGGTTCACTTATAATCAGTGGAGATTTGGTCAGCGGAGCTTAAACAGTCATTCAGATTACTAGAAAAATACTTCTCCTGGGTGATGACATGAATTCCTTTCTACACTCTTTTAACTATATTAACTATATCTTCAGAATAGGGCTAATACTAAACAACTTCTCTGTAGACATCTTAGTTATTCTAACTGAAGCTGTATTTACTCAGACACTTCAACAACTCATGTACACCATGAATGTAGATGAACCTTATATTATAGTCTTTTTTTTCAACATAACGTATCACCTTTCATTTTCAGTGCTTCTTGCTGTGGAAAACAACATTTGAACTTATAGGAAGTTTGGGAACAACTTATCAGCTCAACCTACCTTGAGCATTCTGGCAATTGCTCTGTTTCAATTTTTCTCTTGCTGCCATTTCACCTGCAAGGCTAAGGTAAGGTCATACTTTCTCCTGCGATATGGTGAAACCAAGAAGGACAAATAAATATGGATCAAAAATGCTTAATGGACACCTTTTCAGGTTGTGGACTTAATGTTCATGCCTTCAAAATTACCCTCTTTTACCCTTGGTCTGCATGACATTGGATATTATCCTGTTCTCCCATGCATTTCACATATTCTGTGAGAAACAGGGGGAAATCATTCTGTAATTCACTTATAAAATAAATGTGACTGTTTTCTATTTTATAAATATAAGATATCCATATTATTTTGTGTAGTGTTATAGCCATTTGTGTTGGAGAAGTGAAAAGATACATGGACTAAAAAAATCTATTAAAATAGCTACTCAGATAATTTACCTGTGTTTTCAAAAGGAAACAGAAATGATAAGTATTTTTCCAGAGGTTTCAGTGGAAAAGTCTCACCCACAGAGTTGAAAAAAGGGAGACCTGATTACAGTGAATTGTCATTTGGAAGGATGATGGAAGCACAGTTTTAGGATTCCTTTTGTTATGATGAATGAAATTAGCTAAAGATCATATGAATCAGTCATCAAGATCTTTTTGTCAGAAAGATTTTAAAATCTTTATGATTTTTATAAAATCTTAACACAACTGAAATATTGAAAGTTGGAGTTGTTGAAGTTAGCACTGTAAGGAGCTACCATTTAAAGTGGATCTGGGACCTGATTTCACACTAATGAGCTTGGGAAAATTGCTCTCTTCTTCAGTTTTCTGTTATCACCTAGTTACGCCTTATGAGCAAATCACTTCATGTTTCACTTTCCCCATCCTCTCCCTTTTGGGGGGGGGTATTTGGATGCTTTAGCTTGACACACCTTTTCAAACTGAATTAAAATTTTAAACTTTTTACTTCCAGAAAGATTCAATTCAAAACATATTGTTTGTTTTTTTTTAATCAAACCTTATGAATACCCTTAGCATGATCATTAAAATAAACACTAGAACTCTGGAACAGGCAGCATGGATAAGAGGTGAATGTCTGATCCCTAGAAACATTTTAGGCTGGGTTAGACAGGCCTCTGAGCAACTTTATCTAGTTGAAGATGTCCCTGCTCATTGCAGGGGGGTTGGATTAGGTCATCTTTAAAGATCCCTTCCAACTTGAACTATTCTATAATTCTAAATTTTTCATGAACAAAGTCTAAACCCCAACCCCCCCCACAGGTCTATCATTCCTGCTTTCACCTGTCCTTCAGCTGTGTTATCCAGTCCCTCACTTACGATGGCACTTGCAAGAACTATCTTCATGCTTATCCAGCTTTACATTGAAACTGTTGAGTAGCAGAACTACATGACTGGATGAATATCTTGGGACTACATAGAGGACAGAGCCTAAGAAGAACTGGATTAGATTTAAACTGCCATGACTAAATTTAATCTACTCTTTTATCATCCTTATAATGTTATCATGATCTACATGTCCAAGGAATAGCTAAAATTATATACATATCCTGACAACTGTCATCTGTAAGCAGCAAATCCTAAAGTTCTGTAATTCCCTGACAAGTATCATCTGAACAGAGATTCTTATCTTAAACAGACTGCAAAATATCTGCCACAAACAGCCAATATCATTCCTAACACTCACAAAGCACTTTTAACACCTTGTCCTCTCTTGTGGTTTGTCATAGCTTACACATTTAGTTTCAGCTGGGGATCCTGAACACTACATAATAAAGGTTATGGGAGAAAATGAAATCTTATGAGGTACACACATGTCTACATATATCCAAGAGTAACTCCATGCAATGTTAGAAAAACTATTCATAAAACTGCTTTTCATGTAACGATAAAACAATATATTTCTAGCTTTTGGTCGGGTGCCAAAATGCTACATTTTTAGAGACTTTTTTTCTTTCAATATCAGAATATAATTAAAAAGTTGACCTTTTTCATAATGTATTCTTTCCGTTCCACTCCTAATGAATTTCATAATGATTCTTTCAATTTTCTGAATTTTATTACATTCAGATCTCTATTTGAAAAATATTCAAACAGAATTCACAAAGCAAACACATTGCTCATGTCAACATTATGTTTTGATAAAATTTTATTCACTGGCTGCGAAACAAGAGGCCCAGTGGGCCCTATCAAGCCTATCAATTCCTAGTACAATGTAATATCTAATATCTAGTGTACGAAGTTGCAAATTCTTGACCTCAAGATTTCTTTATACTTATTGTCTCATTACAACTATAGCTGTTAATACTTGTATATCCAAAAAACCTGAATTTTAAGCAAAGATTTTGTTTTTAGATACGTTTCCCCTTCAACCTCTCCACTAATGGTTAATGTGCAATTTAGTATCTCAAAGTGGATTTTGCTCATTCATTCAAATGAGGGAGAATTTGTTTTTATTTTCAGGGCAATCATAAATCGAATATAAACTTCTAACTTGACCTGAAACCTGACCAATTCTTTCTACACGATTTATTTTATATTTGATTAACTGAATAAGATTAACAATGTTAAGCTAAGAATATGATTTTTTTTCCAGACTGCTGTGGAATATCGTGAATCATACAGTGTCAGTTGCGCTTTTTACATTGGAAAGAAAAAATTCCATACCAGACATCTCTGAAGCACAAGTTAAACCTACCTTAACTTAAATACATAGTAGACTTAGGTAAAATGTAGAATAAATTATTCTGGATAAATTAGGTTGCTTGATAGGCCTGTGGATCAGACTAGTTAGTAAATCCCCTGATTCATAAACTAGATGGCAAATATTACATGTGTGAAGTTACACAGAAATTGCCAACCACGGTGAATTGTACTCTATAAAAAGAGAAGCAATGTTTGAAAAGCTTTGAGGCAATACCATAATCAACTTCAAGAAGCACCAACAGAGACTCCATAGTACATCTTATACCATGGAGAGCTATTTTGCATAGCCCAAACTGATGTCCATCCTGCTGCTTGGCAGTCAGTACATTCATATTTCTCCCTGACTGCAATTGCTTCTAACAGAAGAGATTGTTTTCAAATGTTTGTGTGAGTGGCTCCAACTCTTGCAAGAAACAGATTAGGTGGTCTTTAAATGTTCACGTACAAACTATCAGCTTAATTTTCTTCAATCTCTTTTCCTGTCTTGATCTAATCTTTTTAATCATTGTTTGTCTGAAGTGCTAAGCAGTAAATGGATTTTTTTTTTAATCAGTAGATTTTGGTGAATAATGGAAAATATTTACTTTGATGAACATCATATTCCATCTAATATAATGGCAGAAGCCTAGGATGGATATTTATAGAGTAAAACAATTGAAAAGCCCAAATTGGTTATTCAATTTTTTCCTCAAGGCACACATGCTAACAGCAAGCTCCTGCGTTTAAATCTTGGTACTCTTAGAATATTAACAACTACTTCAAGTTTTTCTTAAAAATGGAAAAGATAGATCTCTAAGTGGCAGGAGCATGGTGATACTGATCACATATGAAATAAAGTCACTAAAGTAATGAATGTTGAATGCAATGTTTGGAGTCAACGAAGAAGTTGAAAGCAATTTCTAAATTCTATGGAGCCCCAAGTACTGTGAGAAATTAAAGTATATAATTTAATGTCTTCACTGACTTAGCAAAAATTTAAAAAATTTTAACTGTGGATGTTCAAGACTGGTGATGCAGCTAATGCAAGAGTAGTCAGTCTATTGCCTATGTCTCAACATCATCAGAAATGAAGCATGAACTTTCTCTGTAGTCCTGCTGTTTGGTCACTGACATTTGTTATAGAAAAGTGAATTGGATTTCCGTGCCTTTTGGTAACAATGCTTAAAGCTATCTAAAAGGATTCTTTACTTACGGTATTAACATTGTTCTCACCAAAATAATTTTGGTTGCTATTACTGGATATGATAATTCTGAACTGTAATGATTTTTTTTTTAATTTTGAGTGAAATAATTAATAGTAACATTTCCCTTGCGAAATATTTATCCCGATAATTTGGAGCAACATTTTCCAGATGTATAAACAGATCTGTTTTCATATCTATGAAAACTTATTAAATCACCTTGAATAAATTAGAATAAAGATACTGATCCATTATCAAGGTTTATGAGCTTTAATTACACCTCAAGTAATGCTACTGAAAAGGGCATCTCAAGCTGTTCATCATGTTTTTACCCTGTTTTTATCATGTTTTTACCATGTTTTTACCATGTTTTCAGAATATTTAATAATTTTTGAAATTTATGGTCTACTTATACATATTTTCTTTCCTACATATATCTCCTTTTAGACCAGTGAAGTTCACCTGCTTTTTCAGCCAAACAATAAGGTATATTTATACTAATAAAGAAAAGAATTTAAGTCTAAATATAAATAAACTCAAAAAAAATCAAAACTTTCTTGTAGTGCTTTCTTTATTCTCCCTGACTGGGTGAGGTAGTCTTTGTTTCTTTTACTTACTGTATCACTTACAGGATATATGTTCTTGTCCTGCCCTCTTTCTGCAAACAAATAACTATGTTTTACAAAAATATGTATCAGACAGTAGTCAACACGCTCAAGAGTGTAAGATTTGTAGAAAGCAGTCCTGAGGATAATGATTTAGGAGTGTCGGTGGATGAGGACCTTGGCATGACCCGGCAATGCTTGCTTGCAGCCTAGAAAGTCAGCTGTGTCCTGGGCTGCATCAAAAGCAATGTGACCAGCAGATAGAGGAGGGTGATTGTCCCCCTCTGCTCTGCTCTGGTGATACCCCACCTGGAGTACTGCATTCACTTCTGGGACCCCCAACATAAGGACATGTACCTGTTGGAGTGGGTCAAGAGAAAGGCCACAAAGATGATCAGAGGGCTGGAGACATCTGCGATGAAGACAGGCTGAGAGAGTTGGGGTTGCTCAGTCTTGAGAAAAAAAGGACCTCAGAAGACCTTATGGCAATTTCCAGTACCTAAAGGGGGTGCACAAGAAAGTTGAAAGGGACTTTTTTCAAGGGCACGTATAGAGATAGGACAAGGAGGAATTGTTTTAAACTGAAAGAGGTTAGATTTACATCAGGTATTAGGAAGAAATTCTTCACTGTGAGGGTGGTATCCAGAGAAAATGCTCAAGATTACGTTAAATGGGGCTTTGAGCAACCTTATCCAGTAGGAGTCCCTGACCATGGCAGGGAGGTTGGAGTAAGATGACCTTTAAGGTCGCTGACAATGCAAACCATTCTATGTTTCTATGATATTTTTCATGTATGAAAACAGGAGTAAGAACACAGTGGGAAGAATCCAAATATTTTGAAGTTCAAAATTTTTTTTAAGCCAAAATCATTTGTTACCCATCTCAAAAAGTCAATTTAAAAAAAAAAAAAAAAAAAGAAAGTGGAAGAGTGAACTCCCCAAAATCCTCTTTGCAAAGAAGAAATCACTTGTAGTTGCCTAGTAAAACAAACATCTTTGAAGCTGCCTAAATTTAGAATTATGTAAAACCAACACTGACATTGACAGCATTTCTATCATCTGAATCTTTTGTACTGCTCAACTCTGTAATTTTTTGTCCAGCTGAGGGGTCACCTACAAACGGGTTCAGATAGAGTGATGGCTTTCTCTGAGTCTGAAAATGCAAGTAAAGGTACCAAGAAAGCAAGCAAAAAAAGTCTGAATCTGGATGGTGGGCAAAACAAGCAATTATGTGCAGTAGAATCGAAGGTACCTTTTCAATGAATATATTT
Organism: Myiotriccus ornatus; assembly: GCA_036023395.1. NCBI lineage: Eukaryota > Metazoa > Chordata > Aves > Passeriformes > Tyrannidae > Myiotriccus > Myiotriccus ornatus. Next base: position 31,434,811 of record JAYRBT010000042.1, on the reverse strand, counting down.
TTTCTGGTCATCATTTTTTCATCCAATGATCACCCAAAATATTTACATATTCACCACAGTAGGATGTGGAAACTTAATTGTTTTCCTCCCAGAATCTATTTTATAACTATTCTTCTGTCTTCTTTGGTCTTGGATTTATGACTACAGAACTTATTTCAAATGATGATGATATTATGGTGGAGACCAAAACTAATACATTTAGAATTATTTCTGTGCTTTAGACTATCAATAACTACCCTAACATCTCGAAGTGCCAGAAAGAAAGGGAATTTTTCTTTTGTCATATTGCTGACCGTTAGGTCAGCACTGTAGGACTCTGTGTAAAAACTGAAACCTAAAATAACAAGTGTATCTGTGGATTGTTTTCTTAGAGATTAATGTTTGCTTCAAAGAGATTTGGAGAGGTTGCTTCTTTACTGATAGTTTTGTGAATTGACTGTGAAAAATTTATGCTAGTTTACTCAGCTTATTCCTTAGGTGTATTCCACATGATCACCGTTGCTACTAGAAACACATTTCTTTCTTTCTGTAGTGTGGGAGTTTTCTAATTAAAAAAGCTGCATAGCCAAGTTATTTAATACATGGTTTTCTCTAAAAAAAAAAAAAAATAAAAAAAAGAGAATAATGGAAAAAGGAAAAAAGGAAAATAAAAACAGCATTCTCTATCACGTATTAACAGTCCATGTGTTAACAGATGTAGTTTATTTTATTTACTAGATGAGCACTCTGCACAGCTGAACATAAGAATTTGAGGACCGCTAAACACTGTGGTTTTTTTCAGCATACAAACTCACCTGCATTTTAGCACTTTAACCTAATCAACTGTGAAACATTCACAGTGTTCAAGGGACCTGAAATATTCTAATTTCTCACCCATGATATAATGGTCTAACGCCTATGTGCTGGGCTGCAGCACGAAGTATCATTCGGAAAAAATCCAAGACTGTTTAATAAAGCTCTCTACTTTCCTTTTTACTCTATGTGCAAAGTACACAAAATAGTTGTAATGAGTAAACCCTTTTTTCGTTCTGAATTTATACTTATCACAGGTAAGCAGGCTTCAAAGAAAATACACAGAAAAAAATATTAAAAAAAAAAAACAAAAAAAACCCCAGAAGGTTCCCAGTAAAATATGCATTTTGACAATCAGTTTTCTTACATTAGAACAAAGAACATTTGCACAGTGATTCCTGCAGAACTTGAGAATTGCGAAAATGTATGACACATTGTCAGTTTACTTATTATGCATTAATCAAAGTGATGAAAATCTGTTAGTAATTCAGCGGTTCAGCTATGCTCTGACAGAGCACTCAGCCACATCTCAGCGATGAGAACAGTGCATACCTCTGTTAGACCAACATCAATGTAGCTACATGTGCTGGCCACTGACACTAAGAAAACGATTTCCATATGCCTTTTCGGAGTACTCTATTCAGAATTTCCTGATCTTCTTTCTATTCCTTTATTTTTCCCCTCAGAGATGTCCCATCACCTGCTTTAAACTGTGAGGAATAAAAATAGGCATTTCCCTCACGAAACAACAAGAATCTTTATTGTGATAAATAAAGATTTACTATAAAACATGTAAAAGAGAAGATATAGTAAAAGAATATAATTATACAACTTAAAAAATTAAGGGTTCTAAATTAAAATCCAATGATATAACTGATAGGGGAAAAAGAATAAGTATCTATTACAAAATACCTTTCTCATCAGGTAAAGTTAATTTTATTTGAAACTGGGTAAGAATGTCTATACCTTTAATTAACCTACCTTAGCTGCTGAACAGTAACTTGTTAGAGCACACCAACTTGACCATGTACATAAACTCACAGCAACTTCACAGTAGGTATTAAGAGAAAAACTTTTTCCCCAAGCTAAATAAATATAGAATATCTGGATCTTCAGTGTTTATTTCTGTCTGTGTTCAAGAAGCTGTGCCCCACATATGAAACTTAAAAAGAATCTCTGTCTTTCTGTGTCAGAACTGTATCTAGCTCTGAAGCAAAGAATACCATGAAGGTCATTTAAGGTTGTGAGAGACTGAAATATTAATGGTTAATAACTCAAGCGATTGCCCATTTGCAAAAGCAGCAGATTGTTTTGCTAAGGCCAGGTTTGCACCATCCATCCCAACTGCAGGGGAGAAGAGGTTTTTTTGTGTGTCGTGGTGAAACTCCTGATCCACATAAGGCAGAGGGAGTGCACCACCAGAGGCTACAAGCTGGGTTTGAGCCAGATAAGTGAGAAGGCTGATAAGAAGCAGACCCTGCAGAGGCAGGAATACTTTTTATTATGCCGAAGTTTGTCCTTCCTTACAAAACTGGCTCAGCTGTAAAACTCCCCACCTCTGCCTCAAGGGAGGTATTGGGACATTTATACAGTTGACTTGAAGGTATTCTTCCCTACTGATGGGGCATAACTGTCTCAGCTATGACATGAGAGGCAGCTGTTATGTCATAAACCACCAAAGATCCCCAAGGTGCCCCCACACTCATTTCTGTGCCTTCCACCAGTGGACTGTGCATGATTCATGGTGTTGCAACAAACAATGTAAAACTTTCCCCATCAGGGGAGGTTCCTGAGCATTCCCATGTAAACCTAAGAGTATATTAACCCATTGAACTTTGTGCTTCGCTGGCCTTCCCCCCCTCCCAACAGCTCCAATCTGTGACCATCACTCTGATCAACAGCAACAATCAAATCTTGTCACTGGCTCCAGGGATGGTGATATCTTTCCTCTCCCCTATCTTTCTACTCTTCTCCTTTCTTTCTCTTTCTTTCTGTTCCTTATACATTTTCTTAAGTGTAATTTTTATGCTTTTATATTGCTATGTTACTCTAGATAATAATCAAAATAGCTGCATACCTCCTTTTCATTGCAACCAAATCGTCCTAAAATAAGCCCTACGTATATATATATATATGTATAATTGATAAACACCGATCATTCGGGGTTGATTGACTCTAATTTGCTCCAAGGTTCTATTAACAAGAACCTGAGTTACCCTCACCTTCAAGAGGTGGGTTGTAGCAAAGGTCACTAATGCATTTCTGGTTCAACAGGATATTATAAAATCACCACCACGGAACAACCACTAGATCAGTTAGTACATATTTGGCTGCCATCCGACCTCAAAGATATTTATAACATATCATGCTTTCATTTTTAAAACAAACTTAAAAGAACTGATATTCCAATTTGCTCCTTAACATTTTTTTTCTTAACTGCTTATTTGATATGCTTTCTTTGTTACTCAGACATCTGTATCATTCTTAATGAGACACCTTTGAAAACTTTTTATTTTCTAAGCTCTAAATATTTATTTCCTTTTAAACATCTGGAATGATTCAGCAGCATTACTACCGCACTGACAAAGTCAAACCTCTGACAATTATTTTAAGATGTAGAAGGGCTTTGAAATTGTGACAATGGTAAAGTGCAGCTTATGGGGGGTTAGAAGAGGGGGAGAAGACAAAAGCAAGATAGAAGAGTGCAGAATGCTAGTCAGCAGAAGACATAAAAAGAAAAATGAAACCTTTTGACAAGTAAAAACTCCTGAGAGCCACAGACTAAGAATAAACAAGAAATTTTCTTTTTATTTCTTTTTGAGCACTGCCCAAGGGGAGTGCTTTGATGCAGAAACAACGTGTAGATATCTGAAGCTACACTGTCCTTATAGGCACAGTAAACAGGGTGAGTGAGCACCTGTGTAACCCAGAATATTAAACTGAATCCTGTAATTTTTTTCCTTTTTTTTTTTTATTTTTAGTCCAGTTTTGACTAACTATCGTGGTGGGGGGGGGTTGTCCCCCGAGAAGAGACCCTCGCGGCACACTTTGATAGGAGACAGTCACTCGCGGGTGACCCCAAAATGGTGTTTATTAAAACAAGGTGTCAGTTTATATACAGGGGAATATGGAAGGATCAGGAACAAAGGTGGGATTCTTGCTAGGAACATCAAATCCTGAAGGTCAGTGATAAGGGAAATGTAGGGATTGGCCGCAGGCCATACAGTGGGAAGGGAGAGCTGGGGAGGAAAGGAGTGGTCTAGGGTACAGAAAGGGGAGTTCTACAGAGGTCTGTGAGGCCGTGCCCTATAGCTGGGTTTCAGGCACTTTTCGCAGCTGCAGCTGTCAAAGAACTTCCTGATAAATTTCTTCCTCTGAGACTTCCTTGCAGCCCTTTCACATCTTTCTCCATTCTCTGTAGGCTTCTGTTGGCCCACTATGACAACTAACTTCTACAGTTTTTTATTATCAATAATAAATTTTGTGAGTGTTGATTGTGCATTTATATGTCTGGTGAGTATTTCCATTCTCTTGCTCTCCGACCCTGAGACCAGGGCCTTTAGGGACCATGAAGGATATCAGACTGCTGTGCACCCTGTTCTGGTATGATCTGTCCTGTGTGCACCAAGGTGATGGGAGCAGGAGTGGATGGAAAATCAAACTGAAGTTGCGAGAAGGAATAGGGCTGCTGGGCTAAATGCATGGCACAGGATGCAGGACTTGATGGATGCTGTCATACCAGAGGGGTCAGGGCTGGGCTGTGGCTTTAGCAACTGCTTGGGCCTAGCAGGTTCCTATCTGAGGAATTCTGACACCAAGGAACACTTGACCTTTGGGATCCATTCAAAATGGCACATAGCATTTCAATGATAAAATTTTAAGAATTTCTAGAAAACTGTATTATATTCAGCTACTGTAAATTCCAGATAAATGCCTTCAGCTACTTTCCCCAACCTACTTCCACTTTTTTTTCCTCAAAGGTTCTGTATTTGTGTCTAATATTTAATTTCAGAATCAACTTCTAAGTCAAGAGGAAGGGTAGCACAATGGTTTTCAGTCAAGCATAACGCTGCTCAAATCCCCTAAAGAGTAAAATACTTTCTGTGTGGCTTTGAAAGTCCATTTAATCTCTTAGAGCCTTGATATTCCAATCAAAAATGCTACCTTTAGATTTTTTTTATCTTACAGGACAGGGAGTTACTTTGATTCTGTGGTGGTAAGGAGCATAAAAAAATCCTTAGGAAAAAGTGTATTAATACTGTGTATATGAGTACCTACAGGATTAAGAATTTAAAGACCTCCTTTTCAAGGTAAGATTGATATGTAAATACCATATACTCTGAATGGCATTCCAAGGAATAAGATTCTCACAGGAAGCATAACAAGGAAAACATCCCCTTAGAAATATATTACTAGCTGTTTTGCAATTCATGACTAGTCAGTTCACTGGAATTTATGTATTTCAGTATATAGTGGAGCTAACAATATTAGACACATCATGCTTGGCAGTTTCTTGGACTGAATAATAGAATTTAAAATGAGGTTTAGTTTTTCCAGTTAACCTCAGTACAGGATTATTTTTTTTTTATCAGACTTGACTGTAGTTGTACAGAAAGCCCATGAAGTTGAAAACCAAACTAGCTCAGTCCACATTACTGGAGATGCACTGCTTTTATGTCTCTAATAAGATGGCCTAATGGCCCTGCTCTACATTTATGTGGAAACCAGTAGACCCTTTCCATCAAGTTAGAGTGCTTTTCAAACAACTTTTCTATCATAATTACTGTTCACCTATATTTTTATATATATATATGCTTGATTTGTATGATTAGATGTCATTTCATTACACTATGTGTCTGATCATTAGTAGGATGTTGTTCAGAAAGCAATTCTTGAAATCAGATATTTTCACATTGATATTTATATCATTAAATGTAATTATTATATTCCAAATAGAAAAAAAATAGGTCATTATTTGGTGCAGTTCAGGTTTACAGTCACATTTGCTATAGGTTCTGCATTCCCACATGTGAAAAATATGAACTCTATAAATACTGTCTTTCAAATAAGCACTGTCATGGCATTTTTAAAGAAGTAGTAAATATTTATGTTGTGTTGAAAACCACAAACATGATGAGGAAGCAGGTTTTTTTCTAAAGACAGTGATCTGAATTATTCAGTCTAATCTTGTAAATAGGATGAAATTAATGTAAATAATTGCCATGAATGCTGAAGGACTATGTAAATATTCAGTATCCTAGATAGATTGAAACCAGCTTCTGTAACAACTACTCATTTGAAGACTATTCCTACAAATTCATATAGCTTTGAAAAGGTATAATTTTTAACAGAAAATCTTGTCATGAGCTCAATAATATTATGTAGAATGTTGCTTATAGGCTTCTTTCAGAATGGAAACATATTTTATTTTTTGGTTGTTTACATATTACCTATGCTGACAAAAATATTACAGAGGAAAAATTACTAGAAGACTATGAAGCATCACAAAGATACAGTTGGACTTGTGGCTCAACAGTGAAAACTGATCACTGTCTTATTCAATGGAAGCTCTTAAAACCTCCTGTTTATAAACAAGACAAATAAAAAGCTGTCTGGGATTTGCAGAACTCGCTGGTCCTTTGGAGCCTCAGTTAAGACCTCATGATCTCATGTTGTTCAGGTTTGCTCTTGATATCCACTTGTAACATTTTTCAAGCAGTAAATGAATTCTTCAAAACAGGTAATGTTGATTCCTGTTTAAAAAACTATCTCATGATCTTATTCTTCTGCACTGTTTTCCTTATTACTTTCAACCTCTGTTTACTCATTTGTTTTCACCTGTTCTCCTATTACTACTGCCCATTAATTTAACTAGGTCTTTTCACTGTCTGATGCTTATCTACCTGATGGATTAAAAAAAACGTTAGTCTTTCCTGGTGTTTGCTGAAGTAGACAAGCACTCTCAGTCCCATTTTGCATACCACATTATAAAAGTTGTTCTTCTGTCACATGTGTCTAATGGGAAGAACTGAAATGTAAATCATCGTTATATGATCATTACTATGTTTTGCAGTATTTGCACTGTTAGTACAGTTACAGAGATCTGCAATATGTGAGAGCCATCCATGCAGAATGTAGACTAAATGAATGCTCTGTTGAAGCCAAGCAGAAGGTGTACTTGTCAAATGGTACTTACACGATTTGAGTCCATCTGCAAGAAGAAATAGTGCAGAGAAAACATACCTATTCTGATGCAGAGTAGTAGGACTTCCATGGAAGAAAGCAAGGTTGTAATCTCCCGCATATCAATTTCCATATTATTAATTTAGAAATATGCAGCAGATGGAAACTATACGGCATACAATAATACATGTGCTTAAGTAGTACATGCAAATACTATTTCATAAAAAGCTTTGCATAAAACAGAAGACTATGATTAAATATACAAAGGTTTTGGTTGCTAGCCAACAACAGTAATTATTAAAGCTCTCATCCATCTTTTTCACTTCCTAAAGATGATTCACCTAGTTTCTGTTCAAAAGTTTCCATACAAAATGCAAAAAACCCAGACAAATTAAATTGGAAGCTACATCATATGCAAAAAGGGAGTCACAGATACATATTAAAATAAAGACACATAAATATGCCAGTTGGGATTTGAAAAAATTGAATACTAAATTATAAATTGATATAACTGTTAAACATAACTTTTGGGGTTTTTTTTTACAAAGCTTTCTGAACTTAGAAACTGTTCACAGAATGGCTTTCAAAGGTGTTTCTATTCAGCTTAGTCAAGCAAGGCCTGTCAGATCCTCACGTCTTCACAGCAGTTGCACTGAGAGAATGCACAATGAATTGTTTATAATATCATTTTCAGAGAAGCATACAAGGCCAGTAGGCAGTTTGGTTAGAACAAGCATTTTAACTCCCTGCTTTCCCCACATGACACATTTTCCAGACCAGTCTTGGAAACTGTATTTGTACATTCATGCAAACATCTCCACTGAAGCTTTCCATGTTTAAGTACAAATTGATTACTATACATAAATAGAAGCTGTGCCTGGGATAATTTTCTCCCCCAGAGGGTTAGAGGTGTTGTTCCATTTGAATGATAGTGGAAGTGGTACTTGGTTGAGACCCTGGTCTCCTATTATTACACTGGAGGAGCAGGGAAACAGAAGAATTAGGCAAGTAGGAATGTAGATTTAAAAAAAAAAAAAAAAAAGGGAAGAAGTAGTAGGGAAATGGATTTGATTGAAAAATACTGTAAAAGTAGAAGCTGATGAGAAAAGAGTTGACCAAAACGGTGGCAGTCACATATGTCCAGTTTTATGTTTTTTCTTTAAATCATGTATCTAAGTAGGGAATGAACAAACAACTACTCAGATACTACACGTCCTAAGAGACCCTAGGACATATTAGAAGTTCCTCCTTAAATTTTTTTTCTCAAGGACTGTATCTCCTTAATGGTTTGTCCACAGACTGTAATTCCATTTTCTACCCAAGAAAAATGGTTGTACAGTCAGGAAATCATGTTATCTCCCTGCCCTCTCTGTTTTAAACTTTATTTTGTTTTTCAACTCTGATCCAACTGTAAGCAGTCATGATTCAAATGCAAGATCTGACTTCATGCTGACATGTGAACATAAAAGAATAGAGATTCAGTGACATACACAGCACAATTGCTGTATTGCCTCCTAAAAGTGAAAAGACTTTTTGTGTGTGTGTTACATTATATTAAGACATGCCAGGGAGGCTTTACATTTAAATATTTAAAACTTCCTCAATTTTTCTTCTAACAGCTCTTTAGCACCTATACTAGCTTTTTCTCTGATAAAAAAAATATAGGAAACAAGAAACACATAGCCACAGACCACACCTTCTTTTAGTATCCTCTAGGGAATCCAGGCCTTGGAGATGCCCCCAAAACTGTTCTCTGAAAGGAACAGTCAAGAACATATATGTTTGGCAGCTGCCAGGTGTTTAGCTTTTTTATGAAGTGAATTTCACTGCTGAGGACCTTGTCTTCCAAACATTAGTTATTCATACCGAAGACATCGTGAATTGTTCAACTTGTATGTATGTATTTTTTCATCAGATTCCCTACAACTGACAAGCTTTGAATGTTATTGTGCTAAACCAAACCTGAATAAATATCCTCTTCAAATTCTGCACGTCCACATAACAGGAGACTCATAGCAGAAATCTTAAGCTAAAATGCAGCTTTTGCCTTTATGAAAAAATACAACAGTCAAAATTAAAATATGTACTAGTTGCCTATGAGACTAATAAGAAAGAGATTTGCATCGTTAGTCATGCACACATGATATGAGAATAAATTCCACCATGCCAAATAGTCAGGGGAAATAACAATATTAAACTAAGATCTTTGTTTTCACAGAGAATCTTAAAGACTTGGGATGTATAAAACTGAACCTGTGTTTATTAATACACACATCATCATCACCATCATGGCTAGGCTTCGCGAACAAAGATTTGAGAAGGGCTCTACCCACGCTTGCTGAAAGTGCGCTGATGGCTAAAAAGGCCAATGTGAGATAGACAAGTCTGGTTGTAGAAGGCACAGCAGAAAGATTCCCCAGGTGATATCGACAAGACGCGATTCTTTCTGCGATGTCTTTTCTCCTAGAGAGTGATCCTGTGCGTGTTCTCAAAAGAAGCAGCAGTGTTGTAGATGGTGTGTCTCCAGGCCTCTGAACTGGAGGCCGGGGTAGACCAATGGTGGTGATCAATATGGCCAAGGCTGAGGGATTGTTTTAGGGAGTCTTTGTATCTCCTCTTCGGGGCTCCTTTTTTGCGGCAGCCAGTGGCAAGCTCCCCATAGAGCAGGATCTTAGGGAGGCGGTAGTCCTGCATCCTGGAGACGTGC
>JAYRBT010000042.1:31360284-31425029 GCA_036023395.1 Myiotriccus ornatus | reverse complement strand
ACATATGGTGAATATATGTGTATGTACATATCTGTGTGCATATGTATGGGATATGTGCAATCTATTGCAAGAAAATATGGTTATCACCTGATTTGCAAAATCCTCACCTTGTCTTATATACTATTGAAAGTAACCATTAATAGTTTGGAAAGGATAACAAGTTTCTCAATAGCAGATGTGGTCAGCTGTAGCTGAAGCATGCAGGTCAAACTCTATGTGAATTAATTTAGCTTGAAAAGGTCTTTGATATGTAGAGGTTAGAACTTTTAGTACTTTCTTTAGTAACGAGGCCACAAATACTGCTCTGACAATTTAATGATAGCTTTTTATTGTGGTCTTTGTGGTATGAGCTAGAGTAACTCAGTAGGTTATTTTAACACCGTTTTACGATATTTATAAATCTGCAGATCCAGAATTACAAATCTCTCACAAGTTACTTTGCTTTGTGTGTTTGACCTATTGGATTTAACAAACTATTCATGGACATTCAGTGCAATACACGAAAACCTCATTTAGAAACCCTGTGAGGTACCAGTAATCACTCTCAGAAGCTTAACTTAAAGTTGATGCATGTTTATCACCCAAAGGAAGTTTCTGAAAATACGTATGTATAATTGTATATCTGCACAAAGGGACAGAAGATAAGATTTCATGTGACACTCCTGAACCTAAGCAGTGGAGTGATGAGTTTAAGTCAGTGGTGGCTCTCATGCTACGTGCCTTGGGATTCTGTGAAGGCATAGCACAGGGTATCAACACCTAATTCCCTATTAAGGTGAGACAACAATTTGAAAGTAGGAAGTTTCCTTAAGGGAAACTTACGTCTTTTATTATGACTGTCCCTGGGAAACAATGCTGGTCAATCGAGTACTGCCAGGTGTGAGCCGTAAAATTTAAAGATAGACACTGAAAGGTGTGAGAAACCGAGATTCATTGACTGTATTTCACTATTACCACTTATTTCCTTACTTTATTAAAAAAATCCCTAAGTGAATATTCTCATTAGAAGAGATATTGCTTATAAAAAATTAATTATATAGTAATGTAATAAGAGCAGTGATCTCGTGTTCCTTCAGAGGCATTGTTTTGTGGTTTATTTCTATATGTTATGAATGTCTAAACTGTTATTTGGGTGAAACTTTTCAAAGTTCATACTGTCCATGTACAAGTTAAGTTTACAGGCCTGAGCCAAAAAAATCTTTTACACCACATAAAAAAAGCTATTAGAATGTTCAGAGCCAGATCCCTGAGTGGAATGTAGACAGAGTCTAGCAGATTTTTCTAACAGTAGAATCGGTATAGAATATTGTAAACATTCATTATTTATTCAAGAAACTAAAAATGCTCACTCCAAAGGATTTACTCTTTTTTTAAGAGGGCAGTAGAGTTTAGATGTTCAATTTACTATTTCTAGAAGAAGTTCTGCATTTTCATATGCTAAAATGCACACTTTTCAGAGATTGAATGTTTTTTCCATTTTTCAAAATAGTATAAAATATTTACAGGTGTTGGAGTTTTTCTAAACTACCTTGTTCGCAATTCTTTCTTGCAGTCTTTCAGTGCCATACATTCTTACTTCTTGCACTGTGGATTATATGATATAAACCCCTCATGTGAGAAACCTGAAAGTATTAAAACCATCACTTTTTATAGCACTATTTGAAATTCCATATGTATAGGGTATACATATACTACACAAACAATATGTAAGTATTTGCAGATAGAGTATAAACTGTTGAAGATTTTTTAGAGAGCATAGTATATGTATTTGCTGGTTTATCTCGGTTCAGTGGAAGTGAAAGGTCTGATCTAAAATAGGAATTACTGAAATCTTTCTGATTCATAATGAGAAAAACAGACACTTGTTGGTGTCAATAATTCTGTTTAACATATTCTTCTTGGACTGTTTTCTACATGTGTTGATCAGTTAATCATTAATTCAAACCCTCATAATTACTGTAATATTGTGATAAACGAATCCATGTATGTGTTGTTTTCCTCTCAAAAGGAAGTTTTCTACATTGTATCTTGTGTCAAAGACTTAGTCTATGTAAAACAATAAGAGGCTTAATGAAGAAAATGAAAGGCTTGTGGTCTATTTTAGAGCAATTGTTCTGACTTCCGGTGTGACAATGCTCCCATTCTTTCTTTAGATACACTGTCAGGAGGAGCACAATTACCACCATTGCCAGTAATCCATCTTCACCCTCAGTGTACTCTTTTTGATAATGTCTGATTCAGTAATTGATGCTTTGGCACATTTGTAGGTCATATGTAGTCTGCTGAACTTGTGTTATCCAATATTCACATAATCAATATGAAACATTAGCACATACCTACAAGATGCATCAAAATCCTATTGAACTTTTTTAATTACCCAGATTATTGTACTTGCCCTTTAATCCACTCTGGATTTTCAGATAAATAAGGTTGTTGCCTACATGCAACAACAATGATATTCTGAGCACACCAAGATAAAGGTCCTGTAAAGCAAATCATGGTGCAATTATCCTGTAACACTCAAGTGACCTTCATTATTTACTTACACATTTAAGATACTGCTAGTGTAGTCTAGGACTGCAGATAGTTATTTAAACAAAGAAAGGATTTTTGAGTATGCCAAGGAAGCAGTGTGCTAATCTTTTACATCAGAGAGCTTCTTATTCATGGGTGTTTATTTACCCACAAAGGTCTTGAACTCGCTCCTCTGAAGTCAATTGGAACTTTTCTTTTGAATGGAAATAGTGTGTCTAGCAGCTAAACTAATCTGAAATGGCTGTCCCTGCTTTGACATTGAAGTCAAGAATTGGTAAACGTAATTGCAATAGTCTAGAAAGAGCAAAAGTCTCCTAAGGACTCCTGGTGCATATTAACTGGGGGCTTCTCTGAACTTCTTGTAGACATAAGAAACATATTTGAAAAGTTTGAAAAGCAATCTTGCAAATACTTCTTGCATCCTTTTTAAAATAATATGTTTCAGCACAACCAAGATAGCGTCCATTAATTCACATGGCAAATTACTGAAACCTATGTCAAGTTCATTGTATATGACAACTACAGGGATATCTACTGAATACATTGCCAGTATTATTAGAATTGATTCATAGTGAATAATTAAGGCTTAAAACTTGAAATGTATTATTTTTCATTATTATAAATGTCCAGTCATTGTGAATTCATTCAGCATTATTTCAAGAGTTATATGGTTCATGGCAAAAAATTAAGAAAAGCTTTGAAGAATACTTTCAATTTGTTACAGTATAAAATGTTATGGTAGAACAATAAACCTAACAGCCTTAATATACTAGACATCAAAGTTAAAAGAAAAAAAATAGATTTTTTTTTAAATGAAAATCTAATACATATATATCTTAAATGAATAAAAATAGAGCTCATCTGCTTGAATTATATGTGCGGTTGAAGCTTTCAGAGAAACGTAGAGGAAGAAGAATGAGAAAGAAAAATTCTTTCACACACTTATTTGTGTGGTGGTAAGGACACAGACCTAAAATGTGATCAAGACTCTCCTTTGCTTATTTCAGAGTATTTTTACTTAAAAAATCATGAAAGAGGATTTCCCTTTTCAGTGACTTTGCTGATGTCTTATTCTTCTGCAGACCTTACAGTCCTGCTGGTTGTCTTTATGTTTTGTGGGGAGATCAGACCGGAATATAACGTACATAAGAAAACACTATTCAGTAATACAAAACCATATTCCACTGAGAAGCTTAGTTCAAGGAGACTATACTGCAGCTTTCCTCTAGGATAACAACAGTATGTCTATTTATTGGCTCATAAATAACTTGCAGTTTAAAAACATGTAATACACATACATGAAATCTAGTGAAAAAAAAAATCAAACCAAACCAACAACCAAACAAAAAACCCCCCATAATATAAACATTTAAAAAATCCAAAAGTTTTGAAAATACTGGATCCTGCTAAGTAAATCTAGTAACATTCAAAAGCATATTAGCATGTTAATACACAATATGCATGTATTCTTATTTTCAAATAAATTTTAAAATTTTGAGTCACTCCATTTATATTGAAGGTTTTAGAATATTTTATGCATGAAATAGACAAAATTATACTAAGATACCAGATATAACATTGGCTACCAATATTTTAATTCCTTTTAGCAACATTATCCAAAATACCTACTGAGAATGAGTTGATTATTACTTATGAATGATCTGATTATGATTTATAAGTACTCAGTAATTTATCTGAAGCTCAAAGACTAACATCAATATTAATTTTAATACATTAGATATTATATAATAAGCACAATAAAGAGCTAGTTTTGATGAAATAAATAAACTTACATGGGCAAACATGTTAACCAGAACACCTGCCTTATAATTCTAATATATTGAGTCAAATGTGATTTGTATTTTTAAGCAGTCACCAGAGCAAACAGACACCATTCTATTAATGACAAAATAGGTTATTTTCTTAACTGTCTGTTGATGATAAAAATTAAGACAAGTATATGGAACTGACTTCATATGATATGGAATATCCCTTTGATCAGTTTGGGTCAAGTGGCCTACTTATGTCCCCTCCCAGGATCTTGCCCTCAACTGAGGAAGGAATGTTACAGTGCTGATGCTCAGCAGTAGCCAAAACACCGGTGTGTTATCAACACCCTTCTGGCTACCGATGCAAAGCACAGCATGGTGAGGGTTATTAACAGGGAAATAAACACCATCTAAGTCAGACCCTACACACACACTTATTTTAAAAAATGGAGGCAAATATAGCCAAATTATTTTGTAGTCTATCTTTTCAGTGTGCTTTCTGCATTTCCATTAGCTTCTGCCTCGGATGTTTTTTTTTTTAATGTTATTATAATGAAAACTTAGTAGAAATTACTGTTGAATTTGCAGATCCATACATAATATTGCTGTATGTTGAGTACTGTTTTATTAGTCTTCAGAAACAAATGGGTCTCTCATTTTCTGTTGACAAGGCACAAAAATGGTTTTTAAAGTCACTTTAAGGAAGTCCATTTATGATAATTTTTGTAGCTAAGATATAAAGCCAACATTCTTCCTCTGCTTGAATTGTTTTGCATTGGCTGCATGAATTGTATATGCAAGTAAGGGACAAAAAGCTATTTCCACTGAAAGTTCTTTTCTCTCAGATGGAGAGTGCTCTGTAATCAGTATCTGAACTCCTGATGGTGAAAGGATAGTTTTAAAATAGAAAATATGCTATATTTTCCTTTCTTTAAGTGGTGTTTAGTTTTTGTCCAAGAAGATGTCTAGACACAACAGGTTGCTGCACCATGTTGTCTGTCTTAAAGTCAGAGCAAAAATGGCATTCAGATATCCTGGAGTGAATACATTGATTAACAGGGGATGACGAACAGCAGCAGAAATGATTCAGCCATCTAAAGTAGACATAATTGGAAAGCAGTGCTGCACAGAAAATTCAAACTGATTCATTATGCTCTTGTCTTAGGTGCATGATGAAAAGTCCCTTATCTCCAACTGTGCTGGTAACTTCCTTTGCATGCAGAGGTGCTCTTGAGTATCTCACAGCCACACATTGCATTATCTTCAAGTGACCACTGTGATGGGTTACAGAGGATACAGGAAGGAAGGAAGCAAGGAAGGAAGGAAGGATGGATTTTTAAAGCTATACAGGGCATATGAAGACTCAGTCTCAGTATAGCCCTGTCGGTGTCCACCCAGTCTGAATGACAGACTTACCTAGCTGGTTTGCCTGAGAGCTGTGCTCACATGACAGCAAGGCTTTCTTAGCAGAAGTGGACCAGAGTAGAAAATACAGTGGCAATAGTTTAGGACTTTTTCATGCAAATATATAGACTGGCCTAGTAAGTCTAACAGAGAGCTTAGCCATTTAACTGCATATAGAATTTGTTCGGTAGAGTTTGTGAATGAAGTAAAACAGTAACAGGAACAAGGTGAATTTAGAAAGAGAGGTGAAAGGATAGGCAATGATCAATTGTAATGTTTTAATCATGGATCAACAGTCCATATCTTTCTTCTGCTTTGAAGCACTATAATCCTATCTTATCCACAAGAATATTTAAATTCTATATAGATTATCTATATAATATCCTGCAAATATTAAGTACTTTAAAACTATGTAGAGATGATGATTTAATTTTGATTTACAGAAAAGAACATCACCTTCTCAGTCAACAGTAGAATTTCCAGCAGAGGTTCTTTGCAGCACAGGAATATCCACATAACAGCCTTGTTTATTTTGCATAATGGAAGATGATTGTGGCACAGAGTGTCATGTCTTCAGGCAGGAGCTGTGTAATCTGTGTTTGCAGTGCTAATCTTCCATATTTATTTTGTTTCTCACCCTCTGAATTTGCCTCCTGCCACACACTGTATTCAGGATGAAGTTTATTTTCAGAAAGCTGACATGCCCTCCATTTATCTGTTGATAAAATTATGACAACTTTTAACTACTTTTTAAGTCAAACCTTACAACTTCAAACCTCTTGAATCTTTCTGTTGAAAGACATTATTTTCAAGTAACTATATCAAGGATAAAAAATTATGAATATGCTTTGTTTTATACTCTTTGCCCCTTTTATTTTTGTAATCTTTCCTGTGCTTTCACAGCTTGCTAAATGTTGCAGAAATACATTCAAAGAGACAAAAAGAACGACTTGATGAGCTCAATAAATAGAATTGTTTCAGATTTTTGTTATTACTCCTTTGCGCTTCTTACCTGGTATCATATAACATATATAGAGACACATCCTTTTTCAAGCTGCATTTCATAAACTATCTCTAATCAAGTCAACCAAACCAAGAATCTGGAGCCAAACTCAAACCTTCATAGACTCCAGAGCTTTTGTTTTAACCCCAGCGGTAGTATCCATACAGTAGAATATTCAGTATTTAGCAAGATACCCAATCATCCTGTTTCTGAACAGATGCACAAGACACTAACAAGGTTGCTGGGAAAAAGGATTATGTTAGGATACCTGTGCTTCCCAATGAATAAATGTTTGAATGAAATAAATATTGGTTATATATATATATACGTATATAACACATACATGATATAAGTTTTATATATATATAACTTATGTATATAACTTACAGCTTTGTTTTTCTACTACGTATTACTCCAAGATGATACATTACGGACATCTTCAAAGTATCAATATAATTCAATATTGACTTATTATCTTTTTTTTTTTAACTGTAAAATACAGTGCTAGCTATACAACACCAGCAAATGTCCTATTAAAACAACTTTTCTGGTTCATATAATTTGTGCTTTCACAGGGTCAATGGTAATTTTCACTTACATAAAAAGAAAATAGGCAGTAAGTCATGTTAATATCCTATGCTCTTTTGCCTTTAGAAACACTTGTATCCGTCATCCCAGTCCACTGTCTTGAAGCATCATATTGAAATAATCCTTCCAAACATCTCTGTACAAGACCTCCGACTAACATCTTGGTTTGTATTGCTTGATGATAAAAGTGTCTTCTTTCAAAGAACAGGAGTACTTTATTGGACTGTTTGATGACAGTGAAAAGAGAAGAATCAGACATCTGTTCTGCTCAATGCTGTCTCGTGAAAGGGGGGTTTTCTTGAAGAGGGGTTTTCTGGAAGGGTTTATATTGGATATTTGATCAATCTATTTAATAGTCTTTGAGGGAGGGGCAAAGGTAAAGTTACAGTTGATATCATTTCATGTTTAGGTGAAGTTTGAGTGACTTTGGTCATTAGCATATATTGGGGCATGAAAAGTAATACGTATTTTCAAGTTAATTAAGCAAAATTCAGCTTTTGATTAACATCTGGGTCATTCCTTCAGCTTAGTTCCACTATTTGCATTGTTTATGATGGAACATGACCTCAACACTGTTGTGTTGCTCCATCCTTTTTTTTTTCCATATCTCCATTGATCTCAGCAAAATATGAGTGTAAGACCTTTGTGCCACTCCATTCTTTGTTTTGTGTTTCCCTTAGAGTGAAGATCCCTTCGCATTTCTGCTCCTAAGGAGTGCAAACACTTTTTCCCTGGTGAACTATAGCCAATGCACTCCTTCTTGCTGAACTTTGTTTTTCAGTCTTCTCCCCAAAAACACTACAGCAGAAAACCATAGAATCATAGAATCAGATGGTTTGGAAAGGACCTCTGAGATCATCAAGTCCAACCCTTGATCCAACAGCGCCCTGGTTACTAGACCATGGCACTAAGTGCCACATCCAGTCTCATCTTAAAAACATCCAGGGATGGAGAATCCATCACCTCCTTGGGCAGCCCATTCCAATGTCTGATTACCCTCTCTGTAAAGAATTTCTTCCTAATATCCAACCTAAACTTCCCTTGGCATAGCTTAAGACCATGCCCTCTTGTCTTACTGATAGTTGCCTGGGAGAAGAGATTAACCCCCACCTACACAGGTTTTGTGAATATGCAGTATTTTAAAAGCCCTTTTAACTGATTTTATATTTGCTCAGCAAACAGGAGAAATGACATTTTTCTCTTTTCTGTTTCTATTACAGTCCTATGGGGTATATATATATATATATATAGTGGTCCATCTAGTCCATCTCTGACAAAGACCAGAACCTGGAAAAGGCAACTGAAGGAATAAGAAGGAAATCCTCTTTCTTTTTTTACATGTATAACTGTTGCTGCTTTGGATATTTATTCATAGTGGATTTTCTTTCTAACATATGATATCTTGGTTTCCATGTTAACTTGTAGTAGTAAAAGTCTTACATATTTCCTTTAAAGGCACTCTATTACTGATAAAAGAAAAATAATTTAAATTTGAGCTTCATTTTTTTTGAATATGCCTCGTCCTTGTGTAAGAGAATGGTACATAAGTATGTAATTCTTTGGCTCCTCTAATTTCTCATGTATAACTGAATTGTTTCCCCATTTGTCTCTTTTATAAGGGACATTTGGATTTTATGAACATTTGCAAACAAACTTGTGTGTTATTTGTTCAGCTGTAATCTCTGAAACAGTTTAGTAAAATGTGAATTTGAAGTGCTGCATTCCTGTTACCAGGAAGAACAGCAGAACTGTAAGATACAACTAAAGGTAGATTTTCCAAAGTGGAACTTTAAAACAGGAAATTTTAATGTATACTAAAGGATTATTTCAGGGAATCAGAGTAACTTAAAAATCAAAGCAACACAATTTAGGACCAAAACAAATAGAATTATATTTTTAAAAAGGTTCATAATACTCTTTTATTTAGGAGTATATTGACAAAAATATAGGACTCCTGGATTTAAAACTGAAAAAGATAAGTAACTTTCTGATATTATTATTTTTCAGATATGAAAATATTTTTAAATTCAAATGAAGAATGGATTTTAAAATAGAAAAATATTTAAGCCTGTTAATATTTTTCTTTTAATGATATATTTACATCTAAAAAAAAAAAAGAATGAATGATAAAGTAAAGAAATTTGTAGTTCCATTGTGTTAGTGATTCACAGTGGTTATAAGAAGTAACACCATACCTAATTTAATTAAACTAAATGTTGTTATCTTAATTTATCTGGCTATTGCAATTTAATCACTAAATGGGGATGATAATTTAATTAAAATTGAGACTAATTAATAGTTTCAGTTGTTGTTTCTACGAAAGATGTTGTTTTTCAGGGAAAAAGCACAAAACCTTTTTTGAGGTAAAGAAGGCACTTAACAACATCGCCTTAGGAACATTTCCTTCCAATTAAAACATTCCTAATACTATGAAAATATAATATTTTATTATCATACACACATAGACATAAAGAAAGAACCAGCAATGTCTGGCACTGAACTTGTTCTCAGAGAATCTTCCCACTCCATTTCACATTTCTTGATGCTCACCTAGTCACACTGTGCTGAGGAAAGAATTAGACTTTGTACGCTGCAGAAGAATTTCTCACGGCCATGAGAGAGACAGGGCTATTTCTACTTCCAAAAGAATTATCTTGAATACTAGTATTTTTTTCAAGGGAAAAAAAAAATAAATATCCCTTTACTGGGATTGAGAACTAACTGGGTTATTACAGAGCTGATCTACAATTTTATTTTATTAGAAATTTCTCAGAATAGGTATGGGAGGACAGAGAGAAAAGAAGAAAGGACAAAGATGAAAATTCAGTCTTTGTTAGCCTTTCTTCATGATTTTCAGATATATAAAATTTCAGACAGTTTTGAAAAACTCATTGCGAGAGAAAATAAGTTTAAAAAGTCTATATCTGAAGAACACACTTAAAAAAAATTATACTTTAAAATCCCAGATGTACCCATGGTGATTCTATTGTAAAGTAACATTAAAATCTGATTTGCATAAAAAAAAAAAATTGACTTCAAGGTAGAAAGAGACTTTACTGTTGAAAAATAAAAGAAGAAACAACTGAAGATAAGAGAATATTTAAAACTAGTCACTTAACATTTTCTAAACATCCTTGAAATCTGTATCTGAAAATAGCTGAAGATTTTTAATTGGTTTGAATAACTGTCAGTGTTTTCCGTGATATTTTCTTGATTCAAATAGAATAATATAGACATAGGAGAAAACGAATTTGTTATTCTTCACCCATGAAATTGATACTTACTTGTTAAAAACCCCAGAAACTTGTTCTAAAATCCATTTCCACCTTTCCACCTTTTCCTATCTAATTTTGTGTTTTGTGGGGGCTTTTTTTTTTATTATTCTTTTATTTTAAAGTTTTACCCCGATGATAAAAAATGGAAATCACATTTATTTTGGGGATAAACTGGAAATATTTGTTTGCTATTTTGCAGGTGAGCTTCTAACTCTTTAAGAGATGGATTTCTTGTGTGACCATTATCTGTGATATATCAGACAACCTAGAATGTTATGCAAATATTCATAAAATATTCTATCAAACATTTGGCCAAGCTGAATGCTATAGTAAGAAATATATGAGCTACTCCTCAACATCCAGACTTTTTAAAGATTTTGTAATCTTTGAGAGTTCTACTTAGCTGGCTATGAGGCACAAAGAGAATGTTTTCCATCATACTCAGTAGGATTTCCAACATTTCAGTATTTCCTAGCTGCAAATGTTTTGGAGCTTCTTATTTCTGTGGAAGGCATGAAGGTACAATTTCCCTGTCTGAGGAAATTACTCATAGCATCACAGGTTTTGTAATTTGTTACAAGGGTTGACTTTTTTCTTTATTCTAGCTATTTGTTGTAATTTATATGCATACAGCCATAAGGAGAGAGTATCAGAGGGTGTAATGAAAGATGTCCCCTCCTCCATATTTATTTTTTGAAAGCATAACCGTACATTACTTAGTATATCAGGAAGATTTTCTCCTTCATTAAAGCTGGTTGATAAAGGGATTATGATTTTCTTGCATGAGTTTTCCCTTGAACTGAAAAATAAATTAGTAGAGACTTTTCTTCTTCTTAAGAGCAGAAAAGAAGATAAATTTGTGTATCAACAGAAAATATTTCAGTCATTATGAAATAACAGGAATAAAATTTCAAAACAAACTCTTTCTCTTCCAGAAATTGTCAAAACATTTCACAGACAATTTTCAAAATTCACCCACTTCTACAGCAGCTATTTAGCTGTTGAAACATAAATTGCAAGTAATTTTTGATCTCCTACAGCTGCTTTCACAAGTTCATTATCTATATGCTTTGAACACCATATCAAAACATAGTCCTCATGTATGTGGCAAAGGCCTTTGGATTTTAACTGCTTTCACCCAAGCCAAATTTCATAATTCTGTTTGTTGACTCCCCCCCAAAAAAGAACTTCCACAAACTAAAAAGAAACTAAACATACAACTTCTCTTTTAGCTCTTCCTCTGTTATGTAGGTGCACTGCAAGCCTGAAGAGGATGTGATACAATATGGTTACTGAGAATAGCATATTTTCACAGACTGGTGATCTTTTAAATGCAGAATATTTTTTCAGGGACATTTATAGCAAAGAAAGATTGAACTCTGACAACATAAATATTTGTATATATGCATACATAGCTACGTATATAATTTGCAGTCCATATAAAGCATACATCTCAGTATATTAAGGAAGGTCTAATGGAAAATCCAAAGCAAATCATACAGTTCATCATATAAAATTATATCCTCTACTTTAGCACTTTAGTAGTCCAAATTTAGGGGAAGATCTGTTATTGCAGTAATAAAATTACAGTGAAATTAAGAGGTTTCAACACTAGTATGGTCTAATAGTATTTGTGATACGGATAATAATGGAGCATGAAAGCCTTTAGTCTGTGAAGTTTAACCTGTAAAATCTCCTCTTTTCTTACATAAACAGGGGAGAGAAAACTGGGGGTTAAAAGCAAAATAAAATAACAAAGATAATACAGCTATTAGGAGACAAAGAAAAAAAAATAGCAAGGACAAGGAAAATAGTAAAATAGATTGACAAGTACCTGTAAAACTGCTGCCTACACAGCATATTGCAAATTAAAAGTCATGGTCTATAGACAAAGGATTTGCAAGAGCTGAGTTATCAAAAGGATTTAGTCCAAGGCTTTAAGGGGCCATTTTGTCACTTTATGGAACAAAAAAAGGAAAGAAAAAAAAATGGTTTACAAGGAATCACAGGTCAAAGTCATCAAAATACACAAAAGTCTGCAAGAAAATATACAAAACTTCAGTGGGGCAGAAGCTACTCAGGCAGTCTAGGGATGGGCATTGGAGAAAGAAATGTTACCATTTAAAGTGAAAAATTAGGGACAAAATGGCTCAGACAAGCTAACTGACACACCCTATATGCATCACCTGTGAGATAATATTATATATGCAAACCTAACAAGATATGGCAATTCTGTGGTAACACATTAGTACTTTCAGAGAGATTATTGAAAAACAAACATCTCAGTGTTCCTTAAGAGTTAAACTGTAAAGTTCTAAATAGAAATTCATGATTGAGAATACATGATTTTGAGTGTTAAGAAGAGGTGGATTTTGACGGGTTGATCTCAGCTGGACATCAGTGCCCCCTAAAACACTCTGGCACTCCACTCCTTGGAAGAATGGTGAACGGAAAAAATAAGATTTAAAAATAACCCTCTTGGGTCAAGAGAAAAGCATTTTAATAAAGCAAAGACCTCTGAAAACAAAAGATTCATTCTCTCCTTTCTATCAGCAAGCAATGTCCAGCCACTTCCTGGGAAGTAGGGCTTAAATACATGTAACAGTAGCTCTGGAAGAAAAACAGTGAAATAATGAATGTCCCCCCTCTCCCTCCTTTCTCTTAGCTTTTAGTACTGAGCAAATATTGTATGGAATACTCCATGGTCAGTTTGGGTCACTTGTCCTGGCTGTCCCCTCCCGAGATCTTGCTTACCCCCAGCCTACTGATGGATGGGGAACACTGGAGAGACAGCGCCGGTGCTGTGCCAGCATTGCCCAGCTGTAAGCACTGGGCCAAAGCACCTTTCTAGCTACCAGTTCAAAGCACAGCACTGTGAGGGCTGCTACAGGGAAAATGAACTCCATCTCAGCCAGATCCAACAGAGGGTTCATAACTGTACCAGTAAAATTGATCTTGCCTGGAATAAATCTCTGTATCTGAGGTCAGATTACACAGAATGGCCTGTGTCCGCAGTATTAAACTATCTTATTTCCTGGAGCACAGCAATTGGATGCAAATTCTTTTTGTACATTAATCCTGAGTTTTAGGAGCTATTTGAAAGGATATTTTTTGGCTGGGCCAAAACTATTTCATAGATTGCTCTTACATTTCTCAAATATGGGAGATCGCAGGACAGTGTACTCCTGTCAGGCTTATCAATCTTATTAATGTATACACATTCATAAATTTCCAGAATGGGAAAATGTATTACAAACACAGATCACAGGGACTGTTAAGGTCCACATTCATTCAGAGCACACTAGTCCCTCTAAGAACCAGTTTTGCATTTGCTTTCTACTTCCTATTTTTTCCATACTTGACAGAAAGTGGCTTCTCTGCAGCACAGTAGGAAACAGGAAATTATTTTACTCTCTTAGACAGTCAGACAAGGCCTTTTGAGAGCCTCATGAATTTTCTGAGTTACTTCACTAAAACAGTGCTGATGAGCTTCTTGCAGGGCCTCTCAAGCTCTTGAGCAGACACCTCTTTCAACTTAAGCTTCTTCAACTATTGCTGGACAATCAGCCTCAGCTGATTTGGTTTTAGTCTCTTAAAAGGTGAATTGATTATGGAAAATATGCAATAATATTTTAATACTATTTAATAGCTATTCTTTCAAAATATTTCAGATGGCTCAAAACAAGACAAAAACAGAGTCAAGATGAAAACCACTTTTTGTTTTCCTATAAATGTTTGAAAAGGAGAGGTGTAAGTTCCTCACCTTTCACTCTTCTATGGCTCCCTCAAGAATTCAGCTCTTACAACAATAATAGCAAATAAAGCTTAGCTATTCTCTTACTGTTATAACCTCTCAACCAATCTTGAAATTCTCCCACTACTCCCACTGCATGATGCACCAAAATTCCTTTTACAGCTTATAGGCTCCATCATCTGTTTTCTTTTTCTCTATCCTTGTCAAGTCAATGTTCTTCAGATTGAATTTCCAAACCTCTGCAGAGTCATGAGTTCTTTATTATGCTCCCTTGCAGTACTGTTGAACATAAGCCTTGAATCCATGTCTTATTAGGAACCATAAAGATTCAAAAAATCACCCAACGGTGTAGCTATACTGTTATGCTAGGGGTTGTATAGCTCACCAAAAGCTTGTCTTTGATCACTGAGCTATCACAGACCTTATTTATGTTGTCTTTCCCTTCAGGCTCAGTAGGGGTGGAGTTAAATTCTAATGATGACATAAACAACAGAAATCATTACCAGAGGCTCTTCTTATTGCAAATGCAGAGAGATGAGAATTGATTTAGTGGTATATATTTATCATCACTTGTGCATGGGAAAAATAAAAAAGACTGAAATAGTAAACTGTAAAATCAACAGAAATCAAGAAATGTCAAACATTCACAATGGGGTAAGTCAAGAGAAATAAAAACTTTCTGTGGGAGATGCTGGGAGTCTTAGATTTCTAGAGCAGCTCTCTCATGGAATTTGGTAGTACTTCTCTGAGAAAGGGAAACTTAAGAGGTAGTTTGGGTTGTATTAGAAAAATATCTCTGTTCCATTTTTCCACCATAGAAAAAAATACCAACTTTCAAGGCTCTGAACATTACTTGACTGTCTTGGCAAAAGGAGCAGCAATGCCACATAAAAGAAACTCACTCAGCACATTTAAACAGTATCTTATTCAGGTAATGTAAGTACCTACTCTACCTTAAAATATTACATGGTGTTTTAGTTGAGCCATTATCATTGATAAGCAGATTTTTAATCAAGGAAATAAGGCATAGTTAATTATGTGCATGAGTTGTGCTTTAAATTAGATTTTATTAGCTGTGCTCATCACCTTCCAGCCCACAAACCAGGTGTGGCATCACAGCTCTTTCTTTAACTACTGCTTGCAGAGATTATAGCCAGAACCAGACTTAATCCAATTAGCAAACAGTGTCCTCAGTGAAAAGTGAGAAACTGCTGACAGTTGCAATGACTGCTAATAGTGCTCTTCAGTTAAGAGATTCTCTAATTACAGAGCTTGACATCTCCAAGGTACAATTATAGCCTGAATATACACTGGGTAAAAAAAAAAAAAAGAAAAAAGAAAAAAAAAAAAGGGGAACTAGATTATAGGTGTAAACAAGGTCTGGTAAAAACAGTGAACCACCAGTCAGCATGAGGGAAAAGAAAATGTTACAAAATTTGAAACAAGTGTAACTGCCAATGCGGGATGAGAAAGTGTCTTCTTTAAAGAAGAAAAATTAGTATCATTATTTGATAATTTCTATGAAAGTTGCAACAAATCAAATGCAATATACTTCCATGAAGTTACAAGTCCATTTCCTTTGCTTGCCAGAAATATTTGTTCTCAGTATGGCACAGTGAATGCTGATTTTTGGATGCTGGTTCTACAGTACAAGAGTCAGGATGGTTTTTTCTTTTATTTTTTTCTTTTTTTTAGGCCTCACAGCTTCTTTAGGCTTACTGTGAAATAATATTGACTACTTTGATCTTTATAAGAAATCCTCCATGCCTAAGCTACTCCTGCATGTGGCCTTTTTTTATTTGCCAGCATTCTTCCAGATTGTGTTTATCTTATGTTTCATCTTTAGCTGTGACTTTTTCTATGATGAAGAAATCCAAACTTAAGAAGTATTCCATTGTTTTGATGTATTTCACTGTTTTTTCACCACAAATTTTACTTCTGCATACTATTTGTCAAAAAAAAAAAAAAAAGAAAAAAAAAAGAGTGGGCAACACATAGAACAACTTGAAGAGTAAAGAAAGTTCCAGGAAGAACGTATTTTTCAAGAAATATAACGGCCTGGTGGTGGGGAAGAACAAACGAACAGCCCCTCAGCTAGGAACAAGATGAACATGAACAACAAGAACAACATGAGAACTACTGAAGTTTGTTGAGTGTATTTTTTTTAAAATAAAATAAAGAAACTGAGACACATGAGATCATGTCTTCCTATCACTTTATGAAGTCTTATCAGACTGATAGAGCTCTACTATGGTCCCTATTGCACGGTGAGAGAGAGGAGTCAGTATTTGAGAAGTATAAAACATACTACAGAGCATGAAGAGCAACAATGGAAATGCTTATGTATTATCATAAAATGAATTACGAATATCTCTAGGTAGATAGGAAACAAATGTTAATGAGTTTAAAGCATATATATGTGCCCTTCTTGGAACTCATTAGCATGGTTTAGATGTTTCATGGGTGTATCCTCAAGTGATCCAGAGAATCACATAGAATTATTACCTAATCAAAATGTAAAATTCATTGATGTGTGATGTAATTAAGCAATGAAGTTTGAATGTGTTAATTAAAATTGAATCAAAAATAGATGAGACTTTAGGGTCAAGGTCCTTCGACAGCTAACTTTCCCCTAAAGTCCAATCTGATACAGATGCAATTATTAGTTTAGCAATTTAATGAAAACTCATGAAGTCTGAAAATGTTAATCAGTTCTTTTTATTGGACTAAATCTGCATGAAAAGAGTGTCAGGTTTGGACAACGTTATGAGATGAGGTACATACAGCAGTCCAGCCAGGATTTCTTCTAAAAACATATGACATAAAGTATGAACATGGCACATTTCAGTTAGGGTATCAGTTTGAAAAAAAACAGCAAAAAACATAGCATAGAGAAAATATAATCTCCTCCCTAATGAATGTTACAATCATCAGCAGAAAGATAGCATGTCTTCTGTCATGATTTGCACAGGTTCGATGGAATCTCACCTGAGCTTGCTTGAAGTCACCTAATAGTAGTGAGATTTCAGGCATCAGCTTTGTGAGTAATTTTCTCATGTGTAGGCAGTTTTTATGCTGTTGTGGATAATTACTGGTAATTAGGCAACATAATGTAAATATACATTGGTTAGTAGCCTTACACACACACGCACGCACATACATATGTGGAAAATATGCATTTTTTTGTGGAGTTATGGTGTTAAGATTTGTTCCACTTAGCTATCAATGACAGTGTCACTGTCATTGTTAAGAGCAATTGCCATTAAACTAATTGTCACTGAAAGTATAAAGTTGCAAGCTGATCTATTTGGAGAGCCTTCTTATGTTGAAATAATTATTTCCACAAAAATAATCTAAGATACGGCTGTGTAGATGGATGAAGGCAATTCTGCTTTTCTCTGTCCAATCTGAATCAGATGCTCTGAATATGCAAAGACTATGAAAATTGGAAAAATATTTATCTCAGTTAATCAAACAGGCTGATAGGTAAGGTAGTTATATATCTACTAGAGAAATGGTAATATGAAGCCTGTTGAGTCTTTCTTCATCTCCCTTACCCACACCTCCATTTGCACTTTATGTGATCCCACATGACCCTACATGACTACCTGAGTGTATTAATTCAAAATCAGAGTCTTCTTGTGTGGCTTCTGGACTGAAAATACTTGCATTCAGAAGCATAAAATAGGCATAAATCATCTGTAACACATAAGCCCATCATAGACTCTTCAAATTACTAGAAGAAAAAATTGCTGATGTTATTTTCGTTTTGTAAACTTAGCATACTTCTATAAACATTTACTGGCAGTGTCTGTCTGTGGGCAACCAAGGTCTACTTGTAAAACACCATGGTCACTGCACGTCAGTTCAGAAATGTTGAAGGAGGAGGCAAGCTGAAAGGTTCTCTTTTACATAAATGTTGTATTTGGCTAAGTACAGTTAAGTCAAGACTGCTAAGTTCAAACTGCATAATCAATCTTTTAAAGCAACCAAAGGAACAGAGGAAGGAAGAGGAAGAGGAACTCATAAGCATTTCTCTCTAGTTTTTTCATTCCTGGCCTGTGGGCACACAGGCCAGATTTTCAGTATGTTAGTATTTATATGGAAATATCCTTTAGGAGAGGAATCTGTCAGAAGCCTACAACAGGTGTAGAGATCCTCATTTCTTTTCTTAATATCGTCTGGCCTCTGCAAGCAAGGTTTCAGGATTTCATGAATGCTGTTTTCAATATTGTTGTAAGCAAATTACATTGAAATGATTAAGAAAGAGTTGCACCTCAGGGCTATGTACAGCTGGTGACATGCACAACAGCTCTCAAGGAGCATAAGTTTAAAGGAGGAGTAGGTTATGGACTGGCACATAATCTCAGGATATGAAGGCAGTGACACTATTTGTACGAGTTCAACTCCCCTGCTGAAGATGAATCTGTTGTCCATTCTGTCATCCCCTAGGACTCCTTGGTCCAGGGTAAAGAAAGAAGAGAATATAAGCTGTATATACCACACGTTTCCTCTTCCATTTGCTTCATCTTACATATGCCTACTTCAAATAACTGTCTATTCTAGGGTTCAAGGATTCCAGGGTAAAGAAAAGCAGCACACCCACAAGTAGGTTCAAGAAAAATGTTAGTTTATTAAGCAACTGCCACTATTATGGGTATGTCCAGTTAAAGCAGTACAAAGCTTAGAAGGTACATATCAACCCCAGAAGAAGTGTTTGGAAGTCAAGGAGTCAAGCTCTGAGCCCCGTCATGATGAGGTTTGGCAGGCAAAAACACTTAGTGGTCATGTCCACGGAGGCAATGTGGTCCTTGGTGTTCTGAGTGCCTCGCCCTGGCACGCAGGCTCAGACACTTCATCTGGGGAATTTGCGATCTCATTCTGATGTGTGTGACCATCACATGCCAGCAGGAGGGGTTTCCGAATTGTCATGTCTGCACTTTTGCAGTGTGCTGATGGACTGGAGTGTGCCTGTGCCAGGAGCACTCCGGGGGTCGCTGCTCTCTTCATGGGTCGTTACTTCCTCACATCATAGCCTTCATAACCTCTATCTCTCCTTGACTGGGCAGTTGGCAGCATGCCTGGCCCTCTAGCTCTATTGCAACTAGTCTTGTTCCCCTTTATCTTGGAAAGTTCCTGTTACCATAGCCTGTTCTTGGCTGCCAAAGGCCGGCCACGGGCCAGTGATTCACGGATGTGTTCTCCCACACTATCCATGAGAGTAATGGGAACTGAAGTTTATATTCTCTTTTATGGCCACATAGACTCAGCATTTCTTGAACATATTGGCATCTAAAACTTCAGAAGGGAAATTAATTAGAACTGATGTTTACAATAACTCTGCTAGTTGTATTTTGAGGTCTTAAATAGAAGTCTCAGAGTCCAAATTATGAAGTAACCTTCCTTTCAACAGATACAGAATCACAGAATCATATATTACGCAGAATCGTATGTTACATGTTTCTGCTCTTCCTGTTTGTTTCCTTACATGAATTTCTATTTAAATATTAAAAAAAAAAAATTAAAAAGTGTTTATATCAAATTTTTAATTAGCAGCTGTTTCTCTCCTCCTCACTGTTAGGGCTGTTTCCAGTTTTTTTCACTGATTGTAGATTATTTTGGATCTTCCCTGTTTTCCTAATACATAGTGTCCTGCTTAACTAACTTAATTTCCTTTTATGAAAAGGTTACCCAGTTAGTTGATTGAGGGAAACCGGTTGGTGTAATCAAAAAGATTACATTCAAAATCCAAAAAAGCATTTCATTAAAGCTTTTGATACTGTCACTGACAGGATCCTTCTGGATAAGATGTCCAGCACACAGCTGGATGAACACATCATGAATGAGTGGTGAGTAACTGCAGAATGGGCTGGGCACAAATGGTAATAGCAAATGGGGTAACATCAGACTGGTTAGCTGTCACTAGTGGGGTTCTGCAGGGCTCCATCTTAAGTCAAGTGCTCTTCAACATCTTCATAAATGACTTGAATGCAGGACTCTAAGGTATACAAAGTTAATTTGCTAATGATACTAAACTACGAGGAGTTGTTGACTCCCTTGAAGGCAGGAAGGCCCTGCAGAGAGAACAAGACAAATTAGAGGGCTGAGCAATCACAAATCCTATGAATCATTCCGAATTCTGCACCTGGGATAGGGCAACTCTGCATGTTGGGAAACTGGGGCTGGAGAGCAGTGCTGTGGAAAGGGACTTTGGGGTCCTGGTTGATGGCAAGTTGAATATGAGTCAGCAGTGCTCTGGTAGCCAGGAGGGCCAACCTTGTCTTGGGGGGCATCAGGCAAAGCATCAACAATTGGTGGAGTGAGGGGATTGTCCTACTCTGCTCTGCACTGGGGGGACCTCACCTTGAGTCCAGAGTGCAGCTTTGGGCACTACAAGAAGGATATAAAACTACTGAAGAACATCCAAAGAAGGCCATGGAGATGGTGAAAGGCCTTGAGGGGAAGCTATATAAGGAGTGGCTGAGGTCTCTTGGTTTGTTCAGCCTGGAGAAGAGGATACTGAGGGGAGTCCTCATCACAGTCTACAGTTTCCTCATGAAGGAAAGAGAAAGGGCAGGTGCTGATCTCCTCATTCTGTGACCAGCAGGGAAGGTTTAGATTTGATCTTAGGAAGAGATTCTTTACCTCCAGGGTGGTCAGGTACTGGAACACACTGCCCAGGGAAGTGGCCACAGCACCAGGTCTGAGTGAGTTCAAGAAACATTTGGGCAATGCTCTCAGACACATAATATGATTCCCTAGGTTATCCTGTGCACGGCCAGGAGTTGGACTTGATGATCCTTGTGGGTTCCTTCCAACTCAGGATATTCTGTTATTGTCTGCTGTTCCTCTCCTTCTCACTGTTAGTGCTGTTTCCCGTCTTGTTCACTAACTAAATTATTTAGGATCTTTCTTGTTTTCCTAATATATACATTTATCACCATGATGTTTTCCATTGTCAACTGAGACCAAAAGACTTTATTGCAGCCCAGATATTTCACTGTAATCACAAATAGCAGTAAGTTAATATTGTTCTACATACTAGGACTTACTGAGAAAGAAATGCTGAGTATGAAAATAGGGCAAAAAATATAACTCAGGAAACAGAATGCTTTATTGAAACGTTCCTTTTTTTTTTTTTTTGTTGAAAACAATTAGTAATGCATTTTTTTCATATCTAATCCATTATTTTTTGATAAAACTATTTTAAAGAGAAAAGAAGTGGTTAGAGGTAAACAGCAAGGCTCGAAGGTCTAGGAACTATTACTACTTATTGTGACTCCTCAGCCATTTCATTTTGGAGATTTCTGTGATGATTTCTCCTGTAGCAACTACATCTTTATGCAGAAAATGCTTTAACTTTGTGCACAAATTAGGCGCAAATATTATTTCCATTTTAAACTAATGAATTAAGAAGTGAATTAATCCAGCCTTTTCAGGAAGTTTATCTAGTAAATGTGGGTACTTTCAAAAAGCAATTACTTTTCAGAGGCACTCCAAAGAGTTCTCCAAACTCATTTCAAGCTCAAGTATTTTTTAATAGTCAAGTTTCTTTAACCCGACTGTGAATCAGGCTCCTGATTTGATAGGAGCCAATAATGCACACATAGTTACTGCTGGATAAGTTTTAAATCTGACAGAACATATGTGCTAGAAAAGAAAGAACGGTTCTATTATGTAATTGTTTGTTCATCCTGTTTTATTAAAAAGCTGTGTCATCCAACCACTAAGAAAATGAAACAGATAAAAGTGATCAGCCATTAAACTCTGGGGGAACCAGACTCTCAGTTCCTTGACTTTCTGCATCCCTTTGTGCATGTTTCAAAAGAAAAGGAAAAACAGCTCTGCTCTTTAAGAGATACTTTTTGTGTGAGGAATCTTAATCACCTTGACCTACTTGTTATATTAGTATAGAGTATTAGTATAGGAAAACGACAAAAAATGTCACTTCTCCCCATATTAGAGATTTTAGTTACAGGCTTTTATTAACAGAAAAACCTCCACCCAATTTAGGGCTATTTATAGACAAGCCCTCAAGAAAACTAGTGTGGGCTCAAATGTCACTTTTCTGGTAAAATGTTATATTCAGTGTCCTAGTTGACTGCATTACATGGAAGCTAGGATGCTGTTCTACAGATTTTTGGGAGGAAAAAAAAGGTCACTTAGACTTAAGAGCAGACTTGCGAAAATTTTCTTGCATTAGACATTAATAGTATTTAGTCGATACATACAATTTAGAGACATACTTAAAAACATTTTATAGAGCTGAAGCACTAATAACTCTAAAATAAAGTTGCTTGTCAGATTAGATTTCTGTTAGATGAAGTTTGATTAGGATACATTAATTTTGCTGAGTTTGACTTTTGCCTATCATACCAGGGTTCTTAGGGAAATTCTCAAGCATTAACACTTTCTATTTTCAAGGTCAGAGAGTCTCATAAAACAAAATAAGTTCCTGTTTTCATAACCCTTATCTGGCAAGACAATGTGATCAAAGTATGTAGAAAGTATGTAGTATCATACAATCACACGTATTATAAAAACTACATCGGACTTATATGCCATTTGCAAGTACCCTGCAGTAAAAGTATGGCAGTTTATTCATGGATGCAAAATTGGCTCAATATATTTTTGTGCCTTATAATTTTGCAAGCTCATTAGAAAGCTACATTGGTAAAGACCATGGTATCAGAACATCTTAACCCTTCAAATATTTTTATGCAGTTTATGCAGAAGAAACATTTTCTTCCATGTCAAAAGCTATCACCCCTTACTGTTTATCCAACCCATCTTCAGTGTGCTAGCGTCTTATATTTTCCATTATTTGCTCCCTCACATTTGCTGAAAACTTTCATGCAGTTATTATATTCACAACCAAAGATTAAAAGATTAGGGCAAACTCTCTACAAAAAAAGGCTGGGCTACATAGCTGAATAATAGAAGATGGTGACTGCATCTCCTCTCACCATATTTCCTCCCTACTTTTAGAAAGATGTTACAAGCTCACATTTTTTTGCCCCTTTTATGGCATATATTTTTGAAATACTTCACTTTTCTGTCTGTGATCTTTTAAATAAAAAGAAGTGTTTACACAGCTTTATGTATGACTAATTAGCATATATTAACCAGTACAAAAGATGTATACTTTCAGCCAAAATTTCTTTTGTAAACCTTATTTGACTGAGTAAAGAAGGACTTAATGATTAATTATGACTGCAAAAGCACTACAGTTGGTTTCACTTATTATTTTAATAATTCAAATATTTGTGTGTATGTTATTCCAAGCTTTTTAGATACCTTCTAAAAAGAAATTCTGTTACAAATAAACCATCACGTCAAATTACATTCAACAACAGTAATTTTGCTACTAACAAGATTCAAGTCAATACTAAAGATTAGTCAACATTGAGATCTCATCGGCAATTTTCATTATTACTTTAGAGGAGGAAGCTGAGGTCATTCTTAAAGAAAGTTCAGTGGTACTATTGAAACTAGCACCAGAAAAAGAAAAGAAACTTCTTGAAGAACTGCTTAATGGCAACTGAAATTTGTACTTCTATTTCAGACATTTATGGTAATGGAATCATCTCCAAAACCTACAATTCATATCTAATCACACACTGTTCTCCAATAATGTGGTAACAATTACCTAAGTGCTTCATCCAGCTATATGTTTTCCCTGTCTTCACATTTGTTTGCAACTCTTTATTTTCAGCCAAGGGTTCAGAACTGCTATGACACTGGCATAAAGCAGCAGAATAAAGAGCAAAAACCTATTGGCACAATGCCTTTCCTACTAAGTGGCAACTAATGTTCCCCCTTTCCTTCATTAATTTCTTTTCCTTTTTTTTTTTTCTTTGAAAAACTAACTCTTCAGTAAATCATCTTTCCCAACATACAACAAAAACAATGTCCGAACCCGCTGAAAGTTTTTGTGACTATTTGTTATTCTAGCCTGTTTGCAGAGTTTAACACATTTTTGACATTTCCTCAAGGACATACAGTCTACCCCACAAAAACAGGGTATAGGGAATCCCTGAAACTTAATGACTGTTTAACTTTAAAGAAATGTGACCAACTTCCGTTAAGTGCATCAGCTTTCAGTTTCAAGTCAAAATCCAAATCAATATTGCAAAGGACTTCTATTTAAGCCTATAATCAATGCTTGCCCATGATGAATAAACATCAATTATTAATAATGGATGTGGTTTTGGTTATTTTACTTATGTCTGCTTTCAGAGTACTATAAAGGATTGTTCCTGCCAAGTGCATCCATTGCAGAAGCATCCCAGCTCTGAACATAAGAAAAAAAAAAGAGTAGAAATTACTGACAGATAATGTTTACTAGATACACATACCTGTGGCTGGGATCTAAATATTTACCTAAACTCCTAGGTATCTTATGTTAAATCTGAACATTACAGTCACTGAATGCCTTTACCATGAGAGAGAGGGACCAACATATGAACAGAGCACAGAAAGCTGTAAAGAAGCATGGCTTCATTTGCCTCGGTGACTACCTCTACGTAGAAGGGGAGTGCCTGCTTACTGATTTTGAGCCTTCGCATTGCTTTGCTGTGCCATGATGTCAGGGACTTTTGATCTGATCACTTAACAAATCAGCATGGAAAACTTGCCACCTAGGTCAGCCAGGAAGGGAGGGATAATACTATGCTATATCCCAAAAGGAAACTTTGGCATCAGCTTGTTTTCTGTAGTCCAGATCTCACCACACCCACAAAACTCATCAGGTCTGCACAGTAAAACAGGAATAGGAATGGAATTAATCTCATTTAGCCATCAATGTGTTAGGCATCTTTTCTTAGTATGTAATTTAAACTCCTTTCAAAGAAAAAGGAGAGAGAAACATCCAAAAGTGACTTAACTCACTTTTGTTGGTCACTCACATTAACATGGCATAAATTATTCCCACAAAGGTCTAATTTGTCCCTTAAATGAGAAAAGAATTCATAAAGGGGGGGACTATAAAAGAGTGGCAAACTTCAAAATTGTTAAATCTACAAGACAATATCCTTTGTTGTAAGAAGAATTGAGACTTTGATACATAAAAGGAAACTAATTTACTGTATTATTATTGAAATAGTTTTCAGAATATTTTAAAGATTAAAATCAGCCTTAGAGTTTTAAAATGCAGATGGATCCAGATGAGTTTCCAGTTTTTCCTCCCTGACAGTCTGTCACAGCATCCTGCCTGTAATTTCTCTCCTTTTGCCTCCAACACTCTTCCAATGTGCTTATCCTCTGGTCTTTTGAGTCTATTCAAATGGACCATCCTTTCATCTTGTATTGGTTGTGCGCTGGTAAATGAATCAATGGGAGGTAGAAAAGTTACCTGCCTTCAGTTCAGTGAGCTGGTTGTAGGTCCAAGCCAAGGGCACTGTAGAAATGCGATTCCAGAAAAGTTGCAGAAAGTTCAGAGCATAGTTGGGTTTGGAAGTGACCTTTGAAGATTCTACCCAGTCTCTTTGTCCTTTGAAGCTGCACGTTCTCAGGAGGACAACGTGTGTCAGAAAGACAAAGGACATATTCCTAATAAAAACATTCTGTTGCAAATCTTTGAGATTTCCAAAGAGAGGTCCTACAGAGCTTAAATGATGTGCAATTGTATTTTTTATTTTTTTCTTTTTAATTCACTGTAATTGTCCTGAAAAATATAGCTAATGGTTTTCTGCTGACCTGCTGAAAAGTCAAAGTTCTGCAGCCTGTCAAGTATCACAAGCCTTATCAAGTACCCGAAGAATCTAAATAAAAATTTATTCAACCAGGATGTTTGATTTTTAGATAGTGAAATCCTTTCCAAGTTTTGGATTTGTATTCACACAAACAAAAATAGTTAGATCATACCGCAGTAACCTGTTGGAAATCCAGAAAAAAAGTAAAAGAGATTCATAGTGCTCTGATAAATCTGTTATTCTTAGATCACAGATAAATCAATTTTAACTCCTTTTGGCCAGACTTTCTCCTGAATTTCTCCATAATCCTGAACAACACCATGGCTGCTCATATAAAACAACATGTTTCATAGGGTCAAGAAAACACCCTTCATGATTCACCTCGCACTTGATTCAACGAAAAATCCAGCTTACTTAAACTCCAGACAAATAGCATGGGACTTTGGTTGAATTTAGGTGTCTTCTTCACAACACTGCTGGACTATCAAGTACCTTATCACACCAAGTATCCTCCTTGCTGAAATATTTTTTAAATTTCTAATAATAAGTATGTGCATTTTTAGACACTTTTCATATGGAAATGTATGGACTAATATATGTACTTACTTCAGGTCTACTGCAGTGTTGAACTATGTATATGCCCATTTCATACAAGTAACACCTCAGAGTAACACAGTCTAATAGAACACTTTAAAAACACATTTGGCATTCATTCAATGTTATTATAGAGAAGAAGGTGGAGCCCACTTCTATAATGGTTCTAGAGGAAGGCACTTAAACTCACGACCATTTTCATCCTGATAGAAAATAATTTTTATTTCTCTTATTGAAGTAGAGTTGTAACAGAGCCATAGTTCTGAGGTCAAAAGAACAACAAACATTAGGAAGATTCAGCTAACCAGCTCAGGTAGTAGTGATCTTTTTTCTACAGTATTTATAGACATTAACTTAGAATTTTAAAAAGACTCATACACACACACACACAAGAACAAAACCAAACTAAACCAACAGCTAGGGGAACACCAGTTGATCTGAGTCCCTTACCTATTTGAGCTAACTCAGATGACTGGGAAACACTTGGAAATATGGTCAGTCACTAACTAGAAAATTGCTGATGCTCTAATTTTTTTCAATTAACATCGCTTTGTTATGTGGTTTCTTTTGGTAAGATTGCATGAACATGTTATACCTATCTTTTATATGAGAAACATGCAGTTTTGAAGTTTTTTTCAGAGTCCTCTTTCCCAACGAATGCTGTCACCAAAAATTTCTTAAAGTTTTCTTAAAGTCATGCAAATAATTAATTTTAATCTGAGTATGGCAAAATTTTATCTAGAAAATTAAGTCTTCTCTGGAATAAATCAGTATTTAAGGTTTTATAATACTTCATAGTTTACTGGGTTTTTTTGGGTTTTTTTTAAGTGTTTTGATTGGTCTTCAGGAGTTTTGTTTGTTTATATTTCTATTTTGTTTTACTCTTTTTTTGCTACACAACAGAACTTTGTTATTCTTTCATGGTTGTTTAGGTTCCTCAGCTTTCAATTATTTTTTAATATTTTCATCTTGCTTTTGATGTCATTCCTTTAACAGTCCCTGTTTTCTAAGAGGTAAACTCAGTGTTTCTGAAGAATTTTGACTCAGGCTTCCTGCTCCAGGGACATAGATAACTTTTTTCTGAAGGCATACCACGGCATCAATCTGTATTCATTGCTGTGCCTCACTGATGTCATGGATTTGGAGTAGAACTGATTGATTTTTATTATTGGATTTCTTAACATAATTTAAAGTTCTAAATCCTATACTCTGAAATACATCCTTTCTGATACATACACTTTTCTTTGATACTTTGAAATGACCCATACATTAATAATAAACCTTTTTCTTTGAGGCTGTTAATGAAAAAAAAAAAAATTAAAAGCTGGCTCATTGAGCTCTGCTTTTTGTTTTGTAAGAGAATTCGAAACTGTATTCTTTATATTCTTTATTAATACAGCCATAACCCAAAATGGATTTCTTCTTTAAGTGCTTTGATATTAATGACCTCAATTACATCATGACTAAAAGCTAATAGAACTTTTGGAAGTGTATGGCTTGCTAACCCAGTTGCACCTATGCTTTATGAAGTCATAAACTGAGCAAAAAAGGAGCAGTATTACTGTTCTACTCTTCTTCAATATCAACCAGACATGCAGTAGCAGAGAATAACTTGTTTTCCTCTATCTGTCATAATTGTTTCCGTGGTTGTTTCTGTCCTGCTGCTTGGGAAGACATCCTATCTTCCTTTTGACCAGTCACGTACACAGCCCATTTCTTGTCCAATAGCCACAATGACATACTTAGAGTTCGATTTTACAGTCATCCTGTGTTCAGCTATGAGTGCTGTTTTTTCCCTTACCAGCAGTATTCTGGAAAGGGCTATAGTTCTTTTTCTTTCCTCATCTTTAATCCTTAGCAATAATGATAGCAATAGTAACTGTTAATAGTACACTGTGACCAATCTTGGTGGTTAAGAGTATTTTACTCAAATTTGATAAGTAAAAGTTCTACAGAAGAAAAAAAACACTAATCAAGCCAACCCCTCCCCCATGTAGTATAAGTGCTACTTCATGCAAGAATTTCACAAGCATGGAATAGATTCTTCACTCAACTTCCTTGAAATATATGTTTTTGCACATAATCATGTCTTGTCATCATTGTGCTAAAGGATTTGAACAAGAAAACATAGTTAATTCCTCTTAGAGATGAATCCCTTCCTCTTTCTGGCTTTAGTTATATCTCATTTAGGGTTTAGAAGAGGATTATTCTATGCATGCTGTCTTCAAAGTCAAGGAAAAAACCCCAATAAAGTAAGATGATCCACTAATTTATTTAAACTAAAAGGAGGAAAGCATAATCAGTGCTTTAGGAGCATGAGTTTTTTCACTGCATTAGTTGTCTAGCTTGATGAAGTACCAGACCTAGGCCCCATTTGTCTACACTGTGAAGTGAAACATTTTCGTTGTGTTTAAGGAAAAAGTCGACCATAGATTTCCCTTGTGGAGAAGATCAGTTTTCAATAAAAGCTGAGTAATCTGTATTTATTGGCTATGGTATTCACCTACTTAAGCTTCTTTGGAATATAGAATTAACCATAATCAAGATAAAGCACCAGTTAATTTATCCAGGAGATAGTCATCTCTAAAGCAGTTTCTTCACAATCTTCGCCTGCTACACTGACCTTTGTAGAGGATATAGTTAATCCTCTAGCATAACCAAGAGTATCAGCTAATATCCTCACAACAGTCTTGTGTTTAAAACTCTCTTCTTTCCCTGAAATATATGTAGATAGATAAATATGCATTTAAACTAACAATGACTTCATAATTTTTCAGTGACTTTGGTAAAAGGGAAGTCTTTCAGTTTGCAACGTAAATTGCAGAGCATGTCCGCTCACAACAGGTGTGTTGAAATTTTCTATCCCTTTCAAAGATAGGCTTGGTTAAAGGGTACTCTCTTTTATGCACAAAGCATCTCTTTGAATCTCTGTTTCGCTAATCAATACTGTCAAAAACATTTGGTGACTAAGTACTTCAGCTTCTGAGTATTTGACTTGGTCTCATACTCAGAAGATGGAGGCTCCCTCTTTTCTAAGATGCAAGCCTTCCTTCTCTGGGAATTGAAAGTATTAGGAGTGTGAAGTATATTCTTCCAAGTTTAGCTTCTTAGAAGCTAAGTATTTAGTTCGAAGCAGTCATCCAGCTCCCTCTGTAGCTGGCAGGAAGAGATAAGTGTAAGCTAAAGCCGTGATATGAAAGCTGGAAAAATACAAAATCTAATTAATGGAGCTTTGCAAGTGACATAACGAAGAACCTATGAGTGTGATTGACAATCTGACAGAAAATAGACTAAGAAGCAAGATGTCTTTAGCCCATCAAAAATCTATAAATGTGTACTCAAATACCTCACTCAAACACCACCTACTATTGTAAGTAGGAAGATGCACAGAACCAGCAATGTGTGCAGATGATCTTTAAAGATACAGAGCATGAAATAAACACACACTTGGCTACTAATTGCTACTCTTTCTGTGTATATGGATAAAGCAATATTGACAAATTAAAAGCATGTCCAGATTGATAATCAATTGGAAAACCTATGCTACATAGAGGTGAATTATTACAGTGAAGTTCTTAGAGATGAAAGACCTGGCGTACCCAGAAAGCCCCTTTGTGCCAGAGAGCTGAGAGCGGTCCATGGAAGAAAACAGCTGAGGGTCAGCAGAACAGAGACAAAGGACAGAACATCCAATAAAGAAACCCAAAACATCTTACAAAGCTCGTTCATCCATAATAGCTGGTAAAATTACTCTTTGCAAGTGATGGTCTCCCACTGATTACAGAACAAGACTTAATTTACCACTTTCAATTAGAATATTCACTTTTAGTGAGTTGAGTGCAACCCATTCCAAATGCACTGGAGGGAGCGAACCTTGGATGTCAGTAGAATTTGCATTTATGTCAGCAAAGCTCTGACATTAACCATGCAACTGAAGAAACATCTTTGAAACTGAAATCAACATTCAAGTCTGGCACAGGAACCTCTAATTAACATAATTCATGCTGCAGGACAGATACCTGGACCTTCAGTCGCTAGCCATCTACAGGTGGTGGTAGATATGCAGCAAAAAATTGTGCTTCGAAGAAAACGAGATACTTCTTTTGACATTTTGGTCACCTGTGCTGTACTATATGGAATTTACACCAGAGGTGAATTCATTATTCAGTCTTTCAGTGATTCCTGCATAAAATCAAAAGAGAAGGAAAGAAAAAGAGTGTTATAACTTGTCTTTTGTGAATATTAGGCATTTAATAGATATCATATATTTATCAGACAGAAAATAATTTGACTTTTTACTCTGTGATAGAATGCATTCTGACTTTCACAGACTTGTTTAACTAGTGCATTTCCTTAATTACCTTTCAGTTCACTAACACCTCAGTCATCCCAAAGCTGGTCCATCTGCTCTCCCCTATGTTACTTGTGAGATGGAATAATTTGTTTCAAATAGGACTGCAGAGTAAATCATTTGTTGGACTTGAAGGTCAAATCTTAAAATCTCTGAAAAAATTTAAATTAAATGAAGGTAAGTTCTTATTATTTGGATACTCAGTGTATTTCAAGACTTAATAAAAAAAATAAAAATTTCCCATCATTATCAGGATGATTTATTCAGTGTCTTTTGCTTTTTTCATTTAACAAATACAGACTCTACAGGCTTTCAGGTGTCAGGGAAGAAACAACAATGTTGTTCAATAGCACCACAAAACTATACCAAAACTGAACGTATTTTGATATAAAAAGCAACAGCAAAATCAATGCTTATATTGCCAGGATAATGTATTTTATAAGGTATAATATAAGCCGTAAAAGGAATTGGTTTGTGTCTCATCTTTTGACATGTCCCTTAATTTAAAAAAAAAGGCAAGGAATAAAGTTAAGAGACATTATTACCACCATATTTCCATTAGTTTTCTTAAAAACCTTTCATTCTTGAATCTATTCTCTACTGTGTTACTCCTGTTTTAGAATGGTGTATTCTCACATGATAAGCAGAGTTATTCAGTAGTAAAATACAAGGGCATCTGACTTACTTACCTCTGGACAGCTCACAAAACAGACAAGTTCCAATACATGCCAACAGTGTAATTCCTGACAGATTTCTCTGGTGTGTGAGTTTGACTTGTCCTTTGAAACCTGCTAGTAGGGAACAGGGAAATGGAGCAAAACAAACCAAAAAAATATTCCTTTTGATACCTTAAAACTTTTTGGATTTTTAAACTTTTGTGAACTTCAGAAGTAGCTGTGTAGTAAATGCAGTACTTTATAATATAGCTGTATAATATGCCAGCCTTTAGCACAGCAGTTTACACATACCCAACCCTATTACCCCATTTCATATCAAAACCCTCTAAGTTCTTCTAGTGTGTTTAGACTTCTTTTCAAAGTCGAATTGTAGAAAAACACCTCTTAAACACCTTAAGAACATTGCACCCTAGGGTTGAACAACAAGATACCATGACAGACAAAAGCAGCCTTCAAGCCCAGAACTTTGGAGGAGCTCCAAGGACTGTACGTGCTGTGAAGAAGACGAAGATAAGGAAGAAGGGGTCCCAAAGACCCCAGACTCAGTTCCTGAAGGGGCGTGTCAGGGGGCAGAACTGGGCAGAACAGGGGGGTGGATAAATCTGAGATTGGATGGATCATATTATAAAACTGTAGAACCACTGCCTGGGTGAGTGCACATCGTGTGTATTTCCCTAGGCCTGAGGGCCTGATTAAATGACATGTTCTTTTTATCTTATATACTAAATTGGTCTGGAGTTTTTTCCTTCATGATCTCTTTAGGTTACACTTTAAATTATAAGATGAAAAAGTATGGGTTTTTAAATAGACAAAATTATACTGATGAGGAATAATGATTCACACACTTGTCTTTAAACTGAACTCTGTTAGATGACATAGAGATGGGATGTTGGTTATCTTACAGATGAGTTTTGTTTTGGGGGAGTTCCTATTTTTCTGCAGTGTTCAGGCAAAAAGTGACTAATCTGAGTGACTATCTCAGATTTAGATACACATTTTATATATATATATATATAGCTACATGATATCCAGCCCACTCCAAAACATTTATATATAACTTTCTTTTTACTAGTATCCATGTTACTTTCCAGCTATAAAGAGGAAACAATGTGAAATGAATATTGTTATTTTAGATGATCAAAGACTCTTCTTCATAAACATGAAAGATCACATAGGCATGATGGTGGGCAGCAAATCCTCAATACTTCAGTCAGAAAAAGAAGTCACTGCCCCAGCCCTGGGGCTGTGGGCAGTGGTGGTCCAGCTCCATGGGACAGGAGTCGTCCAGAACTAGGAGTCAGTGAGGACACTCTCTGTGTTTCACAAACAAGGGACATTGCCAAGGAGTTTGATGAACTCAGTCAGGTTACATTCAGCTAGGGTGAAGGGCAAAGGGGAGGATATGTTCAGTATTAATCTTCTTGAGAAAATTCACACAGAAATCACACACAAACAGCATTTACTTCTTTACAGAATCTCTTTTGTGTTATGTTGCTAGACTTTTTTTTTTTTTTTGCCACTTATGGTAGTGTGCATATGGTGACCATTCCCTGCAGGATTGCAAGAGTCTTAAACATACATTAAATTTTAAGCCCTGAACTACTTTGAAGTGTCCTTTCAAGTGACAACAGCATGGAACACTAGTGAAGGAAAGCAAAAGAGCTCAAGGTAAGGGTTGATACCTTTCTAAAACTGGAAAATACAAGAATTCACAGAGCTGAAGCTTGTTTTTTTGATTTCACCAGGGAGCAAGTTCATAACTTTTCCAACCTGACACTTCACACTGCCAGAACTGGCACATGGGCTTTCTTAGAAGTATCAAAAAGAGAGAGGAAGAGAAAAAAATAATAAAGCTTTTAGTTAGTAGGTGCCCTTTGACCTGAGTGGTTCGCAAAGGAAACTTAAGGTTGTTCTGGTTAGGAAAAACTGGTAATGGAGCTTTTCTTCCTCACAAAGAATTCCTAAGGAGCTATTCTCTGAACGCAGTAGAAAACACACAGGAGAAACATGGATTAAGAGTATGAGCAAAGAGACCTTCAGAAAATATTTCCTTCCTAAATTAGCTGTTATACACATTGGATGTTTCACTGATGAGAAAAGAAAGTTCAAATATGTTTCCAGGATGCATAAGAATCTGAAATTTTTTTTCATTATCCTAAAACCCAGAAAAAATTTGAATCAGTCAAAAGGAAAAACAAAACAATGCAAAAAGACAGAAAAATATTCATTTAAATAAAATTTTATATCTTAAAAAAAAAGGAGACTGTTCTTACCATTTATCTTTATATATATAACTGTAGCACTTACTTGGTTCATTATTTTTAGTGTCCCATTATAGACAAGGCAGAGGCAAAGCATGACATTTATATTGTCTTTGCAATTTACTTTAGGGTACTCAAGGGTCATTGTACCCTCTGTTATGGGAGCAGGATGGATTCTGCCCGCTTTGCCTCCTCTAAAGCAAATCAGCCACTTCATGTCCAAACTGCAGTAGACCATGGGCACATAGGCCTAACTTGGTAAATACTTGCCTATATGCTGCACAAGCAATATTTTCTGCTCTGCACCTACAGCACAAATCTGTTGCATCTCCTCACAATGGCATTGCCTTGCCCATCCTGTAAGACAGATGGTGATGCCTAGAGCTTGTGCTGAATGCAGAGCAGCTCCATATGAGCCTTCTCCCATGCTAGAGATTTGGGGAGCTGGAGCAGGTGACAGATGGGCCCAGCTCTATGGCTGGGTGAGGTGGACATTAGAGACTCAGAGGCTTTCATCTCAGTGAGATTTTCAGGTACTCCAGAGACATCCCAGGAGCAATCTTGTGTGCACATAATGGGCATGTGGGCAGTGAAACGGGCAACAGGGAGAAATTCAAAATAAAATGTGACACCCTAGTATAGCACTAAACTTCTGTGACTTGAAAGTTAGATTTTACATGGAAAACACTGTGTCTTGACTATGAAGTCACCTATCTATTAATAAGTAAAAAGGA
Organism: Myiotriccus ornatus; assembly: GCA_036023395.1. Taxonomy (NCBI): domain Eukaryota; kingdom Metazoa; phylum Chordata; class Aves; order Passeriformes; family Tyrannidae; genus Myiotriccus; species Myiotriccus ornatus. The sequence goes on along the minus strand of JAYRBT010000042.1, from coordinate 31,390,391 downwards.
AGTACCTTTATAACAATTTTGGTGTTATTTCTGTAACACTTCTGAGGAAGTAATATCTTGCCTCCAGAACAAAGAATCTTCAATCTAATATGATTGGCATGGTGGTATTCAGTCAAAGTTTGTACATTATGATCTTGGAGGTCTTTTCCAATTGCTATGATTCTATGACTGTACTACAGTACATAGTACTATATGAATACTAGTACACCGGACTTCATTGTTTCTTTCTGTGTCCTGATTCACTTCTGTATATTTCAATTTAAATTAAATTCTTTAACAATGTAACTTTACACAGTGTATTTTTCCATGTATATACATATGCACTAACAAATAATTTAAGGGCTGAGACCAATGGTTTGAGGTTCAACAAGTTCAAGTGCCAGGTCCTACACTCTGGCCATGATAAACCCATGTAGCACTACAGGCTAAAGGGCAGATTGGCTGGAAAGCTGCCCAGTGGAAAAGGACCTGGGGGTACTGGTCAACAGCAGCTGAACATCAGCCAGCAGTGTGCCCAGGTGGCCAAGAAGGCCAATGGCATCCTGGACTGTGTCAGAAATAGTGTGGTCAGAAGGACCAGGAAGTGACTCTTCCCCCTGAAACTAGTGAGGTCACACCCTGAGTGCTGTGTCCAGTTCCAGGTTACTCAGTTCAAGAAGGACACTGAGGTGATGAAGTGTATCCAGAGAAGGGCAATAAGGCTGGTGAAGGGACTTGAGCACAAGTCCTGTGAGGAGCTGCTGAGGGAGCTGGGGTTGTTTAGCCTGGAGAAAAGGAGACTCAGGGGAGACCTTGTCAGTCTCTACAACTACCTGAAATGAGGCTGTAGCCAGGTGGGGGTCTACGTCTTCTCCCAGGTAACTAGCAACAGGATGAGAGGACATAGCCTCAAGTTGTGCCAGGGGAGGTTTTGATGGGACTTTAGGAGGAATTTCTTCACAGAAAGGGTGATTAGACATTGGAATGGGCTGCCCAGGGAGGTGGTGGAGTCATCATCCCTGGAGGTGTTTGAGGAAGGCTGGATGTGGTACTTAGAGCCTTGGTCTAATTGACATGGTGATGTTGGGTCATGGGTTGGACTCAATGATCTCAGAGGTCTTTTCCAATTTAATTGATTCTGTGAAGGACATTTAAATCTGTGGTATCTATAAGGAAACTGACATTCAAATACGAAGTCCTTGTGATTCAAATTAAATTTTATATTAATCTTTCAAGAGAGTGAAACATGTCAGCGTTGTCTTTTACATCTGTTGTATGCCACTGCTCACATCACATATTAAGATCTTCTGTGCAATGGCAGATGACACATTTTGTTGGGTTTTTTTTTAGTTTTGTCTTTGATATCTTGGTTTCCACACCAGGAACCACAATCTGGTAAACATACTGTGGCATACTATAGATTCATAATGGAATAGAACTTAGCTAATTTCTCATTAACTTTTGTATTTGAGAATCTAAGAAGATGCACCATTTATGTAAAAAAATACAAAATTTGTCATCATTCTCTCTCTGAGTCACAAACTCAGCATAGTGCAACTAAGACTTTTTCCAATTTTTTTCAAAATGGCAACATGAACTTGGTTTTTGGTTTTTTCTTTTTTTTGTTTTCCTCTTTACTGAGAACAGCATGAATACACAGTATTCTAAAAGTGGCCCTAAAAACACTCTTACTTAGACAAGCCAACCAGAATATTGCAACTGCTCCTACTTGATTTGGATAAAGATTTAAAATAATGAGGTTTTGGCTATTTTTTTATTTCCCCTGGAAAATCATAAAACTTAGGTTTTAGGTTTTTAATGGGACAAATTTTTTATAAATAATTTCTACAGCCAGACTAGATCAGCATTTTAAACCAGCAAATTTAATATATATTTTTTTATCTTTATTACAATCTACAAATCTGAAGGATTCTGGAAATGATAAATGTTAGTTATAGAAATTAATTTTGTCAGAAGAATTCTTGAGACTTATCTTTTGAAATGGAGAGGAGAAGAAATAGATACCATATCACATGTAAAGGCCTTGTGCTTCTGTAAGGCTGATAGGTGTCCTCAGCTAGTGTATTACTTTTTAGCTGTGTCATACCTAATGGTCTGATGAGGCAAAACCAGTTTCTTCTTACAGGCCTCTAAATAGAAACCAAATTAGAAAAGGCCAGAGAATTACACGGTCTTTTATCAATCTAGTTTACGCTGCCTTTGTTCCCTATATTTGAATTGCCATCTAATCCATTCCTAAATGCTATATCTTGTTGCTAATATTCTAATCAAGCCAATTCAATGTCAGCCCAACTTGTTCTTGCCTAATCTTATATGCTGCACAACAATAAAACAGTACAGGCAGGTAGATAGGTGGGGCATCTGCTCTGAGGAATGCATCAGATTTGAAACCGTCTCAGAATGTCTTTCAGTTCACACTGTTTTCAGCTTCTCTAATTTTTTGTTCATATAATGTTCCAGATGCCAAACATATGAGACAGAATATGCAAAATGCAACATTAATTCACTGTCAAACTAAAACATTTATAAAATGATTGATGGAGAGATGGTGGAGCAAATGTATTCACATTGAACGAGTTAGCCCAAAGCACAGGACTGTTGATGTGGAATTTAAAGATCCTTCAAATGCTACAAAGGTCATGTTATCAGTGATTTCACCAGCATTTTGAAAGACATGCTGGATGTAGGGGTTCGACCCTGTCTGGATGCCAGGCACCCACCAAAATCACTCCCCCCTGCAACTGGACAGGGGAGAGAAAACATAATTAAATGTTCATGGGTTGAGATAAGGATGGGGGAAGATCACTCACCAAATATTGTCATGGGCAAAACAGATTCAAATTGTGGATATTAATTGAATTTATTATTAACAAAATCAGAGCAGGATAATGAGAAGTAAATAAATCTTAAAAACACCTTTCCCCCAACCCTCCCTCCTTCCCAGCTCTGCCTTCTCCCTCCCAGTGGAGCAGGAAGATGGGGAATGGGGATCACAGTCAGTTTGTCACATGTTGTTTCTGCTGCTGCTCGGAAAGAGGAGCTCTTCCCCTGCTCCCTGAGGGGTCCCTCCCACAGGACACAGTTCTCCATGAACTTCTCCAATGTAAGTCCACTCCACAGGCAACAGTTCCATGAACTGCTGCAGTATGGGTCACTCTTCCACAGGGTGCAGTCCTTAAGGCACAGCCTGCTCCATCGTGGGTCTCCCACAAGGTCACAGTTCTTACCAGGAAACTTGCTCAGGAGTGGACTCCTCACTCCACAGGTCAGCAGGTCCCTGACAGGACTCTGCTCCATCATGGGCCTCCCATGGGGTCACAGCCTCCTTAGGGCATCCACCTGCTCTGGCATGGGGCTCCTTCACAGGCTGCAGGTGGATCTCTGCACTCCTGAGGTCCTCCATGGGCTGCAGGGACACAGCTGCCTCACCATGGTCTGCACCACAGGCTGCAGGGAAACCTCAGCTCTGGTACCTGGAGCACCTCCTCCCCCTCCTTCTCTATTTACCTTGGTGTCTGCAGAGTTTTCGTCTCCCATATCCTTACTCCTCTCTGGCCACAATTACATCTGCACCACAACTTTTTCTTTTGCCTTCTTAAATATGTTATCACAGACGTGTTGCCACCATTTCTGACTGGCCCAGCCTTGGTCAGCAGCACTGTCTTGGAGCCGGCTGACACTGGCTCTGTCAGCCATGGAGGAAGCTTCTAGCAGCTTCTCACAGCCACTCTGCTGTCTGACTACACACCCAGTACACCCAGGTAAGGTATCTTCTATCTTAATCAGACAGTGGAATTGCTTTACACCCACTGTTGCCATCAAGCTTAATATTAACCAAATAAGTTTTGTCAGACAGAGGTCAACAACATGATCTTATATGCGAGGAGGTGAGACTAGATATTCTTATACTGAAAAAACATCCCCTGTAACTTGAACTCATAGCTATATTGCTGAAATAAGTTTATAAATGTCTATGAAAAATTTAGATAGTACAGTGTTGAAATCTCTATGGCTATGAGAAAATTGATAGTTTTTTCTTGAGGAAATCTGAGGAAATGATTTGTATGGTATGCGATAAATAAGATACAGAACCCTACACTGAACAAGAGAAAAAGAACATATTAAATAGCTGTTCATTATCTGAACAGTGCCCTTTTTAGTTCATTGAATCAGGTACAAGACCTATAGGAAAAAAGTTTGTTATGTAATAAGGGCTATGAGAACTAAAAAAAATGCTAATTCTACTAGCCTTAATCGTGCATTATCAGAGCTTTTTGTATTAGATTTGTGAGCCTAATAATGCTCTTCTCAAACTTACCTTTATGCTGTATATAAAATGTAGAACTGGAGTTGATGGTGTAATTTCCTAACAATCACTTTACCGACTGAACACAATAAAGAATCTCTAAATATTTTATTATTCCTTAATAATCTAAGCACAATGTATAAACTTGATTGTCATATTGATTCTTGGTAATTTAATATTTCAGTTAATAATGGACAGGAAAAGCTTAAAATATTCATGCATTAATGCAAAGCAAAATATTACTGTGTTGGTCTGACCAATGCATCGCAACATTTAAAATAAAGTTGAAATCTAGTAATGGATACTCACAGACTTTATTCTTTTATATGAAGCATGACAGAAATAATTCAGTTCTTGCATGTCAGAGATGGATGTAAGCATGGTTTTTATAATTTAGATGATACATTGAATTCTTTCTGATATTTTGTATGTTAGTGATACAAAAATTGATAATGAACATCCATCTACATATATGTGGAGTAGAGTTCCATGTCTACAGAACAGACATTTGATGAAATTTTTAAAAAACCCCAGTAAATTGAAATATAAAACTAGACTATTATGGGGTGCTGTGTTTAAAGATCAGTAGCCAAAGTAAATAAACACATAAACTAATAAATAAACAAATAAAATCCATTAATTGTATTCAATTTTGTCCTGAGTGCTGTTTTTTATGAGAATCCCTGCTGAGTTTTAATATTCTGCTTGATTTTGAATATCATGTCATATTCATTACTGATAGTAATATCTGTATAGGCAATTTTTTTCTTAAGAACTGAATTATTTCTTTATATTTTTTCCCTATGGAATGGAATCCTGCAATTTATTATTCTTTTTGTTTGTTTGTTTTTTATTTCTTAAAGTAATCAAGTCAGGCATCTATTTCAGCAAGAGTTAACATGCTATCTAATCATGCTTATAAGATAAGCAGATGAAAAAATGTAAGATAATCGATTTTAAATCTTAAAGGTTCCTATTGGATGTCATTTTTATATTTTTTTTCTATTATTAGTTCTTGGAATTCTTTAAGTAGAAGGTAATTTAAGTGTATTATTTCCATTACCATATGTAACACTTCACTTTATTGTGCATTTCAGATGTTGCTGACTTTGAAATAAAATATTTAATGAGTATAATGACCACAACTAATATTTCTGCAGAATTATGGAATGTTGCATCTTACCTAGCTCTGACATTATCTTATTGTGTGTCAAATACATAATATTCTGCTTTCCACTAAAGGACCATCTTGAAAGGTAGTAACACGATCTAGGAGAGCACGCTTGTGCAGGGAGGTTGGACTAGAGAGCTCCACTGGTCTCTTCCAGTCTTAGCCATTCTGTGATTCTGTATGATTCTGTTATTATAATGCACATTTTCAAAATAATACTGTATAGGGCACAATATGTGATACTATAATATGATACCATAAGAATGCACTATTTTCCTGTAATGTATTACATTATATCTATATAGATATGAATAAAACTACCAAATATATTACATGCAGTGCATTCATTTATTGCAAAAACCTGAATCAAATAATAGATCTTTGGAGCCCAATATATGAACTTTAATAAGAATATATGACCCTAGAAACCTATAATTATTCCTGAAAAATTTGATCCCCATGTGAAAAAATTAGCTTCTCATTAGTTTACTATTGCAGTACTTCTGCTTTCAAGGTGTTATTGATCTGTAGAACTATGAGAAACTTTATTGATATGGATTTCCACGGCAAAAAAAAAAAATTTTCTCTCTGCTATTATTTCACAAGATCTCTCCCTGCAACTATAGTGCAACTGTGCAGTGATATCTCTCAACTGTGTATTTTGACTCCGCTGACTTTTAAAAGACAGCATAAAAATTTCTATTTTGAACTGTCTCTGGAATTATGCATAACAGAAAAATATTTACTAAATATGAACATTTCAGCTTTAATTTTTTTTTATAAAAGCAGTAAAAACCTGCTAAACAAGAATATTTTTAGTTACCAGTTTTGTTTTTTTAGCACATATATGTTTCCATGTAGAGATATTCCCCTCAAAAACACGCAATAGTTGTGTAGGAGCAGGTTTTCACGACCAAAACCCCACCAATGTCTGTGGCCAAAGTGTAAGAATGCAGTACAGAAGTTCATCTCAGGCAATTAGGTATAATTTCTCCACATGTTATTACATTGAGAATAGCTCATGTAGCAACAAAATATCAGGCAAAATATTTAGATTTATTCAAGCTTTATTACTCCTGACCAGTGCATTCAGAACATTAAATACCCCAGTTAGGTCTACCTATTTATTGAATAAGCTAGGTGCATCTTGTGAAGGTTTCTGGGAGGAAGAAGGAAAGTGGGATTTGGAATAATGAAAAGAAAAATGATTCCTGCATTCACAGGTATTTTCCTAATGGAAAAACAACAAAAAGTTGAATACAAGGAATGAAGCTGTAAAAAGATGAGGCAAGATACCAAAAACATCAAGGACTGTAAGTCAATATTATTTAAAAAAATATATATTTCCAGGCTTATCAAAAATTTCTCTGGTTCAGTTTGTATGCAACCATACAGTTTCAAAAGGCCAAGCTGGTCACTGTTACAAATTATGAGAACTATGGCAGATAAGAACACTTCTCTGCTCAGCTGTATATCAGGGATAAACCTGCTGTCATTTACCACTGGAGTATGGTTTTTCCATACTATTATCCCATGTTATCAGCCCTAAATATAATTACATATACTGTGCAGCTCACTATGAAAACTGCTGCATCCTGAGTAACTTAACACTCTCTTGTGCTGATGAATGTGTGAAAATGGTTTGTTACTTGTTGAGGTCTAGGAAACAGGACATACTGTATTCTGATGGTTATTCTGAGCTCTCTCTTCACTGCAGTTGAATGTTGGCATAAAAAAAAAAAAGGTATTTCCCAAAAGCAAACATAAATCACAACTGCTACTGATTATTTCGTGAAGGTTCTTTCCTGTCTCAGCTAACAGCTGTGAGGATGCTTGTACACTTTGATCCAAGATTTGCATACTAGATATTGTTATCATCAAAGGGATCATGGTGTGATGATGTATGCAACTTTACATTTGAAACTCTCTCTGTGATGTTTCTCAGATTCAGACAGTTCTGCTAGATTTTTCTGTCCTCCCCAATCTAAACAGGAGGTCTGTTTTACTACTTTTAATCTAAATTTATTGACTATTCAATAACTTCAAAAATGTTAATAGTTTTGGTTTTTTTTCTGGGATAAAAAAGAAGCTTTCAATGACTATGCTGGCACTTAATCCATAATCTAAAGTGAAAGAAATATTCTAATTTGCTGGGGTGGCCAAGATCCAAATCTCAATATGTAGCTTATGTGTTCTTTGAATTATATAAACATGTAAATTCATAACTTCATGTGTTAGATGAATGAGAATAATGCATGATTATCATTGCATTTCAGATGAGAGGGGCACTCCACTCCTTGTCTGTTATTCATCCCACTGCTAACTCCCAAATCCAGAGTGCTGAGGAATACTGTGCCATTCATTACTATGGAATAGTACTTAAATGTTGACTTCCTAATGAAAATACAAAGTTTTCAAAATGCCAAATCTCAGCGTTCTTATTCCCAGTGAATAATCTGCCATCAATCACAGAATTTCTGATGGACACTTTCTATAGTAAGGTACTATTTGGTAAAGTCAACATTTACATTGTTCATAAGAATTTACCAGAGATTCCCATTGTGTTATATAGAAGAAAACAATGTAGTTTTAAGTGTGGTACACTTTGAGTGTTTTTCCAAATGTAAGATTATATGAAGTTTGCAATTTTCCAACCTTAGCTAGAGGTGAAAAACATTTTTGCACAGGCAGTAATGCTCTTCATAGAAAGGATTATATGTCTGCATAAATCTTTGTAAAAGCCCATTAGTGGTATTTTCAGGAAAAATCTAAGTAGGAAAGCACCTAGAGTAAGTGGAAGCATTAGTCCAGTTATGTCTAAAAATTATTCTATTGATCATGAGCCAAAACTGAGCAACATAATGATGATGCCACCCTATATGGATGAGAATTATTTTTTTCTTGGCAGGCTGTCCAAGAGTTTGCAGAAATAAAGTAATTAATTTTGTTTAATCTTCCTGATGTCATATACATGCCAACATATTTCTCCCTCTTTCTTTTTTTTTTTTTCTTTTAATTGGGGATGAGGAACCAGTGGGACATGCAGTTCTAGGACATTGAACATTTCCTACCTGACACATTGTGATATATACCGTTTTGCCAGAATTTAATATGTAATGCTTATACTGAAGCAAAAAGTTTTGAAAACTTTACTTCAACACTTTGGCAGTTTTGTACAGTGAAGAAGAAAGAGGCCAGGAACTACGTGATATGTGGGATAAAGGACATTATCTTTAGAATTTGTTCTCCATAAAATTATCAACATCTGATTCAGGGGCATTGTTACCTCCCAGATATTTGTGTCACCAGCAAGAGGCAGTCTGACAGGAGACCAAACAACTAAAAGGGCTGGGCACTTGGAATAGGTCAGTGATAAATCGAAGATATTAAATAATGTAGTAGCTACATCTATAAAGAATCAATGTCCAGTGGAATTTATTAGGCAGAACAAAGTCTCTTCCACAAAAAAATCGTTTAGGGACTCTGATTTGAGGAAGTTTTCTACGACTATAGTAAATGAATCTAAAATAATCAATGATGCTGAAACAGACTAAGAGATTCCTGGGACACCAAGGGTGTTTCCTGCACAGTAAAATCACAGCGAGATTATAGACATGTTGGTCTGAAAGCCCCTCTGAAGAGTACGTAATTCACACACTTGATCCATGTCGGACTGTCTCCAGTTCCAGACCAACTCAGCTATGGTTTTGTCTGGCTAAATGGCAAAGTCTCCAAGAATGGAGATCCAGGGCCAGCAGCAGGGCGGGAGGGAGGGAGGTGGCACCCGGGCCTGGACTGCCAGGCCCAGCACAGGGAGTGGGTTCCCGCAGCGTCACCGGGCCCGTGGAGGCACAGCAGTGACACTGGGACCGGGCCGAGGCAGGGCCACCAGCACTGGGATCTGCTGTGGGAATGGGACAAACTGCGTCCGCGGCCAAGGGTCGCTGGGAAAGGGGGTGGCGGAGCTGCTTGGGCTTCCAGAATGTCAGCCTTCTCTCCACTTTATCACAGACCTCTGGGAATGCAAAACTCAAAATTCAGTGAGCAGCCTTACTAGATCAGAGCAGAGAGACATACATGATAACTTCACTGAATCTGCCAGTCATGCTGCTTCTATTGTAGCTCAGCGTGAGGTTTAACTTGTTTGTCATGGAAGTGTATTGTTGAATACAAATTTAAAGTGCATTTGCTGTAATCCCTAGGTCCTATCCATCAAGACTGCTGCCCTGTCAATGATTTCCCCACCTGTACTGATATTCTGAGTTGTTCCGCGCTATCTGTGTTTGAAGGAAGCATGAGGATGTGAACAACAATAACTGTATAAACATTTGCCATTTACAAAGGGGAGAATTTTTCAGTCATTTTAGATGCTATGGGGACTCTTAAATTACACAAATTCCTAAAAAACCTAATAATTAATTTTCCATGAGTGGGAAAACCCAGTTCATTCAGAATCCAAGACCATAGTTTTGACTGAAGCAAAACATAAATTTGAGTTTAAGATAAGTATCAAAGATTCTTTTTCCCTTCATTTGTATCAGAATTGCACTTAGTGAACCTAGAAGCAGCAGCAACGAGCAACAGATGTTGTAAGTCATTGCATATGAGGAAGTGTATTGATCTGCTGGAAGGCAGGAGGGCTCTTCAGAGGGACCTGGACAAGCTGGAGAGATGGTCTGATTACAACAGGATGAGGTTCAACAAGGCCAAGTGCCAGATTCTGCTCTTTGGCCACAACCATCTGTAATCTGCACTTCATAAATTCTTTAGTTATTAGAGAACTCACAACCACATAAATTTCAATAAGAAAATTATAATTATAATTATAATTAAATAATTATAATTAAAATATTAATATTTATGGTTAAGTTAATATAATAAATATTTTCTTAGAGAGCAATTAAATTATTTCTCAAAAATCTAGTTTTCAAAACATCCAAATTGTATAACTTTGTATCTACTTTGCTTTAGTAGCTTTTGCCTTGTTCTTAAAATGTAATAATTCATATTATGACATGTATTTTTCATTTATTAGAAAAAAGTATGCAGAAATTAAATTACATTTATATTATGATTTCTCAAAATACAGTTAATCTTTTTGTGTTTCAATCAGGTATATTGTAAACTACTACAATTATGTCTTATAAATTATAATTGGATTTTTATATGAATATTTCAATACAGTGCTCAAAGATATAAATTTTGCTAAAATAGAAAATCTGAAAAATAGGATACTGTCTGAATTCCAAAGTTTTATCTCTGTATTACAGAATTTTAAACTGCAATCAGGAATCGAACAGGGCATATAATTTCACATATAATGTGATATGAATAGAAAAGTAAATAAGTAATGTGGACAGCAATGCAACAGCAAATGCAGCAAAATGGAGTCCTTCCTTTCCCTTCCCTTCACTTTTCAGCATTGGACTCTCCTGAAGATAAAGCTCAAGAGATTTGCTCTTGAAGTTAATTCCAGGTCAGAGAATCATGTGTTATAGCTACGTTACAATATAGTACTGTGCTCATATTTGGCTCTCATTACTCAGCTTTCCATCTGCATTTTTTTTTTTCCCTATGCTTTCTTCTTCACCATTAAGTGTATCTTCTAGTAACCTAGAAAATGGGGATTTCAAAAATGGATGTTGGGATACTCTTTTGGGATTCAAATAAAGTAGATTCATTGTTCCTCAAGGACAGAATTTACATGTTACTTTATTGATGAACAATTTAAGAGTCTGGTTGGATGCCACCGGGCATCAATTACAATTCTTGCAAGGACCTGGCATGAATTTACTCACGATTAATGAGATGTCAGCAAAGTTGAAAGAAATGTATTGATGTCCAATAGCAAAGTAATCAGACACTTACAAGGCCAGGTAATATGAACATCTTTCACAGAGGTTTCATCTATCTTAAATGTCGTGAACAGATTCACTACACTTACAAAGGGAAAGAAGCGTGCAAGAAGGAAGTACAATACTGGGACCGTTCAATTATTTATTTAAATGACAATATAGTAAATCTATGAAAATGGAAGTGCAACTTTTAAGGTGTGCTTTTGTAGTTGTCTGTGTGTGTACATATATATGTATGCAATAAATATACAAACATATAGAGTTACATCTGTATCAACTTTTTTAGAAAAATGACAACTTTGAAGATTTTTTTTCTCACTTTTCTTTTCTGGATTATGCAGAAAGGAAGTTTTAAGTCTCCAGGCTTTGCATTTTGCACTCTTCTGGTTTTGGATTTTCTTTCCTATGGCAGAACGTAGTGTTGACAAGTGCCTAGGTTTCCTAGGGTGTTATTGAGGAGAAAAAGCAAAACCAAGATAAAACCCATGAAAATCTGGACAGCAATTATTCCAAAATTTCAAGTGCAAATCTGTTTCTGAATTGTATTTTTCTCCAGAATGTAAACCTGTGATTCTGGGCTCTAAAAGGGGCTTTGCTATGTGTAAAAGCGTCAGAGCTTAGATTCTGGAAGCCACGCATAAATTATGTATAAACCTTTTATCTGAGAAAATGAGAAGTTATCAGATTTTTAACCAATAATACAGTGGTAACAATATGCAAGTTTATATGACAACCTAGAATTGAAACTAGGCATTTCAGTTCTATTCAGCCTGAGAGAATCTGGCTCCTCTCCCACAGTAACCTGATCAGAGACATCTGCACGGCAGTCTCCTGCCCTATGACTCCAAGGGATCAGAAGATTCAAGTCACCAGGTTTCTAATTTACTCCTAACTATAAGAATGAGAATTGAACCACTGGCATTCTTCCTATTGCAACTGTCTGACCAAACTCAACTGAGAGAAATTATGCAAGCACTGGTTTGCTGCTACAGCGGATACATTATCCGCTTGGAGGTATTACTACTGTTAAAATTTTGCAAGCAGAGAAACTCGAGCCAAGTATTATCTGCTACGAGCAGATGAGTAAGATTCTAGTAAATTAATGGTTACAATTATTTTTTTATTTAGTTATCATTGCAGCCATATTCTTATAATCGAAACTCATTTCTCAGAGAGAGCCTTTTATTTGCACTAAGTGAGCTAGTTGAAAAAGAAAGTGCCTTTGTTGAAAGAACTCCTTAGAAGCACTCATCTGAAAAATATTGCTCTGTCCTAGAAGACTCTCCAAACAAAACTGAGGCAACAAAAGTGCATAAGTAATTAAGTCCATTCAGATTCATTCTTAACATAAGGACCAAATATATTTGCTATAACGTAATTTCGTTGTGGGCAATGACAATAATAGGAATAGTAAACTGAGAATGTTATTTGAAGTGTTTACAAAAATGAGGGGCAGTTAGAAACTAAAGCAATATCTCTCCATCACTAGTGTTCAAATGAATCAAAAGTGCCCATGTGTCTAAAACTGAAACTCAGTAATGGTGCATGAAAATTTCCTGATGAACTGCAGCTTTTAGTTTCCTGAAATTAAAATGGAAATAAGGAAGAAATCATTTGCATATGCTGGAGCATCAGTTTAAAATGAGTTCTCCAGTCTTCTTTGTCTACTTGATACAATGATCAGTTTTAAAAATCAAATATGTAATTGATTAGACTAGAATATGTATTACATTGTGGAGCATCATGTAAAAATTCTTTGATATTTTGTATTTCTATAATGAAATTTTAACTACTGCCTCAGGATAATAATGAGAATATGATAGTAATTCTCAATAGGATTTTCCTAGCAAACAATTTTTGGTGACATATTAAATTAAACATCTTAACTAAGAACTTGATTGCCCTTAAATTAGCATGGCTTTTTAATTTATAGTAATTTGATACCAATTATGATATATGCTTGATGATTTAGATACATGTTCTACTGTTCTACACTGAAGTTAAATAAATAGATGTTTTTATAACAAATTAGTAATTGGTTATATTTGAATAATAAATATGGAAAGAGATAGCTTTTAAGATAAGGAATATGAATGTATAGTGTTTGATTTTAAAAATGTACACAGAGCAAAATATTCCACATAATCACTTCAAAACTACAGAGAAATGCAAAACATTTAATTTGAAAAAAAAATTATTTCTGCAGTCTTTTTTCCCAGGTATTACTGATAACAAAACTGATGGTACCTCATCTGGACTTTCTTTACTGTTATGGTTAGCTAAGGCTTGGCAGACCAGTGTTCAAATACGTTGTTTTCATGGCCATCCCAAATTTGAGCTCAAAAGGGGAACAAATCCTCATTCTACACAGACTCCTGCAGTCTGGGTGAACATTTACAAAATCCTCTTATGTTCAAAAAACACTGCACATCAAATTGTGCATGCTGTGCAATTGATACCATGCTGGCTATGACCGTTGAAGATGAGTGCAAATATAATCCAGAACTGTGCCCTTTAGTCCTGAATTTAAAATCCTCCCAAGAAGATAATTAACCCTCTCCAACCCAAAACATCCTTGGGCATGCTTTTCCTTAATAATAGTATTGATATTTTAGAACCAAAATCTCCATTATTTTTTGTCTATATGGACAGGTAAAAAAGTGATGAAATACAATGTCCTTAGGCTTCTGGCTGAGAGAAGAAAAACCATCAGCTACAAAGTTATTGTTAATGCAGCTCAGATAACCAGCAGCTGTGGGGAAAAGAAATAAGAGCAGACAGACGTCTGAGCAGGAATTATTGCGTATTGTGAAGAGAATTAAGGGAAATAGCTGGGAAATATATAAATGATGAACAACAAAAAATTTTGAAACCTTCTTCTGCCCACATGTTTCCAGGAATCACTTGCAGAATATATATGATTATATCACAGGAATTAATTAGCCTAATGGACCCAATGGGAAGAAGTAAAAAAGCCCATGATATCAGTGGTACATCTCTGGTTTATTTTATTGAATTTCACACTCTTAAGAGCAAAGCATAAAGATAGAAAATGTATCTCCTGAAATATACAGGGCTCAAAAAGAGCACCAGTCACATGGATAATTGGTGCTGTTAATATGTATGCTACAGATCTTCCATTCTGCTCCTCTAGAAACGTTGAAAAATAAAGATAATTTTGGTCTTTTGGGTGCATTGCTACCAGTGCATTCAGCTAAAAAATAATCATTTCCTCTTCTGTACTGCCTCACTGGATGGCTGAATAAAAACCATTAATGTCCACCCTCCCTCCTCACAAGTCTAAACAACTCATGCCTAAAGAGAGGAATAATCAGAGGAAAAGGACCTTATTTCATAGTGCTACAGCAGAGAGAAGTTACCTGTAATAAATCACATGTATAAAGTTTCTAGTTGTAACTTTGCTAGTCATAATCGGTAATTATTTCTACTAGCCTTGAACTATGAAGTCCATTATCACATGTAAACAACCATTCTTCCTTGTGGATACACATTTTTCCAGTCACTTAGGCTGCAGAGAACTAATGCCATAATTTCACATCCGAAAACACAACAGTAGTAACTTCAGGTTTTCTCTTTCTGCTGTTAGTTTATGGTTAGACTTCACCTGCAGATTTGTGCTTATTCTGTCTTTGAGGGCTTACCACCTGTCTGTTCTGTTTGTGTTTGCAGTAACTGGCACTTCAGGATATATCTCAGACAAACAGAAAAGGTAAATGAGCCAAATGTAATCTCCGGAGCAAAAGGTTCCTGAAAACAGTTAAAATCTCTCCAGCATTTTCAGACAAAGATATGGAGAAGGAAAAGTAGAAGAAAACAAATATTTGTGCTCCTGATATAAATGTTTACTTCTTATTAACATTTCCTGATCCAAGAAAAATGAGCAGCATATTTATTCATACAGTCTGACTAACAAACAAAAATCTCTTGTAAGAAGTGCATCTTTATTTATGTTTCCTCAGATGATTAGGGAACAATACAGGTAATCCAGATTGTTTCTTGGGGCACATGGACTAAGAAAGAACATTTAATACAAGCTACAAATCAACATTCCTTTTCAGCAACACTTTAAAAGGATAGAAAAGCAAAAGCAAGAATCTAGAGCATCACTTTTGGTGGAAATTTTAACAAACTGCCTCATGTTCCTCTCCCATAGAATTTCTACTGTTGTGCCATTGACATATTTTTATCTCTGACACTTCTCCAAACACACTGTGAGAATGAATATAATTTTTAATCTGTTTTTTCACCACATACTTGATGAAAATATCTTTTTCTGTAATTTTAAATGCACCTGTGCAACAACTTCAGCAGTATTAGTTTAAGGGTTGGACTCAATGATCTTAACGTTTTTTTCCAACCTAAATGAATCCATGATTATGCGAACCTCCTAATAGTTGTGAATGTCTGGGCACTGTGTGTGTAACATTAGCAAAAACATTGCTGATA
This sequence comes from Myiotriccus ornatus, assembly GCA_036023395.1. Lineage (NCBI taxonomy): Eukaryota > Metazoa > Chordata > Aves > Passeriformes > Tyrannidae > Myiotriccus > Myiotriccus ornatus. Next base: position 31,374,592 of record JAYRBT010000042.1, on the reverse strand, counting down.
CAAGTGAAGCAACACAAAAATTTGTGCTTTGATAGGTGTTCCATAACTTTGAATTTGAAAGCATTGCCTTCATTTGAAATCTGAAATTTATTAGAGGACTGTTGTAAGTACCAGCAGTTGGCACTTGCAGCAAATACCTTTTATGCAGTTTGTTAACAAATCATAAAACCTAATCCACTTTTTCTACTTGTTCATTGAGTTTTAGAGGAGATGAAAAGTGTCAACTGAAGTTCAGAAATTCTTTGAGACAGAAATTCTATCATTCTATGTGTCTGTAATTCATCAATAACATCTAAATAAATAGCTAGAATTATAATAATTATTAACAATAATTAATAATTTATTTGTTTTAAAAGAGCTGGATGCTCATTCACTAAACCGCCACTTTTCTTGGTGTAGTTTGGGCAAATTAAGTTGAAAAGATCTCCACGGTGTGAAAAATTTTGCCTTTGGTATTTGTTCATGGGTGAAAAGTTCTCATCCAGTTTCCCATTGTGTCATCAAGTTATATTCTGCTTATCCTCAGCTGGTCTGTTGACTGTTTTCAGTGTTTCGGTTTTGATTCTGGCTGTAATAGAAATTTTAATGAGCATTGAAAACATTTTTCTCAATCAATTTTATGTCCTGCTAAGTGACCTATTGAAAGCAGAATTTCTTCATGAGCGTGTGACTTTCTAGGCAACTTTCAGGATTATAGTTTTCACTGAAGAGTGATTGATTCTTTCCTGGCCTTCATCGTTTAGGTGGAATTGGGGAAAGTTTTTCAGCCATTGTCTCCAGTCTGGCCAGCTACTTGAATAATTTTAATTGACTCTCTGGTAAAACTGAACATTGGCAGTAGCCTTAGTATATCCTGCTCTCTTCCTATTGTGTATTATTGCTACCTAGCCACATATTGGAATGTTCTTATGGGATTTGGATTTGCTACACAGTTCTGAAAGATTTCTGGTGTGTGACCAAAATATTCTGTTACCTTTTCTGGTACAAATAGCCTGCTGTAACATTAGAAAAAAGGACCTGATCACTCCTTTTGGTATAGTAGTCCTATCCAAAATTAAATTGGCCTAATTCAGTGAGATTTTTTCCTGAGCGTAAAGATTCAGAAACAAACAAACAAACAAAAAAACCATTCAGGGTCAGGATTTAAAGTCATAAATTAAATGCTGAGTGGATGCTGTCCTAACAGCTGTGAGAAGGAAGGGGAGGGAAGGTCCAATAAATCATAAATTAAGATATTTCAGGCAGGGATAAATAAAGGAAATGCATTTGAAACATATGTGTGTAGTATAAAAAAGTCAGATTTTATTTATTTACTGCTATGATACTCAGTAGGAAAATCACATGCATTCTTCTGGAAAAATATCAGCTATCCCACTTGCCTAATGCATATGCATTATGTACCTTAAGTAAACAACCATCTGACCCAACTGTCTGAATGTAATTTAGCCCCAACAGACTTTCTAGGCACTCTGACACATATTTTCTCCTCTGTTTGATAGAATTCAAGATGACTGTTCTTTTGGTGGTGACCTTTAATTTAAATGTGTCTACCATAGTCATGCTGTTCCATAATCAGTCTATCTTTACAAGCTTACTAGGTATTCTTATTTCCATCTTTGAATAAAATGAGGGGGGGGGAAATAATCTCTTACCATGTCTCTTCATGTTTTTATCATCTGAAATATTACTGTACTTTAAATACCAGGCTGAAAGCAATGGGATTTTGTCACATTAGGAGAACAACAGCTACATATTTAAGATAGAAGATTAAAAAAGCAACAGAACTGGAAAATGTCACAAGATCTTTACCTGTTCCAATACTGTTCATTGACCAGAGTGAAACTTCTTCCTTTGGGGTGCACAAATTATTGGGAAAAGGCATAATGTTTGTTTCTTTCCTTCTTCCTTCATTTTCATTGCACTTATAAATTAATCATTCCATTGTTAGTCTTTAGAATGCATGTGTATAATGCTTCTAAGACTCTGGAAATAATTTTTCAAATTTACAGAAGTTGAATAATACTTCCAAGTCAAAGTAACTTGGTTCTCAAAATCACCACATATGAAGGGTAACCTTCTGGCCCCTGGCCTGGGAAAGCTTTTGTGAAGTTTGTTGGATCAATTTTGCACCATTTAAAAATCTAATTTCAGACAGCAGATGCTCAGTTATTTCTGCAAATGATCCTGTCACTTTTGAAAAGCTTTTCTTAATACACAGTGCGTTATGAAAAACAACCAAACCAAACCAAACCAAACCAAAACACTTCAAACTCATTTTACTTGCAATAAATACACACTTTAATGACCTTTTGGAAATCTATTACACTCTAAACCAAGCCAAACCAATAGGTCTGATTTCCTGCTTGTAGATTTAAATTCTTCCTGTGAAGTATTTTGAGTTTATTTGGTTTGATTGTTTTCACAAACTTACAAAATTTGTGAAACAGAATGGAATATGATAACGTGTCTTTTTAAATTTTACTAGGATGAGAACAGGAACTTGACCTACTTTCTTTATACAACAAGAGATCATATAAGAAATTAGGTTTTCAAGAAGAAGAATTTGCCTTAAATTCCAAGATAATAGATTCCAAGAAAATAAAACTCGAACCTAGATTACAAAATCTGTTGATTTTAGAAGGGAATTGGAAAAGATTATGAGGTTTCTACTACTGGAAGATTTTCCACTGGAAATTAAGTTTTAGTTGAAAAAAACAGTAATACCAAATTTCACTAACTGGTACAGGCTTTTGAGGAAAAAAAAAAAAATCATAGAATGATTCTGTTTTTTAAGTTACGTATTCATGCACAGTGAGGCTTTGAAGAAACTACATAATTTTCACTGAATTTAACCTGCACTTTGAAATACTCTGAAACAATTTACATTAAGGCCTTTTACCTCACTGGGTGGAAAGATATCGATGAAGTCAGGAATGCTTTCTACAAGTAGATTTGCCCTGAACTAACTAAACAGCTGCATTTCAGTGATGTGGTACATGGAGGAAGAATTCTTCATGACAGTGGCTTAAATGCAATTAATTAATTGAAAGTTGTACAGATTTTCTTCAGACTGTACGGAGGTTAATATTGCATTCTGCAACATGGAAGAAGTTCAATATCACAGGTTCACAGAGTAGTTGAGGTTGGAAGGCACCTCTGAAGATTATCTGGTCCAAACTCCTGCTTAGGCCAGAATCACAACCTAGATCAGGTTGTCTAGAAAACTGTGTTAAGTCAGGTCTTGAATACTTTCACAGATGGAGACTCCACAACCTCTCTGAACAACCTGTGTCAGTGGTTGGTCACCTTCACATTATAAAAGTTGTTTCCTTGTGTCTCACTTCGATGAGTCCCTGTCTTTCTCGTACTGGAGAGCCCAGGATTCAATACAGTTATGAATCATGTTATACGTTAAAATAAGGCATGTGGATATAGCAGTTCTTTCCATTCGTCTGATCAGGAAGCACAAAATGTTACATTGGGGGAAATTATGGGAGTATGGTGGACCTTGGAATTAGGATAATTGATTTAGCTGTGAGGTTTGTTATAACAAGGCATGTACCTTCCTGGGTGGCATAAGTTACTGAATCCAGGATGGTAGAATTGTTTGTGTCAATCCTGTTATGGAGAGTGCTAGGCAAGAGTAGAAGACTAAGGACAGATACTGCATTCAGTTATACTAAATCACAGCATGCTACTTTTAGCATAAAAAATTTTGATAATCCTATTCTGAAGAATATTGCTACATTATTTTGTTGTGGTTTTTTTTTTTTTTTTTTTTTTTTTTTTTTTTTTTTTTTTACATAAATGCTACCACTGAGGAAGTATTTGAATAACATTTGTGTAGGAAGTGTTTCACGAGGTGTTTATGAGTCTGAGAGAATATTCATACCACATAGCTTATTACAAGACTTATATTTCCAGTCCCAACTGCTGGATTGTTAGAGAAATACAGTGCTGCATATTGTGGTTTAACTATTCAATTTGACAACTTAAGAAAAAGTAAGTATACTCATATAGGGCAGAAATAACTTCCAGAAAGGCCTCAATTTCAAGACACCCTAGGAAATAGTGTTATAAAATTTCCCGATCTCAAAAATAAATGCAAGTAAGCAGACAGAGAAAAGTCTGGTAGGGGAATTATGACTAAGATCTGAAGCATGAACACATAAACACAGAGTCAGCCTGGTTTTTTATCACCTGATTCAGGTCATTAGCCATAGTATTCTACTGTGTCTTGCTGACCATAAACAACAGTTGAAGGGACTACATTATCTAATGGCTTAATAGAATGTAAACTTTTGTAATCTTATCTGAGAAACTGAAAAGCCTCAATGTTGAATGCAATCAGTATTTTAGAAGCACCTTTCATGAAAAAGGTTGAGTAACACTTGCTGCCTTATCCATTATGTTTGTTTATCATATGCTATCTTAGAGCAAATGCAAAAGCTTTGATTCTCTGGTATACAAAAAAAAAATTCTCCTGTGTCCTTTTCTCTTTCAGTTACACCTTCTTGCCTGCTTTTGGATGTCACAGGCAAGGACCTTGCCGATGGAGTGATTAAATGATGTGCAGTTTGTCCTTAGCAGTGAAGGTGATAATTACAGAGAACAGCATCTGAGGAGTAAGGATGTTCCCCTGGAACAGGTCTCAGAATAAAAATGTCAGCTGTGTGCTGCTCTCAGTAGCACTGGGCTTCTCTTCATTACTGCCCCATCACTCTTCTGAAATTGATTCTATTTCATCCACTTTAATGAAGTTTAACGAAAAATGTCGCTGAAGAATTTCAATGTCTTCTTCTCTTTCAGTAGCTGACTTTCTCCAGAGCATTGAAAATAGCACCTTCTGTTCAACAAAGTAAGCAAAGTGAACCAGTTACCAAAAGTTAAGTTCTAGAGTTTTCTTTTATTAATCAGAATGTTTACAAATATTTTTTTAAATTAATCTTCTTTCACAGTAAAAGCTTTTTTAGTCTACTTTATAATTCTAAGAATGTATCTCATGCTGTATAATATGAAATAACATTTATGGCCTAGTCACATGCTTCACTGAGCATGGAATATTTTATCTTTTCCTGTATTTATTATCTTTGCTCTAGGAGGTAATGTTAGCTGCATGTTAAAAAGGAAAAGTAAAGCTGTGTTAAAAGTAACATTTTTTTCTTTTATTTAGGTTGTTTTTTTGAGCCCTCTATTTCAGAATGAAAGAAATACATTGCAAGAAAATTTCAAACATCCTCAGAAAACTAGGAATTCTGAAGGACTAAATATTAAGTCACAAAAGGGGAATAGCCCCAAAGATTTGACCTGATTTTCTCAAATAAGAATGTTTGTGTACAAACTGTTAGTGTGGTAATTTCTTTCAGACAGAAACTCAATATCTGTGTGAACTACAGCCCAGTCTGCAGGGCAAAGAATTACAAATTGTTCAGTGCAGTGCAAATGCAACAATGCTCAAAGCAAAATCCCTTTAGTAGTTCCCAGTGTTATTCAGCTTATCTGCTACAGTACCATATGCTGGACAAACAACAGTATCCAATGCATCTGTTAAACCATATGCCAATACCAACTATCTCTTCCCAACTCCTTATACAGAATGAATGCTATTATACATAGTAGCTATTACTTGGTGTGATTTTAGTCAATCTCATTTGTGTCACGTAATTTTAAAACTAGAAATGGAAATGCTAAAACTGCTGAAATATCTCAATTTGTTATCCAGCAAAATTAATAAAACACTTCTCATATGGCAATAGCCTTATTATGCCCACACATTTTTATACCATAAACGAGAAAATTGAGAAATAAGAATTAATACATAATTTCAGAACTCATAAACACTTCCTAATGAACTGAAGAACCCTTTAAACCATGTAAGCAAGTTACAGTTTCTCATGCTATATTCACTTCCATCAGGAAACCTTCATTTTGTTTGGCAATAACAATAGTATTTTTTGCAGAGGGGAGACGAGATTTTTTTGTCAGTTTCAAATCATCCTTCCTGGTTTTTTGTTTCCTCTTACTGTTCTTAAAACCCTAGAACTGGGCTTGGTGCTTCATAAAGACATAAATTTTGAAAATTGCAAACAAACATCTTTGTCATTGTGTTTAAATAGTGAAGACAACCAGGACAGACTTATCCTGGAAAACCTTGGTTATCTGGCTGGTGAGAGAAATTTTCAAATCCAAATGTCTCATGTTGATCCTTCATTATCTATATTGGGCTATAGGAAAAAAAAATAGGAAAGAAAAAAAAGAAGAGAAAAATAAAGGCCTCTTGCTCACTGCAAACATGATCTGTCCATTAGACATCTACCTTATCATCTACCTTATAAAATATTTATGATCAGTTCTGTCTTGGGATCTTGAGATTTACTCTCTCCCAGTGATATTTGATAAGAGCTATTGTATCATTTCAGCATTATCTCCAAGGATCACATTGGGATAGCAGTATTTGCACAAATAGAGTTTAAGCTTCTACAAATCATTTTACACCAGATATTCACCACAGAATTGATACAGAACAGAACAAATAAGTCTAACTAAACATAGAAATACACATAAAGCATGATCTTCCCTCCCTGGCATTGACAAATATTTCTTTTGCTGTTTGGAAATATGTGGAATATATGTATCCCCTCCTACTATATAAACTGGCTCATTGGGTTTTGCCATAATGGCAACTACCTTTGAAAGGAAACCTATTGCTTTATTCTATAGTACTAAAATCAGTGTTTATGACTAAAAAGTAGTGCATGTCTTGCAGTCCCAGCAACAGCCATAATCTAGATAGCACAGTGTAAGAGACTGAAATGGTAAATGGCTTAAATATTGTTAAAATCACTGAAAGATTAGAAAGTTATGCAAACCCCTTCCTGAATATGCCTACCACTTTAGACTGTGAGGGAAATTGAGATTGTAAAGGTAGTACTATAGTCCAATTATCCCAGGAGAAGAATATATCCACAAGTGTGAGAGACTGGAATGCTGGGTGTTGAACTAGATATGGAAGGAGGCAAATCCTTCAAGGTGGGGTAGTATTTCTTTGTCCTTACACAAATTAGTCAGCTGTGATAATTCTTCTCTGGGGAAGTACCAGCACATTCACATGTAACCAGAAGAGATTAATCTCTGCTGATGGTCCATAACGGGCAGTAATGTAAAACTGGATTGATGTAACACGCAGCTGTAATATCTTAGAAGGTGTCAAAGTCTCGTGAAATGTCCTGTGATCCAGTAATACATCGAATATAAAACTCCCTGCCTCAGGGGAGGTAGTGGGGCCTTCCACCTAGCCTAAGCATAATAACCCACATGGACTCTGTGTTTTGATGGGCTTACTCAACAGATCCCGATTGCAACCATCACTTTGACAAGACTGAAACCATCACCACCGAGAAGATCAGAAGAAGAGGACCAACAGGATGCCATTGGAATCCACAGAGTGATGATATTTTTCTACTTTATCTGTCTCTCTGTCAATCTCTTTCTCTCCCTCCCCTCTCTTTTTCCTATTTCTTTCTCTCTCTCTACCTCACATTTACTGTTAAAAAACCCCTGTACTATTGAGTTCAGCATATAGTCTGATTAGTATCTTAATTTGGGCAGAGGCATCTCTCTAATAATTTTACTAACCAAACCATAATATGCAGTTAACTGCATTTCCCTGACCAGATAAAAATTTTAGTTACACCAGCAGTTATAAATCATGATTTAGACATGTGATGGCTAATCTGTGACAGAAGTTCTCTGTACATGTACTTTTCCAGAGAAATACACAGAGGAGTGCTTGGATTATCTTGACTCTTTGATGGTATTCTGGATTTATATTAAATCCCTTGAGAGAAGTTCAGTAGTGGAAGTTTCTGGGTTTGGTTCTTTAGTCTGTTATTTCAGCAAACAAAAAAAGAAGGAATATACAGACAAAAATAAATTTCTTTTGATTAAAAAACCCTGCAATGATAAGATTTATTTTTACATAAATCCCTCAAAATTGATCTGGATTTGGGCTTAATGTTCTTTGTATGGAACTGATAATCTTCATGGTATGTCTAAAATGAAAATTCTTGGTTTATCTTTATGATTACTAGAATAACAACAAACTATTGAATTGAAATTGATGGGTATGACCAATTCAATGCAATTTCATTTTTAGCAAAATTTCTAGGTTATTTGTTTGGCTTATCCATCTGTCTTTCTCACTATACAGAATTTAACTTTAGTAGAAATCTAAAAAAATCTTAGCATTCAAATTCTAATTTAAAAGCAACATTTTTTTTTTTTTTTTTGAAATCGAAGATCTTCTGTTCTGATAATTCCTTGATGTACTTTCAATTATTCCAAATATTCTTTATTCACCACTTTGAAATAATTTTTTTCTGAAGACCTTAACCAGCCTACAAAGTATAAGACATCATCCTTAATCAAGGCAAATGGTAAAAGTTTTAGAATGCCTCAGGCTCTGAAGGTCATGCCACAGTTTTATTGCTCCTTTGGATGTATCATTTTCTAAATCCAAATGAGGAGATACAGAGTCTATTTCCAATTCTGACTTTAATACAAGAACTTTAATAGTCTGAAGCAATATTCCATAGAGCCACAACAGAGGAAAAGAAATTCCTAGTTGCTGCAAAAATGTTTTTTCCTCATAGCACAACCCACATTTTTATGCAGTGTTGTTCTCTTTTCCAATTTAAAGTGACAACCTCTGAGGGCTGTGTTAGAAAGCAGCAGTGGGAGCAAATGCCATTATGAGAGAAATCCTTCCCTGAATTGCATTGACACCATCTGAAACAGGCAGCAGGCCAGCAATCCCACCCTGTTAGTTGAAACTCACAGTTTTCTCTCATTCCTGCAGCATAGGCAGCAGGATAAGCTGAAGCTCTCTAAATCATAAATACATATTTTGAAAATGAAACTCAGATAACTAGGACAAAATAAATCTTTCTTGACACTGTTCCTGGTTTTCTCATATGGTTTATATCCCCCTTTTAAGTTTTAGAAAGCTCTTCTTCATGAAAAATGTTAGTCAGACATAGTGGTTATTGGTAGTCTCTAAACAGTTTCTGTCTTTGTCTTTGGTGCTAGTCTTCAGAGAGAGTCTGAACACATTAGAATTGTCTTTGTGTCTGGGGATATTTCTGGAACCATATCTGAAAATAAACAAAGTATCTCTCCCCGTTTCCTGAACTTTCCTATGCACTGAGCTACTGCTCAAGGATTTTGCAGCTGTTGATTCAGTAGATATTTGCAGGTCTCCTTTAGGATGAAAAAGATCAAACCCAGGAGGACAGGACTAAAGTCCTAAGAGACATGGTGAATTTAGACAAGTATATTCCTGAGTAAAATCTGAATTAAAAAATAAAAAATTAAGAAAGAAAATTAACAAAGAAAAACTTAAAGAACTTTCATACCAAAAAACTTGGATTTCTTCAGTCTGAACAGGTCTATTTTCAACTCTTTTGTTATTTTTGGACTAGTTGGCTGAGGGACAAGGACACTTTAGCAGTTAGCTAAAATTGAAACAAGTCAAATCAAATCCTACCAAAGCTCAAATACTCAGAAAAAAAAATCAAATATTAGAGGAGTCACAAACATATTAATTATCACTGGGCTAAATTTCATTATTTTGATTCAGGTTTATGCTTTTGTCTGAATCCAAAGTTTATACTTGTGTTTAGAGGAAAGAAAATCCTCATATTTCTTAGTTTTTTGCATAAAAGAGGTTTTAGGCATTTTTAACTGTCTCTGACTGTAGCGTTTGCACCAGGAGACAAAAATTTTATTGGCCCACCATGCCTCCTTCAAAATTAATCTTTTGATGAAAATACATGTTATGTGAATAGCTTTAACTGGGATGTTGACTCTAACGTCTGCATAATTAAAGGACCTGTTTGACCTCTTTCCTAAAACAAGTTTATAAATGTATATCTACAAGAGATTTGTTACTAGACTACCTGAACTAAAAAAAAAAAAAAATCCAATAAATAGGGCAAATTTGAGTAATTTAGCAGGAAGACAAACAATGGCAGTACAGTTTTCATTTAAGTCTGTGTTCCTGTACACATGAAATCCTTCTGCCATTGTCGATAGTATCAAGAAGTGGGTTCAAATAGTTTAGGATATTTTTTTTAAATGGCATACCACATTGCATTAGACCTCCGTGAAAATGTTGAGATCACTACAAACAACCCTTCTGCAGGACGTTCATTTCCCTTTGCATCTATATAAGAAACAAACATGTAAGAATTTCAATAAGAGGAAAGAGAGCATAATGTCAATGTGGAAAAATTGACAAGAATAGCAAGGAGTCTGTACAAACAATACACGAAAAATTACCCTTGAGGTCCCACACTGGTGTTCAACAATGTGCTTCACTTAACTGTTTTGGACTGTGGAAACAACCAACTCTGAGTTAAAGACAGGCCTGTGAGACACTGCAGTTCCTTTGAAAAACATGCTTTCATTCTTACATTCTTTTGTAGAGCTCAGATAAACTCCAGCTTGAGCCTTAAAGCTAGAATATTTGTATGCATTCTTCTTATACAATCTATCCCATCTTCCAATTTTTATAGATGTAACTTTCTTATAGAGACCTATATCTGTCTCACAGATGGTGTCCAAGCCAGTGTTTCCATTTGTGGACCTTTTAATCTATGACAAATAAAAACAATGTAAGATTTCAATCTATTAGGGTTATCACTCCCCCTAATAGGAAAATGACCACACTTTATCGCTTTTCTAATTTTTATCATTGATTGGAACTTAAAAAGAGTATGTTCAAGTACACCCCAAAAGATTAACATAACGGTGAGAAATCTGCCAGTTTCATTTTACTATTTTCATTACAGTAGCACTTAAAAGATTTATTGGCAATGCCTGGACTAGTAAATTAATACGCCCAGGAATATGGCAATAGGCAATGCCACAGAGTCATTGTTACTATTACCTTGGTAACACAGATGTTTTCACAAACAATCCCAAAGGGTAGTCTGAAGGCACTGTAGTTGCAGAGATTTAGCCATCTGTAGGTGAGCTGTGCCATGACACTTCTCAGAGCTAGAGAGTAGTCATTGCTATAACAGGAGAGCAATAAAAGGAATCTCAGAAAAGATAATTGGAATTTGTGCCAACACATCAGAGTCCTGCTGCCGCCTGTTGTCCGGACATGGTAGAGATTTATGACAATTCTAATAGTGAGCCATTAGCCTAAATAATTATATCATCTGGTTCCAGATTAACTTTCCATAACTGATCTAACTGGGAGTATTTTTACATACCATTTGTTCCACTTCAAGTTTTTCCTTTTTTTTTCCCCATGTTTGTACTAAGGATAAGCATGTTGTGGAAAATAAAACCCAACCAAAACAAGAAAACCAAACAATAACACAACACACAAACAATAGCAAACACACCAAACAAAATTAAAGAAGAACTTACAATAAAGAAGTAGGATATGAAGCAAGAAAAGCTTATTCTGAGAAAGTAAGGCAACGAGGAAAAGCAAGTCAGGATTGACAAGACCAGGTAGTGGACTGAAATCCAAATAATATAGAACTGCATCTGAGGAAAGGAAAAAATCTCTTAATATCCTGTTTTTCAAGAGGTTTATAATCCTTTGCTTTTCCTAATGGAGACTTTAGAGCAGCAAAGGATGTGTGAAAAGTTCTCTGCTCCTGAGGAAGTCGTTCTTTCAAAAGATTCTTGCCCTGCTGAATATTTTTTTTTGTTGAAGAGGGAAATGTCATGGGGACTTATGTCTGCCAAGGTGAGTGTATAACACTTCCAGAGAAAAGTACACAGGACAGTCTATAAAAAGAGAAATTGAAGATTTGTATAGGCTATACTTCAAGATTTGGTGAAAAAAATCTGTTTTAGAAGCACAGACACTAAATTCTCTTGTTACTTCGGTTATTTAAGATGTCTAGCTTACAGTTTTTCTATTATTGTTTATATTTATAGTTCACCTCTAAATCCCCTAAATAAAAAAATATTCCATTATGCCCTTCCACATAGATTTGATGTTTCTTGGGGAAAAAAATAACTACAAAAACCCCCAAACCAATCAAAAAAGTCCAACCAAAACAACTTCAAACCATCAAACAACACCTTTTAAAAAACCCTACTCCATTATTCTCCTCACTGTTCTATTTCCTGCAGTCTCCTTTCCTATCTTCTTTGATTTTTGGTTTATCTTCCTATTGTCTTCTTGTATCCCCAGTGAAAACAAAGTATTTAGGTTTTTTTCAGTTTTATTTCTTTTTCTGGACTCCTATAATAACTACTTGCCTGTAGCTGGTCTTCCCTCAGTATTATACTTCCCATATTGATCTGTATCCCACTCTGTGTTTATACTCTGTTTGATACTTCTCTCTACTGTTTCTAGCTGCTTTTCCTCTCTACGTTTTTTTTTAATCTTAGCTTTCTGTTTTCCTCTCTCAATGCTTAAAGCATCTACTTCCATCTAAGAGACATATCTTTTCAGTAACAACAGATAATATTAATTCTTTCAGGATATGTTGTAGGGGAGGGCTTAATCTCTGGGATTTTTTGTGGTTTCAGCTTATTTAAGGTAAATCCACTGTTTACTGTAAGATCACATTATTACAATGTCAGACATAGTAGAGCATATTCTGCTGTTACAAGTCCATTTCCAGTTACTTTCTCTAATATGCTTCCCAATGTGTCTGTGTTTGTGTATTTGTTCTTTTTTTTTTTAATTTTTTTGGTGTATACTCTTTATACAAAGCAATCACCTTTTTCTTTTTTCCTTGGTACATTACATCAGTAAAAATTAATGCTCTATAAAACAGCCTTGTGCATTTATGAAGGCTGTTCTGTAGATCAACATTGAGTGCAGTGTGCAGATTCTATCATCTGGTGCATTCAAAGGAGGGACATGACAACTGACAGACAGACAATAGGCATCTATAATCAGTGACTAAAGCAGTCCAAAAAAGAGCTGTGCCAAAATTCTGGTGATGATTTTTTTGCCTAAACACAAATTTAAATGTGCCTAATCTACTCAAAATACTTTCTTTACTGATCAACATATATGTTTAATTAAGAGTCTTAAAGGCAGACCATCATGATATTACTTTAAATTTTATTACTTTAAGATTGCAGCAGGTTTATAAATGGCCGATTCTCTTCTTCCTACATATAAAACACTTCATATTCCAGGATAGTTGTTTTGGGTTGTTTTTTTTTTTTTTGGGGGGTTTTTTTGTTTGTTTGTTTGTTTTTTTGGTTTTTTTTGGTTTTTTTTTTTGTTTTGTTTTGTTTTGTTTTGTTTTTTGCTAACCAAAGACCATACGTGATCATTAAAGAAAAAAATTCACTTCAAAGGCACCCAGAAATAATATATATATATATAAAATAATCTCATAAGAGATATAATTGACATATTGATTTTCAGTCAAAATCTTCCAGCAGTGTCAGACTTACTAGGTAATGTTAGTCCTAGACTTTCCTCCCCAGTGATCAACATAGAGTCTGCAGAAGGAGCTTTCCAATCTGGAACTCTATCAGATATCTTGTTTAGGGTGTTTGGGATGGAGAACATAGTAAAAAGAATATGTGGGAGCACAAGGTTACTTCTGTATGTCTTTATTGTGTAAAGTCCTTACATTTACTACCTGTTTCATATTCAAATACTGAGTAGACTTGTCTTTGACAGAGTTCCTGCTTAATAAGAATGTAAAGTCTTTTGTCAAATTTTTCCAGAACTGCAAAAAGTAAAACTAAGGTAGTATTTATAAAGGCAAAAGAGAGTAATTTTTTCAATCCTTACCCCTTTTAAAATAAAGCTTTTTTTCAGGGTTTCCTTCCGTATCAGATGTGACACCAGAAATCATGTCATTGCAGTTTTCTGCTACATTAGCACACTGACCTCCTAATGGATAAGAAGTTTAGCTTTGATGTTTAAAGGTCATTAGCTTCCTTCTAAGTCTCTATTTTTTTCTCATGCTGCTCTTTTACATAAATATTTAACCTTGAATTCATAGGCTGCTTTTTCATCATGCATGAATGTTTAACACTGAATTCAGTACCCGTCACTTAATAACTAGGAAAGACTTTCAGCTATCAGTTTCACCTAATGGAAGGACAATTTTTGTCTTCATTTGTCAAAAGTCCAATGATCCCCCTCCCATTTTAATTGGGAAATGGTAGTTTATTATTAAACAAAAATATAACTGTACAGTGTCCCAATTGTAAGGGTTAATTGAAAATGGTAAAGTGGCTCCCTGTAGAGCAACTTGGCAAACTCTTCCAGCAACATACTTTTACTCAGGTCTCAAACAAAACA
>JAYRBT010000042.1:31308929-31360184 GCA_036023395.1 Myiotriccus ornatus | reverse complement strand
CACTTAATGAATTTATATCAGATTTTATGTCTTTCTACACATCACTTGATGTTTTGTTGTCTGCTGTTGTTTTTAGAGATTTCCCTTGTTGCTAATGTTTTTGTGTTGTAAACAGGTCTAATTTGGCTTTCAGCTAAGCTTTTGAATTTTTTATAATAAAGTAATTTACAGATGCTAGAAGATAAATTAGCACTGCAAATGCAGTTAAATTGCATAATCACACAGATTGATTTTATGTTAGCCTTTGAGATGTATAGATACCTTGTGGCATCTCTGTCAAGAAAAGGCAGTGAAAGCAAAAACCTTTCAATTTCTCTGGAAAACAAGGAAAAACATGTCAAAGGACAAGAGAAATAGTACAGCTGTTTGACTGAAATGCCTGGTGGTTTATACTGTTCAATATACAGGTAGCACTCAATACTGACGTTAGCTATCTCCCCACACAGCATACACCACAAAATACGCTTGCACATAAAGCTCAATTTGTATGCATAGCAAAGAGTGGGATTTATTTGTTTGGTTGGTTGGTTTGGTTTGGCATTGTAATTGATTGGGAAGAAAAATAATAATAATAATGAAGACTTCAGTGACTTTTGCAGATTTTTTATGTTCAGGAGAGACTTCTTGAAACAATTAGGGCATCTCAGAATTAATGTGATCAGGACAATATGTCCAAGAACACATGCAGAATACAAAATTGTCCCTCTAGCGGATAAAAACATTTGAGTTAATGCAAGGAGCTTTGAAGTTTAGCATGAGAATAAGTGCAACTTGGCTGCTAACATCTTATGAGCAGAAGCTATCACTTGCAGGGACACTCAGTGCCAGCCAGAGCTTTGTTGCAGTATGTTCTAAGTTGCAGTCATGGGGATAGACGTGCCAAGAATTTCAGTTAATGGTGTGGGACTTTCACAGATTCTATGTACCAAATCTATGATCCAAACACAATGTCCTCAGCTGCTGGCTAAGGCAGTAGATATCCCTGTATTTACCACTGGTGTCAAGAGAATAGATTATGTCAATCTGCAAGGGAAGATTTTGAAATAATTAATTTTACTACACTCAGAAAAGCAGGGCTTTTTGTGGCATACTCACAGTCATAAAGCTACAGAGAGAAACGCAGAGCAAGCTCTGGTGATGCAATTAATAACTTGATAATGCTCACTGTAAGTCACCATCACTGGTGACACTCGCACTCATCAGGAGAACTCTGATCTTACGTTTTCTGAATGTTTTCCTTTCAAAAGAGAATGTACGAGTTGGTCAAAGGCAGGTAAATCACAGCCTGGTATAGAGCCCGTAACAGCAAAGAACACAGAAACGGGATAACAAAACTGGGGAAAAAAGTTTTCAGACTACATATATACACCTGGTCAAAAAACTTGTAAAAAATAAATTCAAAACTAATTAGTATGGTAAGTATCTCTTCAGAAACAAGAAAGTGGAGACAATCAAATAAATGAGGTAATACATAGAAAATGGAGAAATACCTGCGTACTTGCAGAATTAGGTTAATTCAGTTTCCCCTGTAACTCTAATGCAGTTTATATATAGAAATAACATTTTTAGGTCAACATTTCACAGTGGGATGAGAATTGGATTTTGTCACGCATTTGCACTGATTTATTTTGTTGCTGGTTTTTTTTAAGGATTGTCTTTGCTTCCTGGTCTCATATTTAAGTCACTGTTATTGAGTAGAAATTCAGTTATTAAGATATAAATATATGTTTAATAATATTTCTATGGGTAATTGGCAGTAATATACCTTGTGTAAAGTGTGTTGTCAAGTTTCAGTAAAACTCATCTCAAAATAAAGAAAAAAGATGAAATGTGACATTTGCACCTCTAACATTCTCGGGTTAAATACATTGATGAATATGATGAGTGCTGTGGATCTTTCTGAGAACACAATGAGAAATAAATTACTTATAACTGAAATGATAGGGCAAAAGGAACATGTTCTCTGCTATGCTATGTGAAACATAGTTTAAAAAAAAACCAATCAGACACCTGCAATGTTAATATTATCCCTCCAAAAATAATTTAAAGAAACAATGAGTACTTTGTCTAATGTAATTATTTTTTTCCATTAAAAAAGGAGACAATATTTCATAAAACATTAAGGAGATATGAACTACATAGTAACACTTTAGGTAACACTAAGATGCAGCCTCACATATATGTTAGTATTCTGACTTACAGCTTGAAATCTAATTGGAGAATTTGCTGCATGTTCAAAAGTAGCTTTAAAAGGATACCTTCTGAGTCAGAACCTCTGCTGGGCAGATTTTTGTATATGGGGCAGAGGACAGTTTATCATTAAGGGAAACCAGTGGTTTATATGAAAGGTGATTTGTAAATATATGGATATAGGTTAGAGAGATACATTTTTGTTAGTGAAAAAGAGTCTCAGCATTTGAATAGGGAAGTTAGAGATTTTTTTTTTTTCTGTATATAACAATCTATTTAATTTAATGCATCTACCCTTGTTAAAACAGTCAGAACCTGAGGTCAGACTGTTGCTATGCTCCAGGGAAACACTGATACAAGACAAAACAGAACACACTGAACAAAGAGAGGGACAGTCACAGCCTCTGTGGTTCAACACAGCAGTGCAGGGAAAGGAAAAAATTGAGAGTGCAAAAAATATCTCTTGTGGCTACTCTTTCATTGTTTCCCTAGACTGTGTGCAAATGAATATTCTCTAAATATCACAGTTCCCTGGAAAGGAAACTTAAGTTAAACTAGAGCGAACAGAATCATAGAAATGTAGAATCATAAATCATTTAGTCTGGAAAAGACCTTTAAGGTCATCAAGTCCAACTATTAACCCCGCACTGTCAAGTCCAACACTAAAGCATGCTCCTAAGTGCCACATCTGCACATCTTTTAAATACCTTCAGGGCTGCTGACTCACACTGTTGGAATCACAGAATCACAGAACGTTTTGGGTGTCTACCGTTGTTCAAACACCGCCTAGTAAAAACATCTCTGTTATGAGCAGGAATATCTTTCATTAGATCAAGTTGTTAAAACCCCATTCCCCATGAGTTTGAACATTACCAATGATGGGACATCCACACCATCTCTGAGCCACCTGTTCATGTGTATGTATCACCACCCTCATTGTAAAGAATTCCTTCCTTTTACTAAATCAAAATCTACCCTCTTTCAATTTATAATCATTGCCTCTTGTTCTGTCACTATAGATCTTTATAAAAAGTCTCTCTTTAACCATTGAAAGACCATAATAAAATCTGTTCTTTTTCCTCCCAGCTCTCTCAGCTTTTCTTCATAGGAGAGGTGGTTTAGCCCTCTGGTTGTTTTTGTGGTCCTTTTCTAACAGGCCCATGTCTTTCTTGTACTGAGAGCCCCGGAGCTGGATGCAGTGCTCCAGATAGGGTTTCATGGGAGCAGTGGGGGAGAATCACCTCTCTCCACCTCTTGGCCACAATCCTTTTTATGCAGTCCAGAATATGGTTGACTTTCTGGGCCATAACTGCAATGTGCATCAACAAGGAAGAGTCAACTTTGAACAGCTTATGAAAAAGTTCTTGAAAGAGTGTTAATAAAAGGAAACTAAAAAGGGTCCAAAAAGATAGAAGAATATTTTACTACTTTTGAGGCAGAAAGGAATCACCTCTTTAGACTTTGTAGGGCAGTTATCTGTTCAGGGCCAAGCATCTAGCACTATCAGTTCTTTTTGTAAATGCAGACTGGCAAGCATCCTCCAGAGAGCTCATTACTCCTTCATCTTGACCAGTTTTCTTAGGTTGACGTGAATTGCCTCCCTTCACTGAGTAAAAGGGGCTTGGATAACTAACGTTAGGTAATAAGAAGCTTGTCTTTACATTAGATTCATCCCCTGCACTCTTTATTTCTGACAAAGCAAAAAATTTATACAAAAATTATATAGCTTAGCATTGTGATGGGATAGATTCATGTCCTCATGATGAAAATGGCATTATGTCACCTTTTAACATCATGACCTATCCCCAACAGCATATTCCACTTTCTTTGATAAGTTTCCTGTTCAAGTTATTATATAAAATGCAATTGTTAGTGTTTATGCAATTCCAAAGAAAGTTCACAGAGTACGTGAGGGAAAAAGGCTTTTAAATAAGATGCCAAAAGAAATTGTCGCCGCTAGTCCTCACAACAATCTGTTAGAAATATTTTATATCAAAAGACAGAGGGGTTTTGTAATATATTTAACAGCTTGTAGTCTTATAAGAAAATAAAGCTATAAAGATTTGTTTTCTATTAGTTCTAGATATGTTAAGAAAGCACTGGTTGAATTATACAATCTGACCATTTAAAGCAATTATATTTTTAATTGAAAACCTTTTTGGACCGAGTTAATTATACATCTCTTTGACGCAAACTATTTTCTACACTAATTAATTACTGTTCTATTACTCATGCTCTTGGTATTTTTCCATACACTAGAATTTTCTAAATCAGTGCTGAAATACACATAATTTAATACACAGCTTAAAATTTTACCAGTAAAACTTTATATTTTTTAATATTCAAATACACACTCATCCATCATTTCTGAAAGAAATTTTTCACTAACCCCTTGAATGTGCCCTGATACTCTGTAAATTTGATATTAACTCTGAATAAAGAATATCTTGATAAATCAACAGCACTGGTTCCAATGCAACCATACATTTTCCTTGAAGGTATCTTATGCAAGAACTGACGAGCTTGAGACTGGATTACCTGATCAAGTCTGACATAACTGCTACCTGAGGCATGACGAATGAGGGCTACTACACCTCCAAAGTTCCTTCATAATCTAGTTGCATCCCACATTCTTCCCTCAAATACACTGGTGTATTAGAGATGCTGTTCCATGATAAAGTTTCAGTTTGTTCTTATATGAGATATTTTTAGTCGCAGTATCATTTCGCCAATTTTTTTGCTTAAGTCTTGGATAGGAGTGTGACATTATGGTATCTAACGGCTCCTCAGTAATTTAGGATGAGGATTCATCTCAAGTAGAGTTGTTTAGAAATCCATTTACAGCTGAGCTAATTATTTAGTGTTTGCTTTATAGTCAATGGATAAAATAGTGTTACTTTTAGGAAATTACTCATCTGAGGACACCTCTAGGTCATAGAATAATTTAAATGAGAAAAGACCCATAAGAATATCCATCAACCATTAACCCAGCACTGCCAAGTTCACCCCTAAACCATGTCCCCAAAGTGCCACATCTATTTTTCTTAAATACCTCCAGGGATGGTGACTCAAACAACTCCCTGGTCAGCCTTTTCCAATGCCTGAAAATCCTTTCCATGAAGAAATTTTTCCTAATATCCAGACTAAACTTCCCCTGATGCTACTGAGGCCATTTGCTCTTGTCCTAATACTTGTTATTTGGGAAAAGAGACCAACCTCCAGCTTGCTGCAACCTTCTTTCAGGTAGTTATAGAGACGAATAAGATTGAAAGAGTTTTGTGCTGAAACAACCCATGTTTCTTCATTGATTGTAAGAACAAATTTAAACATCTGGCTCAAACATTATTCACTTCATAATTCATGCCTGCTTTTAAAGAGATAAATCTCACCTAACATTATAAATCCCCAGAGCAGACATAAAAATTTAAGCAAAAATATATTATTTTAAAGAATAAAATTTAATGCTATTTGAGATAGGAAAGCTACACCAATTTTACATTTCCTGAGATTCATATAAGTTTGCTTAATATTTCTTATATTAAGCACTGTGATGTCTTGAAATAGTGATTTTCCTGATAAAGGATGATAAAAGACAACATAACAATGAAAATAATTTGGCTTCCTAAGAAGGAGTTTGTCTTACAGACAACAAAGCCCATCAAAACTGTGACACTGGAATGAACATGTCTATAAATATCTTCTTTCTTCTCTCTCAATATAGTATTTTGCTAAATTGAAGAAGGTAACAGTTTAACTTTTAATTGGAAATTGGCAGGGATAATTTAGCTTCCAAATATGTAATTTTATGCTAAATTGTCGTATAGTTGATGCATCTTTACCTTCTTGAAATTACAGCAACTTGTTTTTAATTTTTGGAACATGTGCATAAGTGACATTATTTATCATTAGCTTTTATTTCAGAAATGGTAGACTTTCTTATAAGTGACTACATGAATAAACAGCTTTTCCTCATAGATTTTAGTAAACATACTGTAAAATAATACATTGTGCACACTATTGTATCAGAAATATTACATCTCACTGTAGCAGGCTATTAACTGCTTAAATATAAACCAAGCACTTACTGAAAAAGAATAGAGAAAAACAGATTAATGTATGTAAATGAAAACTCCAAACATCATTTTGTTTCATCTTCTTTGTACAGAGCATGTGACATCACAGATATATGCACTGGTTTATTGCAAGGTAGTTTTTAGAGCTCATTTCTTTAACAACTTTCATGAAGAATATGACGTTTGAGAAAAAAGGGTTGATTTTTTTTGCTTTCTTTTATTTTATGAGAATTAACATGACCTGCCAGGCATAAATGAATCTTTGGTTATTTAATCCATGTTGGGAAGCATGAAGGTAGTTTTATGAAAATCTAATTGCTATGTAAGGTTTTGTGAAGGCACAAGAAAAGCATACAAGGAGACCTCAAGCAGAAAGCTGGATATTAAGAAAGCTAAAATATGGAGAACATGAGTTAGTTCTCCGAGAGGACAGAGAATAGAGAAGAAAGCACATTCATTTAGCAGTAGTTTGTGACACATAATAACTAAATAGAAAAAGAGACCAGGACAAATTAAGGTCTTCTCTGTTACAAGCCCCGAGTAGCTCCCCTTGAAGCTTACAGAAACAGATCACATATTTCTAAAAATAGCAGATTTTGAGTGAGGGTAATATTATTTGCTCCTCTATGCTTTTTTAAACATTGGAATGCTAATATTTGCACTGTGAGCTGTGGGATTGTGCCATCACTGCCATCACTGCAAAGAACCCTTTGGCAAGCTACTTAGAACACTCCCTAACTCATCACTGACTACAGACTTTGCTGCAAGAAACACAATGTAATGGACAGAAAGAGAAGCTGAATGCCTAGGATATTCTGGAACCACACAAGGAGACTTTCAAAAAATTCAGAGGACAATCTTGCAAGTCTGAAAGATAGTACCAGTTGGAATCTAAACTGCAGAAACAGCTCCTACTTACTGCATGACAAGAAGGAAAATGGGATGAGGAAGTAGAAAAAATTTAGCAGGCTCAGGAAAACCAATGAAATGGATATAACTGGAAAACTTGGAGGCTAATAAAGGGAAAATATCTGTTCTACTCTTCTTCTTTATGAGGCATCCACTTTTGGCCATTTTTGGAAACTGAATGAAAAACTTAATACTAAAATTTGAAAAAAAAATGTGCTGAATTAGCTGACTTAAAAATCACTGAAAATATTTTTGTGCATAACTAGCAATATATCTTTCTATATAATGATAAACATCAAATATCGTATAACTTTCAGAAAACGTGCCATAATTAACATTGTGGTTTTCTTCATATGAGGTCAGAACTTAATCTCTGCAATGTTAATTAGTTAAGTATTCAAGTGCTTAAAAAGTGATACAGATACGAGGATAACAAACACTCTGAAAGCTTCAAGAAATACACCTCCATGCAAAAAATATTTGCATTCTGACACAGCAGTAAGCTCGGTGAGATCTTTTTATCTATTTTACAAAGATCAGAATTGCATGGTTGATATTAGCAAAAAAGCCCTTTTTCTTTGCTTTACTTGCTGAATCTGAACAGTTGTTTTGAATTAATTTTCATGTAACAAGTAACATTGCTTGTTTACCCAGTATTTAGAAACTGTTGTGAGAAGACATTAGGTGAGTAGAAAAGAAGATAATCTACTGTTCAAAATCCTTTTATAGTCATATTGTCTGAATATAAGAAAGAACATTAAAAGTATTAAAAAATTATCACTTTTCTGTCAGCAGATTGTCAGAGTCCAATATTTGACAAGGTTCTTTTCTGGTATCCCACATAAAGGGAGTTTAATGTTTAATACCAAGTTCACTTACTTGTATATATTTGACATTACACCAGATTTTGACTTATCAGAGAGTTACATCAGTGTACTGAAATCACAGTGCAAGTACACCGAGCAGACCATAGCAATTGCAATAGATACAATACAAGGGTGATTCCTTTAAGGATCTTTATATTGCTCACTGTCATGACATTGGGAGTTCCCAGCAACCAAAAAGAAATGGATTGAAGCCAGATCACACCGACTGCTCTCTTCAAAGTCCCTTCCATTGGTTGGTTGTTTTTTACCTGGAGTTGGACTGAGCCACATGTACTCTTCCCCCATGCCCTTCTGGTTAGTCCAAGAAGACATTCACCACCTTTTGATCATCACTAGGAAAAGCACTTACACAACTGATATATACTCACTCAACTGTTACAGCTAGTTAACCCAGTCAACTGATACAGCCATTTATCTAAAACAGAGGTCACCCTGTGGTTCCATTTGTCTCGAGCTAAGTTCAGCTTTCCCTACAATATGCTGTTCTAGCTTGGACTCAGCTTCATAGATACACCTCCTATGCCCATTACCTCCAAGACTTCCTTCATTGCAGGCATTTACTGCTTGATCACAGGGACTTTTAACTTTAATCTTCAAGAGAAGCAAGTAGAATGTACCTACAATATCATATAAACTTACAATTTTAATTGCAAGCATGATTAATATAACCCTGTCCATAATACGCAGAGAGGTGCAGCCTTCATCAAAAAATCTAGAAATTAAGCAATATCTGAAGAAATAAAACCTATAAATCCAACAGTTAACTCATACTTCTAAGTAGACTCCGAGTATTCTTTTCATTCTTGTCTTCTTTACCCACTCTTACTTTGTTATTGAGAGTGCTCTCTGAGATTTTCCCATGTTTCAACACAAGGTGGCTTTGTTTTATTGCGTGTGGTTAAAACAAAGAGGCTATCAACAGGACTACAGTCTGCTAAAACTAACTAGTTTAACTTTGCTTTTACATCAGAAAAAAATCCTACAATAAAATGTCTATTTTTGCACCCTGCTTAAGGTTTCTTCAGAGTTATTTTTTCAAAGCTAAACAAAGCCTTCCCATATGTCCCTACAAAATCCAAGATTTGCTGAGAACATCAGAATTGGGAAAAATTACTCATCAGCATAAAATTTCTTGTTAGCCACAAAGTTGCATCTTAAACAACTTGGGGAGTAGAGTATCATTATAGGACCAAATTTTCATCAGTGTGACACCAAGTGACACCAATATAAATTCGAATAACTCCAAAGATCCCCTGTGGAGATATGTCAGATGTTCGCCAGAGTATCTGGGATCAGAATCCAGTCTTAAGACTTTAATAGAAACATTAAGGGAATATATCACCTACAACCAAACACATCATATGAAATGCACAGCCTTAGTTGCCTACGGAGCAAAAATCTGTTACTCTTTGCAATGCTGGCACAATCCTCAAAAGCATTTAGAAATACACTGCATAGACTGGCTTTTTTCATTCTTATTTTTGGTATGGCATGACAATATTTCAAAGCTGTATTGATTTCTATTCTTTCTATGGTTAGTTAATATTATAGGAAGCCATCAAGAGTATTAATATAGAACTGAACAAAAATATAAGTGCTTTTCCACTCAAACAAACAAACAAACAAATTCTTTGTGATTTATCTAGGAATATATGTATGCAAAAAGTTTTACCACTGAAATATCATAGTATTTCCACATGTATTAAAGAAATATCAAAAATTACTAATACCTGATAAAACTGAAGCTTTACAGTTAGAGAATTAATAGATTATTTTGGTGTTTGTTTGTTTGTTTTTTTCCCCCAGAGTTTTCATCTCCAGCTTAAGTGATTTCACATTATAAATTTGCAGTATGAAATTTGTATTCCTTAGTAGTTGGTTTTGGGTTGATAGGAATTTAGTGCTCATTATAATCTGAGAATATAAGAGTTAGTGAAGAGAAGATTCCTCAAGAGGCACTTTTTTCAACTGTCCCTGTTCTCAAGACATAAAATTTCTTAATATGTTAAACTTGCACCTGGCAACTGTGGGGTTTTTTGGTGTTAGTAGCTCATTTTGAACTTTTTTGCTCATCATTGCCTCAATTTCTACCAACCATATCAGTTCTGTTCTTATAATATGTCAATAGCACGGCATGACAGATAATGCTGAAGCTACCAGCATGCTCGGGATATTAGTAACCAGAAAAATCACATTCAGTTAAGGTAAATACAGCTCTCAGGCTCTAGCAAGAATACGGGGTGATATCTAAAAATAGGCAACCATTATTCGAACCCAATGCCTATCTTTCTGCCTGAATGAATTAAATTTTATAAATAGTTGGTGTGTGAGTGAGAAATACGAATGTTTAAGTTATTTCTGTCTACTGGAATTTATGAAATAAGGGCTTGTGTAATGAACAAAAAGTCATCTCTTATCAAATAGATGCAATTTAATATTGAAGGACATTTTATTTTTCTATGAAGTGGCTGTTTTCGTTAGCTGAATGTCCATGTCACACAAATACTTTTGACCAAAAAAAAAAAAAAATCAAAATTTCACTACTTCGGGATCCTTATTATTAGTAGGAGATGTGAGGGAAACCCAGAAATTTAGCCAAGTAAAAGTTTTCAGTTATGTATTTAAATGTTTTAAATTATGTGGTTTACTGTAGAAGGAACAATCTGATGCTGAGATCAGGAAAGGTAGGCTGCAAGGAATGTTTGCTTACTGACTGTTTTGCTGAATCATAGAGTCATTGAATGGCCTGGGTTGGAAAGATCATCATAAAGATCATCTTGTTCTAACCCACTGCCTTGTGCAGGGACATCTTCCATTGCATGAGGTTTCTCAAAGTCCCATTCAGCCTGGCTTTGAACACTCCCAAGGATGTGGCATTCACATCTTCTCTGGGCAACCTGGTCCTGGTCCTGTGCCTCACCACCCTCAGAGTAATGAAATTATTCCTAACATCCAGTCTAAACCTCCCCTCTTTCAGTTTGGAGCTATTCCCCAGTGTCATATCACTACATGTCCTTGTAAAATATTTCTCTCTATCTTTCTTGCAGACTCCCTTCAGATACTGGAAGGCTGCAACTAGGTCACCTCAAAGCCTTCTCTATTACAGGCTGAACTATCCCAGTTCTCTCAGCTTTTCCTCATAAGAAAGGTGCTCCATCCTCTGATCAACTTGGTCACCCTTCTCTGGACTCACTCCAACAGGTCAATGTCCCTCCTGTGCTGGGTGCACACAGCTCTGCACCCTAGAGCTGGTTGCAGTGCTCCAGGTGGGGTCTCATCACAGTGGAGTAAAGGGGCAGAATCACCTCCCTTGACCTGTTGGCCACGCAAATGTTGCTACATAAAGATAGGACTGGACAACATATACGTAGGAATCTTGTTTAGCTGTTGGCAGTTTTGATGGGATACCTCTTTAGATGCAAAAAAACAAATATTCACAAGGGAGAAACTTTCCTAATGTGGGCAGCACAGACAGAAAAAGAGGAAAAAGTTTCTAAGCTGGAATCACAACTAGATAAGAAAGACTGAGACTCTTGTGATGTACACAGCCAGGTCTCAGAGGTGGCAGAAAAAGGATTTCACAGGGACTTCAGTTGAGACTGTGAAGTAGACTGTAACCTAACAAACTGCTAAAAACTGATGGTTGAGATCCAAATTCCAAGGAGACCATTCTGTCAGGCTACATGGACAAGAGGAAATTTCATTTATAAGTACTCCTATTTTAATGCTTTTCTTCCAATAGGTCATCTTCTCAGTTTTTGGTCAAATAGAAACTTGATGCTCCTGAAAACTCTCAGGTGTGCTCATTTTAAAGGAAAGGGGCGGGTAGATCTTCAAAACTCTGGCCAAGTCAGGTATCTGTTCTCAGGGATGCTTGAACTTTTCAACCTGGGTGAACCAAGTACATTGAGAAGATGATTATGGTACATCAGTGTGCAACCTGCTTGTAGTTTCCAGGATTGCAGGCTCTCACATGACTTTCAGCAAGATAGTTATGGGAGTAGAGCCTTGCAGTGGGGAATGAGGTCCTTGAAGCAAACATGCTCAAAGTAATTCAGACCCCACACATTGCTGAAAAACTAGTTAGACTAGTTAAAATTAAATCAAGTGTGCTTGACTTAATAGTTCCATTGCAGCTTTCAGTTATGAGGACTTTGACAGCAGCTTGCTGTATGGTTTTGTGGATTTGCAGTGTAGATTTCTATCCTATTAAACCTTGTGATAACATTATCTCTGTTTTCTGCTTTGCCTTTTTTTGCTCAGTGGTAGGTGATACTGGAATTTCCTTGCTTCCTGCTGGGAAATATAATGACTACAGGAAGCAAAGAGTCTCTTAATAAGGTTTCAAAGAAAAGAAGCTAGAAAATGGAGGCATCTGTCTGTGACAAGGGAATCAGCATAGGTTGTTTTTTATTGTATCAAAATTTCTATTAAACAAACAAAAAACATAGAACCACACTTCTCTGTGCTTACTCCCAGAATATATCTGCTATTCTCACTATTTCATGTAAATATTTTAATGACAATATAAATGCATTTTAATAACAAAATCAACAATAAAAATTATGTGCCCCTGTACTTGGGTGTCACTATATCAAGGCAGATGATGCCTAAGGCTGTGAACCTGAACACAACACTATGCACAAATCTGTCAGTGACTAGCACCATCTACATGGATTACTTTTTGCTCTCTCACAAACATGTCTTTGGATATGGGCTTACCTTCTCACATACTCCTCTGCTCGGCTCTTACAAAAAATGCGTTTTTGTGTGTCTGTGTCTGTGTTCGAGAATGGATTCCAGAGGAAATAATTCACCAGGTAGACTTCTATCAGGGAATTGATAGGTCTTTGGAACCATTACCTATATTGGCCATGCACAGGGGGTTTGTAAAACACAAATCTGACTATTTGTATCTGTCCTACAAAAATAAAGATCAAAATGAATGACAGACACACAACCATTACATGTCAGTATGATCCTTGAATTTCATTAACTTCTACTCATTCTTCACACGTCTAGTTCTCCATGTAACTTCATTCCAAGGAATTATTGTCTTAATATCATTGCAAATTACAACAGAAATATTATGTATACTAGAACTGTGCTGAATGTTTTATTTAGGAAAACACTGAATCTAAAAAACCCATATTTAAAAATTTACACCAGAGTGTTCCATACATTCTTAAAAATTAAAGCTGTCTGGCCTGGCTATATTTGCTTATGAAAAATAATGTAGTTTTAAATAAAGTCATAAAAATTGCATTCTTCTCATTTCTAGAGGTAATCAGCTATGACATTCAATGACATAAATCTTTGCTCTATTCACTTTCTTCTTCTTCTAGGAAAATAAAAATTAAGTGTTTATAAAGGTGATGATCAGAGCAATTGTAATGCAACTTCCAGCCTTTCTTTCAACCATTTTAAAGCTGAATGCACTCTGAGAGAGTTTGAAAGGATCTTTATAAGATATTCTGAAAAGTTTATGAAAAATTATTTTGCTCTTGCTACCTTTGTTTACCTGTTGTTTTCCATTCCTTTTTTTTTTCTTTCAGTTGTATTGAATGAACTTATGAAAACTTGAGATAATATTTTTTAAAATATTTGTAAGGTCCTTGGGGTCCAATCCCTACTGGACTTTTGCTCTCAGTGGAAAAAGCCTCTGTGAAGAGGATTTTAGTCCGCTGGTACTGATCTAATGAAATAAGCTTGAGAAGGAAGACTATAATCTTAGGTCACTTACTTTGAGAGATGGTGTTGTTTCTATGCTCCTTAATGATAAATATACACAATGTGTATATCTTGTACAAGATACATAGGGAAAAGCAAATCCACACATAAAGTTTTTTTTTTTATTTCAATTTTTAAAGACTCTGAACTTTTAAAAGACTCTTTTGACCTTGAAAACAGGTAAGAAAGCATAAATACCCCAAAATTTTGACCCTGCTGAAGTCATGCAAAAAAAAGTTAAAGATATAATGTTTACTTTAAAGCTACTTAAAAGTAGGCAGAAAAAATGCATCACAAGTAAGAGATTAAAAATTTATGACTTCAGTGAAATCTCCAGGGATATGTCTATTTGTGACATGCAGAAATCTACAATTCTTCTGCATTTATATGTCATAATTTTTCATAAGGTTTCATTCATTTCTTTCCCACGAAGGTAGTAGAGGTGAGCCCTTTCAATCAATTGAGGAGAAATTAATCTGAATTTGGATAATGACATAGACATAGTTAGAAACATCACTGTCACAACATCACTCCCCATTTTCATTGTTATATATTGTGTCATGCTTTAAAGATTTCATGAACAACGCCCAGGTCACATTTTATGCATTGTGGCTTTGTCTCTTTAAAGGGAAGTCTGCAAAGGAAAGCACTGGTAGATTTGTCCCTCTCTTTCTCTGCACATACACTGAATAACTTGCTTATAGTTAATTCAACTTATCTGTGTAAATTTTAAGCAGCTTCTATTAAGCAACTCAATTGCATTTCCTCAATGATCAGAACAGGCAGAAAACATATCCTAGATATATATCTTTCAATGAAAAAATCCCTCAGAGAGTTTCATGAAGGTGCAGGCCATGCATAGCACAGTCACAAATATTATAACATTAATAATAGTAATAATAATGTGATGCCTTTATCAAACTGCTGACAATTTTGGTTCCTGCAGAACCACATTAACCAGGCTTGGGTACAGGTAGTTCAAAAATATATTGTGGCAAATGTAATTGGATTTGTCTACATCTACTTGATACCAAAACCAGGATTTTTTCCCCATGGGTGTTTAACAGGCAGTCCAACATAATAGAAAAGACGAAAAACACTAAAAGTATTTATATAATAGGGTGTTTATAACATAAATAGAAGAATGTGTTTAATAACAGAATCTAACATTTTTTAAATTCTGATATATGAGTAAGAAACTTGCTGGCTCTTGCAAAACCATGAAAATAAACCAGTATGTTCCATATATTCTCATTCTTTCACAAAAACATATCATACACTGAATACCAGTGTTGTATTTTGACTTTCACAACTAAACTGTAAGTCTTGGCAAATTACAGGCATTATATAATTTAAGTATTATAATTCAAAGAGCCTTCCCTCATGATGAGTGAAAATATAGATTTCCCATCTTCTATTTTTTTCCATAGTAGTAAAACTAGCTATGCCCACACCTTTTCAGTAACAACAGTAAGTCTATCCTCAGTGCTTCTGCAGATAACCTGAAAATCTTTGATTCATTTTTCATTTGGAGCAATATAGCTGGATAAGACTAAATTGCAATAATGGCTATGTATGCAAACACTTTTGTTACAGTATTTTATGTCTTGCTCTTAAACATTAAAAAATACTGCAATATCAAGTCAGTTTTGTCCTACTGTAGAACCAGTGAAAGTGATCCCTTGGATCTGAAACTAAGATCTCTGTCATTAGGATGGTGGAAAAAGGGTGTTTAAAAAAATATATAGATAAGCAGATCTGTCTTGTCTGGCATTACTTGAAGCATAATCATATATCAATATATGACAGAGAAGAAAAAATGTACACAGCTGAAAGGAATAGTTACAGAAATGTGAAACAATAAAATATAATTCATTGCCCATGAGAAACAAAACATTTGCCTTCTGCAGAGCCTCCCTATTATCTAAGTATCAGGGAATTCCTGGAGTAAATTTACTCTGAAGAGCCGTAAACCCAGCGCAACTGAAAAATTAGAAAATTTAGAAAGATAAAAGAAAAAAGAAGACAGATTTTTTATTTCTTTTTAAAGAGATATGTAACAATAAATGATTAAAATTTAAGACAGGTACCACACTTAAACCCTGACTGGATCAATCAATAGCAGAAGATTTTCCATACAGAATTTAGCCACATAGAACATCTAAATATTAAGATCCTCTGCACACTAATGTGAAACTCCACGGTTTCAACTTTCTAAAAATGCAAGTGTAACCACATAAACCCCAAAATAATCACAGTTTTCCCTAGCAATTGCTTTAGACTTGCTAACAGATGCTGCTGTAATTTAAAAAAATAAATCTTTACTTCTTATATTTTGAGTGAGGTTCCTAATGCAGCTTTTACAGCACATGCAAGTGTAAGATTTGTGATTCCTACATACTAGCACAATTTTCTGTGTTGTCTTTACAAGTAGTCAGTCTCCTTGACCTACCACTTTTCTAACAGCATATTAAGTTGTGGGCCTAAAAATTGATTTTCAAGAAAGAAAGCAGAACTGAAAATTAAACAACTGCAAGACTGGGAAACATGGAAAGACACAAGAGCATAGGGGGCAAGTAACATATTTAGTGCAAAATAATCTTTGTCACTACCGTATACATCATAATATGTTGCCTCATACTCTGGTAAATTTCAGCTGCCGGTATAATGATCAGAAACCAGAGTAGATGCAGTGTACTACAGAAAAAGAACAGGAGAAAACCGATTACATCAGATAAAACAGAAGTATTTGCCTTTCACAGATCATCAGCATGTCTCTTTCCTGTACAATTAAAATATTCTGCTAGCAACGCCCTCATTGTGGAATTCCCAAATGCTGAGTATTGTCTGCAGAGAAGATACAGGCAGGGCCTCTACAGCTTTTATTGGTGATAACTTCTTTCGTGAAGATGTAAGGACTCTCTGATCACAATTAGTCACAAACAACTTCTTATTGCTTTGTTAGCCTATGAGTTTGCACAAGAAGGGAAAATGTATATGTACAATGAAAGAACTATCTGCCTAATTGCATCAGAGCATGTGGATGCGGTGTTAAAGCAAGTTTTCTCAGGGATGCATAAAATGTCTGTTTTAATCTGGAAGAACTAAATGCTTAAAGCTCAGTAAGGTGATCTTTCTCTGTGATTTAATAAATATGGGAAATTGAAAAGTCCATTGAAATTTGATTTTATTGCTCCCAACTCATTTTGCATATACATCCTCTTGTAATCAACTCTCTGAGCTGATTTTTCAGAGTAACAGAACACAAGGAGGGTGGTTTTGTTAACACTAAAAAAAATAGGTCCGTAGGAATTTGAATTCTGTAGGTTCTGAGATTGTTGATTCAGCTGAACTTATAATTTGTATTTGTTGCTGCTCTTTAAATTTTATTCTTCAGACTTGACCCAAAACATGTATTAATTTTCAAATTATTTTTTAATCATTACCAGGTATTCTTTTTTATTCAGCGTGTGCTTCAGCTAATTCTCAGCAGGCAGCCTTAAACTTCAGCAAAGATTTCTAGCATCTCTGAGAAAATTAAAGATGTCTACTGTGCTACAGAAAGCAATAGATAATTAACATGAAAGTAGAATTTCTGAATGCACATTTACAGACTTTTTTACTCTAATTACAGATGAAGAAATGTAGACTGACTTCATTCAGCACATGCCAGGGATTCATCTCTCCCAGCTTTACTGAACAGTTACTGAAACAGTGCAGTCTCTTTCTGCTACTAAGATTTTCCCAGCTGATAAGTAATTTATAAACAAGAGCCTTATCTGTAGTGTTATATGGTATATCTCTGATTCTGCTGCTTTTGTGTCATTTTTGCATTTTTCATTTCCCACTCATTCAACCAAGACTGACACAAAATCAGGACTCACATTATATCTAATGGTTCTAAAAAGGGTTAAAGTTTTAGTAGTTTTGTACAGATCTGCAGATCACCCATCATATTCATCAGCTATAAATGAGAAAGCAAAAAGAGAAGCTAGAACTAAACTAGAAATTTTTTAGAATGTCAGACTTCAGGACCTCTTTCTGGATGAAGATGGAATGATAACAGAAGGCTTAACGACCCTTATAAAAACACCTCAGAAATAGATAAAATGTTTTGTTCACTCCTACCAACTCATGCAAATTTAATCGACCTGTAAGTAGATTAAGGCTTAGGAAGTACACTATAATGCTAATAACATTAGTGTCACCACTCCTTTTGTACCAAGAACCACAGGAATTACTTTAAAAGCTGCAATCTGGTGAACACCTGGATTAAGAAAATTCAGGGGTTCCCTCTGATTACTTTGATTTACATTTAAGCTGCTCATCCTAAACATCACGGTCAAGTGTCAGAAGATTCTAATCAGAATGCTATAACAGTATTTTTCTGACTCAGTATTTTTTTTCCCAAATAATCTAAAAATCAAGAATCTCTGAGTCCCAAAGTCAGTTTATAGAAATTAATTGATCTAATAAAGTGGAAGTAATTCTCCAGAGTGCCAAAAGTTATGTTAAGCATAATTAATTTCTACAGAAAGCTTAGTCCACATTTTCCCAGATCAAGGAGTCTGTCTTGGTTCCTAGCTGACAACCAGCACCAAGACAGAGTTTGTGCTAGAGCCGGAAAGTCTGGAATTTGTACAAGCTTTAAGGAAATCATGTCTACCTTCAGTAAATCTATTGTTACAAAGAACTCAGTTCATATGAAAATCTCCATTCCATGGCTGCCAACCCTACAGACAGCAACTGCCATTCCTCCTGGTTGAAAAGCCTCTGAACAGCAGCTCTGCTTACGTCAGGGGCAACTGAGTGAAATGAAGCTGTGGAAGAAATGACACAAAAGGACACTTTAAAAGGCAGCTAAAGGTTCTTTCGTGCGCATCCAGAACCTATACCAGGATTTGAACCCTTGGAAATCTACAGGAAAAGACAATCCTTTCCGTATAAATGGCAGTAGGAATATTGGCCATTTCAGTCACAATCAAGAGCAAATGAAAGAAGAAAACAAGCCTCTAAATATCTATTCCTGCTGCTGTGCAAAAAGTATAAGACAGAAAGATGGCCTGTGGATGGTGATATCAATGTTCTATGATGGACATGTTTTGCACTACACAGCACAGGGTAGACTTTGGTTCTTACATGCACTGTTAAAAATGCACATCTATACAAATCCTTCATGCTACTAATCACTTCTAGTCTGAGCTCTGTAAAATGAGTCCTTTTATTTTGCCATGTTTTTCTGTCTCATCTCTTCGTCCAATGAAGTTGTTTTATCAAATGATATATGGTAAAGGCAAGCACTTATTTTACAGAAACGCTGAAATGCCACGGTGATTAACAGCATAAAGGAATCTATGGATATAATAAAGTATAAATATTAGATAACA
Source organism: Myiotriccus ornatus (assembly GCA_036023395.1). NCBI lineage: Eukaryota > Metazoa > Chordata > Aves > Passeriformes > Tyrannidae > Myiotriccus > Myiotriccus ornatus. The sequence continues at coordinate 31,341,008 of JAYRBT010000042.1, read as the reverse complement.
CCGTGGAGGAATTAAGAAAGCATCTGTTTACAAGGCTTATTATACATATTTAGAAAAAATACTGTGACTTCTGAAAGCAAGATTGCTCACTTTATAACAACCAAATAGATGTATATTTATTCTATATTCTAGAAATATCATAACTCTGAATTTCCCATAACTGAAGGGTAAGGATAGGTGAGTAGTGCATAATAGTTTAGAGTATTTAACTTTTGCGAGAAAAAACAGAGTTTATTCAACACGTAAGTTTTAATTGACATAAAATTTCTATACAAATCACTATTACTACTTTGTCTGTCAATCTCACACTAGGCATTTGTGCTGGAAAATTAGGTCAAATTATTTAAGATCAGTTTTCATATGCTGCCTGAGGTCCACAGTTAAAAAAATATGGAATCATCTTTGCTACTTTTGCGTTGAAAAAGATTTTAATGAGAAATAAAGAATGTAAACCAGAAAGTTTACGTGTTGGCATTTTATATATTGCAGTAAACTTTAACAACTACTTACCATGCCTTGCCCCTTGAACAGCTATGGACAGCTCTACTTCCTCACACAAGAAGAGTGAAACTATATGCTAGTCTCCCTTTTTGTAATAGGTGGACAAGGAGGGTTGAAAAAACACATGGGTATATGAATGCAACACTGAAGATGCATTGGGCTAGAAACAGTGATGAGTTCAGTCATCTCTATGGTGGTGCTTTGTAACTATTCCAATGGCATTACCTCATGGTGGATTGTTCATCTGGGATTTACAGATCAGAAAGCTTTCTTGCTAGAGATAGATGTACCAAGGCCATCAGCTTGGCTGTAGTATGTGATCTGCCTCACTTCTGTGCTGACACAATTCTTTTAAGCTATTCACTTTTTTTTTTTTTTCCTACACAGTTGCTGCTTCAGTTATTAGTATTCTACAAAGGAGCTCATTCTGGGATAGTTCACTCCAGGACTGCTCTCAAAGGCAATCTGGGTGAAACTGCATGCTGCACACTCCTCCAACATTATTTGAGTTGACTTTGTACTTTCACATGACCACATGCACCTATGAGGTCATGTACCACATACATTTCATCTCCTGCTATAAAAATACTTCTCTAGTGAGCTGAAACACACTTCAGGATGTCACACAGACAAAAAAAAAAAAAAAAGAAAAGGAATCACCACCTTGTTTTCCATAGCAATAATTTTCAATTAACACTGTCTCTATGCTTCATTTCTAAAGACTAAATTTCCTAATCTTTCATAATACTTCCCTGTACTTTGTTTGTCATTCTTCTATCAGTATTCTTTAGTTGGAACAAAAAAAAAAAAAAAAGAAAAGATATTTCCCTATTTCATAGTTTTCAGTTTTTCTAGATATTTGACTCACCTTTTGAAACTTTCTCCCATTAGTAACAAAAGGGATTTTCTCAGGTTTTGAGTGCTAGACAGTATCCCCATCATAAATGAGGTTTTCCTTTGAAATTCACATTTGAAGTGATCATTTTCCTTGCAAGTTAATGTCATTGCATTTTTTTTTTAAGAAAACATTTACTTTTAGTAGTATATTTGTTGAGAAATACATTGTGTAGTGGTGTCAGCTAGACATTTAGATTGCCCAGTGTTAGATCAGCAACACAAGATTTGGGAACAAAAAAAAAATTAAATATTACTAACTACCCTTCATAATTAATTGTGTTTAGTGAAAAAAAAAAAAAAAAAGAGAGAAAAAATTAGGAACAAATGTATGCAAAATATTATTTTTCTATATAATGATGTATTTATGTCTTTTAAAACTATGGTTTATGAGCTGTAATGATGACACATCACAGAGAATGCATTCCTGCCTACGCTGGAACAAGTTTGTACAGTGGATGCATAGAGATATATATATAAAAATTTTAAAACTTACTCTAAAATTTTCACAGCATAAGTTACCATGTTAAGGAAACTTCCCTGTCTAACCATCCAGGAGCCACTTTGGCAGTCACACCTCACACCACATGAGCTGAGACCAAGGCCTCTCTGCAGCTACACACCCCACACTCACACAGTCAGACCAGTTCTCCTTACTGGCTCAATCCCAGGTTTTCCATAGCAGAGTCTCAGACATCCAGATCCTTAAAATAATTTAATCATGATGCAATAACTAAATAAAAAAAAATTACAGCTTGAACTGGGTTTTTATACCTTTACAGTCTAAGTGAGGGAAAGCCCAGGGGTCTTTGGCTCCTGCTGTGTTCCTAAGTGTCTGGTCACCCAGCTGGGCCACAGGTCCCCGTGCCCTTTTATGCAAAGGGTTGCCAGTTCACAGCCCCTTTTCTGGAGCTCCAGACACCCAGAGCTCCATCTGCAGCTGGCATTGCAGCTTGTACACCAATCTACCTACACTAAATGTATGCCTCAACAACCATACCTACTAATCTTTCCCTACTTCTCTACTCAAAGAGGCATTTGCTTAATGCCCTATGGATCAAAACAAAAAACAAACACCCCCCTCGAAAAAAACAACAACAAAACAAACAAACAAACAAACCCCCCTCATTTTGGGCTTTAATTTCCAACACTAACCAGCACAGAAAATATTCTTCTAATATCTCTGAAATCATAGTTGTGAATTTTTCATCTTATAAGGTGTCCCAGTTTAAATGAGACACAAGTATTTTGCTGAGGATGAGTTATGAGGAAGACCCAAACTACTCCTTCTAAGCAATTGTAAATCCGAAATCAAAAGGCCCCAATAGAGAAAAATGTGGAAAAAGGAAAAAAATAATAGCCCTTTATTAAAAGATATATGTGTATTGGCAGAACAAAGAAAGAACACAAAATAAAACAACCAAACAATAATCCTATACCCAAAAATAATCCCCTTCAAAACAAATGAACAAACAAACAAACACACAAACAAAAAGTAAACAGTTGGCTTTGGGCCCTTTGGTGAAATTCTAACCACAGTCAGCTGGGACGCTGTTGGATCACTGGAGATGCAGAGCCTGCAGTGTTCTTTGTCAGCCAGCAGGGGGCGGTCACCATGTGGGGAGCCCCATCCCCCCCACGTGTGCTGGAGTAGTTGAAAATGGATGTCTTCCCTCCCCCTCACCAGAAAAAAAAAAAAAAAGAAAAAAAAAGGAGAAAGCAGGGAAAGGGCAAAAAAAAAAAAAAGGTCCTTCCCAGTGGGAACTCACTCTGTTCTGCTGGCTGAGTTGTGTGTATAACTTCCCCTCTCCTTTGATGTGCACAAGAACTGCTGCTGAAAAAAAAAAGGAGAAAAAGAGGCCTCCTGAACAGTTCCTCAGCAATGATAATCCAAGCAAAATTCCCAGCTGGCAGCCAGGCCACCTCCAAAGCCACCTCTGAGCTCCTGCCACCCAGACCTCGTCCCAGTTCAGGCAGTAGCAACCTCCTCCCCTGTTTCCCCGGAGAGGAGGAAAAAAATTTTAAAAAAAGTAGAACTCCTCACCTCTCCCCACAGATAAGATCTTGAGGGCCATCATCTCGGAATGTGGTTTTACCAGCCACTTCTTTTGGGTTAGTTAATGGCCCAAAGCACAGCCAACCTGCCTATTCAACATCCCTTTCACACCATGGGCAGGGAGAAGGGAAAAATTCCAGCTTAGTTTCCCATAACAAAACCATGACATAAGGAAAGAGTTCTAAACCTTCCACCAGTAAGGAAAATGAAAATCTTGCTCATAAAAGGCCATGCAGACTTCTGCTGGTGAAAATCAATAGTTAAAGTAAACTTAGAGTACATCATTGTCTATATAAACAGATTGCTTGCATGCAATCTGCTTTCACAGATTTGTCTGTTTTATGAACCTATTTGTATTTTTGTCATCTATGACATCCTTTAGCAACAAATTTAATGATTTAGCTGATTTGTGTAAAAAATGCTGCCTTTTGTTTTCTTCAAGATCTGGTTCCTAGGAAGTTCTTTTGATATGCCTATGCACACCTTCCAATCCACTCGTGATTTTATTGACTAATTAATTCCATTTATCTCTTTTTCTAGCTATATAGACATTACTTGCACAAAAATACCTAATCCATAAGTTTCACTATCATTTTTACAATATTCTATTTTTTTCTATGTTGTACCTGAGACTAGAAGGAGAAGCACAACTGAAAAGTGTTTACCCATTTCTCTAAATATGTTCTTATTTTCTTGTTTATTCCTTTCCTAGTCATTCAAAATGCTATATGCATGGGTTTTTGAGCACTTCCTTGGATGGGTCTGATATTTATGTAGAATTGTCTACAACAAGTTCAGAATCTCTTTCCTGAATGCTAATAAGTTATTTAGGGTCTCTCGTTCTTTATATACATAGATGCTATTCTGTCAGCTCATTATTCTACATTTATCACCACTGAATTTCATCTTTTACTGCTCTTTCAGTCTTGTAAACTTGTGCAACTTTTCACTGCCAGATTTTGCTTTTATTACCATGAATAATTTAATGCTACCAGAAAACTTTATCACCTCACTTCTTTTCCAGAAAGCTTATGAATATGTGCTATATGTGAGCATGTAAGAAAATGCCATGGACAATGAATTTACAAAAGCATCTAGCTCTGGCTACCTCTGTTTTTTTCCATGCCACTGCAGCCACTTCATCATCCAAGGACTATAAAGGATTACAGAGACAAAGGCTAATTCTGCAACAAGGCAGGGGTGGGAAGGCAGTGCTAGAAACAGAATGAATGTATGCAATAATTTTCCAGCATTTCTGGCAGAGGTAGTTGCTCCTTAACAGTAGAATAATGTGGGGCCAATAGCCCAGAAAAACCCTAGATGAATGACTCTTCTTTAATATTCAGGTGTTTTTTTACAGAATGAATTTTGTTTCTTTCTGTGCCTTTTCTATTAACGTAATGTCTCAAAGTTACACTCTCATTTTTGTATTTCCAGCATTAAAGGACTACCTGAGGGAGGTGAAGTATGCTAGTATCCACAAAGTTTTACTTTTCCTTTTTCTTTTTTGGATTATTGATTGCTGGTTTTGGGAAACTGTAGCAATGTCAGTGCAGTTGTTCCTAAACTGAGCATCCTGACCCTGTAAATGTCAGTGGATAAGAAGGGAGTCCCTGTGAACAATAAAACTCAGTGTAGTGTTAATTGGAAATGCAGGCAGGGCACTGGAAGGCAAGGAGAAGAAAAGTGTTCAGGACCTGCTGGTAATGTAGTCTCTAAATGTGTCTTTAAGCACCAACTACTACTTTAAAGGGATACATTGTTCCTAGAAAGCTACTCAAACAGATGTTCTGGTTTTAGGGACACATATCTATTGTAAGTTATGGGTTTGTCTTGTTGCTCTGTTTTAGTTTTTTACTTGGTTTGTTATTGCACAACTTTTTAATTGAATGTAGTGTATAACCAGTTTTATTGCCTATGTAGACACATGTACTTCTAGAAACAAAGAAAATGCATGACGGAATAATAATTTTTATTTCTGTTTTTGATTAAAGAAGGGAATATTGCTTACTGCTCTCTTCTCATGTAATGACAATTCAAGGTGGTATTAAACTAAAGAGAATCTTTCTATCTGGAATTTTATATATACTTTTATGTAGTTTATTACTGAATGGAACTTATGAAGAAATTGACTTCAAATTAATTATTTCCGTCTCCAGCTTAGTTAAGATCATGTGTTGCAATTCATTCTCAGATATTTTTCATATTCCATTACCAACCTTCACTTATAACTTGCACTTAATAATGAAATCAAGACAAGTTTCCTAACAAGAAAGGTGATATACTTGAGCTCAGCCAAGTAAAAGACAGAGGAAGAGCAACTCCTTTTTAAAACTGGTTATTGGTCATGGTGAGAAAACTTTATTAGGTGATTTATTCGTGTGCTGGGTTTTACTGTGGTAGAGTTAATTGTCTTGGCAGTGACTAGTATGCAGAACTGTTTTGGATTTGAGTTGAAAACAGTGTTGATAATACAGAGATGTTTTCATTATTGCTGAGCAGCACTTACACACTCAAGACTTCTCCTGGTTTTTATACCCCTTGCCAGTAAGGAGGAACAAGAAGTTTGGAGGTGACACAGCAAGGACAGCTGACCCCAAGTGACCAAAGGGATATTCCATACCACATGACACCATACTCAGTATATAAATTTGGGGGAAGAAGGAGGAAGGGGAGACATTCAATGTGATGGTGTTTGTCTTCCCAAGCCACCATTATACATGATGGAGCCCTGCATTCCTGAAGATGATTGAACACCTGCCTGCCCATGGGAAGTGGTGAATGAATTAATTGGTTTGCTTTGCTTCTGTGCACAGTGGCTGCTTTACTAAACTCTCTTTATCTCAACCCATGAGTTTTTTAGCTTTTACTCTTCCAGTTCTTTCCCCAGTTCTGCTGGTGGGGGAGTGAGAGAGTGGCTGAGTCACACTTAGCTGCTGGTTGGGGTTAAACCATGACAGTTCATTTATTTATAACAACAGCTATATAATGAGCAAACAGCTACTGCTTAACCTATTTTGGCTGTAGCTTAGCTTTCTATGATTGTGGTAACATCTGCTGTAACAAGAATTTTGATATCTTTTTAAGTGACAGATAGTAATATTTAGTAGTTGTCATTTGTGGCCTGAACTATGTGTAATGCTAGACTGAAGTGTATAGCTGTGTAGATGGGGAATGATAGAAAAGATCTTGACAGGGTGGCACAGGATGAAAACAGAGGCTTCAGATCATCAGGCTTTAGGCAATCCTTCAGCAAACAATTTCTAATGATCAGAGGAATGTAATCTTGGAAGATTATCCAACAGACGTGTAAACTACAGTACATAGAAAAAAGCTGAGATGATATGGAAACCATAAAATTAACACCAAGTGGCTCCTAGAGTGAATGAAAAGAACATAACAATAACATCATGGTTATGGTGACAGTTTTGGGATACTGATGACTCATCTTAAAGCCATACCACCTGCTTCTAGGAAGATTGACACCCATCAACCTTAGAGCCCACAGAAGTACTGGATGTCGTAGTAGAGGATGATCACGAAATAAAATTTGGGCACCTTTACTGATGATGGCCGACATTCAGGTTTTATTGCTTCATCCAGTATATTACTTCTTGTTCTCACACATCTGCAATCACACACCGTGTACAGAACCTTACATGCCATTCTATTCTTAGTTCTCTATCTGTAATTTATTACCAGCCTTCACATATAATTGGATGCTTCTTCCTTATTTACATTCTTTCCTTACCGGTCAGCACTGGCACCTTTTCAAGTCTTTCGCAGTCCCTGCTTTTCCCCAGGGAAATGGCCTCAAAATGTCTAAGTCAAAATCCTTCACCTCTATATCTTTCATCAGGGGCTCACGGAATCCGCCGCTCACCTCAACAACTGGAAGAGTAAACATACCACTGAAAAAACTGTTAATACTAAAAAGTTTGTGTATAACAACATTAAATGGTTTCTTAAAGCTACTTCTTCCTTCAATAATTACACAATATGGTTACTGTCAGTGTCAAATAAGTGACATTTAAGAGTAGTTTAACTATCTTTTCATTAGACTTATAACAAATTATTGCCTTAATATGAAGAGAGTTTCATTAGCCCACAGAATTTTCAGTCTGTGACTTATTTGGTGCTTTGCCCTGAAGCTCTGGTAGGAATTTGGAAGCAACCACTGAAGAAAGTTCTGAATTTGAGTATAGAGATAGACCAACGAGACCTTTTAAATTTGGTGTATCATATGGCTAGTACTGCCTGTACCAGATACTTTTTCAATGGACTTTTAGTAGTTCCATTAATTATATCTGCAAAAAAAGACATGGAGAAGCTTGCTACAAAAATCTGAAAATGGCACTGATAATTATCTGTTGAGGACTATGGTGGTCAGAAGAAGAGTTTCAACTTGCATCAAGGGACAGAAATTTTCACTATCAATGCTTCAATTTTTCATTTTTATTTTTAAGGAAGGGCTATTCAAAAACTACTACGAATGAGCAAGGTAAAATTCGTGCTTTGGAGAACAGACAAAGTGGTTGACTTTCACAAGAGGATATTCCCATTGCAGCTCAGGAACAGGATGTTTCTCCTATCTAATTGCAGTTCACAACATCAAATGGCAGTTGGAAAAAAAAATCTATCCCTTGGCTGAATGCACTCTTCTTTTTGATGTGTTCTTAACATAGTGATGTGTTACATATCATTCTAGAATTTTTTTCTCCTGTTTCTTCTAGAGTCTTACTGTCCAGCTGATTTTCCCCACGCAGGTAATTCAATGGCATTCAGTGGGAGATGTCTGTTCTGGAGTAATGTTTTTTTGTACAACTGTTAACTGTTGGATGGGCACTCACCATTTCCTACAGGTCAAATATGTCACGGATTTTAAGATGAGGAATCTTAAGACAGGTATAGACCTTGGCAGGTGACCAGTTTGAGCAAACTGAAGGTTTTAAGCTTAAGATAATAATATACCATCCTATTTCTCATGGTTTAGGAATGATACTCCCCAGTTTAGTGCCCCCCATGGAGACTCTTCAAAACCACACACTACTCTTTCTCATTCCCTCTTCCCACTTTGGAGCACTGGACTTGAGAATCTGAGGCACAAAAGGTTAAGAAACATTTACTGGAAACAGCAATGAGATAAGAAAATGAACAGTAATCACAATATTAATAACAAAGTGTATACAAAAAGAAATTATTCACATGAACAAACCTCTCTGGCAAGAGACAATACCAGACAGCTCCCTCCACATTTTCTCAACTGGAAGGAAACCCTTCTCCCCAGAAGAGATACAGTTCCTTTCTCCAGCCCCTGGCAATGACATGAGGTGGTGTACAATAACATCAGGGTCCTGGCCGTGCCCTCTCTCTGCTACTGCAAGAAATTAACCCTGTCCTAGCTGGAACCAGGACCCTGTTCTAATAAGAAGAATATTATTTTTACTACGGTTGATATCTGAATAACAGTTTTTGCCAAGACAAAACATGACCATGATTTAAAGATGCCGCTAATTTTTTAAGAGGCTTTACTTCACTATGAAGTAGGATAGCTGTTGTAGAGCTGATGGGGAAGAAAAGAAGAAAAATATTAAAGAACCCTTGCATACTTGGCAGCATCAACATCGGAAGGTAGTTTCATCATCCTGAGCTGTAAATTAACTGTTGGACAATGATTTTACAGGTATTTTCCAGCATAAATTATTCTATGAATCTATGGAAGGTAGACTCCAGTGACAGTAGTTGAGAGAGGCTGTGAAAGGAACAGCAACAGGAGTGACATAAACTCTGAGAAAACATTCCTTCCTTGGTCAGAAATGCATTATAATATGAAGTCAGTAATCAAGATTTAACTGTAATCCTTATCACTAGTGTTTACATATCATTTTTATAAATTATTTTGTCTCTTTGTTTCTGCACTAAGAAAACATCTGAAGGACATTCAAAAAGATGTTAATCTCATCTATCAAAAACATGATAAGCTGTTCCAGGCTTCACTGCTTGGAAATAAAGCTCTTCACCTGATTTCTGCAGCACTCTATTTCCTGTTCACTCCTTCATGGAGGAAAGAAATAAATAAATTAGTTTTCTTTTATTACCTATTCAACTTATTAAAAGAAACATGAAGAAATTGTGAGTCACACTGTGACATGAATGAAGAGGAAATTGTCTGAAAAGAATTCACTTGTAGTGAAATAAACTCACCTAAGATGAAATAAAAACCCTAATGTATTTCACGGTGTTTCTAAGGATTTATATTCTATTACCAGTAAAAAGCAAATCAAGCTATGGTACAAAAAATTTCCATACAGAAAACCCTCAGAAAAGACAATTTGCTTTACACTACCTGCCAGCTTCTAATATCCCTCTCTTTGTTCACAGTAAAAACTTTCATGACACTCTTGTAAATATTGTTTCTCAGTGATGAATTCTCACCCAAATTAAAGAAATAGACTTGGTGGTAGAGAACTGTCCCAACCCAGGAAAAGGTTGCCAAATTTGAATTAGATCTTCTCATTCTAACAAAATTCTACAGTTTCTTAATCTTTGCAATGCACCAATGGACACAGAACCTTCAACTTTGTTATTTGCAAGAACAGCACTGTAAGAATAAAAGAAGATTCACAGAGCATTTATATTGCTAAATTGTGCCCTCAGTAAATTTCTTCCATCAGAGTAATAAGTAAGAAAGAACAAGTTGCTTAAAAAGTACTCACTTATAATGAAATAGCACTTAAATAAAAGTTTCAACTTTTTCACTATTTTTCTAAGGTATTCTATTGTTCTGATTACAATGAACAGGTCAACTACAGTATAGTCTTCTCACAATTAGAAACTGCTCTAGCATTAAAATTTAATGGACAGTTCATCTAAATACAAGAGACATGCATGAGATACAAAAATTGTATCCATCTGAAGAGAAGAAAATAATTTATTACATCAAAAGGTGCTGCAAGTAAAGCATAAAAATTGAAACAGATAAAAACACATATGCATTAGATAAAACTTTCTTAATAATTTTAATGCAGTATGAGTAACTACAATTATTCCACCTTCAGTTATTAAAGAGAAATTAAAAACCTAAAACAAAAATCAAGCTTATTTTCCTTTCCAAAAAAATTCCTTGTTGCTGTAAGACTGAAATACATACTTTGTTAAAACAGTTATTATATTAAAGTCTTTAAAACAAATGTATTTAATGTGTAAAATATTCAGAGAATTGTGTATTTGAAAAGTATAGTACCTAATGCTAGATTACTTTGCTAATATTTACGAAGAAAGTGTTGCAGCTGGTGACAATTGTGACTCAGAACTGGTTTTGATGTTGAATCTCTTTTGTTTGCTGTTTGTTATGCTCGGAGGCTCTATAAACAGCCTTGAAAGCCATTAACAGCAAGGTACAAGAGTGCCACATTATGGGGCTGTGGGAAATAAAAGCCCCTTAGTTTGTGCAACCGACAGGTTTTGACTCCTGTACAAGTAGACATTCCACCTCTCCATGCCCTAAAAATGTTGCAGGATTGGAAACAAAAAGTCAGTTGGGACCACATAACATGACGTGCCAGCATGTGTGAAGAGCTGTTTTCTCAGGAGGAATGAATATGCTCTTTAATACTTAGTCCCCCTGTCTCTGATCTGTATTTGTGAGTGGTTTGAAGACTCTAATTAGTTTAAATGTTTTAGAGAAAGTCTGTCATGATCTAATTTAGTCCCATTAGTCACTTTTCACAAGCACTCTTCCCTCACATTTGTGCAAATTTGGTTGACTTTTGAAATGGAAAATTGCAGCCTTCTTCAATAGATTGAAAATAAAATTACCATAAAGCAACCTATTCGTTTATCTTTTCGGGTTTTGGAGGTGCATGTGTGTACACTCAAATAATTGAAGAGTTGTCACTGTCTAACTCAATACAAAAGACACACAAAAAAAAGAAAACTAGGAACAGGCTAAAATTGTAAATAAGCTTGAACTATAAGACTTGTGAAACTTGTGTGGAATTTAAAACAAAAAATTGCACCTTTAATATCTTATAAGTGGAAAAGTGCAATATCTCTGAAAAAAAAGTTTGTAATGGAGCAAGCATTCAATGAAATTCAATGAAATACACAAAAATGCTTATATTAACTTTAAGAAAGCTCTCACTAGGATCAAAAGCTTTTGCAGATTTAAAAACCAGATAATGTGTTTCCAATTGCCTTTCTTTTTAAATTTCATTTTTTCAGGCTTTTGCAAGTTTATTATTAAACACTTAGATTCACATAATGTGAAAGTCCTATGAAACCATCCTGAGACTAAAATATGTGCAAATCCTAATCCCCAATTCCCCAGTCAGAATTCCCAAAATTTTACAAATAAAAATACTCATGAATAGTCAGACAATGGCTAGACATCACACTCCAAGTTTTGCAAATCCTCAGCATTTCTGTCATTTTAGTGTATCCACAGATTCAGATCAGACGTGTATTTGTGATTTACTATGGCTTTCTCATTATTCTACATTTTAAAATGATCCAGGCACAACCCCATATTAGCTCTGATGGTAAACAATATATTGAAAATAATTGAAACCCAAATCCCAAAATTATGCACCTGTTACATCACAGCCTTTAAACTGTGATTTGTGTGAAACACTAGAATTCAGTTCCAAATGTTATTGAGTCTGTGTGTTTGCCACGTGGGACATATTGGGACTAATAGTTACTCAGGCGGTTGTGGTAGGAAGAGAAGTATTGCATCAAAAAAGGAAAAAAGAAAAAAAGAAAAAAAGTCAGTGGCAGAACTCCTTCTTCCTAGAACTTACTCCTCCTAAGGACTATAAGGTAATACAATATGAGAACTCAATTTGCCAGTATAAAGAAAGGTGGAGGGCAGAGAAAAATAGACAAATGAGAGTAAGTAAGACAGTCTGCTGTTTTTTCTTCAAGGAACTGATGTTGCTTGAGAAAGGATGGAAAAGAGGAGATACCAGACCAGTGAAAATGTTATCATAGAGCTGGAAATTCCTTCATACAGAAATGAAAAAGAAAACCCACATGTTCCAGATGGAGAACCTGGTATTCTGTGTTCTACAGTGTGATTTGAGCTGGGGTCACAAAGGAGAGGATCAACAATGTTGGATGATCATCTTTGTATCTGAAGAAAGTTAACACTGGTTACAATCAGAGTTGGTTCAAATATGAAAAAAAAAAATAAAAATCAATATATTTCAGTATTTTATCCTAAAAGTAGGGGAAATGATGCCAACAGAAGAAAAAATGCCTCAATTCTTCTTCTACTTCCCTTTTCTTATTTCTACTCTTTCATAATTATTTTCCTAAAATGATAAAAGAAGAAAATGACAAAGAAAACTATCAAAGGGTAAAGGTGATTAGAAAATAAAGAGAAATTTTTCTAAAGAAAAACATGTCTCCCAAAATTTGAAGAACATGCTAAAAATGGAAACCTACTTCTTTCAAAACGAATGGATGGAATAGCAATAAGTTAAAAATGTTCATATTTTCCTTCTTTCTTAAAACAATGATACTTAATCTGAAACTCTTCTTATATTTATAACATTTTCTAGACACTTTTACCTCTCTTTATGTTCATCTTGAACTGACCATGTTTTGGTGAAGACATTGTCCATTAAAATGGCAGAGAGAGTATCCCTTATTGCCCACTTGTGAGATAGTACATCAAAAAGAGTAAGATTTTCTGGCATCTTTCTCTCAGTGATGTGACCTTCAGGCATTCAGATTAGGTACCACAGTTTTGTCACACATCTGTTACTGCACAGATCTTCAGGGCAGCTGTGTGGAAACAATTCTGTCTGTCGCAGGCTGTGCTAGCTCTCCTAAGAGAGAGCAGTCATATCAACAGGAAGCTGTAAGAATAAAAGAAATACAGAAGAAAGCTATCAGGGCTCAATAAAAGTAGAAATAGAAGTTATACAACAAGGCATTTTTCCACTCTTTATGCAAAAAAAAACCTCTTGTGATTTATTTAATTCATATAATAGTTTGCTGAAGCTCTAAAAGAAATTCAGTATAATATATTCTAGACATGGAAGTTTTAGTCCATTCTGTCTGTGTCTCCAATACTGTGCTTTATACTGTTCTGATGGTTTTGAACATTTCTCATTCTATAATTTTGAATACTGATGAATACGTGTTTTATCATGCAAGTCATGCTAAGGCACATGGAAAATAAGGAGATCATTGATGACAGCTAACATGGCTTCACTAGGGGCAAATTTTGCCTGACAGGTATGATGGCCTTCTATGCTGGGACTAGTGTTGGTCAACAGCTCAATGTCCACGTGAGAGTAATGACTAGTGACGTTCCTCAGGGGTTGATATTGAGACTGGTGCTGTTTAACATATTTGTTGGCAACTTGGACGTGTTATTAGTGCACCCTTACACAAATGCTGATGACACCAAGCTGTGTGGTGCAGCTGACAAGCTGGAGGGAAGGGATGCCATCCAGAGGGACCTTGATAGGCTTGAGATAACCTCTTGAAGTTCAACAAGATCATGTGTAAAGTCCTGCATGTGAGTTGGAGCAATCCAAACCACAAATACAAACTGAGTCGAGAATGGACTGAGATCAGCACTGAGGAAAAGAACTTGGGGGTGTCTACTGATAAGAAGCTCAAAATAACTTAACATGCACTTGCAGCCTGGAAAGACAATTGTGTCTTGGACTGCATTGAAAGAATCATGAATCATGGACCAGCAGGTCAAGGGAGATGATTCTCCCCCTCTACTCCACTCTCATGAGATTCCACCTGGAGTACTGTGTTCATCTCTGGGGCCTTCAATGTAAGAAGTGCATGAACACCTTGGAGTGAGTCCGTAGAAGGGTCACAAATGCTCAGAGGGCAGGAGCACTGTCCTATGAAGGCAGGCTGAGAGAGTTGGAGTTGTTCAGCCTGGAGAATCAGAGACGGAAGGGACACCTCAGAGCACCTTCCAGTACCTAAATGGGGCCTACAAGTGAACTGGAGAGGGGCATTTTACCAAGGCAAATAGTGACTAGGGGTAATGGTTTTAAGATGCAAGTGGGTAGGTTTAGATTAGAAATTAGGAAGAAATTCTTTACTATAACAGTAGTGAGACACTGTAAGGAGTTCCCAGAGATGCTGTGGATGACCCACCCTTACCTGGAAATGTTTAAGGACAAGTTGGATGGAGCTTTGAGCAAACTGATGTACTGGGTGATGTCCCTGCCCATGGCAGGGGGCTTGGAAACAGATGATCTTTAGGTCCCTTCCAAATCAAACAATTCTATGTTGCCATGATCATCCCATTATGAAACAAAGTATCTTTACACATTCATTCTTACAGATGTTTTATTACTACAAGTATGTCTCTGTCAGTGTCACAAGATAATGTATAGGAAATAAATGATTTTATGAGGTTTTTGCAATTGATAATCACTCATCTAGTTTCCAAACTGTGCCTGTAGGGGGAAAAGAAGGCAATTCCCAAGATCTGCTTTACAAATTATACAAATTACATAGAAAAAAGAAACCCCACACCTGTGTGATTGAAATAGTTTAGAAAAGCACCTTATTGCATTGTTCAGATCCAGTATAATACATATGGGGAGTTTGCATTTCTTCTGAATGGCAAAAATGAGTATGTTTACAGAAGCATTAATTAATGCTCAGAAAAATTTCAAAGTAAATAATAGATGCACAGACAATCCTTATTGCTTTTGTTTGTGAAATGAATTGCATTATGGGAAGAAAATACTAAGTTCATAGTAATTTAGTCTTTAAGAATTTATAGGGGTAGTTCTGTGAACTGAAAGGTATGAAATCACTTTCCAGTCTTACTTTGTCTTAAAATGAATAATATAGTAAAAGTAGGTATTTTCTTGACGTCTTTTCCATATTCAATTTCAGAAAATGTGAATTGAAAATTTCCTTATTATACCTACTCTTCATCAAAGAAACTGAAGATTTCAGAAGTATGGAGCTGATACATTGTGTGAGAGGAAAAAGCATCTCAGCAGTCTGCAGTTCTAGGCAAAAAGAGGAAGCGCCCCTTCAATAAAAACATATCCTGAAATTTATTTTTCTTAAGAATTAGTTAACTGTGACCCTCATTTAATAAAAACACACCTGAAAATATGTTGTTATTAATAATAACTGTGTCTTTGTGCAGTCTGTCAAAGTTCCTTTGTTTCCTTTGGGACTTCTTTGAATTCCACAAAAACTTTGCCCCAAGAAAGTCACTATAAACCAACCCAGTCAGGTGCATAGAAGAGTACATGATCATGATAGTTAAGCATCTTTTGTCTCTCATCCATAAACTCCTATTTACAACATCTAGTCCTCAGCATAAGAAGGTTTCTTTTTCCACAGTTTGAACTTTGCAGGTTTGGTTTTTCATCATGCCTATTCATGATTAAAATTCCTCAAAGCCCCCTGTTTTTCTGGTTAAAGACTGCTAACAAGAATGGACCTTCCAATGTGAAAGGAAATAGGAGAGAAAACGGCAGCATGAAGAAGCCTTTTGGAACTGGTTGGGTTAAGAGAGCTGTGAACTGAACTGAAAAAAAAAAACAGTGGTAATTGCAGTGCTAGAGTTGAGGTGTTTGAATGTGACATTATTAGAGCTTGCCAGGGGCAGAATGGAGCAGAGGAGTTGTAGGGAAAGTCCCAGAAGATGTATCAGCTATGACAGACTACCTAAAAGAAAAAAGGCTGCTGCCTTAATATGAATCAAACTCAGAAAAATAAAAGCATTTCAGACCACTTAATTCATAAGCATTTAAACTACATTTTTCTTTGTCTATTTGAATACATAGCACTAAGTGAAAATAAAACTCATATGAAGTCTATGGGTCTTTGTCTCCACCACTGGGCATGTTTAATGGCAAGTTTGTTTTGTTTTGGGGTTTTTTTAACAAAACTTTAAATTGCAGGCTGTAAATATCCTGAGTTTACATAAAGAAGTCTCTGTGTTCTCTATTTACATCATAAAAAATGCCTTATTTTTCAAAGACTTTGCCAGTTCATACACATAATTCTTCCAAACCTCAGAAGAATGTTTCCTTATACCTCCCTGGTCTATAATACAGTTAATTAGTTCTAATGCACGTAACTCTATGCCAAATACATCTGGCTCCTTTAGGTACTTCCAGAGGGTTTTTTAAACTAAAATTAGATTTAAACTAGTGTTTGAGAAATATTCCCTTCTTATCTTGTCCAGAAAATCCGAAAAGATTCAGTCTTCCACTTGTGACATAGCTAAGGTAGGATGTGTTGCAGTTTTTCATGTTTGAAAAGAGCATCAAACAGTGCAGAGTTCAAGTAGATCAATAAGTTTGAAAACATGCCATTATGATATGGAAAAAAATTGCTGGGTCAAATTTTGAGTCCAATATTTCACACTTATCCAGGATATAAAAAAAGTATTAGTCTTTCTCACTGCTTCTAGCAGATCTCCCAAAATTTCTTAAGCAGGATTCTGAGATACAAAGCATTAGTCTAGGTTATGCAATTTTTTTCAAAAGTTCTTCCTGACCTGAAATTGAATATCTTATTTTTTGAGAAGTGGCACTTAGAGAAAAAAAAGGAATATTATTTGATACCTGGAATGATGTTGATGTCTTCGGACATTGACAGCAATATTAGAATTAATGGAAACCTCTATGAATTAAACACGAAAAATTCTTATTAAATGTATTTGTCAAATATACCCATACTTGGTGGCATGAAGCAATATTTTGTATTTGTTGCACAAAACTACAGAAATGCAAAATAAGTCTAAGCATTGCAAAATCGTAGTTATACTCCCAACATTACAAGATTGAATACCATTCATTAAATAACTTTAAACTTAGGAAATTCCTTTTACTTGATTTTTTAGGTTTTTAAACTTGTGTGAATTATCACAAATGTCCAGAAAACTGCCTGATTGGAATATTCAAAATTATTTTCTATCAATCACCTTTCTTCAGAAGCTGATATTACAAGAACAATATTATGTAGCACAATAACATAGAAGGTTTTTGTAGACGTGTTCCCAGATTACTTTTTTGCTTTAATT
Source organism: Myiotriccus ornatus (assembly GCA_036023395.1). Classification (NCBI taxonomy): domain Eukaryota; kingdom Metazoa; phylum Chordata; class Aves; order Passeriformes; family Tyrannidae; genus Myiotriccus; species Myiotriccus ornatus. The sequence goes on along the minus strand of JAYRBT010000042.1, from coordinate 31,323,516 downwards.
TAGAAAATGTAAGGTTGTGAAATTTCAGATTAACAATCATCTAATAGTATTTTATTCATAATAGCTAGCTTTCAATATGGACTATGTAATTATAACAAAACTTCATTGTATTGAAAATGTGTACTCTAAATATGAATTACAGTCTTTATTAATTTCTAGATATCTTTCCAAACTAAGATTCATTTAAGTGATGCCTAATTGTAGTCCATCTTTAAGCAACAGCAAAATTTCTATTCACAGTAGAAGCATAGTCACCATTTTTGCAATGACAGGCAAAAGTCAACTCTGTTCAATCTTCTAAAAATTCAGTTTAAAACTTACCTTTTTCCCTCTTTATTCAATATATATACATGCTCACATACAACTGTAGAAGTGTTCTCCATCATAATTTTCATGTGTAGCACAGAAATTACTCTTTAAAAGGTAATTAAAGAAAAATATGTTCACCACTGGAAAGAGAAGAGTAGACTTTTGTGTTTGATAGTAGGGATCAACATTTGTAGCTGGTTTTAGGACAACACTGTGGCTTATGGCACTAGAAGTTCATATCGTAAGGGTCTCAGGAGAAGGTTTATAGACTAAATAATAGGAATTGGGTCAAAGAAACAGCAGGGTTTTGTTTTTGTTTTTTTTGCCACGTCATATTTGATAAATTTTGATGGCACAGTGTTCCAAATCTAGCAGGACCCCTAGCCAGCTGACAAATATTTAAACAATAATTTTGTTATCAAAAAGTATATCCTCTCAAACTTTTGCCTGTGGCTGAATTCCTAATCAATTATGCTTTGGAGAAAAGCAACTACTTTTGACTAAGCTAGTATATGTGTACACCATATAAGCACTTAGTATAAAAAACAGTGGAAGCTGAATAAGTCTCTTTAACCCCAGGATAAGTCTCTTTAACCCCAGGATACCTGCAAAGAGCAAATAGGTCCAATCTCAGTCATGTTTCTTTTAAGAAAGAGTCCCTGCTATAATGACATAGGGTGGTATTTAGGAAGCTCTAATTAAAAGATATCCCAGGCCATTTTGTTAGCCCGACACTTAGTGTGATTTGCTAAGAAAATGTGGTTTCTTACAACTTTGTATGCTCTTTAAGGTTAATGACAATTGCTATAGAATTTCCAGACTGAGGTACCTAACACAGTCACCAAGCTCCTTCCATAACTTGTTTATTTTACAGTTTCATCACTTTCAAGTAAGGAAACACACACAAAACAAGACTGGGCTACAAAATACATGATGATGCTGAAGAAGGTGTTATCCTTCTTCTCAGTCTTTGAGCAGATGTGGGAGCATTAGCATCTTTCCTCCTGAATTAATGAACCTCAGCCTGTCTGTGGATTGTTTTCCAGTGAATCTGAATAATAAACACTGCGTGGACATGAATTATTACAGTGGTTCTAAACAATTTTCTAGCCAGTGGCACAGTACAATGTCTACTGAGACCGGACCAGACCTTCCCCAGTAGGTCATGCCACCCCAAAATGTTTTACAGCCAACTCCAAAGGGCTTCAAGTATGGTCTCCAGACTTGTCTCTTAGATGATCTTAACTTTCCCAACCAGAAAATTTGCTATTCTCTGTCACAGTCTCACAAATGCTGCCTGATTTCTGTCTTCTGACCTACAAGTGTAGTTTTTAATTGCAGAGTCTTCCAGAGCACAGAATAAAACATGGCCATCCAGGAAAACAGTCTGCATAAAGCTCCTCTTCTTCTAGTATTGCTGTTGCTTGTGGGCAGTCAGGAAAGGATAAAATGACACGAATGAAGAACTATGGCACTGTTGAGTAAAGTTCTTCCTTTGAAGCCAGCAGAACAGAAATAAAATTAATCTGTTCTCTATCTGTAAAATAGTGATTATGGTTCTCCTTAGCGTGCAAGGTAGTTTGTGATCTACCAGTTATGTCCTTCCCAAAATGTGTTAGCAGGGTAAGAATACATGTCTGTAATTTTGAATGCTGTGAAGCTATTTTAAAGCCACAGAATTTACTAGTATAAAATGCAAAACTTACTCAAAGAAATAAAATAAATGAGTAATCTCTACATTGAGTTGTTGGTTTTTTTTTTACTTATTCTAGATAAATACACTCCATATGTGATTCCATTCACATGTTGTATGAACTGCCTTTTTGCAGAAGGAACAGTTACATCATAACTATCACTATCCTGTAGCATACTGGTGCTTTAGCTGCTAACCTTAAAAACAATTCTAAATGGTTCAGTTTGTAAAATGTTATTTTCATTAATGTAACAGTGCCCTCTATGTTCCAGAGTTTGCACTGAGGGTAATATTCTTTGAATGTTTAATAAACACTTTTTTTTTATTATTTTTGGGAAAGCATAAATTTACCATGTTAACTTTTTTTAATGCTAAGTTCCATCAAAACACACAAGCAAACACACAAACACATTTACAAGTTTTATAAGCAAAGAATGAAATAGAAATTTGAAGTTGAAGTTGTTAGTCTCTGTGCAAATAGCCATCACATATAATTTTCTGACATTAAAAACAAAAAGCAAAGATGGTTTTTTTAATAGGAAGATGGTTCACAAATATTTTTCAAACTCTACAATTAACAATTAAAATGTCTCAAAAGTGATAGCATATTTGCTTTCAGGAGAAGATCATAAATAATCAGTTATAGGTTTACTGCATATATGAAATACTTTAAGAGGTTTCATGATGAAATGGAAACACATGATGAATGATGAGACATTGAGATGTATATGCCCTCACATCCATGGAATCTCTGTTGCACAGATCTGACCAAATAATCTTAATATATTTGAAATGTAAAAATGGGAAATTTTCTTCATATTGTATAAAAAATTCTCACAGGTACATTTAACAAAAGAAACTATGTCTGATTCTTCCCTAATGTTAGGAAGAAGAATATCTCTTTAGACCATTTCCTCTTTACTGAGAGTTTTTCTAAAAGAGAAAAGAAGGAAAAACCATAAACCAAAAAATCTTTCATGAGAACTACTGCACTTACATTGTACACAGACGGATCAAGCTAGTAAATACAAATCATAAGCAGTTATTCTGGCACCAGGAAACCACAGTTAATTATTCAGTCAAGAGGGAAGAATAATTGTAATGATGCCATTAAACACACAGAGAGGATAGCCTCAGTCCAGGTGGAAAGTGTGATGAAAAGAATGATTAATTTAAATTTTTTCACCTTACCTTGAAATACTTCAGTTCTACAGTCTCCATCAGTTTTCAGTCTCTAAACACCTTCACAGGAAAGAATGGGGGAACAACATGGTACTAACCCAAATTTTTTTTTTCAACTGCTGTTACTATTTAGTGCTCATGATATTTCTGAACTTCTAGGAGAATTTCTCTTGCTTAGAGGTGGGCTGAAATGAGCCCACAGTAAACTGAGCTGCTTTAAATATTTCATAGCAACATTTTCCTGAAGCTTATGAAGACAAAGAGGAGAGGGATAGAAAGGTTAATATATTTTACTTCAGGTGAAATGTTGCTATAAAGAAAATAACTTTGCTGAAAATCAAGGCTTTTTGAATTAATAGATGTCTTAATGTTTTCCAGAGGAAGGTTCCTGAAATCACTTTCAGTGAAAAATATTTAAAAGCCAAAGCAAAAGGCAGTTTCTAGATACATTATAAGAGAAACTTACTGAAACTGCCTCACATTCTCTTTTGGAAATGTCAGTATTCAGTGAATTCTATGAATCCTTAGAAATAGCACAGTTCCATTACTGAGGATGGAACATTCTAACTGCCCAAGAAAAATTCATTGTTTTTTAATTCTTTGTACTCTATATGCTTACAGAAATTGTACAACAACTACCTGTTATGCATTCCTGTTCTATGTGAAAATGCCACTTCCTCAGGAACCCCAAGGTTCTGTTTTAATCACAGAATCACAGAATATGTCAAGTTGCAAGGGACATAACTCCTGGCCCTGCACAGGACGATCCCCCAGAATCACACTGTGTGCCCAAGAGTATTGTCTAAACACTTCTTGAACTCTGTCAGGCTTAGTGCTGTAACCACTTCCCTGGGGAGCCTGTTCCAGTGTCCAACCATCCCCTGGGTGAAGAACATTTTTCTAACATTCAATTTAAATCTCCCCTGATAGAACTTCAGGCCATTCCCTCGGGTCTTGTCACTGATCACCACAGAGGAGAGATCAGTGCCTGTGCCTCCTTTTCCCCTCATGAAGAAGTTGTGGGCTCCAGTGCAGACTGCAATCCCCTCAGTCTCCTCTTTTCCAGGCTGAACTGACCAAGTGACCTCAGCTGCTCCTCATATGGCTTCCCCTCAAGGCCCTTCACTGCCTCCTTCAGATGTTCTAACAGCTTAATATCTTTCCATAAATGAAGATTGGAAAATGTTGTCTCACTCATTAGTATGATGTTGGAGTTTAACTTGGTTGAGCACCAGGTTTCTCCGAGCCTGGACCCCACTTCCCCCACAAAAGGAAAGGGGAAGAGGGAAAAAAAAAAAAAAAAGAACTGCAGAACCAAAACTGCCAAGAAAAATAGCTTTATATTTACATAGAAAGGAGAAAAAGTACGAGTATAAACACTATATACACAGAAGAGAACTAATAACAAAAAAACTAACAACAAAAACTACTTCCCCAAAACAAATGTTTTCCTTCTCCGAAGAGATAACCTGGCTATCTGTGGAGCTATCTGGAAGAGAAGAAGAAGGACTCGCTTCCTTCCCATCTCTTTTATATCTAGAGTGATGTAACATGGTGTGGAATATCTTATTGGTAGAATGTACATCAGATTGCCTATCCTAGTTCCATTTCCTCTCAGGCAGCGTAACAAACACATTACATATGAAAATAAGAAGATTAATGTAATTTTAAGCAAACATTTAAGTACAATATACAGACCCTGAGATTAGCTCAGTTGGTTTAAAGTAGGTGCTACTAATGCCGAGGTCACAGGTTCAATCCCCTGTACAGACCCTTCACTTAGGAGTTGGACTCGATGATCCTTGTGTGTCCCTTCCAACTCAGAATATTCTGTGATTCTAAATAAAACCAGCAGTGACAATCTATTCAACCTACAGATAATTATATATAGTTATATACTTTAGAGCTCAGCAAAAGTTAAGAGAGATTATATCCTGATACACTTTAGTGACCCAGTACCCCCATGAAGTCTACTAAGAATTTTTTTACTTACCCTATGAGAAAGGTAAGATGAAAGACCTCTGTTAAGGAAGTGACATACTCCTCTAGGAGAGCCTGCTATCTTTTCTTTACAGAATTGGATTAGAAAATATATAGAACGAGTATGTCAAGGGCAGCTTCTATGAAAGAAACAGACTCTGCATCCTCCAAGCAAGTAGTTGTGGTAGGTTGACCTTGGCTAGATGCCAGCTGCCCACCCAGCTGCTTTACCACTTCCCCCTCCCAGATGAACAGGGGAGAGAGTTAAGATGGAAAACAACTTGTGGGTTGGGATAAGGCAGTTTATTTAAAGCAGAACAAAGCAAACGCTTGCCTGTGCAAAAGCAAAGCAAAAGATAGCAGGGTTTATTCTCTACTTCCCATGGCAGCGATGGTCAGCCACTCCCAAGAAGCAGGGCTCCAGCACGCGTGATAATTCCTCAGCAGGTGGCCATTGGAGACAATGAATGCCTCCCTTCCTGCTCCTCGCCTCAGCTTTTGTATCTGAGCTGACTATATACGGTCTGGAACATCCCTTTGGTCAGTTTGGGTCAGCTTTGGCTTACTTATGTCCCCTCCCAGGATCTTGCCCTCAACTATGGAAGGAATGTTACAGTGCTGATGCTCAACAGTAGCCAAAACATCGTTGTGTTATCAACACCCTTCTGGCTACCAATGCAAAGCACAGCACTGTGAGGGCTGTTATGGGGAAATGAACTCCAGCTCAGCCAGATCCAATATGACATATTGGATAAATAAATATGATGGCAGTTTCAAAAATCATGAATTGCAATGACTTCAGCTAGAATATTCCTAAAAGACTTTTTAAATTATTACTTTTACATTTAGATGTAGGAACAGATTTTCAATTTTCTGAATTTTCCATTCAGTCTCCTTTTTTACTTAGTGTTCCTTTCACTCACAGAGTTGAAGGGTGATGCATTTCTGAGAGGTTATATTGGTAGGTAATATTTCTTATGCTACACACTACCACTTGAAAAAGTACAGTTAATCCAAAAGAATTTGAAGATGGGATCAGATCCTTGCTGCTGAGACACAGAGGAGCTCTTTGCTACACTGATCATTGTATATTGTCTTCCTCAATGCAAACTAGAGGAGGTATAATAGCAAGACTGATATGAATTGTAAGGTGGTTTAGAAAATTGCTGGTAATAATTTGTTAGAATAGGTAAAAGGAAAATTACATCAGAATGCAGAGACAATTCTAGATTTTCCAGACATTGAAAAAATTTTTAGGTAGAATATTTTTGTAGCAGTTGTTTTCATCCCATGAAGGGAAAAGCAGGAAAGCTGGAATGTCAATTGTACTCTATGTTGTTAGTGTCAAATTTCTTTGGCTGAAAACAAGGTATTATGGAGTTGTAATGATAGATTATCTTCTAGTGCAGAAGGACTCCACATAAGCATGATTTCTGATGTCTCCTTAATGAAGAGACCAGTCACTGCTGAAGGCAGCCTAGAGCAATTTGAAGTTGAAAGCACTTTTAAGATTTCCAGGCCATTAATTTTCACTGTTTAATAAATACACTCAGTAGATACAGTATGGTATCATGAAGTATACTATGCTGAATGGATCAAAAACCAGTTAACTGACTTTAAAAAAAGCCATTAGCGGTTAGTCTTTACTATACAGGAGAATGGTGTTCCACGGGACACAGTCCAGTGACACATCATAAAGAACTAAATATGTAATCACAAGTAATAAAACATGTGGAAGGCACAAAATGTATCACATTGGTAAATAATAATGAGCATGTAGGTGCCATTAGGTAATCTGGATAGCTTGATAAACCAGTTGTATTCAAATGAACTATTTCTAATGCAGCCAAATAGAAAGCTAGTCATTTAATACTGGAGTTTTCAGAATAAGAATTTTTTTCTTGAAAAGAAGAGATTCAAAAGATCTGAGAGTCCTAGTGGCAAGATAACCAGCTTTCAGAACAATGCTGTAGCAATAAGAAATAATCTGCTTCTTGCAGGAGGAAGAGAAAATTTAATTAGAGCATATAGTTGATTTTACTATTCTAGGGAGTGCTATCAAGATATTCCCTATAATTCTGGTCTTTAGATGTTTTAAAAGAAGGATAAAAGTTAGGGAAAGTTCATGAAAAAAAGATTAGCAAAAATCATGAAAGCATTGTAGAAAGTACCTTAAAGTGAAATACAGAACATATCAAAAAGAAGATTGTAAGGTGATTTGATTACAATGTGTATCTTCACAGAAAAAAATACTTTAAGTACTACAGAGCTCTTTTATCTAGTGCAAGACATTGTAACAAGAATCAGTAGTTGGAAATTGAAACTAGATGTTCACATTGGAAATAAGTTGTGCATTTTCATCAATTATGGAAGAAAAACTATCAATGCTACTGACAGGTTTTTCATCTCTTGATAGCTGGAAATAAAGATTGGGAGATTTTCTGAAAGTCTATTACATCCTCATATAGTATAAAAGAAGCAGCAGAAAGTTTTTCTGCTTAATTTAAACCACAGTGTAATTCAAGGATAAGAAACATTCAAGGATTCAAACAAAATGGTCCTTTGTAGAAATTCCATGTGATTAACAGTCTTATAAAATTGAGTCTTATATTCAAATTGATAAATCCTATCTGTTGTTATGACAATGTAGAGTGGAGGTACCATATTACAAACTTCCCCACTGATCAGTTTGTGGTATGTGGTTTCTGCAATATCCTCAGGAAGTTATAGCACTCTCAAGAGAAATGCTACACTCACTTAAAGAAAATAAAAGAACTTTCTTCTTAATCTGGTGGCTGGATTTTAAGCAACGCCTTTCCCTTCCTTCTACTCATGCTCACCTCAAGCTCTCCATCATACCCCTCCTATCTGATCATTGATTTCCAGTTGCTTCTGATCTTAAAATTCCTTTGTCTTTGCCTTTTTCCACGGGCATAATTGATAAGTATTATTTTCAGTCTCAAATGTTTCCTCTATCACTATTTCTTTTCCTCGAAAAAATTAAGCTATTAACACCTTGTAGTCTGTGCAGATCTCAAAGATTTAAATTTATTTCTACTTCATTTAGGAAGGAAGTGGCAAAAGAATCTCTAAAATTATTAAAATAGAATTAACTTCTTCAGCGTCAATCATGAACTTTGAAAATTTCTGAATTTTAATTTATGAATATTATATCTCGTTCTATTTGCCTCTAATGTTGCTGACCACCTGCTTATATATCATTTGTGCTAAAGGAGCATGAATGCACTTTTAGACTGAAGGAGAAAAATAAAATAAAAATCTAATCAGAAGTATCCCCAAAGGCAACATTGCTAGATGTATAGTTGTGTAAGACATCTCAGAAGATTTGGTAATTCAATAAATCAATAAAAAATGTATTGTCCTGGAAATTCTTTCATCAGGGCTATTTCTTCAGGGTCATTTCTACTTGTGCAACTGGTGACTCTGGACTCCTTTCACACTTTCATCTACCCCAAGAAAGATTTAAAAATCTTGGATTCATCCAAACTTAAGAACTCCCTTTTTTTTCCTGTCATAAGGATCCTATTGGTGGGAGCCTATGCAGTTCTGCTTTATGATCCAGCCTTGGAGACAAGCTGCTTGGTCAAGACTGAAAAGAGGGAAAGTGATCTGTTTGAAGAATGGCCTTTGGGGTTCCATGGGGTAAGGCAGGCCATGTAGGATGAATCAGAAGAAGCTTACAGGAATATGCTTTGAACAACTGAACAAAAAAATTTATATTGCCTTGATTTGATGAAGCTGGTTTAAAGCCATTTTTATAAGATATTTTCAAACAGAGATCCCAGACTAGATTTGATGACATCTGTTATCCTGGGATCTGTAACCCAGGACTCAGGCTAGGGTTGGGCATGCTATAAACCCATTTCTGGAGGGTGATAGAATGATAACTAATATCTGTATGAGGGATAAGATCTTGAGCAAGAACTGCAATTCAATCAGTCTGGGATATGTAATATTGCCTCTGTTCCTCTTCATAACAAGTTTTGAAGTCAACTTCACTGGATATGTTCTGGAATTTATTTTTTTTTAAGAATGATTCTCATTCACACTTCTTACTAGTTATCCCTATGTTCAGGATTGGGATATGGAACACTTTCTTTTCATAGCAGCACTCTACATGACTGAGAGTTATTATCTTATCCTTGATTAGTCTTTTCCAAATAAGTAATTCCATCCTCTCAATCTTTCTTTAATATCTTTTTCAAATCTCAGGTCTCACATTAATTTGTCTAGTTGATCAAAACTCTTCTTGAGGTAGGATGCCCAAATGTGTTCCTTGAATTACGGTGCAGAACAGGACAAAGATGGCTTCCTGTATTTTCAAGATGACACTTCTATTTATTGCAATAGAACTGACATTTGTCTTTTTTTTGCTACCTATAATTACTTATAAGTCTCATGGTAATTTTTTTCCCATAGAAGTAAAAAGAAAAAAAAAAAAAGAGGACTTGTTAGGTGTCACTTAGTAGAGAAAGGTCTTTAGTCTTATTCCAGTGCTGTAGCCAGCTATTCATGTTGTTTTGTAATATGCTTGATTCCATTTTATTTTTAGAATATGTTTGCCCCGCTGACGTGTGCATTTACCGTATGTTTCTCCCTGCCAGATCTGGCTCCTGCAGACCTGCTGCTTGGCAGACACTGTCCTGCCCTCTCTTGTGACATTGTGCATTACTACAGGTGATTCATGGGGAGCTCGTAATAAATCACTCGGATATTTCCCCTAATATCAGATTGCAGAGAATAAATACTAAGAAGACTTCATCTAGCAAAAAAAAAGGACAAAAACCTAGTTTGAATCTGGAGACTGCATTAACTCTTTCAGTTAATGCCGAAACATTTAGCAGCCTATATGTCATTCCTATAGGTCTAATGCTGCAGGCTGATGTGCTTTTTGCTGTGGTCTGGATTGTGACCTTTACTTTTTGTAAGTTGCATTAAGATCATTTACAAAGGGAAATAGAAGAAATAGAAGAAGTCTAGGCTATTTGGAAAAATACATTTAACATTTTTTAAGTGTCATCTAATATAATTGTATGATTTTCTGTCAAAGCTTTAATTCAGAGCATCCCTCTGACATTCTAGCCTTACAGGGGGAAAAAAAACAGCCAAAAACCCAGAGTATTTACTAGACAGTTGCAATATCTTATATATTTAAATGTCACTTATTGAATTCTAGTGGATGATTTTTTCCCCTTGCAGACGTTTCAGTAAATAGAGGCAGAGAAGAAAGAAAGAAGCTACGAAAAAAACTCATAAATTTATTTATTTTGCTCTATCCACTGGAAGTGTGTGTGAAGGAGTTTTTTTCTTGTTTCTTTACACTAATTAATTATTTGAATATATGTAGGGTAAAAATTCACCAGTTTTGCCAGAAGCTTGAGTAAAAAAAGTTCAGATATTTCTAAGATAGAATTCTGAGGAACACCACAGTCCAAATCAATGCTGCGTTAGAAAAGATTTTAGCACAGTGAATAAGCTGCTGTTCTGAACTGTAAGAGAGGATATCAACTGTACAAAATTAAACATCAAGGAGCAGTTTATATGTCCCAGGCTACCCATCATGTGTCTATAAGAGTCCAGGAAAGCAGTTGGGGGGAAGCCAAACAATGAATGAAACCAAAATGGATATGTGGGAGTCAAACATGAGCAAAAAACCTTGTGAAGTCCTGACCTAGTTCATCTTTAGCCTGGCAGGGTACCCTTTTTTTACTACCCTTTAGACATAGCTAGTCTCCTATTTGCGGAATTGTGAAGACCTCTAGCAAGAAAGATTTCATTTCAGAATAGTCAGTAAAGATATATACCTGCAGAATAAATATCTCTATCTTCAAACTTAGCAGGGGAGGAACTTGAAACTCTTTTTTCCATATCCCAAATAATTGTCCTGATGATGGCTGTCCTCCAGCATCCTGCATTTTCTCTCTTTATTTTATTCACTAAAATTTTAATTGCAAAAGGGTTTGATTTAAACCCAGTGTCAAACAGGAACAATTTTTGAATGCTCAGGAATTGTTTTGTGATGAAAAAACTGTTTACCAATCTACTCAAAAGCAAAAAGGCTTTTGTTATATGACAAGTACAAACATCAAAAAATGAATATTTAAAGGTATATACAATGTGCATTTAAAAAAATATCAAGTATGGTAAATCAACAACAGGTTCATTTTATGGGCCTTTGTAGTGTCAAGGCTATCATTAGGCAATACTGTGATAATGTATGAGGAAGAAATAGCACTGAAGCATAATTTTAACACCTATGGTGGTGATATGATAGTACCTTGGAAACCTTGCTGCACTCGAAGTTTCTGCAAAAATGCAGTCCCTGTTCTGAAGAGCTCATAATCTTCATAGATCAGAGCAACAGTGGAAAAGTAGCTGTGTAGATTAGCAGAGCTCTGTCTGATGCTGAACAAAAAATCAACACATACTGTTCATTGTCTAATTCTACTTTTGCAGAATCACACTGAACTGACAATTTCTGAGGTGATATCTTGAGCACAGGTTCATCGGTATGTTTTTCTTCTATTATTCTTTACCTTCTTTGTGGAAAGCATATCTCTGTGTTTAAATGCTTCCTCTGGGTAACTAGAATCACATTTCATGTTGCTTCAATACCTTCTAGTAGTATCCAGCATGATGAAACCGGCTTCAGCAGTGCCCTTATTTCAATCCCGATGTATATATATTATCTTGCATTATTTTTATGTCTGACTTCATATTACGGCTTACTACCAAGTTTCTAGCATCACATCCCTTTATTTTATCTCTACTGCAGCTGTGTTTAATATTCCTTTCCATGTAATATCAGACTGATAATGACTGAATTCCATTGATATGCTCTTTGTTCTTTAGATCATTAAAGATTGGAAATAAGAAGAGACATCACAGAGACTTCATTTATTCCAGTAAAAGCCTTTCAGCAAATTCACATTTTGCCTTTGCTCATTAGCCTCTGTTTATATTTCTTCTGCCAGCATGCAGTTCAAGTGAAAGTACCTAAGTACTCTTGTCTAAGTAAATAATGTTATGTGTTTTGCAACAATTGCTCACTACCAGATATTTCTGCCTAGATAGTATTCTTCATAAGAAGATAATTGTAGTCAAATAATTTTAAGTGAAACTAGGAATGTTATTTCATGACAATGCTTATGTATTTTGTCTACACAAGATATAATAGTATCAAAATATGATCCTACTAGGTGGATGTGCTAATTTTAAATATTGCTCTGTAAATCTACCCAGCTACCAAATATATTAGCTATAGCTATAAAATATAATAGAATTACATCCTTATTGGCACAGCTGTATCAGCATTACTACTGTCCGCAAAAGGAAACATTTTCAGCTTGCTCGCTCTTGATCTGCAGTGCATTTTCCAATTTGAGCAGGCTATTTTCAATCCTCATGCATTTACGTGCAACGTAGTAGTCCAAGGGCATAAATCACTACATATATACACACAGGCATGTAGAGATACAGACAAAGATGTAGAGACATATTCTAGATATATAGAGACATATATGTATACGTGTGTGTATAAATTTAAATTTAATGAATCTGCTTTCACACAGCTATTTGTGTTATATTTAAAATACAAAACATATTCAAACATTTATTTAAAATATTCTTCTAATTTTTACATCTGTACTTGGGCAGTGAGCTACTCTATTTTCACAAGTGTTATTCTGATTGGGTAGCGAAAGTTTCAGTAATTTCCAGTACAGCTATACAAAATCCCACTTATTACTTTTTTTGCATTCATGACACATAAATATGAATACAGATGCACTTGAGTCACAATAACCCCATGCAGCTCTACACACTTCGAAAGACTTGCAGAAAGAAATCTTAGGGTATTAGCCAACCACATCTAAACGAGAGCCACCAGTGTGCCAAGGTGGCCAAGAAAGTAAATGGCATCCTGGCCTGTGTCACGAATAGAGTGGCCAGAAGGACCAGGACAGTGATCATCTGGCTGTACTTGGCACTCATTAGGCTGCATCTCAAATCCTGTGTTTATTTCTGGACCACTCACAACAATAAAGACATTGAGGACCTGGAGACTGTCCAGAGAAGGGCAATGAAGCTGGTGAAGGGACTGGAGCACAAGTCGTTTGGTGAGTGACTGAGGGAGCTGGGGTTGTTTGGCCAGGAGAAAAGGAGACTGAGGGGAGACCTCGCTACAGCTACCTGAAAGGAAGCTGTAGCCTGGTGAAGGTCAGCCTCCTCCCAGGCTATGACAGGACAAGAGGAAATGGCCTAGAGTTATAAGCAGGGAAGGGGTGTCAAGCATTGAAACAGGATGCCCAGGGAAGTGGTGAGTCACCATCCCTGGAGGTATTTAAATGCCATGTGGCACTCAGGGATGTGTTTTTAGTGGTGGACTTGACAGTGCTGGGTTAACAGCTGGATTCAATGATCTTAAAAGTCTTTTCTGACCTAATTGATTCTATGACTCTACAATAATCTGAGGGGAAAAAAAAAAAACCCAGACTGAATTACTAGTTTCAATTTCCACATTAATAGGCATGGAGAATTTTATTTGCAATTACTCCTTAAATTATTTATAAGATTAAATTAGCAACAGTTCTAAAAGACATAATAAGAGTTAATATCACTAAAATAACTCCTAGAGTGACTATTATTGCAAAAACATGCTGAATTACCAAATAATAGAATTTTCATACATTAAACACATAAAATATAGCATTTAAAATTATTAGCTTACAGGGTTTTTAAATTACAATAGCTGCCAGCTTCAATAATAAATGTCAAATTTTGATGAATACAAATTACATTATTGTATAATCAAGACAACTGCCAAGTACATTTTATAGGGAAGTTTTTAGGGCCAGGAACATAACAGAAAATCCTTTGTGTCTAAGAAAAAGTGTTTTTTCTCCAGTCACTTCAGTTCTAAATATCTTATCAATCTCTACAGTTTGCTACTGCTTATCTTAGATGGCTTCACAGAATCATAGAATCATAGAATTAACTGGGTTGGAAGAGACCTTCGAGATCATCAAGTTCAACCCTTGATCCAACCCCACTGTGATTACGAGATCATGGCACTCAGTGCCACATCCAGCCTCATTTTAAAAACCTCCAGGGACGGTAAATCCACCACCTCTCTGGCCAGGCCATTCCAATGCCTGATCACTCTCACTGTAAAGAACTTCTTTCTAATATCCAACCTAAACCTTCCCTGGCAGAGCTTAAGCCCGTGCCTCTTGTCCTGTTGCTGGTTGCCTGGGAGAAGAGACCGACCCCCACCTGGCTACAACCTCCTCTCAGGTAGTTGTAGAGAGCGATGAGGTCACCTCTAAGCCTCCTCTTCTCCAGGCTAAACAACCCCAGCTCCCTCAGCCTCTCCTCACAGGACTTGTGCTCAAGTCCCTTCAC
>JAYRBT010000042.1:31250106-31298805 GCA_036023395.1 Myiotriccus ornatus | reverse complement strand
GGGGCTGAAATTTTACCCCTTGAGGTTGTTAGAAAATGAGAGAAAGTTACATTTAAAATGTGGAAAAGAAAAAAAAAATAACATTAAACTCTTCAATTACTATTATCAGGAAATTAAAACATCCATTTTCCTTTTTTTCTTTCTTCTTTGTTTTTTACCTGAAACTACATTAATTATTATTTTTTTTTTTGCTATAAGTCTTGTTTTAAAGATTAGTATCCTATCACTTCAGTTCTAAAGAGACATAACCATGTAATTTCTTTGTTTTAAATATAAAGGCTACATTGCCAAACCACAAATGCATTTTATTAAGCCTTGTTAAATTTCCATTAGTTCTCAGAGCTATAGATTGCACTAAACTTAAAATGAAAAATCATTATCCTATGAAATAAAAACATTTTGTTGCTTAAATATGTAATTAATATATGATTCAAAATTCCTTTAATCAATCAGTCAAAGGTGAGAGTGTTACTGAGGAGTGATCTAAAGGTATATTAATAACTGAGAGAATACCGATGTTTTGCAAATAACAATGTAAAACACATAAAAATAGTATAAAGAACAAATTCATCTACAGAAACCACTGAGTTTATCCTGCTGTCACTGCTAAGTATAAACCATTACGAAATATTTGGTCCTGATCCTGGTGGCACAGTTACTTATTGTGATTCTCAGGTTTCTTTTATTTTTCTTATGTTTCAAAAATGCATGTTCATAGCATTAAACTTCAATATCCCTGGATTTAGAAATAGAAATACTGCCATTGGTGTGTCGATGTGAGAATTCCAGGTGATTAATGTCAACCATTTAATAGTATCATTAAATGTCAATGATCTGCATGCAGTACAATGTAAATATTTGTAATTAGTAATTTTAATTAATTGTCATGATTAATGAGCTGCATTTAAGTTTATTTTTTATCTTTTGGAAACAGATAAAAGTTCTGTCTGAAAAATAAAATTATTTAAAATGACTAAGCACATGACAGAGACAGGGAGGTTAGGCTGTCAAGCAGACTCAGCACAACCCTGTTTTCAAGTACAACCCTTAAAAATTTAAAACTTGAGAAATTTTGAAAATTAAACTTCAGTTCTCACCAAAATAAGTTTTGATTATGCTATGAATTGGTGACTTATAACTTAAAAAAACATGCAACCGACATCACATTTCTTACACAGTACCTGGAAAGTGTTTATTCCAAATTCTGAAGAATGGTCTCTGGGTATTTTGGAGAAGGAGGAGATGGAAGGTGTAGAGACAGGAAAACTGAGTCAAGGTTCAGTGTCTGAGTCCTCAGGCTGCTGCACAAAACTTCCAGCCTTTGGCTTATGAGGCTACAACAGCTACAAACTGAGCCCTTGAGATTCAGAATTGTTTCAAGATTTGGGGAAACTTGGCAACGTGTATAAATGCATATAAATGCAGAAATCTGAATATTTGACAGTAAACAAAGACATTTCTTTATCTCCAATGACTTAAATGCAATCCTAGCCATAAAATTAAGATGTATTTTGCAGAATGCAGGGTACTGCAGAAAGTTCTTGTATGGGGATGTTCAAAAGTAATCTGTCAAATTGAAACTCACTTTAAAAATCATTTGTTGTAATTGATTTATAAAACATGATGTGTATAGAAGGCAGTGCTCCTGTAATGAACAATTAATTTTGTAAGAACATGTTTTGTTAGCACCTAATAAAATGGAGATTATTTAAATGTTTTGAATAGAAATACAAAAAAATCTTGTATCATAAATAGGGAAAAGAAATTGAAATAAAATGGATCCTTGATCTTGTCAGTTATTTGAGAGTAGTTTTACATTAACTTTTTATTATATTTTCATCTTTTACTTTTGCTTCTGGCACTGTGACTTGTGTCCTGCTAAACCTTAATGACTTTGATCTCTAAGAAAGCAAATAAAAAGCAAATGAACACTCATTTGGTGGTTGTTTATGGAAATATTTTTTTCATTGCAGGGACAGGTCTTAGAAATATGAGAAGATCAGTTTCCAAGTTAAAATTAAAAAAAAAAAAAAGAAAAATGTTTCTTAATGTAAAGTTTCAAACTTCAAGAAGAAAACAAAATTAAAAAATGTGTTCCTTCTCAGATAAACTTAATTATAGCTTCATTATATCTTCCATCTTGGGCCCTGTGCTCTTCAACATTTTCATAAGTAACTTGGATGCAGGACAGGAGGGGATCCTAAGCAAGCTTGCATATGACACAAAACTGGAAGGAGCTGTTGTCTCCCCTGAAGGTACATAGGCCGTGCAGAGACACCTCAGCAAATTAGAGAACTGGGCAATCACCAACCACAGGAAGTTTAACAAGGAAAAGGTCATGAGTCAGCAGTGCCCTGGCAGCCAGGAGGGCCAACCGTGTCCTGGGGAGCATCAGGCAAAGCATCTCCAGCTGGTCGAAGGAGGGGATTGTCCTGCTCTGCTCTGCACTGATGTGGCCTCACCTTGAGTCCTGAGTGCAGTTTGGGGCACTACAATACAAGAAAGATATAAAGCTACTAAAGAGCATGAAGACGGTAAAGAGCCTAGAGGAGAAGCCATATGATGAACGGCTGAGGTCACCCTGTCTGGTCAGCCTGGAGAAGAGGAGACTGAGGGGAGACCTCATTGCAGTTACAACTTCCTCATGAGGGAAAGAGGAGGGGCAGGCACTGATCTCTCCTCTGTGGTGATTCAGTGACAGGACCTGAGGTAATGGCCTGAAATTCTATCAGGGGAGATTTAGGTTGAATATTAGAAAAAAGATCTTCACCCAGAGGGTAGTTGGACACTGGAACATGTTGCCAGGGAAGTGGCCCCAGCACTGAGCCTGATAGACTTCAAGAAGCATTTAGATAATACTCTTGGGCATATGGTGTGACTGTGGGGGTTGGTCCTGTTCAGGGCCAGGAGTTGAACTCAATGATTTTTTATCTTTATGGGTCCCTTCCAACTCGCCATATTCTGTGATTCTGTAATTCTGTGACTAGGTTGCCCAGAGAAGCTGTGGATGCCCCATTCCTGAAAGTGCTTGAGGTCAGATTAGATGGGGCTTTGAGCAACGTGGTCTAGTGGTAGACATCCCTCTCTATATGGCTCTAGTTCCTGCTATACGAGAGTGTGTCAGAAATTGCATTTTTCTGTTTTAGTGAATACTATTCACTTGTGCTAACCTATATGTCAGCTAGGGAAGAAGATGAATAGAGACCTCTGCCTTTACCTCTTTGGCTGATTTTGTAGTCAGTGAGAAGAATAAACATGTTCGAAGTGCAGGCAATTTGACCAGAGATACTCTCAGCAATATGAGTTCAATTGTCCTCTGGAATTCTGTAAGCCAACGTGCCCTTTATCAGCTGTGAAGGGAGTGAAGAAAAACTCTTCTATTCATTGGTAGTGAGATGGGCCAGGCCCATTTAACTATAGGTATTTATCTGTAGGTGTACCTAAGATTTACAGATAGATCAAATACAAACACATGCAAAATTACCAGTTGAGACAAGATTGTGTAATTTTTAATTGAGCTTTCCTGAACCTAACCACTTCTTGTTTTTTGAGTTCTAGCTCCCTTTCTTTTGGTTATCTTTATAGTTATTTTGATGAAACTATGATTGATTCTTAATTATTTGAATTTATTTGGTCTTAACATATTAAAAAGGAGTGTATAAAAGATATGCTGTGGACACAGAATATTTTTCAGTTTTATGTCACATCAAAGGAAAATATTACTGTTTTCTTTCCCCAGTATCTAAAGTGAAACAAAAAAGGATGCTCTACACTTAAACCTAACGCACAATAAGAGGAAATGTCTGTGGAACATATTAGATATTCTGTTCATTCCACCCATTAACATTAGGACTTTAGTTGGAAGATCAAGTTTAAGAGATTGTGCTTAAAGAGAGATATTTTCCATTTGGAGATGGTCTACAGGAGAGTAACAGAGATGGTCAATAGGAATCACTGGAATAATTGAAGTTACTTAGTCTAGACAGAAAAACAGTGAGATATAAGAGTCTTCTAATGTGTAAAGAGGAACTGCAAGAGAAAGGGAATATTTTCTTTTTTTTTACTGGGGACAGAGTAAGAAGTAATGGTCTTGGAGTTCACCAAAGATGAGTGTGCGAAGCATTTGAAGCAATGGCAGCTTTGATGACTGATCTGCAATTGAGTAGGTTGTCTGCAAAGGTATGGACTGTCCATCACTGGAGATTTTCTAGAACAAGTTATATGAATAACTGTCTTGGGTACATTAGTTATATCTGATTCTAACTTGGATCTGCAGACTCAGCCAGAAGACCTTTCAAGCTCTGATGTATGATTCTATAGAAACAATACTAACCTCCTTTGTAACACACTTTCATACTTACTGTTGAAAAGCTAAGTTTTACCGTTAGATCTAGAGGTGAGATAGCTTGTTATCCCATGTTCTCCTCCACTCTTCTCTGGGCTGGAATTTCTTCTGTGCAATGACCTTCTCTTCCTCTTCTTAAATACGTTACCACAAAAGTGCATTTTCATTGGCTCAGCCTTGGCCAGGAGAAGGACATTCACCTGGAGCTGACTATCACTGGCATTTCACAGGACAGTGAAAGTTTCTAGTAGCTTCTGGCACAAACCACTCTATAGCCCCATCCGGCTACTAAAACCCATTACAGATGCGTGGAAAAAATTACTGTAATTCTATTTTTTATTTAAACATATTTTAAGCCATTAAAATTAAAATTAATAGACAAATATGTGAATATATACAGAGGGTACAATTGTATAACCCATGTCTCTAAACAAAAAAGACTAAGCTGAATTTCCTATGGAGTTTGAGTGTCTCTGCTGCCAGCTTTTAAAAGAGATGAAGATTTCAGGAATAAAATTTTCCTTCACTCTTCTAAGCTCTTCTTGTATTCATCTTTAGATATACAACAAAACTTCTTTTTGAGCTTCTTTCTTGGATTATTAGTAACACATTCATTTACAGGAAATGTGAGGTTATGGGACTCCAGTCTTCAATCTTACTGTGCTACAGGATCATTTTTCCTGTAATTTCTAAACTGAATACTATCTTAAGCATGTTTTTTTAAGTATTCTGTGATTTTTTGCAAATGCCAGTTAATTATTATTAACTGTTAATGTAACTGTAAACACAGCTAAACTCAAAACTAAATATAAATCACAATTTTTAAATCCTCTGTAACATTGGCTTATGGCTGATTATTTGTGAGTTAATGAATCTTATGAGTTCACAAGTGAATAAAAAATGAGAATTATTCATCATAAAATTTATTCTCTGCATTTTGCTCTGTTTGTTTTATTTTTTTTTTCAGAGGGAGGGATTAGTGTACATTTTTTATTATTTTTAAGATACTACTTTGGGGGCCAGTTTGTGATAGCTTTGCACTGAATGGTAGCCTTTGGTTTTGACTTTGGAAGTCTATTTATACAGTAAAGAATCCTTTCATGAAAGTAGGTCAGATTTTGACCAATGTTTTTTGCATTACTTATGTTCACTTTCATCATATTTTTGCCATGGCAATGAAGTCTCAGTGGTATGCAACTTTTCAAAAGGATGTTAATATTAGCTCTTTGTTTCATAACAAAGATTGCCTATTTGGTGCAAATTATGGAGATTGAGGTTTGAAAAGTGTATTTAAGCAAGATTCACAGTGTAACTTGCACTAAATAAATCATCCTGGAGCACTCTGAAGATAGAAAATATTCATAAATCCACTGTTATTACTGGGGAAGGATAAAGCAAAATATATATTAATGAGGATATCCACTATTTAATCTTAGTTGTGAATTTTCTTAGTATAATGGACTGATTTTCTCAAGAGAATATAAAACATAGTAGAAACAGAGAAAGATTTAAACCTCTTTCCATATTCTCCATATAGACTCTCCTTCAGTTTTTTTATGGACTTACAGTAATATCAGTGAAAAATTTATTCTGCAGAATTTAGCACCAGAGGCTGGATTAGCAAAAAGTTGTTGAAATGGTAGTCACTGGTATTTCTGAGCATCTCAGACAGGCAGCTAGAAGAGATCAATATCTCAGACATCAAAAGAAGTGAAAAGAAGGTTTAGGGAGCTCAGTAATTTAGATGCAGCTGGGGTGAAGCCTCTAGCTGCACAGAGTTGCTGCTCCCTAAGTGTCTTCTGGCACTGGATGTCCTCTGGATCTTTCTCAAAAAATACAGTAAGTATATTTAACTGTAATCACAATGCCTCCAATAAAAATCTTTTCCACATCTGAGAGCATCTGAAACAGTATTTTCTCACTAGTATTTCTGTCTTTCAATCACTGCTTTATTAGCAATTCTGAAGCATGAATACATTCCCTTTCACCTGCATCTCCTGCCCGTGCTGAAGCTAAACATTTTGTTCTTAATATTTACATCAAAACTCTTAACAACATCTTGGTGAGAGAAAGACACCTGGCTATGCTGCACTGGTGGTAATATTACTCATAACCTTGGGGCTAGGCTACCAGTTTAAAAAGAAGGACATGGACCAGATGGATTTAATCCACTGTGCTGCATAATTGGTGCTTGCATGAGCAACTTGCCTGAAAAATGTAAATTTTTGCCTTGCAAGCATAATATGACTCTCATCATAAGCACAGTAGATTTCTATGCACATATACTTATTCACAATGCCCAAGGCCTTTCTTACTAATAAGTATCAAATTTAGAGAGCATGGATATGCATATTTGGAAACACAAGTTTACCTCCCTAAGGATATTTTACTGTCAAAATGCAAATGCCCACTGACTCAAAGTACTGTGTAGCTTAATATCAGCTGAACATTGGCAGTAAGAATCCTTTTGGGCTTTTAGGGGTAACATTTTTCGATTTGGAAGAAAAAAAATTATGTAAATCATTCAGAATCAGAATCTAAATATTCTCTTTAGAAGAACACCTACATCCATACAGTAATAGCAAACAAATAAGAATTGTTATTAACTGACATTTGAAAATTTGTCATCTGTGTTAAACGTATTAAGGATGATGTTTATGTTTTTTCATCCTTAGGCCTCTATTTCACACAATGCTGTTTTTCATAGTTTTTAGTTTGTTTTATCATTTTAAGAATCCTGCAGTGATTCTCCTATCAGATTCAGAGAATGGTTGCAATTCCTTGAAATTCTTGTAAGTCAAATCAGGTTAGGTTCCACTGATGGACCTTTGACATACAAGATTGTTTCTTCATTTAGGTGAATTAAGGAAAGTTAACAAGTAAAGTAAAAATAACAATACTTTAAAAAATGCTTGGAAAATAAGTAGGTTTTCTACATTATATGTCTTCTTTTTTCTTGGAAACATATCTTTTCAGCTTCTCAGATGATTTGGTTTCTTTTCTCTGAAAAATAAATTGATATGTCCCCATCAACTATTAATATAATTTGTCTTTCCAAATATCTAATTGAATTTTTATCTCCTGTACAGCTTTCTCATCAGAAGCATGAACATTGTTGACATGAAATATTTAGGTCTAACAAGCCAGCTCTTAATGTGTAATTTATAATTTATTAACATGCAACCTGTAATTCAGTGGCAACAATTCTTTCTCCAAGAACACAGATATTTTAAAATCTCTGAGAAACACTGGGGGGAGAATAAGTGCATCACTGATATAAATGTCCTGAAATTCTGAAAGTTATGAAGATGTGAGTACAGGTGCCTTTCTTCTGTCTGTAGACTGTCATCTCAGTGAAATGCAATAAAAAGCTGTTCTTACCACAGAGTAAGTTATTGATGTATAAGAACGTAATTTAAAATTTGCACAAAGTTGCTTATTTTGAGTGAACTTTAGCTAATATTAGACCTGAGAAGGTAAAAGTTATTATTCAGTTTTAGGAAGGATTAATTTCACCTCATTGACATTTGTAGATCTATTTAATGTTTTGCAAATGACTATACTTCTGTTATCCTACTATGTCCATATTACTATGTCCATCTTATCGTATCATTTAAGCACTTCCACATGAAAACAAAACATGAAGATAGAGAGAATGACCCATTTACATAACTTACATAATTAAAGTATGGATGTTAGCTGTTCACTTTGTTAAAAACTGTAGGTGGATGTTTCTAACTCCAGACAATAGTGTGAACCAAATTTGATTGTTACGAATAGTAAACTGTGTCTGGGCGACACAGACATCGATGATATGCCCATTATTGATATTTACCTGTGCAGTTGCATGTTAGAAACTTCAAGTTGGTATTTGGCAGAATAAATGACAGTATATACTAAGAGATGTAGGCATTATTTGTGTGGCACGTAGAACACGTTTGTGGATCTGTCACCCAGCTTTAGTAGAAATGAAGAGAATTAAACTAAGTGTAAGAAGACGGAACAGTATCTACAGTCCTTAGGTCAGCTTTCCTGAAGAGGAGCCAGCTCTGACCTCCATGTGTCTGTGGGACAGAGGTGCAATTTCCTGATTGCCTTGAAAAAAACCCAATATTACTATCGCTTAATTAACTTTTCCAAATAACTTTGAGAAAAATGAGATGATATGTTCATAATTCCTAGCAGGAATTGGTAGATTTTTTTGACAGTATTGTTTCTTTAAACTGAAGATCAGAGTGGCTGAGCATCTGTCCACCACTGAGGTGTTTTTGTAAAAAAAATGAAATTTGATGTGTTTATCAGCCTCTCCTTTAGTTGCATCTGCACTTTGACTAAACCCATGTGTGCAGAAAAAAAAAAAAAAAAAAGAATGTTTGTTGTATGCTAACACAGGTTTGAAATAGATTGCTTGGGTTTCATTTAGATTTACTGACTGAGAGTCAGAAACAGTAACATGTTTTTATAAAGCAGTATTTTACTTGGGGGTTGTTACAATGTCAGCATCACAGTTCAGCCATTTAATTTTTTCAGCTTCACCACTTGCATCTGGTATGTGAGCACAGAATAAAGTTATGGCGGTGCAGAGGTGAGGTCTGTAGAAATTTTTTGACCCAGAAACATGTCATGGTCATCACAGCTTCACTTTTTCATTGGCTCTATGAAATGAATTTCTGAACACAGGCAGTCTGAGACAGCTGAAATTTGGGATACACCAAAGTAGAAGTGATGCAATGATCTAGAATTAGAGCAGAAATGAATTATTTTCCACTTTAACTGTTGTATATATATATGATTGCTACTCAATTATCTTTCAAGATAATTTATATGCAGTGAAAGAACCTCAGTGCATCTCAAAGAATAGGGGTACCTTTTACAAAGCCTATTTATATCCTTATTTTTGATGAATGCTTTAAATTTAATTAGTAACATGTTTCTTTTCCTCAGTGTATGCATCTTGCCATCTCAGTGGTACATATTTAGAAGCCATGTCAGTCTTTCACCAGCCAGGAGCAGGGCAACTAGCACAAGGAAGATCTATTTTCCTCTGACAAGTCTGCACATTAGTCACAACAGCATTTCTAAAAGTTACTCAGTTTCACGAGTGATTAAATAGGAAAAAAAGGCAAGATGATTCCAATAGAAACTAGTTTTGTCAAAAAGCTACCGAGTTTAGTTAGCATATTACTTCACAATTACAATAGATATATTTCATGTCACCCACTGATAACTGCATGTAGTTTCTAGCATTGCAATCAAAGATAACTATACCTCACAGGGAACCTATAGTCAAAGGATTAACATAGTTTTAACTACAAAGTCCTCTTCAAAGAGGCTTGTATCTCAGCACTGGTTTTGTCAGTTTCTACATTGCAGAAAGGAGGAAACACTGATGAATTTCCTTTTAAAGTTTATATTTCTGATGGATAACTTTCCTGCAACTGTAAAAAACCAGATGAAGTACAAAACAGTCAAAATTCCTTAACAAAGCCCTTTTATTTCAATCTTCAGCCAATATTTTATAAGAAATAATGCAAAAATTATGCATTTTGCTTTCCAGGCCAACACATAACAATCTCTAGATTACTGATCACTTGTGGGACAGAAGAAAAACGTGAAACCAGCCCTTTTGTGAGTATTCATGTGTAACTAATAGAATAACTTCATGCCAATGTACCTGCAGGTAAGCTTCATAAGCAGAAATGACTTTCCAAATCCATTGAAAATGCATGAGCTAAAAGAGAGTCCATCTATTTATTCAAAGCTACTGTAGCTCTGCAAAACTGTCATAAGTAGCAAGCAAAGTTATTCATATAGGTATGAAGTTCCCCTTGGAATTTAACTTTATCAATCACTAAAAGGTAAGAAGAAAATAAAACAATGAAGAATTAATTTCTTTGTGACAGATAATATTTTTCATGTGTGATAGTATGAAAAGATCTTTGGAAAATTTTAGTTAAAATATAATTAAAGGACAAGTCAGACTACTATATTTTTTTTGTAGGAATACTCTCATTTGTTGCTAGATTTTTTTCCTTGTTTAAATTACCCGTGTAATGAACTGAAGGAGTGTTAAAGCACCATTTGCAAACGGGGGGTACCTACTTCCCACTGTGTTCAAAGCAGTATAAACAACATGATGATGGTGACTGTCTTAAAGACCTTGGAAACCAAAAATTAGTTAAGAAAACATGGATAGATACCTACAGAAAGCCAAAAAGGATATGGTAAAGCAGTATTGTTAGCATGGTGGGTAACTGGCTAAGCACCATTTAGAAAATTTAGCACAAAACCAAGCAGCAACCAGCTTCATTGAGACTGAAATCTTTGTCACTGGAACAAAGTAATTTCTCCCATACTCCTCCCTTGTGGATTCCTAAAGTTCTGGAAGCAGGGCTGGGACCTGAAGTCTTTAAGTCTTTGAACTTAATAGTTTTTACAAATCAGCAACTCCAAGAGTGGTAACACAAGCAGTGCTGGGTCCTCAGCCCTGAATGAGCTCACCTCAGGAGTCTCCGAAAGCCACGGACTACAGAAGTACAAAAGATTAAATTTGTTGAGCAGCAGCACACTGCAGTTAGGTAACAAATATTTCCAGAGTTTTTTTAGAAGTTTTTCACTTTTGGTTTAGACTGAAGTTCAGTGAAACTGGAGCTTGCATTCAGGAAATAGGAATCCTCAGAAGTAAGAGACGTTGTTTTTCAGACAATATTCTACCCAAGTAAGAGTTTTCGAGACTCATGGTAGACATCATATCAAAGGCAGATATTTACTTGGTAGCTTTGAAGTAATTTTTAGAGAAGGAATTTTAAAAGTATGGAACAAAGCATGAAAAAATTATTTGAAAATCCAAATAGTAAGAGAAACAGATCTTATGGAGTCACTTAGGAAACAGTCTTTGTACAATGAATGAGAAATTAAAAACATATTTCTATGTGCCATGGTAATCCCATCTGGTTTTAAATGCCTTAAGTCTTAATGGAAGCTTTCTTTCAAGGTGGCTAGATCCGTCATTTAAGTCTTATTAAACATATAACACCTAGGGTAGGTCCTGTGTCATGATTTCTGAAAATCCAAACTATGATCTATGTATCAGAAAAATTAAAAGTAAAAATAGTGCAAAAAATTGTGACCTGTCTGATATTTTCTTGAACTCCCACAGATGCAGCCATGCATGTGTGTGCATGCACAAATACACCCATCTGCACATTTTGAGGTACAAGACTCAGTAGAATTAAAAGGATGTCCTTCATCTCTGTCATGTAAAGACATAATCAGCAGGGGATGGTACCACAAATACCAATGAAATGAGAACCTTTGCTAATCAGTCATCCTAATTTTTAAAACCTAACACAGTTAAGGCTTACCTGTTAATATAGAGGTAATATTTTGGCATCGCTGAATTTTGTTCCTATCTTGCACATTTTTTAACATTCATAATATGGAATAGATCCTGCTGTCTGATTTCTGTAATTTCTGTCTCAATGATTTGAGATATTCTTATGCATTGAATACAATAAATTCTGTGGGGCAAAACAGGCACAACATTTCAGATTAGTTTCGAATGCTTATTTGCTATTTCTTAATCAAATCTAGGTCTAATCTTTGCATTATATAGAGGAAACTTTCCTCATCAGAGAAAATACTTAAAAATTGTCTCATCCTAAAGCTATTTGCCTTAAGATAATCATAGGGAATAAAGACATTACTGCAGTTTTAAGTTCATTTTTACAAATGTATGCCAATGCTTTTCTTATCTCTGTTGCATTTTGCACCTTTCACTATAATAATTCACAAGCTATCTTGATAGAACATGATTTGTTTCAATTCTGTTGCTGACTTCTCAGGAGGTAAAAAAGAAAAAGAAGCTTGTTACTTATGTGATTAATTTCCTTATAGTCTCTCTTCTATAAGTCTTTCTCTTTCAGCTAATGGCAAAGAGCACACTTTGGTCCTTGTCTGAGAAGAGTTTTGAACTCTGCAGTACTTTGAGCAATCAGCAGCATTAAACAATGAAGAAGACAGCATAAGAACTCAAGATCAGCCAAGGTGATATACGAGCAGTCAATGCACTGTACCTGTTTTAGTTTGAATATATATGACTGTGGAGAAGAAAAGGGATTACTCTTGTGTAAGTGGGAGGCAGAGAAGAACAAAAAGAAAGCATGTTTTCCCACTCTGAAATAGAGACAGAAAATGGAAACTTTTAGAAGGGGGAGTTGTAAAACTTGAGAATATGGGTATAAAAAAACAGCAGTGACTGTGAAATTTTATGAAAATGCACTATATTCTCTCTTCTCTTCCTTCAAAGGCAATGCTAATCCTAAAAGGTCAAAAGAATATGAATATGAAACACCACTGTGAAAGAAAATCTTTAAAATACATAGGCCAGATCATGTCATATTCTCAGTAATACACGCTAGGTGAAACAAGAGTCTCGGTGGGGGCCAGCTTCCTGCTGCTTATGTTGAACAGTACAAAGAGCGGGCCTAACTGTGAAGTATGAAATACTGAGCTTCTCAGAGAGAGCAGTGGTATTGGATGAGATAAATAAAACATGATGACAATTGTCTAGACAACCACTGGTCCTGAATTAATTGTGAACAACAATCTCACAATGCAGCGTTGCATTATCCAAACAACATCTCGCCATGCTTACCTTCGGAAGCTTTGCTTTTTGCATCCACAGTATCACATACAGTGGCAGCGGTTTGCAGCTGTGCAATTTTAGTACTATGAAAGCAGTGTTCTTTGTTTGTTCTGACACCAGAGTGCCCTGGGGAACCCTGAAGTTTGGCAGTAGTGTAAGAATGGTCTCTTTATGAAGGATTTTTCATGTATAATCAGGTCAGCGATTTTTTATCAGTAAGAGCATTCACAGAAAACTTATGCAACATTCCCAGAAGGACATTCTGAAATTAAAAGTGTTTCTGAAACCATTTTAAAGCTGGTGCTGTGGCAATTAGTTCACAAGGGAGGGAGTTGGGCAGTTAGAGAGAAGGAAAACAAAAAATTCATAAAGCCTGTCAAGAGGATCATGTCACAATACCACCACTTCACCAATTATTTATAAGTTTGGAACACCACCAGTGGAAAAACGATTTACATCTCTAATATTCTGAATCAGTGATCTAGACACTGACTTTTGGGTAAAAGGAAGCATCATACCTTTATTTTCCCTCTACTTTTGCTGGGAAAGGCTGGGGGAGATTATCGTCTCCCAGAGCAATATGTTCCCACAACAATGTACCACCACCTTTCCAAGACATGGCTTGATTTCTGCCATCTTAAAGCACCTTCCTGTATATGAACTGATGGTGTAAATGACTAATTTACAGACATCTTGCATGGGAAGACTGAAATTTGTGCTATTGGACATCATTTCAACAAGAAATTAGATTCCTAAAACTGAAGTTTGTACCATTTATTTCTTTCCTCTTCCTGTTTGAGTTCTTTGCTATTGTCGTGGTTAACCTGATCTGGCAAATAAATTACCACCCAGCCACTTGCTTACTTAGCCCCAGCGGGTTGAGTGAGAGAACTGGAAGACTAGAAGAAAAAAAAAAAATTACGGGTTGAGATAAAGGCAGTGTAATAGGTAAAGCAAAAGCTGCACACACAAGCAAAGCAAAACAAGGAATTCGTTCACCACTTCCCATGGGCAGGGCTAATCACGCATAATGGTGACTCAGGAAAATAAATGTATGGCACTTCTTTGTTCTTCACCATCTTTATATGCTGAGCATGACACCATACGGTCTGGAAATAGCACTTGGGTCATTTGGGGTCAGCTGTCGCAGCTCTGTCCCTTCCCAGCTCTGTCCCTTCCCAGCTTCTCATGTACCTTCAGCCTCTTCGGTGGTGGGATGGGATGAGAGGCAGGAAAGGCCTTAACTGTGTAAGCACTGCTCAGGAGTAACAAAAACATCTCTCTATTAATCCTGTTTTAGTGACAAATCCAAGATATATCCCCATACTAGGTACTATGGAGAAAATTAACTCTATCCTAGCCTGAACCAGCCCATTCTCCAGCTCTTATTACATACCATTTCCATCATGCTTTGGTTCTATTCTGTTCAATACTTCCTCATTAACCACCAGACCTCCTTCACATATTTTGGTATTACAAGTGGATATCCTTCCCTTAGTCTATGCACTACCCTTGTAAAATTAAAAAAAAATTCCCACTGAGTTGTTAATTTAGCCCATGACTTTGGGCTACATCACTTATGATGGTCATAGTTATTCTCACTGCCAACCATCAGTGCCTAAACTATTGAATAAGGAAAGCTAATTGTCCACGTAAATTGGTAAGTATGTTGGATGCCTGCCAGGTCTACATGACATTTAAATGTGACCTTTTGGAAGAGTCATCTTTTTAGCATCTCTTTCTACATTCAATAAATAGTTTACTCATAGACACACTAAATCTCCTGGGAATTGATATACTAAATCATAAAGCAAAAGTAACTTATCTCAAGCAGTGAATACCAGCTTCACATGATGGAGAGGAAAAATCTAGGATAGTAGCTTTTGACAAAAGAAAATATTTGAGTGGTGATAGAAAGCAAATATATTCCTAAAATCATTGTTCATGGAGAAGTTAAGCAAAAAAGAGGTTACATTTTCTGAATAAATTATTCACCGAAAAAGACTCAAATCCCTCTACATTAAGGCTCCTAATTTATCCAGGATCTGTGACAAATGGTTTCAGATCATTTAAGTCATGCCTGGATGCAACTGTAAAACCTCCAGCAACATACAGCTGAAGTGGGAAGAAGTGTAAATACTCACAGCAGCTGCAATATCAAAAAGCAATCAAGATTATCATTGAAACAAGTTGAGCTCTTTAAAAGAATCTTAATCAGCACTCTTCAGACAGATCATCTCACTGGAGACAATGAACAGAAAGTCTTCTACTGGTTAGAGTCTCTGAACAGATAATTTTAAAAGGAATTATTTGTAGATTTAATTAAATTAAAAGTGTATTACATTAAGGCCTTTCTTCTCTTAAGAAATTCTGTTGTTTTGTAAGTCTATGGTGTTACATCATGCCTAGGTACTGACAATTACTTGTTGGAATAAAACACCCCAGCCATCATTATTAAACAAAGTTTTCCTACAAATTAAAAGTAACCAACTACATAACGTATGTAAATCCTTCTATGCAGGTTTCTGTTATATGCTCTATATCATCAGCTGTACTGAGGGAACTACACAGAAAACAGCCAGCTCTGTCTTTGATGGAGCTATTGAACATAAAAGTAGCAGCAAGGAGTGGGTGTATTTTTGTAAACTATTAGATTACATCTGAATATTTTTGATAGCATGTGCTGCATTCCCATACACTCCCTTTCATGAAGCCAGAGTTACAAAAGTTTGTAACTCTTCTTTAAATTCCTAATTTCTTCTTTAAATCAATTGGAATTTATGTCTATTTATAGCACTTAATTCTATATATATTTTTATGGAGTTTGTCTTAAGTACATAAGCCAACCTTTGGCTTTGCGTTCAAAAGTATCTAGTGGGGGACAACTGGATTACTGATGAGACAGCACAGGCTCCTGCCATAAAAAAACCAAAGCCAGTCCTAGTAACAACTATTCCGTATGATTTTCCTACTCTGGGTTCAAAAAAAGTTCTTCCTACTAACTTTGAAAATATGTTCCTCTGTGGCAGCCTTAGGGTAGCCAGGGAACTCAATATCCTTACCAGGTCTACTGGCAAACAGTGAACTTCAAAAATATCCTGTAGAATGCTTTTGCTTGTATATAAATAATGCAAATAATAACAAAATATTCTTCATTAGGAAGAGTTAGTGACAAAGGATCTTCTTTCCAGGAATGGGGGAAAAAAAAATAAGGGAGATTTTCAGATACTGAAAGCTTTTTGACTTCTAGCAGACACGCATAGTGCACCTAATAAATAAGCAAAAGTTTTGTAACAAGTAGTGTTTTGTCTTCAATTAAAATTTTCCCTTAAATAAAAAAATCCCAAACAATAATAACAACAACAACAGCAACAGCAAAAAAAACCCATAAAACAAAACAAAACAAAAATCTGTAAAACTCATCCATAAAAGAAATGTAAAACAAGTTTGGAAGAGAAAGCAAGTCAGAAAAAAAATTTCTGAACTGGTGTTTATCTGCTGATGCTTTTTATTCCATTTGAAAAATAGGATTATTTTTTCAGAGACTGAAATAAAATCTTAGCACAGGCATATATGCAGTGTCTTTATGGATGAATCATAGGCATGAAGAGAATTTAGAGAATTATGTAAATTTCTTCGAGATATTTTAAGGATGGATGACCATTTCAAGACAAAAGAGAATCTTTACCTAGACAAAAGCACATCTGCTCTGAAACATTCTCTCGAGAGTGCATCTCCTGTTAGGAATTTTAAACTGAACTAAATTTACCTTGAATTCAAATGACCTATGTATATATTCAAAAGGTCCTTTCAACATACATTTTCAATGTGTATATTTTGCTTGTATCATGATAAGTTCTAACAGGAAGCTATATAGAAGCATGAAGATGCTTTGGGAAATATTCTCTCACTATGATTTCCAGACACAGTTATAAGTACACATGTTCTAATTCACCCAGAAAAGAACACTATCTGTTGATGATGGACCCACAGTACCTGAGCAGCCTACCTTTTGAAATATTGCTGTCAGAATTTTTTTCATGTTTATCTGCTTTCATAGAACTGTAGGGACCATAAAAATAATATTTTGGAGTGACTTGAATATTGTCATAGCAGTGACAGTATTTTCTGTAACTAAATCTGTAGCTCAACATTTTTTGAGATAGAGTATGAAACATCAGAAAAGACATGTTTGGGCCACAGCATGAAAGAGCTGTTGTGTTCCTTTCTATATGACTGAAAAAAATACCTACTTCAAACTGCAGTCGGTATTGGACAAGGACTCATCAAAATTGTAGTAATGGACTTTGAGGTGTAAGCCAGGAACCTTCAGAACTAAAACAGAAAAAATTTTACCGCAAACTAAAGAGCCACTTCTGCAGATTAAGACGCAAACTGTGCTTTCTTTTTTTGTGAAACTTCATAGAGGCAATTCTCTTCTTATATCTCTCTGTGATGCGTTGACCTTGGCTGGACAACAGGTGGCCACCAAGTCATTCTATGACTCCCCTCCTCAGCAGGACCAGAAGGGGACAAAATAAAATGGAAAGAAATTCATGGGTTAAGATAAATGCAGTTTAATAAAGCAAAACCAAGGGTTCCATATGGTAGCGAAGGAAAACAAAAGATTTATTCTCTACTTCCCATCAGCAGATGATGTACAGCCACTTCCCAGGAAGCAGAACTTCAATGTGTGTAGTGTTGCTCTGGAAGACAAATATCATGACCCAGCTCTCCTCTCCTCCCTCAGCTTTCATGGCTGAGCAGGCATCATATGGTATGGAATATCCCTTCAGTCAGTTTGGGTCAGCTGGCCTGGCTGTGTTTCCTCCCAAGATCTTGCCCATCCCAAACGTCCTGTTGATGGCTCAATGCTGGAGAGACAGCACCGATGCTGTGCCAGCACTCTCAGTTGTAGCCAAAGCACTGCTGTGTTATTAACACTCTTCCATCTACCAATACAAAGCACAGCACTGTGAAGGCTACTATGAGGAAAATTAACTCCATATCAGCCAGATTCAATAGACTATTCCAGTATTTAAGCCTTCTTTGTAATGCTTTGTAATGCACTATTTCTAATTGAACAAGAGGAGGAATATTAGAAGAAATAATCTCAGCTTTCTAACAAAAATGGTTGAGGAATTCTGCTGCTATTCGCATTACATGAAACATTATTTTTGATAATGTGTTTTTAAATTTGCTGATTATCAAGCTGATTATCTCTTCTGACCTTAGCCCTGGCTGCCTGGTGAAGTCAGCACACGTAAAAAAAAATCTTTCAAAAATAACACCTTGTAGAATTATGTTGAAATATTTATTTAGATAACAGAAATATTTAAGTTCCTTGCTAAGCTTTATGCAGCTTTTCAAAACTTAATATATGCAGGCATATAAAATTTGTTGATAAATAGAGGCACTTACTGGAACATGATAGGACTTCAAAGTGCTTTTGATATGATGGTATTCTTCTCTTAGATAAAATCCTAGCAAAGGGACCAACTTTAAAACATTCAGAATAAGGTATTTTTCAGTCATCTGTTCTAAAAAATCCTGTCTCACTCTCATCTAGAAAAAGTTATCACAAAATAAATTGTTCATTATTTTATTATATTTTTCTTAAGTATTTATTTTTCCATAAGAAGCCAAGTAGCTAAGCTGAAAGAAGATAGATTTCCCAGTGGCATTACCACATAGAATTATATTGTTTCTCTGAGTTATTTTTGGTAAATAACAACACATGTAAAATACGCTTTATTTTTCTGCAATTAGTCATTTCCAGATGCTTTTAGTTAGTAGGAGCCATATTCATAACTCCTAGTTTTGAAATCCAGAGTGTCACAGTCCTTGGTCCCAGTAGGGACTGTTTCTTTGTTCTGTTAAAATGTTTTAATTTTTTTTATGGTGACTTAAAAATGGCTGTCCCAGTAGTAATTTTTAACTTCCTGACATAAAGTGTAACTTAGCCATATTTTGATAACATTGTGCAGGAAACACAGGTGTGCATCTGTACATGTCCCCTGCCTGGTTCCTATGGCAGTTGCAACATAAAATGGCTTTGCACACACTGATCAATAGCGCTGGATATTTTGTAGGCTGGTGACAAGGGAATGCTTTTGGGAAGTGAGAGGCTTGAATCTTTACACAAAGAGGAGGGAAATGAAATCATACTTCCACTTTCAGGGGACTTTATCTACTGGAGTATTGTAAAAAACGGTATACAGTAGCATTAGAAAATTCATATGTAACAGCAAATAGATTTGTGACAAGGCCTTTTGCCTTTTAAATGCATAAATGAAAAAACAAGGTCCAGAAGTGGAAAGCAGACCTTAAGACAAAAAAGTATAGTATTCCTCTTTGATGTGGATTGTGTTGTTGGATTTTGCTATATCCCTCAAAAGAATAAAAGTAAGAGACTACACAGTGACTGCTGGTTTTGTCTTTTCCACCAGCACAGATAAATACCCAGCCCAAACCGCAGCAGCTAGCGATAAGCCACTGCCTGCTCAGTCTCTGTGGCACGGCTGTAGCTGTCAGGCTTATTTAATTTCTCCATACCAACCCTTGTTTTAGCTTCAGTAGCACTACCATTTACAAAGCATTATATGAGGCAGATGCAGTTTCAGGTTTTTAAGTGCTTTATCCTATTATGCATTGAGGATATACAAAACAGGAGGTTGAGGGCTAGTTTATCCCCTGCCTGCCATGACAGCAGAGGAGCAATTCAGCACCTACAGTATCAAAACCACATACAGCTCAACGTTAGTTTGACCTAGAAAATAGCAGACCCTACATGTATTTAATATTCGGTTTTACTAAGCAGGATCACAGTGTGTGGCTACTGCCATTCACCCATTCAGCTGCATAAGTACATTCTTGAGAAAGGAAACTTATTAGCTTCAGTAATAACACAGAAACTCAATTCATGGCCAGAGCTCAGCTAATGCTCTAATACTACTCCCCTCAAGCTGAAATAATTCTGGGACTTCATCTTAAACTAACTGGCACTTGTCAACAAGGGGAGATCAATTTTCCTGCTACTATGATGTCTAATTAAAACACCGTATGTGCTGAAGACTTGTCACAGTTCATTAAACCATTGAATGAGTTGCTGACATTAACTCAATTTTACAGAAGAATCTTGATTTGTTGAAGCCATTAAAATGTTTTTAAAAAAAAAAAATTATCATATTTTAATCTGGAAATCCTATTAGCTTCTGTACAGTTGTTATGTTCTCTAAATTTAAATATACCTGTTCATAAAACTCTCTATTATTTGCTAACACATTACAGATTTCCAGATACAGTGTTAATTTATTTAATTTCATACAACTGATAGATCTATCTGAGAGTCATCTTATTCCCTTCCCTTTTAAGCACAGTGCTTCAGATTCCTAATAATTTTGGCTTCCTATAAGCAAGATAGCATTTGTGTTTTCCCATGTGATAGTACCAGATCTATTTCAAAAAGGTGGGTTTTGAAATTTGCACTAAATGTGGGAATCCCAGAGATTCTCATAGTTTGATCTGGTAGTCTGAACTATATAAATTTTTGGTAATTTTCCTTAGCCTAAGGGTGAGACCAAAGTTCAAAAGAAACATCAAAGAAGTCTAAAACTGCCAACCACAAACCAGAATCTCTCATGGTAAGATGTAGTATACATCATCTAGATTCTTCATCCCATACTGAAATTACCAGATGATCAAGATGGTCCAGTCTGCCCATCACATGAACATATATTGAATTCTGCAAAAGACATCATTTTATTTGGCCAATTATTTTTTAAGTCACTTAGGATATAGGAAGTAATGGGAATAAATGCCCTGCAAATATGTTGTACTGACAGTTAGCAGGTTCCTGTCCCACAGTTCCATACCATTCAATATAACCTACAGGTCAAAATAGTAGAAGACAAAAATTATTTTTTCAGGAAAGCTGAAGATGTTTTTTAAGATAACTTTGATAATAAAGCATTAGGCACAAGGGATTCAGGTTACCTATTCCTAAATATAGGTGTGTAGTGCTAGTTGAGATGACCCAGGGAACTTGAAACATCCCTATGTGTCTGACAGATACACTACAAGATTTTGGAAATATATGTCCTTCTGAACTGAAAACTGAAGGGAAGCATTAAATGCCTACATTTCCAAGCAAATCAAGCCCAAAAAAAGGCTTTGCCGCAAAGGATTACTTTTCCACTCTGAACTAGAACTTTACACATTACACATTTAAATGCTATTGTAGAGAGTGCTGTGTGGAAATCATAAAAACAATTTCAAATCATACATGTATGTGTTGTGAGGAGAAATTTGAAGAGAATAACTTCAACTTTTTTAGCATGCTATTCTGGTACAGCAACACATGACTTTCAAGGAAAATTGTGAAAATTATCTAATCAGTTTACAAACTATAATTTTTCCAATATTTCCATACCCAGCTGTAACCAGCTGGATATTTTTTCACTTGAATATAAATCTATATATTAGAGAGTTTTTATGGTCAGTCCTCAGTTATTCTCTACAGCTTTGAAGTGCTTCTAATTGAATAAGTGTAGATGAAATTTTTAATATTTCTGAAATGTATTCATACTGTGTTTTGGTTTTTTCCTTACAAGTGCTCCCAGTCTATTAAAACAGTACAAGTAGAGTGTGGAAGTCAAATAGGTCTTTTTACTCTACATTTTAAGAAATTACTGGATTACAAAACTGGGCAAACAATAAATTTAATTAATAAATTTAAGCAACAATGGAACCAGAAACCTAATCCATATATTCCCTCTATTTCCAGAAACCCCTCTCTTGAATAGTTTATAGTAATACTTCTCAAAAATAAAGTCTGTGTATGTTTTGTGGCATTCAGGATATACACAACCAAATGTAGAAAAACAGAGGTGAAATGACATGGTTTGGAGTCCATCCTCTTCATCTGAGCATCTCTGGCCATTCCTGAAACATATTTGTTCAGTTCTGTCCAGTGATGGAGATTCCACAGCTTCTCCATCTGCTCCTGTGCTTTCCTGAACTTACTATTAGGCAGTTAATCTGAATATATCTTCTCACAGTGTGTGCTAACCATTCTTTATTCTGCCTCCAACAGAGGCAGAAAAGAGACTACTCTCTTCCCCCAGGGTGCAGTCATTTATGACTTCTCTTGCTGGAATTCTCTTCACTGTTTCAGAATTTTCTCCTAGGCCACACTACCTATATTTCTCTTTATTCTTACTTTTTTCTAAACTCCTTTGCTCATTCAGTCTGGTTATTCCTGAAAGCAGTACACCAAAGATTACATATACTTTTTTATTAGGCTTGTCACTGTTGAGTGGGGAGAGGTACTACATGGATTTTTCCAGGCAATGTTCCAGTTCATATAATCCAGTAAAGTATTCACCTTCTTTTGTTCAGGAAATTCTTCAAATTGGAATTCTCTATTATTCCCAGATCCTCCTCCAAGGAACTGTTTCCCACTCACTTTTCACTATTGTATTTTGGCAAATTCTTGTGTTTTTTTCACAATAACTTTAAATATTTACCTTTCCTTCCAAACCATACCACTGAGCTTTATATTCCCTTGAAATTTAATAAGCAAATTTGCTATTCCATTATCCAAGTCAAGAACAAAAATACAGAATGATCCAACTTTTTTAAAGTAAAATCCTTATTTAACAGAATCTTTCATTAAAAAAATCCCAAAACAACAAAAAAAAAAAACCAAAACAAGCCTACAACCAAAACTAGCTAACCAAAAAAATACCCCCAGAGCTTAGGATCAGTCATTCATCTGTTTTTGCCTTCGCACCATAGTTCTTTCAAATAGGCTCCACTTACTAACCCTTATTAGGGAAAGAGCATTTGAGACTTTACTGAAAGCTTTAGAAAAATCAACAAAGTCTCAAATGCACTTTTTCTAAAGCAGGGATCTCAAGTGACATCAGCTAATTGTCAGTGAATTACTGAAAAAAAAAATTATTTTTTCTCTTGCTAGTCATTCGCTCCAAATTAAGAACGGAACAGCATAAAAATGGCATCTTTAAGAGAGGCACCTCTTAAAACAATAGCAGCTTGTAATTTAAGGTTTAATACATGGGACTTCTTATTTCCACTGTCATGGTAAATTTTTTAATAAAGCCATGCAGATAATGACACCTCATTATATATCTATTTTCCTTTTATCTAAAATATAATTCTCCTGCATTTATCTGAATTCTGAAAAGACCATAATAAAGAACACTTAAGAGAACAGTATAGCCCAAACAGCATCTCAAATACCTAAATGTAGTTTTCAGCATGGGTAGCATGTCTTTCAATTAATTTTTAGACTGTTGCCAATATATCTTCTATCTTATGTCCCCTTACTGTTACTGCAAACAAAAATAATACTAATAACGCATGGAAAAGAGCCTGCTTGAGCATTCTTCAGTAAAAAGATACATGTTCTTTCAAAAGTTTTCTTGAAAAAAATTACATATAACTAAACTTTGAGCTCCATATTTATTTTTCAAAGACCTCATCTTCTTCAAATAATTTAACTCATTCATCTAATTTCATTATATTGTTCGTTTTCATGGCACTGAAACATATGAACCAGGTACAAACCAGGAAAGAATATTTCCAAGAGGATTTCAGAGGCACTTTTTTTTTAACTTAAGATAACAGATTGAAGTAAAAGCTTGGTTTGGCAGCAGACAGTGAGTATCTCAGCAGTAAATAATTAAAAGCCAAGTGAGCATTGTGACACCAAGGATTTTACAGGACATTTTTTATAATAAAAATATACAGACATGTTTTCATCCTAGGATTTCAATTTACTAAGTTAGAAAAACTTTTATGGCTATCTTATGGGGACCTGTGCTAGGTACAAGGTTCAATGGTAAATCTGAAGGGGAAAGTCTTTAATTTTTTTTTTTAAAGTAGAAGTAATGCTACTTCCAATTAAAATAAAATTAATGATATGAAATACAGCTGAAAATATGGTTTTTAATTATAAAATACTTGTAGAAATGTTTTAGTAGGAAGTAGAACTAAATAATAGGTTACCCTGACTAATTTTGTAATGATTCTTATTGTTTAGTTTTTACTGAAAGAAATGTTTCCTGATGGTTCATTATTGGGTCTGACAATACCTGAAATCAGAATAGGAAATACTACAACAAGGGATGAAGAAGAAAGTTAGACCATTTGGACCTAATCCTACAAAACATTTTTAAAAGAATGCCTTTTTATTGTGTTTAATTTGCTGACATGAATTTTAATCACCCATTTCTTTGATTTATTTAACCTGTTCTTGGGTAATTGTCCAAGTGGCACAAGTTACAAAATAAATAAAATAGAATAAATATGTACGATCTCTCAGTAAACTGATATATATAAACTAGTCATCTTATTACAGATAACATTCCATAGTTGAAAAGTTATTATTTCATTCTAGGTAGCACACATATAGTTTTACTTCTGTTTGCTAAAATTTGATGAAATAAATACCTTATGCTAATATTCAGCTTTATTCATAAATTTTCATTCTAATTTACAGGAGCAACAGCATACCTATTCGAGCCAGATTATAAGCTACAGATGTAAAAGTGTTATACTACTCCAGAAAGGTTTAGAAGTCTAAGTCCTAATCAAAGACTTTAATAAAGGACTATTCATAAATTCCTAGTTACACTATTAAAGACTTATAAATCCTGTTCCTGGGGCAGTCAGGTGATTTCTACATGCAGGGATAGCTAAGTATAATCTATATTTTTAGATCATGGCAGGCATTACATGTCTAATAGTCTTAGAAGTAACAGGTATCACTTTACCAGTCCCCCAAATTAGAGGAAGAACAGCCACATAAAACCAAATCATTCAAACCAAAGATTTGAAAAATTCACCATTTATGCACGATAGTGACTTCTCCACAGTCGTGCTGTCCCCTGTGGACGTTCCTGGAGCTGCCAACTTCATCGCCAGCCAAGTTTGGTTCTGTTTTATTAGTTTGACACGTTGCATGGTGACAGTCTCAAGCCTTGGGTGTCCATATTCCATCTTCCAACATATTGCTTCAGGCCTGTTGTTTCCAACTTCCCATCAGGTGCTGTCATTTTCCAGTAGTCAGCTGTGGAGAAGCACTCTCTGTGCTTACCTTGTACACTACAGTTCCCACCTACATTAAAGAATTCTCTACCAGCTACAAGAATTGTGATGATCTGCCCTCCTGGCAGAGTTTTGTATAAAGGTGAAGTGTATAAATAAAAGCCCACACTGGAATGAAGCCAAGAGTTTACATTAGGTCTTTCACCCCAAGAAATTTTATTAATTAGCTGACATGTGCGTGTTCTCACCAAAAAAAATTCTGGTTCATGCCTTGACTAATTTTCTGTCACCAAAGACAGATATTACATTAGAGTACTGTGCAGTGCAACTCAAATCCCTTGAGTTATGAGAAAATGAATGACTTACAGTTACAAAATTGAGTGCATAAGCACTGATAATCAAAAAATATTGCATCACAATGTGTTCTGAGATAATGTCTTTCTGATATGCTCTTGTAATTTTAGCAATTTATTTACTGGTGTATGCAGACAAGAAGTGTTTGTAAATATTGTAAATTCTGAGTAATGTGATTTTAGTGATACTCTCCTATGAGATCTTCCATTTTTATAGAGTAATAACTTTGTTTTACAGCTAGGCATTAGTTTTGAAAAGCTATTAGCTGCCATCTCCCTTTGCACAAGTTTCCAAAAGTTATAATTTCAGCTTTGAATGGAGAGACTCTATGATCACTAATATTTCTACACTTGTCTAATTACTAGATTTCTTGATCTTTTAGTCATGGGCTAAGTGAGTAGATATACATAAAAGTACAAATGGACTAAAGAAGTGAGTAGAGATCTGCCTATACTGGGAATATCTGGTGCAGTGATCCCTTCTTAGGCCTTGACATCACAGCCTAGACAGATTGTCTTTATTCCTGATCATATTCAGTCAAAAATTATGTCAACTTTCACATATCTGCTACCAGCCATGGTGGAAAGCTGCGTACCAGACTGGCTGAAGGTTTGTGGAGCAGGTCAGCTGTGCCCGCACTGCACAGCACTCTGACTTACATGTCCTCTGCATTTTCCAGAACACTTCTGTGGCCCTAAAACATAATAATGAGTTGTTTAGATTACTGAAGTTTGAAATTCCTGAAATGATGGGAGGATTGTGTTGCTGCTCACATGAATGCTGTTATAGCCATGTATCATGCCAGGCCTAGACCATGGCATTAAGGGGAGTGAAAGTTCTCGTGGTTTCTTGGGAATAATCCTAGAGAATGAGGAATGGCTAATTAGCTCTGCCTTTCTCTACTTACACCACGCACAGTCCGCAGTCCCAGAAGCATGCTTTGCCAGGAGTTGCATCTGGGCTTTGTCTCAAAGCCAATTGCAGAAGAGAATTAAGTGATATATGTATGTGCAGAATTACAAGGGATCAACCAGGGAGCAAAACAAAAGGCTAAATTGTTTGGCAAAATGCACCATCTATTATCTGATTCTCATTAAAAAATATGTTGCTAGTAGCTTCTGAAAAGTTTAACTCTGCATTTTTTGTGTGTTAAAGGTTATTTTTGACTGCTATCCAGAAGTTTGTTGAAATCACGATTGGTGTTCTGACCGAGCTTTGAGAATTCAACTTGAAGTGTCTATTATTATATTCAGTTGAATGCAAACTCCGTAATTCCTGCAAACCAACGTTTTATTTCCAGGTCTAGATTTTCCCTCTACACTGAAATAAGTAAAGAAACTTCTCTCATCTGCCTTGTATTCATGCATTATATGTATACACGTATGTATTATGAGGAAAGAATATAAACGGAGCAATGAGAATTAGTTGCACTACGCTCTTTTGTCAGTAGGTTGCCAAGTCCTCAATAAAAAATGATAGGCAGCAAGAGTGATTTAAATCGACATGCTCTTTGCTGATTTTTCTCTGGGTACTGGAATTGTAATATTCTGGATCAGTTCAACTGCTTCTTCTATCCCTTGGTGTCTTGCTAAGCACAAGTCTTTTTTGTTAAAAAAAAAAAAAAGGCAAACAGCAAAACCAACAAAACAACGCAGTACTAAACATAACCTCTGTTCCAGTTCTGAGGGACATTTCTCAAACAAATGAGGGCAGAATGCACTGCACATACATCAGAAAAGTGAACATCAAACCTCTAAATGAGATACTAACTTCTCTGTTAGGGATAAGCAAGGTAACTCCTAAATCAAACGTCTACCATTGTTAGCTGTCAGGGTTTAGCTAATCCTACGTTCAAAGCTTGCTTATTTTATATCTGAATATCTAAAATTTAATGGCAAACAATAAATGGAAGCATAACTGTATTTACAGGATGAATTATAATTTTCTGAGGTCTACAATAGAGGGCACAGAAATAAATAGGTCAAAAAGAGACAAAGAAGTTCTAAAAGTTATAACTGTTGCATACGGTAATACTAGAGACTTAGAAAAAGCTGATGTAGTTTACTTACAAAACAGTAAAGTGAATACTGTTTTAGAAAATTGTAGTCAGATATGCCCAAAGTATAGGAAAAAATCTATTAATCATTCCACTTTTTAAGGAAAAAACATTTATTTCATAGCTATAGCACACTACAGAATATGCTAGGCTTACTGTTCTTTAAGGATTCATATTTTCCTCAATTTACGGAACAAATTTTCCAAAAGGCTTTTTTTATTATTCCTCGAGGGTGTAAGAAACACTTTCCCTTACAGAAAACAGTTCTTTACTAGCAGGGTTACACAGATTGTTGTGGTTTTACATTTCTCACAATTGCTCAGAACTTCAGAATGTTACAGTGTAAGCCCTTACTGCTGGAGATAAAAGCTGTTTATCAGATGAAAATGTAAGATTCAAATCTCAAAAAGGGACCGTGAGCTATATAATTCATATAAAAATATTCGAAATGTACTTAAAGGAGTTGCACTTTTAGCTGCAGGTGGGATTTCACAAAACACTGAGTAAATGGAGTAACATTATTTTTGTATTTTTACCTCAAGTTCTGCCTTTAAATCTGGATTTCTGTAGATAGCTGCCAGTGATAACTAATTTACTAGTATGTAGCTGTGCTAAAACCAATGCTTTTAGGATGTTGTTCCTTTTCTATACTTTTTCTTTAGGGACAGGCAGAAAGTATGTTTCACTTTCTCAGGCTATAGATGACTCTTAAGCCTAATCAGGAGTAGAGAATAAAGCCATTCTTTCCAACCTTCAGTCAAAGCTATTCTTCAGTCATTCTGATTTTTTGGCTTAGAAATTAGTCCCTAATACTCTA
This sequence comes from Myiotriccus ornatus, assembly GCA_036023395.1. Taxonomy (NCBI): domain Eukaryota; kingdom Metazoa; phylum Chordata; class Aves; order Passeriformes; family Tyrannidae; genus Myiotriccus; species Myiotriccus ornatus. Next base: position 31,270,514 of record JAYRBT010000042.1, on the reverse strand, counting down.
AATTGCTACTGATTGGGGTTTTTTAATTTCTCTTGCACAGAACCATCAAAGGTAACTGAGATTACAGGGGATCACATGCCTCATAAAAGGAACTGCTAAACTGAAGGCAGTTTAACATGGGTCAGCTTCATGTACCCTCACATTAACTACTGAAGACACCTAAGGAAGTATATTGATGGCTGAAAGGCTGACTCACAATCTAGTTTTCCTCTTTTACACAACCTGATGTGCTGCTCCCATTTTTCTTGACTCCCACACTCAGAAGAGAGAAAAGATTGAATGATATACAGCAGCAGAGCTTTCATAAGATAGTTGGGTTCAGGTTCATTGACATCTCTTTATATAGGCCCAGGTTCGATTCCCGGTCATGGCCACTCCCTGGGCAGATGAAGCTCGTTAGCCCTATAAGGCAATCCATCTACATCCTGAGGACCGCACTGCCATCGTCCAAGCTTGCTTGGCCCCGGCAGATGAACCTTAGGATTAAAGGGTGGGCTCAGTTCCGCGCACACTGTAACTAAAAAATCCAATGCGCAGGCTGGAAGGTGTAAAGACCTTCCCCGGTTCTTCGTTCGTGAAGACTGGCCATTATTATTATATTATATATAAGAAAAAAACATTTTGTGGAGCCTGGGTCTTCTTAACAGCCTTCTAAAATCAAGGAATTTTTTTAATTTTTTTTTAAGCTAAAATGGCCTGTAATCATGCAACAAACAGTTTTGAGGGGGAGGGACACCCAAACAACTACAAACCACAAAACCCAACACCAAAACAAAGAAATAAGCAAGAATCACTTCTTTTTTTGTTCTTTCTTATGAACAAAGTTGATGCCCATAGTGGTAGGACATTCTAAATTTTACACAGATATGATGAAGACAAGAGGAAAACACCCAGAATAGCTGAATTTGCTAGAGAAAAATGTTACCATTTTGAGTAGTAAAATAAAAGCTCTACAATACACAAAATAAAATGTGAAATATAAAAAACAATCAATGATGTTAAGTGATTTTTATTATCTCTGAAAAAGCATTTTAAATGCTGAATGGAACAAGAAGAGGTATTAGTATTTTGTGGGAAAAATACTACTTTTTTCTATTAGAAACTTCTGATATAAGGATACCTAAATTACTCATCCATTCTTTTTTTACTAATAATACTTATACTAATACGCATATTTTGATTTACTTATATTTATAAGAAAAACATCTAGCAGTTTTTTTAGTGTACATTGCCTAATAACTGGTGTTTTGCCAGTGATTTTGATAGCAGTTTATGCTTTAGAAATAGTATTTTGTCCCAGTGCTTAGCAATCCTCTTGAACTGGAGGCCATTACCTTCAAAACTCTCATAAAAGCACCTTTTTTTTTCCTGCTATATAAAGAAACACAATAAGTTGTCTGAAGAACTTAAATTCAACAGCTACAAGCTGACTCATGTGGTTGTTTCTATTTATCCTAAAGTGTACCTACATAAAGAACGCAGGTTCTTTTTTCCAGGCCATCAGTTCATCTCAAGCTGTTCTTGTGGAAGAATGTGAAAACGAAGCAGTGGGAGAATTACTTGAGGAATTTTCCTTGGTGAGGAAACTCATCCATGTATAAACCTGGGGGGGTAATGCCAGTGCCTCTGAGCTGTTTTCCTCACCAGCCACGACTCATAGCGGAAACTCTGCCTGGGTGAAAAGAATGCAAGCTGCAGACTGAGGAAGGAGAACGAGAACACACATCTCTACTGAAATGGATTTTGTATCCCTATTGATTTTCAGCCAAAACCAGTTTGTTAATCCTTCCATCTTTTAAGTGTGGCGACAGGGGGTTTGGGGTGGGTGTTTTGATTGGTTGGTAGGGGTTTTTTTTACTTTTTGACATGTATTTTCTTTCACCTTAGATCCTCCCTAGCAGCTAGAGCAACACTGATTAATTAAATGGAAGGAGCAGAAAAGAAGTGGCAAGAAAACCGCTGCTTAAATAACATTTTACCAACCGAGAAATCATAACTCTGGATCACACTGGAGTTCATCCAATAAAGTGGAAAAGAGCATTTTGCACTTGAAAAAATTATGTTCTTGCTAGTAGTTTGGCTCATGTATTTCTGTTAAGTCCTATAAACAGATCTTTAAGAAAAAGGTAAAAACAGTTCATAGGCTTGTCTAGAACATTGAGAATGCCTCCTTCAGGAAAAAAAAAAACCCTTGAAATGGTAAACTGCATCTTCAAAGCCACTGCACCACCCCCAACACCAAAACCCAAAATGTTTAGGATTAAAACAAAAAACAAAAAACCCCAATGTTCTACCTCAAATATTTGCTGTACAGTGTACGCCATGAACCCATATTCTAGGCTGTGTAGGAATTGAGTGAGTCTACATTTTGGTATATGGACAAATAGGGAGGTAGATGTTTCGGTTTGATTCTGATGAGGGTTCATTTGCTTCCTTTTGTCTCATATAAATTATTGTTATCTTTGTTTACTATTCTGAGTTTTTGAAATAAGCAAAAACCCCCACAGACTAATTCTTAACTTCCATTGTTTTGTCTTATGGGTGGTTGCAAGCTAAAATCAAAACTCTCCATCCATTTGGAACACCTTCAGTTAGGCAATTGGGATATTCTGGCAGTTTGAACTCTCTCCAGTTTATGGCTCCAGAGAACGTCTGGGGTGATATTTTTCTTCTCAAATATATTGGCCAAAAGCTAGTGAAATAGGAACGTTGGGGGGATGATTTTACAGTCATAATAGTAAAAGTTAAAAAAAATCTTCTTAGAGTAGAATAGTGCAATAAAGAAAAAAGCTGCACCCTGACATTCCCAGGCCAGCTTGTGAGCCTTGTATTGTAACTTTTGCCATCATTATTGTCACTGAATTGCATGACCACAAGGGTAAAAACACTCTTATTGAGGGTTTTTTACCACTGTCATTAAAACTAGTGATAAGATTTGACAGAAATTTCAACAGACTGAGGGCAAGGTTGACATCTGTTAAAAAAGACTTGTCAAACTTACTTGGAAAAGGACCAGAACGCTGGTGTGCTTGTTAAACTTCTTTTCCTTATCTTCTGGGGGAAAAAAATCTTAGACAATCCCACCCTCTGCCCCCACCAAAAATTTCCATACCTAAACAACAAAACCTCAAAAACCAAACCAAACCAATCCAAACCAAACCAAAGCCTTAAATTGTTCACTATCATATGTACAAAATATCAGCAGTTTCTCATATCTGGAATCCAACCTTCCTTATTCCATAGTTATGTGATTTAGTGTTGTATGTTTAAAAAAAGTTTCTTATTTGATATGCTCCTGAAAACTTTCTTATCAGACCTCAAGAAGTGAAATTCATAAGGCAGATCAGGAAAAATCCCAAGATGTGTTTAAAAATCTGCAGACTATTAAAAAATGCTTGGAAAGTTTCTATCAGAGTTATGTTAGAGGAGTGCTATTGGTTTGATTAATTCTACCATATAAAATTAATCTCCTCCTAAACTCACAATAGTTTAAGATTCATTTTACTTATATTCACATGAGTAGGATTTTTGCCTTCTGCAGAAACAAGAATGAAGTTGCATGTTAGCATGATCTAGATCCCTCAGCAACGCCCATGTGTAAGGCTTTAAAATATTTTCCTTTAAAGAAAACAGTTCCTTAATTTTTAATTTATATTTAAATCCCATAAATCAAAGATTACCTTCATGCAGTGTTGATGGGTAAGAACACTTAACTGATGAACACACCATAACCTGAAATTATGAAGACTAGATCAGATTTCTGGAAGATGTTTTTCAGTAAAAGGCAACTGACAGAACTTATTACAGGAAAAAATGCATTCCATTTTCCAATTATGTTATTTAAAGTATCAGGCTAGGTGGTCTAATTGTTGCTTCCAGGGTTAAAATGTACAAATGAGGTAATATGTTATTGTGAATTGTGACTAATTTAGGCATTGTGCTTATGTGGTTTTCTCTATCGGGTTCTAAGTTTTAAAATTATTTTTGTTGCAAGTGGAAGATTCCATAGAGAAGGGAACACTACTTTGTGAATAAAAAAAAAATAAAAATAATTAAAAAAATTTCTACCAACAATATATTTAGTTTTAATTGTAGCTAGTAGACACTATTTTTAGAGTTATCTCCAAAGACTTTTAATTATAGATTCAGTAAAGACATCCAAATATTTTTACTCTGATTACTTAGAAAGAATATAATGAGCAGTCTGGCACAGTCTACAAACCTAGAAACTGTGCAGAGCAGATAATTATATAATTGGAAATATGTCAACAGCTTTACTGTGAATAAGAGAAAGGACCTGAAAAGGAAATATCTTTCTTTTATTTGAATTTCATGGGTTTAAAAAAAAAAAGTAATCATTCATTTTCTCTTGAGAATAGACGTTGGGTTTCCTCCCTTGTAATTTATACCAAATTGTCCTCTGACATTTCATTTGGCTGTTTTAAACTGTTGCAACTTTGAATAAAATATTTTTTATGCTTTGTGTATTGTAAATTAATTGGTCCTGTCAGATTAATAGTTCTTCTTGGGAATACAGGGAATTATGGTATACTTGACAGCAATTTTTTAGTGCTCCCGTGAAAACTGCAGGAAAGTGAGGCAAAAGAAAAATGCAAAACAATACAAGCCTCACTCCTCCCTGAACAAATAAAATAATAAGCAGAGCTTATTTCATCTCAGAAAGTGCCTCTAAGCATTGTCACATCAGATATTGGACAGTAGAATATATACACCCTTCAGGAAAGGCATTTTAAAATTCATTTCAGTGATTGCTCGTAATTGAGTTTAACAGCCGAAAATCCTTCAGCTGACCTCTTGTCTATCTTTGTTTCTTCTTCTAATACAGTTGGTAGAGAGCAAAATGTCTACCCAAACAATGTGGAATGACAACAGTAAACGTATATATACACATACACACATATATATACATGTATCTGTTGTATATGTACAACAGTCTGTATATTGTATTGTTTTTATATACATATATATGGGCATTATGTGTTTCTTTTGTTGTTAAATATAAATAACAATGATAGATATTTATACATATCAACGATACACCTACACGAGGAATAAAAAAAACCTGACAGAGCCATCTGTTTTTGGAATGTTAGAACCAATGTAGGTAAATAATTGCAATTGCATAAATTGTTTGGGTTTTTTCCATACACAAAGAAAATCTCAGAGCCACATGGAACAAAGAGATCACATACGGAAACTAATTAAAACCTTGTCAAAGTGAGCCTGTCATCTTCAACTGAAGTGAGTGAGAAAGAAAATGGAACAACACTGCAATAAAATTTGGCACAAGAAGTTGCTTTTAATTAAAAATAGCTTGAAAGAACTTAGAAGCTGAAATAAGCACTTGAAAACACTATTTTAAAGCTGATATGCTTCTCACCCCCTACTATTCTTTCAATACCTTGAAGTTTCTATCTATAAAATTGCTCCAGCCTGATTGGAGTAGTATCCCAGCATCCCAGCTTTGTTTAGTTTTGACAAAAACTTGTATTACCTTGTTCTAAGGAAGAAAGATATGCAAGGAAGTAGAATATGGACAGGGCAAATCAGATGAAAATGTCAGCAGGGATTCTGGATTTGCTGCTTTTTAAAGAAGGGCCTCCTACAGGGTTAGCCCCACTGTCTCATCACAGCTTTGGAAAAAGTACCAGGAATTACAGAATTGCCTAAAGGTCTGAGAGTCTGTGGCTCTACCCCATTCAAAATAAAGCTTATCTTATTTGATTTACTTTGGCCAATTCCTTAGCAGTGTTGGCTTTGCATCTAGCAAATAATTTCATTTCAGTTTTGTCCCTGTCCTATCAGCATTTTTTCTTGAAATAGGACCAATGTGTTTGACTATGCTAATAGCTAAACTAGGCACTTCAGAGCAAGACACTCAGCATTGTACCACCTATCAAATAAAAAAGGTGTGGAAAAAAGAAGTTTTGCTACTTGGTTTACTAAGGTATGTTCACAATAGACAAATTACATTTCTGGTTATCTTGCCGCCTCATTTCTTTCCCATCTAGAAGAATAGCCAAACTCTCACTCCTAAGGAAAGATCAAAGTTTGACGTCTCTCTACCAATGTTTTAATCATCTTCTGAATACCTCAGATCTGTCCTCCTGGAAGAAAAAAAGATCACTTAGGTTTTCTGTCTGCTCTATTCCAGTACTTTGTCCAGCTTCACTTCTCATAAAAGCCTACTCTCTAAATATATCTACACCATAAAAGAGTTTACTAACCTGAAGTTTCTATTTCACCAATATTTCTCTCAGGGCCCTGACCAGACTCTCCTGGAGCCTTTGCCCACATCAGCCATCCCAGGAACTCTATTTAACCTCAGGCTGAGGCATACCAGAAAAGTGGTAGGCTCCAGTTCAGTTATAGCCAGCTCATGGGTCCTGTTGATACTGATCCTGACCTGTAGACTGGTTTCCAATCTCTGCCTTGTCACAGTTCATCTCTCATTAAGTTGCTTTATCTCATCTTAACCCTTCAGGCAGCCTTAATGGCTTGACCTTGGACCTGCTTCACTACCATGTAACGTTCTCTTGATAAGGATTCTTGGTTGGACCTGACCACAGGTCTGTGCTGCCACCTTGCTTGAGCACCATGGGCAGCTGGCCCATGATGCTCCCAACAGCTTCCTCCCTCCAAAAATATGATTTGCGTCCCAGACCTACTTCAAAATAAGATTAATCTTCTCCCTATTGTCTTGATATAGAAATATACCATGTGCTAAGGTATTGCTGTTTTCTCTCTCTTCTTCCAGACATTTGGAAATGTGTTTCCTGACTATTCTTAACATGATATTTATATATGTTATGGTCCTGCTTCACATATCGGAAGGAGAGTAATAGGAGGAAGACTCCATCTTTGGTTCTTTGTTTCTATATGAAGTAATTTCTTTAGCAAGACTAACCTTTACAGTCATGTTGGAATTGTGACTAGTTTCAGTGCAAACAGATTGAAATTTTTTACGTACCTTCAAAATATAATGTTTTTCCTCCTTCCAAGTCACATCCATCTCTTTAATAACTGAAATCATCATTATAGATGAGAAAGCATTTAATTGGTGCAGCCTCCAGTAGTTACTTGCATGCAGTCCCCCCAAAAAATATATTATAGAATCAGAATGCTTTGGGTTGGAAGGGACCCGCCATGGGAAGGGACACCTTCCACTATACTATGTTGCTCAAAGCCACATCCAACCTGGACTTGAACACTTTCAGGGATGGAGCATCCACAGTTTCTCTGGGCAACCTCTTCCAATGTCTCACCATTCTCATATTGAAGAATTTCTTTCTAATATCCAATCAAAACCTACTCTCTTTCAGTTTAAAGCCACTCTCCCCTATCCTGTCAGTACATGACCCTGTAAGAAGTCCATATGTGCAAGATGGGATATTTTTTAGTATATCTTCTTATACTGAACTTCTATGAATCTAAATTTCTTCAAATGCAAGGATCTTCAAATACATTTTCCACTTCTCGTGCTTATGATAATGGTAGCAAATGCCTTTGTCCATTGCTTCAGTTAGTGACTTGATTTTTTTCATATTTTTCTCAACCTAGTTTCTTCTGACTTGTTTGCTTCCTGACTGCTGGTTCTGCTGGATATCAATTGCTCATGATAATGTTTGCCTAAAGATAAAATGATTGTACATCTGCAGACCAACTGCATTTTTCCTGGGATGTTTTCTAGAGCATGAGATTTTTTGTGTAACAATATGAACCATAAGAGTTATGCATTGCTTAGTGTACCCTATCCTATCACTTTGTCTTGTGATTTTGGTATTCTCTCCATTTCTGCTGCTTATGTGTCTAGGGAATGACTTGACCTCAGTGGGATTGAATTACTAGAGTTTTAATTTGATGTATTATGCCACGTATATTATTTTATGGATTGCAAAATATACTTTGCACTTCAAATCACCATTATTAATGCCCAAATGTCCCCAATATGTTCTATCTCTAAATTCAGAAGCTATGCTAGTTTTACAATTGTTTTATAATATCAGCACTGTAATACCTTAATTTTGCAGTACAATACAAACATACTTCATGGTTCAGCATGACTTGCTATTGCCATCATTGCTGCTGTTATCACTTCGTCTTTTATTGTTTCAATAGTGATGGTCCACAACACTTCACAGACAAAGCTTGGAGCTCCTCATCTAAGAAGCGTTTCTGAGATATATCTCTGGATAATTCAGAAAATCTGTTATAAATACTTTGCATGGAAGCAGCTGCAGTATTACAATTTTGATTTTCATTAAATTTCAAATATACCTTCTAGAATTCAACCAGAAACAGGCAGAAAAGATGCAGAGGAAAACATACTCAAAATTTAAAAAAAAATTTCAAGTACCTAGAAATTGCTTTTCTGATGAATACTGTGGTTTTGTTTTTTTACTAATTTTCACTGAAATCTTTTTTCCTTAGAACATTAAATAAATATTCTGTTCCTCAATAATTTTCTAGTTACAGTCATACTGTATTATCAAGTACGTGTTTCAATTAAATAGACAACTTTTTATGGCATATTCTTGGGTAGTTTGAAAGAGGTTTTGTCAGATTTTCAGAAAAAAAAATGGACAAGTCAGAGTAGAATTAAAATCTTTAAGTATATTGATTTATCTGCAAGATGAAGGAGAAGTAGGAGGCAATTCTGGGACAAGAACCAAGTACAGGAATTCAGTTCTCCTGTATGACATAGGAGTAAACAGTGAAGCAATGCTAAACTTCAATTCAGTCAAGATCCAAGTTATTCTTAGGTAAGTTTTGCAGATTTCTTTAATTTCAATAATGGGCAGAGAATGGAAAGTTTTGGTTACCAACATTTTTCATTGTGGATTCTGTGTGGGTAACTTCTGCATCATGATTTGTTCTTTGCCTGAGTAGTAGGAGTTTGGAATTTGATTTTAGTTCCTGTAGAATAGTTGCGCATACACTTTTCAGGGTAGAAGAAAATATATTTTCTTAGACAGTATTGACTTCTGAATTGTGACTGGAAATCAAATCACTATGTGCATGTTTAGACTATTTACTTCATGTAAGTGTGGTCTAAAAGGTGGGTTTGTGATTGCAAACAGGTTTCTCTTCTCCCATTTGTCTACTATAAAAAGTACAGGTAATATTCTATTTTTTTCTTCCATCATTGAAGGACTTCTGGACTTCACATTAATGTTTTAAGCACTCTTTGTGCTTATAGTGGAAAACTGGTCCAACAGTATGAAGAGTACAGTCCTTCACTGCTGCTGCTGGATATTTAATGTAAATATTTCAAAACTTATTTCTCGTAATTAATATATACAGCTTGATTATGCCCAAGTGCTCTGGTCTAGAACAAATATGATTAATTGATCTGTATGGTTTACACTGAGTTTGGATATAGTCCACCAAAAAGACTGCGCATCCTGCTACCTTGTAAGATTTCTCAGATCCAGAGTTTGTTCAGCAGTCGCACTGAAGCAGGACCAAAATAAATCATTGAAGAATCTCTAAGCCAACAGATATCATTAGACTTGAAGTTACAAGCTTAGACAGATGTTCTGAGACTGCAATACACATCCATCTGTAATCAGTGAGAATGAAGAAAAGAAATTACACTTGTATCTATAGTGAATACAGATTGAACCCAAAAGCCAGGGCACTTTGGTTCACTTATTTCGAGTAGCTTTGGCACAGCTTTATGCAGTGGATCTAGACCTGTGTTTTCATATTTTCAAGTGATATACAAATAGTAATCCATGAGGACTGTTTAGAAATCTATATCTCACCGGTGGCAGCCACTTAATACCACCTTCATATTCAGAAACTGTGAAGAGGAAGGAAAGAAAGAAGATTTTTATCCTTTCATTACTTTGTGGCTGCAGAACAGCTGGCTGAAAAATTTCAACAGCTGTCAGAGGTTTTTCTCCCTGAAAAATCTTACAAGAAATAAAAGTTCAAGTACCTTTGGATTTCTAGTTCTACCAGAAATGGGAGCACTGGAAGACCTGCCAAGTCAGTACTTTCATGGCATTTTTACTTGATTGCAGAACAAAGAAATTCAGAGCACAGATATGCATATGAGATTAAATGTAGATTTGTCCTTCAAATTACAGTTTCAATGCCTTTGAATTTCACCCAGTCAGCATTCCTGATTTTCAGAGCCTTTCCTTGTAACCTTCTTATGATAGTTTCCTGACATCTCTTGCTGTCATCCACATTCAATCAAGTTAACAGAGACTGTGCTCGTAATTTATATTTTGATTCTTTTGAGAGGTAACTCTCATGCTGGCTCTCAGAAGGGACTACAACATTAAACAAAGTAGAGGAAGTACAGGAAGAGCTTAAACAAACAGTAATTGGAACAATTAGTGAATTTGAATTTCTATAATTTTTATTTTATTCTATTTGATTTTTGCCCTCATTTACAGAGGCAGACAACACATCCATAAAATTTCACTCTCTATTCCTCATCTGTTATTGCTCCATGTACGTGTTAAGAAAACTCCAGAAAGCTTTCATACCTTCATAGCAGAATTAATAAATAAAAATTAACACATTTCAGTAAATGAATTTATGACGTTTTCTTCTTGTCTTTTTGCTATGAGTATATCTGTCTAATAATTATGTTCTGTACTCACTGGATCAATTAAAAAGGTTATAAATTCAATTACACAATTATAGTAATCATATTGCAGTGAAACCTTCTGCCATGAGAGCAACCAGCCATTGGAATAATCTCCTTGGGGAAATGTGGATTCTCCAGCATTCAACACCTTTAAGATTCTTGTGGATTGGATGCTGGGCCATGTTGCCTAGACCATGCTTTTGTCAAAAAAGGTTGATTGAGATGATCCTTGATGTCCCATCAAACCTGATATTCTATGATTCTATGAATTATTCGTGATCCCTGATTGGATGAGAGATCAAACACCTTCAACACAAATATTAAAGGTAATTTCATTTTGCTTTCCATAGCATTCATGCCCATAGACAGCATTTCTGCAATGTTTGTGGAAAATTAATATTAAAAAACTTGGAATTTGTCCAAATGGATTAACTTATAATTCCTAAATATGCTCCAATGAGATTTTGTATTGCTCACCATATTGTCTTTAACATTAAGAACTGAGGTTGATCCTGGAGAGAATTTACTCCTGTAGTGGGCAAGGAGACTAAGCTAGAAGGAAATTATCTTGCATCATGTGGCCATACACTTCAGCTTTTATTGCACAGTAACAACTTTAAATAAACTTGAAAATAAGTAATTTTTTCCTACAAATGTCACTGGTAAATCACTCTGAAGATTTAGAGGAAACAGAAACAGTTGCATAGATTTTTGGACTTAACAGTAGGGTTGCACAGGTATGACAATACTAGAACCCATGTTCTAGTATTGAACATTGACTTTCTTTACAGGTGCATTTTTAATGTGTTTTTCCCCCCTTCTCTTCTAGTAAACTTTTTTCAAATAAAAATAAAATAAATTATGTTATGTCATTGGAATTTCTTTTTGAAATATCCTAGGTAAATTGTGTTTTATCTTGATAGTGTTAATTTGGGATTTTCTTCTATGATCTCATGTGAAAGAGAGAACAGAGAGTATGTTGACTGAAACAGAAATAGACCTTATTTTTCTTGTTTATCTTATTGCTGATTAATTGAAGGATGGAACATATGGCACACAAAAATTAAATAAAATTTCTGATACGATGTCTTAGAACCAACCCCCGATGTTTACAGAAGAACTACATTTAAGAAGGAGGAACTGGATACAGAATGGAATGGCTTCAGTGGTTTTTAGACTGACTCATCTGTATGAGCTCTTACTGTTGCAAATCACACTGTTCTGGGGGTTTGGCCATTAGCTGGAGAATTTAAATCGGTTGTTCATAATTTCCCCATGAGGACTATAGACACATACCTTTATATCTCATACAGCTTAACAGAGTGCAATTCATCTCTTACTTCAAATTGCCTTGCTTCCTCTATTTATAATAGATATTAACCAGTCCCTAGCAGAGCAGACAGGACTGTAAAAATTAAAAGTAGCTCTGAAAGCACTTAGTTTTGGTTTTTTTTAATTGATTTGTTTTTTCCCTTTATTTGAGAGACTAGGCATTTGTATATATTGTGGCACTGCAGTAAAAGGTGAAAAATTTCTGAAGAGAAGTTGTCAGCAGAGCTGATGATCAGCTGCGGCAGATGTCAGTTCTTGGACCTGGAAGCAAACAGAAGCACTGAGCAAATGCTGAGTTGAATAGCACACCAAAACGTTCACACATGATAAAGAGTCAAGATGGAAAGAAAAACACATTTCAAAAATTACAGTAGAAGAAAAAACTTCTGATTTACCTAAATACATTCATGACAGAGTAATTTCCTAAAAGAATAATTCCTGATTCCTATGTTACTGGTCAGGGATACAGTGGTGTCTTCATACTATCCTGGAGGAAGATATTTCTAAACTCTGCTGTACTGAGCTGGAAAGGTTATCTCTTTTCAGTGACAATGTTGGCTGCTCTGACTTATATACACATTGCAGTTTCACATCCTTACCTATTCACATATCTCCAGTAATTTATACAGGAATTCCCATATTCTATTAAAATGGATTTATTGGTAGATGTTAAGTCAATTCGTTCATGTCAGGAGATAATTCACATTCTAGCCCAATTTTTAATCTGAAACAGAACTTGAAAAATGGTCAGGTGGGAGATCTGCTCAGAAATCTCAGCAAATCTCAGCAACTGGTCACAATTACCTGCCTAAACAATGCCATCTGCCATCCAAAATAAACTGTCTTATCCTCTTCTGAATATTCTTCCCTTAATCTTAATTTCCTTTTATTGTGTTAAATACGTACACGTACATCCCACATGCACAGACATGCACATCTGAAGCGTTCTTCCAGTTCCAAGGATTTCGGTTTGAAGGAACATTTGGATGACAGCTATGTTATTTTCAAGACATTCCTTCTGAAATATCTGTCAGGCTTGAATTTGATGACATCATCTCTTTGTCCTGTGTGTTTCAGGCCAAAATTTAAATGAAACCTGAGAAAAATTTGTCAACACATGGTCTAAGAATGAGATAAGGAGTGTGCAGCAAGACATCCAATGTAAAAGTAGGAAATCAGACCTCCCAGTCAGCTCCTGCTTTGAATGTTTACAAGTACAGTGCTATCTCTGTTTTAATCCATCCTTTAGTCTTGAAACCTCTGTATATTTTTTTTTAATAGTTGATGTCATTAAACTATTTTTGTGAATGACATTTTTGTAATTCACTCACTATTGCGAGTTTTCTTTCAATATTACTAATAAGTTACATGCAGTGTTTTCTAAATTTATCTTACTTATTTTAAGAAAGAACCAGAATGCATGTTACTGAACAATCAGATTTCTTGATTTTTTTATTAATGAGCAAAGCTCTACCTCGGATGTTGTATCCCAGACACTTGGATTTATACTTACCACTTCTGGATCATAGGAACCCATCTTCCATTTTTTGTGAAAACAAATGAAAAGAAGAAAAAATAATTAAAAATAATAGTTATATTCCTTCTATCTCATGTAAAGACAAATAACAGCAAAAGAGAAATTGAAATAAAGAGGAAATATTCCTAAGCAAAATTCTGCAATGCAAGTTCTAGTAGTTTAAGAGGCTGATGAGTGAAAGTTGGCTAGTTTTGTTGCAATTTAAACAAAACATGGATTATATGTTCTCTTAGAAATGCTTTGGGTTACTCTTGCAGCCTGACACATCCCAGCTTTCCATATACCTTTTTTGTCAATGTAGGTCTTTCTTTTGCCTTGTAGTTTGCTGGTGTTTCGGGAATATATGGATTTCACTCTATAATATGAAGAAAGTGTTCTTCCAGTCCTAAGTGGCCAATTATATGATCTACTTTTTCTTTCTCAGCTGAAAGCAAGTACATCTCTGGAATGTGTTGAGAGGTTAAATTGTACTCTAGATCTGCTATGAATGGTAAGTGACTGGTGAAATACCTCATTTTAGTTCTTACATATGATTTAGTGTTGATTATATCAGGGAAGGGAATGTAAATAAATGTATAAGCCTTTATGCATCTTGCATATTTTCTCAACAATCTCTTTTTAGATTACTGAGAAAAACCAAGGCTCTAATGTTAATGGTGCTAAGTCAATACTTGAACTAAAAACTGACATGATTTGGTGGGTTTTTTTTCTGACTCATGGAACAATATAACTAAATTCCAGTTGGGGAATATATTAGCATGTGTAGTGCCTGCCAAAATTGTTTCTGGAACTTCATAGTAAACATGTTTTTTAAATAAGTTCTTCATATTTCATATTGAATGGTTTTATAAGAAGAAGAGGAGATACACAGGCAAGTGAGACAATAATTAAGGAGTTGGGGTTTTTAACCTTGAGCATTTTAATCATCAGTTTGCCTCACCAACCCTAAAATTAAGCAGCAATATTAAGCAGTTAATACCATAAAGAGACCCAAGACAAACTATTAAATTAAGAATAAATATTAAATAATTAATATCATATATAGACCTAAGACAAACTATAGAGTACTCAAAATTTCCACAAGAAATTTTCCACCAGGAATTTTCCACTGTCTATACTCGGGTATTCAGTTTTCTAGATATAGTAATAAAGCTGAAACAAAATATGTAGCCAAAGAAAAGTGGTTAATTTGAGTAAAATCTGGTGTTCAATTTTAAAATGCAGAAGGTACCATGATATAGAATTTTCATTGAAATTAATAATAATGCTCTTGTCACAAAGATTTATTAATCTCTTCCAAGTTTAACAAACAGGATTAATGAAAGGGTTTCAGAAAAGTTCATCTTCTCAAAAAATTTGCAAATAACAAAAAATTGTTGAAATTTTTAAGCTTCCCCATGTTCAGTGCCTGGAATTTTGGGATATTTTTTATATCAGTGAGATCAGAATTCCAGCTGTAAGTCATGAGGTTGCTGTAACAATGTTTCTAGCACACATGTATTTTGAGTTCTTCACATACCTAAAACTGAACTATCACCATAAGTAATAAGATTCCATTCAATTAATATTTAGGCATTTACATATTTGAATTTTTATTTGAGATTTTACAAAAATTTTCTACTAAAACTCTGTAAGTCTGTTCATACAGCTTTTTAGAACTATAGACTGTAATTAATACCAGAAAAACTTATAATGAGAGAACAAACTTTGCATCTTTGCAGATCTTATTGGTTTTGCAGCATTCCTGAGTTTATGCCTATGCAATACTATTGTTAGCACACATAGGCAGAAAAAGATGTTGCAGCCATGCATTATTCAAGAGTCATGCCCTGACAAGTGATGACAGTGGAACATGACAGTCTTGGAGTTTCTTATTTGTTAAGATTTCACCATAATCGCTTCTCAGACTTCTTCTAAAATTCCTGTTAAATAATAGTTTGAGGGAGCTCAGCAACAGTTCTTTATTCTATTAAACTAGAAAATTCTTCCCCACACCATCTGGGCTGGCAGGTGTTCATCATCAGATCTAGGTTGCTATGAGACAAGAGATTGCTTATGCTAATTAGTCACATAGCATGAAACTCCAGTTTTGCTCATTTGAAACAACTTGTATTTGTAAGGGCATATTATCAGTACCTGTAAAGCTCAAGATGTTAAAGCCAAGTTAATAATGCAAGAGAAAGAGAAAAGAGGGACTACTCATACACATAAAACCTCTAAGGTTTGCCCTTAGCTCTCTGACCCGTGGAGAGTAGCTTAATATGAATGATTTGTTAGTGTTTGCCTCTGTAACACAGATTAAGTCACAAGGCCAGCTCAGTCATTCCATTTAACTAACAGAATTTAGGAGTGTCTCTCTGAGTTGGAGCTATTGTAGTGTTGAATTTTTCTCCTGAGAACCTTCCTAATGCTTTCAGGCCTAGGACAGGAGAAGATGGGAAATTCTATGCAATTCAAATATTCCAGTTATGATTTATTCATTATTTATATTATAAGGAAACCCAGAAGCTTAAGCTAGGGTTAATATAGCACTCAGTAGTCAATAGACCCAATACACATGCTACAGAATTTTCCATATTGAAGCTGGAACAAGCAAGGGATGAAACTAAGACAGTCCAAAATCAGCTTAATTTGAAACAAATTCAGGTAATATACTCTACAAGTCTGGCAGCATTCTAAGTAAAAGACTACTCCAATTTTGAATTAAAATTCCCAATGCACTGGCTGATAAATACTCTGCTGCATATGACCATCCAATCACTTAGTGTCTTTGTAAACAACATTAAAGTTCTAAGATAGTTTGGAAGAGGTATACAAGCACAAATGATATCTCCAACCAGTTGAAGAATCCTGAAAAAGTACTGAGTTCATTCTAAAAAACATTTGTCCAGGATTTTACAGTTATAGTGATTTCATTTCAGTGTGTGACAGCACATAGATGTCCTGAGGTCAGGAATTCCAGCTACATAATTAGTCCAAATAGCATGACAAAATACTTATTTTTGCAGGTTGAGTCTTTTTTTTTTTTTTTCATTGCTGTCCTGTTGATTTTTTGTGCTCTCAACACAGCTTGTGTACTGGACTGACTCCAAGAAAGAGACTCCAGGGAGTTGTAGCTTCCCCAGTGACTAATAATTATATCTGTTCTAGGGAAATCATCCATCTGGCTTAATCAGTATATAGGGACTATATTCCATACAGATCCTATTTTCCATTCTCTTGATGGCCCACACCCACCCTGACAGTAAAGCTTTAAAAAAATAATAAAAATTACTGTATTTAATGTGACAGACCAGATAATGAGGAGCATAAAAAAGCATTAGACTTTTAATTTATAGTGTTAATAAACAACAAGCAGTTTTTCAGAGAAGCAGTAATTTTTAGTGTGGAGTTTATGCAGTTTTTATCTTGTTTTCCCTGATTTGTCACAACTTCCTCTATTTTTTTTCTTTTTTTTTTTTTTTTTTAGTTGAACGAGTGCTTGTTGTAATTTGAAACACTTACAGAAGAGTCCAAATCTAAAAATGAAACATTACTACCAAAAAAATCTTCATTTGGGTTAATACTGCAGGCCATTATTCTTAAGATCTACTGGGAAACCTCAACCATCTCCAGCTCTGTTTGCATTGGAAAGTCACAGGAACAGGGGATCTTCAAGAATTAATTACAAGATGGTGAAAACATGAATTCCATTTCTGTTTTGGAGGTTGAATTAGGTCTCTTAGAAATGGTATATTTTATTTCACAAAATTCTAATGCTTGACTGGGGCTATAATTTTGGATGTCAGTGCATTCCTCAATTTTCATTGTCTCAAAATACTAAAAGGCTCCGAATTCCTGTTAACTCTGAAGAATGGTACTATTGGGTATCTTGCAGAGACTCTATTTCAGGTTGAAAAGAAATGGTCCCTACCACTTTCCAATCTTTAAAGTTCCCATAATAAAAAAAAAGTTAAAAGAAATTAAAGAAAAAAGGAAAAACATCTCTGTGAAGCTGACCTGAAAGGGATTCAATATTTTCCTGAAAGCAAAAACTGTTGTGGCAAGATATGAAGCAATGTAAAATGCTCCACTCCATTGTTGAATGGAATAACTCGCCTGGAATCATTAAATTCTGATTCACTCATGCAGCAAGCAAACTGAGAAACCCGCTGATTCAAGCAACATTTGATTATTTTATAGACAACATTCTTCAGTCAATTAAGGAGAAGCAAAATCTGGTGCTGTCTTGATGCGGGACACAGGGGAACAGACATTTAATTTTCTGATACCATAAACGTATAAACTGATAAGGGAAAAATGTCAAAATAACCCAAATTTATCCTAAAATTTTTTAACTAAACCAAGTGCTCAATGCTTTTCTTTATAAGGTTAGTGAAATGTAATAAAGCGTAGTGATATTGTGAGATTTACATATATTATTGATGACCACCTTCTTATTCTAATTCATTTATGAGATTGATAGTTATCCCACTGGCATTTACGCTACGTGCTTTTTGTGCTTATTTTGTTTATTCAGAAGAATATCTAAGGAAGAGATTTTTATCCTCAATTTGTCCGTGTCACAGTACAAACACATTTTTTGTCACTGTGTACCTGCCTCGGGTGGTCTGAAATGCATGTGTTACAGCAGGAGAAGGAAGTTATTTTTCCAAGCTACTGAATAATCAATTAAAATGAGTAAGAAGGAGGAGGAATATGAGAAGTATCCTTTGCACACAAGGGTCCTTTGCTGGAGAGCATTTGTTCAGCAAACAAAAAGTCAAGCATGTAGCTGGATAATAAAACCATTTGAAAGATTAGATATTGCTCAGCATGAACTCCATATAACTTCACTTCTGCTGACACAAGGAAACATGCTTACTGACTACTCCACCTAGTCAAAGAGCTGATGTGAAAGAGAAATAACACAAACAGTTCTTTGCTCAAGAAGCACAAAACTAGAATAAAAGGAGGAAAGGAAGTCATAGAAACAGAATTACACTACTTCTGACTTGTGCAACACCCTTTTAATAATAGGAAGGCTGTTGAATACTTTATCTTACTGTTCTATTGTGTTTTCATTAGCATCTCATCTTCTGAAGTGCAGGTCACTTGATTCCCAAGTAGTAACTTTAAAAACAATATTTCTAACTTTAAACAAAGTTTTTAGGTTAGAACGACCACCCTTACAAATTATTTTCAGATCAGTGGATACCCATCATTGCAAGCACAAAAAGGCAAAGAAATATTGTCTTTTTTATTGTCCTTTTGAATGTATTTAGGTAAACATCTTCTCTATCTGTTAAATCAAAGTTAGATGCAGACATGAAGTTGAGATGCTATGTATGTCCAGAAATAACCTGTCCAGATAGTTGTCAGAAAAGGAACCAAAAAGAAAAACCACCTGATTCTGTAATAGTAAATAGTAATTCAATCTTTATTACTACTAGCATAGACCAAAACAGCATGTGTATGCACACACACATACAAAACCATGCAAAGTAGGAAAAAAGAACAGGTGCTGAAGTAGTTGCAGCCACAAGAAGGATGAAGTAGATGCTATGGGGGGTGTCACAAAAGCTTCAACTGTGCATAGAACACTGATTTTGCATAACTAGAAGACCGATGAAATGAGAAGGGGAAACTGAAAAAAAAAAAAATTCTGTTCTAAAAGAAGGAAAGAAACAAACGAATGAGCAAAACAAAAAAATCCAGAACAAGAATCTGAGACATAATTCTGAAACTGGACTCTTCTCTGGCAATAAGTAACACCGGTCTAATCTCAGTTAGTTTTACTTACTTTCAGTATAGAAACTTAGGAAATATTGTGTCCTGCAGTCTTTGGTGTCACTCAGCACTTTTGCGTTAGTCACACGGTAAATTAGAATAATTTTTCACTCTTCTTCCATTTCTCATGTCCTTGGGATACCTGTTGGTGAGCAGACTAAAAGTCAGTCAGCTAGCGTGACTGCTGAGTAGAGATTGTTCCCTCAGCTGGTCGCCCTCATTGGTGTGGATCACAGCCCCTGCTCTTCAGAGGGGAGGAAACATTGTGCCTACACGGCATTCCCTACAACAGGGTCTGTCACATATACTGACCACGTCAAGGCTAAGAAAGCTGCCTCACCACATCCACACGCAGAAATGGCAGTAGTGCGATGTGCCTAGTAAAGGGGAAGCACCCCAATCCATGTCAAGACACAGTGGACAGAAGAAGTCCTGGGGGTGCAGTTACAGACCTGCCGAGAGCTTGTGCTTTGCCTCCTGATTACAGAATCAGAGAATGGGTAAGATGATTGGGGGGTTATGGGGTTCAACCTCCCTGCTTTAGCAGTGTCTTCCTAGAGCACATTGCTCAGGATTGTGTCCAGACAGTTCTCCAGTAACAGAGACTCCACAGCCTCTCTGGGCAATCTGGTCCAGTGCTCGATCACCTGCACAGGAAATAAATTTTTCCTCATGTTGCCTCTTGTCTTGTTGCTTGGCACCACCAAAAAGACTCTGGCTCCGCCCTCTTGCATCATCCCTTCAGTGGAGCACACTGCCTGCTCATGGACAAGTTGTTATCCACCAGGACACCCAGGTGCTTCTCCACAGAGTTGCTTTCCAGCAAGTCAGCCCCCAGTCTGTTCTGGTGCATGGGGTTATTTCTCCTCAAGTGCAGGACCCTGCATTTGCCTTTGTTAAACTTCAGACAGTTCTTCTCTGCACATCTCTCTAACCTGTCAAGGTCCCTCTGAAGGGCTGCACAGCACTCTGGGGTATCGGCCACTCCTCCCAGCTTTCTGTCATCAGAGTTCCAGAGAGTGATCTGAGCTTTCTGTGCTGTTCAGAGCTGCCTAGATCCTTGAGAACCTCACTGCCACCGTCCAAGCTTGCTTGGCCCCGGCAGATGAACCTTAGGATTAAAGGGTGGGCTCAGTTCCGCGC
>JAYRBT010000042.1:31177541-31236293 GCA_036023395.1 Myiotriccus ornatus | reverse complement strand
GCTTTTGTCTCTCTAATTTTCTTTCTGCATGACCTAGTTATACTCCTAAACTCGTCCTGAGTAGCCAGCCCTATTTTCCACAGTCTGAAAGCTCTCTTTTTATCCCTGATTTCCTTCAGAATCTCCCTGTTCAACCAAGCTGGTTGTCTACCCTGCCAGCTTGCCTTTTGACACACTGGTACAGCCTGTTCCTGTGCACTCAGGACTTCCTATGTCCAGGGTAGAGGTTTTACTGGTGGCCTTCCTTGTATCCCTGAGTATTGCAAACTCTATTATTTCATGGTCACTGTGCCCCAGATGGCCTCCGACCACCACATATCCCACCAGCCCCTCTCTGTTTGTAAACAACAGGTCTAGTGGGGGCCCACCCCTGGTAGGCTCATTTACCAGCTGGAGCAGAAAATTATCCTCTATACACTCCAGGAATCTCTTAGACTGCCTCTTCTCTGCCGTGTTGAGCTCCCAGCAGACATTTGGCAGGTTGAAGTCACCCACAAGGACAAGGGCTCGTGATTTTGAGACATCTGCCAGCTGCTTGTAGAATAATTAATCTCCTTCATCATCCTGGTTGGGTGGTCTATAACAGACTCCCATTAGGATGTCAGCCTTGTTGGCCTTCCCCCTGATTCTGATCCACAGGCACTCAACCTTGTCATTGGTGACCTCAAGTTGTACAGAATCAAGGGACTCTCCAATATATAGAGCCACCCCTCCACCTCTCCTACCCTGCCTATCCTTTCTGAAGAGCTTGTAGCCATCCATGGCAGCACTCCAGTCATGCGAGTCATCCCACCACGCTTCTGTGATGGCAACTACATCATAGCTTTCCTGCTGCACAATGGCTTCCAGCTCCTCTTGTTTGTTGCCCAGGCTGCATGCATTAGTGTACATGCACTTCAGCTGGGCTGCTGATTTGACTCTTAACTCAGGCTTTTCATCCCTGGGCTTCCCTTTGGAGAGCCTGGATTCAACCCCTTCCCCCTTCAAACCTCGTTTAAAGCCCTCCTGATGAGCCCCGCTAACTTATAGGCTACAGTCCTTTTGCCCCTCCTAGATACATAAAGCCCATCTGATTTAAGAAGGCTGGGTACTATGGAGTTTGCCCCATGGTCAAAAGACCAAAATTTTGACGGTGGCACCAATCCTTTAGCCACCTATTGATAAGGTGGCTTTCCTACTCTTTTCCTCATTCATCTCCTCATCCACTCCAGCAAGTACAGGAACTGAGGCAAATACTACCTGTGCGCCTGTCCCATGAACTGATCTACTCAGTGCCTTGAAATCCTTTTTGATTGCCCTGGCACTTCTTCTATTAATATTATCACTGCCAGCCTGGATTACCAACAGGGGATAGTAATTTGAGGTTTGAATTAGCTCAGGAAGTCTCTTACTGATGTCCCTCACCCTGGCTCCGGGAAGGCAGCAAACCTCCCTGTGGGAAGGGTCCGGTCAACATGTAGGGCCCTCAGTTCCCCTCAAAAAGGAGTCACCTACTGCAACTACCCTTCCTTTTTTTCCTTATAGCTGTAGTTGTAACCCGTTTGGTAGACAGGGAGCAATCTGCAGACAGATCTTCCTCTTGACTGACCTCTACTTGACTTTCCGAGTCTAGGGCCTCATATCTGTTCTTCAAGGGCACCCGGGGAGGTGATGGGGGTTGAAAGGGTGCTCTTTTACCTCTCCAAACAGGGTTCTGTTTCCATTCCCCCCCATCCACTCAGTTTGCTCCATCTGCCTGGCAGCAGGAGGGGCAGGGCATCACTGTCTCCTGCTGGACTTCCTTGGGGGTCAAAAGGGTCTGACTCCACCAGTCTATTTCCCTTTCACTTTCCCTAATTTTTCTCAGCCTCTCTACCACTTCCTTGAGCTCTGCTACCATGCAGAGCAAATCATTGACCTGCTCGCATTGCACACAGGTGCCTCTCACAGTGTCCTCTGGCGCTGCCGCCAGGGTCAGTCTGCACAGCCAGAGACCTGAATGGCTGCATCCTTCTTGGAGGGTTCTGTCTGTGTCAACACACTCCTAGTGGTAACAGTAGCGATGGCTTTCATTTTTTTAGAAACCATTGCTGGCTTTAGTTGAAATGTAGAAAAAGGAAAACAAAAACAAACAAACAAAAAAACCCCAAAAACAAAACAAACAAAAAAACCCCCAAAACAAAACAAACAAAAAAAAAACCAAAAACAAAACAAACAAAAAAAACCCCAAAAACAAAACAAACAAAAAAAAAAACCCAAAACAAAACAAACAAAAAAAACAACCTAGGAGGTGGCTGTGCCCTGTCTGTTCGCCCTGCCTGAGGCAAACTGCCATGCCACACCCCTGTTTGCCTGCTTCTGTTCACCACACTCCGGGTTGCTTGCGTTCCCTGGAGACATTTATATTAGCCCTCTCGAGCACCAGCTAACGAGCCTGTCCCACCCCTCTCTCACCTGAGCGGTTCCCGAGGAGCAGCCAAGCCCAAGCAGAAATCAGCCAATAGCTCTCTTTCAGGCTCTTATATAGCCCTCAGGAGCACCAGCTAATGAGCCTGTTCCACCTCTCTTTCACCTGTGTGGGTTCCCGAGGAACAGCCAAGCCCAGGCAGGAATCAATGATGTGAGGCGAATCGAAAATGTGAGAGAAGAAAAAAATGTGAGAGAAGAGCTAGCCAGGTAAAGACCAGGCCTTAGATTCTACTAACTCACATTAGGTTACATATTACTCACATGTTAATGGGAAAGCAGAGTCTTTCCCCTTTGTTGCAACCTGTTCTAGGACTTGGAACTATGAGAAAGCATGCCTCATCTTGTGAAATAGAGGAAAAGATGGAAAAAGAACAGCAGTTTAGCAGCACGTGGCCTTGTCTTCAACCACTGGTAGCAAAAAGCAGTTGTCTGTGTTTCAGCACAGTACCTAGGAATGCTCAAGGGAGTAGGAGGGTGCGTGGACCTTTCCTTTGCTCCACACCCTCTGCAGGTCCACAAAACTGCATAATTTTAACCAACTGATTCAATGTAGGGGTAACCAGATGGATTTACAGATACTTGTTTTCATAGCAGAAAAGGACATATGGTGACTGTGAGTCAGATGACAGATTAGATGATGTTCCTGAAACCAGTGCTTGATTTATATTTTTAGCTTCAGAGTGGATAACGTGTTCCTTAGCATCTATTCCATTAGCACTGTTAGAAATGTCTGTATCTATTCTTTTCTATGGTAATGAACCCCACTTAGAAAAAAAGCAGAGTAATAGAGAAATGCCTGTAAGTTTCTTTGAATTTGGCTGAACTATGAAGTTCTCTCTAGGCCAGAGGTGTTAAAAAGTGAGTAGTGGTGTGATACTCTTTCCTCAGGGATGGTAACAACTTCATGCTAGAGAACTTACTGCCTGCAATTTTGTATAAGGGGAAGTGGTCCTTCAACTGCTAAAAGGTGACAAGAAAAAGAGTATGTGTTCTGAGAACATAAAAATATTATAAAAATATATCATTGATATTATCCCTTGAATTCATAGGTTTCACCTTTTTTTACAAAAGTGTCTAGGCATAGATTCTCATATACTTAGAAATGTAGGAAAACAGAGACAAATAAGGTCCAGAAAGTTGCTTGAAAATTTCCTAAAATAATCCATACTCCAGATGTGAAACAAATTCATCTTGCAGTTTATTTTCTTTTTGTTTATATTGTGACTCTATTTTAAAGGGACAACTTTCTAAATATTACAAGCTTTCTCATAAAGTCTGTATCAAAGGAGAAAAGTTTTTCAGGAGTAGAATAGAGGCATAGATGTGTTCTTCTTGAATCTTCTTATATTTGAAGGTTTTTTTGTGTTCCTTCAAACCACCTTAAGGTACTTTCAGCATGTGATTGCTAAGAATTTTCACAGTCACATAAACTGGTAGAAAAAATTTGACCAAGAATGTGTTTTTCCATAAAGTAACTGAAAATTTCTTGGCAGACAAACCCTTTTAAGGACAGGCACCCTGAAGTGCAAAAATCTATTCACAAAGCTTTTTGATTAATTCCTGTGAGTTTCTTCAGGTTTTTGGCGAAATCTATCAGAAAGATAATTCCACAAATTTAAAACCTTTTCCCTGTGCATTATGTTCATGCACACAAACTGTTCAGCCTAAAAGTTTTGTGATCATCCCTTGGCATGGTTTGCAGCAGAGAGAGGAAGAATCTGGACTGTGATCGGAAAAGATACTTTTTGATGCAACCCAGTGAGACAAGCCCCTGACCTGAGCCCCTTGCAGCACTGAAGCAAGGCGTTGCTTAGTTGTTGTGTATTGTGGATGCTTAACTATATTCTGGAGAATGTGCAAAAAGTGTGAGGCAAGAAATTTCCACTCCAGGCTCTACAGTCAGCCATCTCTGCACTCAGAGGAAGGTGAGAGAAAGGTTATTGAGGAGGTCTCTCAATAACTGTTGCTTTAATAAACAGAAAACACATTGCTGAGTCTGAGGACAGATATGTGCGAACAAGTTATTAACTGATACACAAAAAGGAGTTGTAAATGGTTCCAGGGTGTTTCATGCTTGCTGCTGATGCCCTCCACCAACTGCACAACTTAAAGCAGTCCTCTGGCTGCAAACTCCTGTTAATGTCAAATTTTGGGGGGCAATTAGGCATGTCACACTTTTTAGTGCCTGGGACTATATACTTCTGTTAACAGCCCACTTGCAACCCTTTGCCAGATGCACTGCATCTCCAGGTTGTTGCTGCTGCTGTTGCAAAGGTAGAATTTAAAAATGAGTTTTTAATATCTTTTCATTTGATTAATTTTAAGAGAAAATCTTGCTTTAATAAACTTGACTGGAACCTAGAATTAAGATCATTTAATGACACTGTAACTTGTGGGAATAACATTGCCAGAAAGATTAATTTTCTTGGAAAATAATTGCTACTTTGGGGCATTCTTTCCCATTTTCAGTTACTTTTTGTATCCAGACCAAATTTTCACCCCTCTGGGTTTGAGGATGAGAAGAAAAATATCTTCTATGAAGCAGTAATTTTCAATCAACTCAGACTGTACCTCAAACAAATACAACAAATCCAGTATCAATGTAAACACAAAACACTTGAGTATGGATTTTATTAATACTCCAAAATAAACCCTTTTATTTGCAGTGGACATCAGTAAAATGGACATGAGTAAAAAGAAATTGGAGATTATTAATGCAAATATACTTTTTTTCAGTCTTTCAAAAACCATGGGTGTTGCATCTTTTCAAACCAGTGCATTTGTGGTGATATACCCCAAACACAATTCCATAGGATTTTTCCGGTGTGCAGGTATTAGAAATTTCTTTTATTAGTACTCCTTCAATTTGCATAAAGTATTTGCTGTTGGAAGACATATAGTCCAGGTGGTAGAGTGTCACAATGAGAACTGGAACAAAGGATTGCTAATCTCTGCAGCAATAAAAATTATCAGCAGGATAGCAACTCTGTCCTGAATCCCCAGCAGCTTTAAAAGACAGAATCATGGGTTCATTCATGCCAGGCAGAAGAAAGAACAGAATCTGTCTCTATGTCTGATGAATAATATGATCATTGCCAAATCCCGTTGCTTTATAAATCGTATCCAATTCTCTCTTTATTTCCATTTAGAAGGTCCAAAATGGAATCAAAAAGCTTTGTTTTGTAATTAAAGCAAATAAGCACTTTTTCTGTGAAGGGAAAAAATCCCCTTCATTTCAACCTCAACCATTTTCCCCCAATTATTCATCTCAGTGATTGAACTGAATAATTCTAGTGCCTAACTATTACTCATTTATCATTCAGGCCAAACTGGAATTGCAGTTATTAATCAAAGTATATTATGATGGTTGGCAAAATGAATCACTGTTCTTCCAACATAAACTCTTTGTCAGTGAAAACTGATACACTTGTGATATTTCAGAAAACCTTACCATTTCTTTTAGTACCTAGATGCAGCTTTAGAGTTTGAGAGGACCATTTCTGAAAATATTTATTTTGTGGAAAATACAAGGACAAACAAGTTAGGGATATCTGAATGAGATCATATAAAACAAATGTTTTAGTGTTACTTTTAAACTTCTTTTAAAAGAAACTTTTGAGAGTTTTAAGATGTTCAAATAACACGTTTTCCTACATATTTCACGTTACTTTGCGCCGTGAATTCAATGCCATATAAAAGTTTAATTAAATGCTCGTAGGGTTTGTAGGTGTCCATGAGCTTTGATGAGGACAACAAAACCAAAATAAATTGTTCTGATGAACTTCTGCATTTCTTAAATTAAGAAAAAAGGAAAGTGGCATTAACAAATTTTACATTCCAAATCCATAGACATTAAATTTTTTAAATAGATTGAACACATTTCTGGTTTATGAAAAATGATATGAAAGGGAAGTAGGAAGAGGAAAAGCCATAAGAATTGTTTGGGACTCTAGAAATTTGATACAGAAAGCACCCACATTATTCTGTTATCACAGTTTTATAGCGAAAATATATATTTCTTGATAGACTAAAGTTACACAATTTCCAGTGGAAAAAAAATATAATTAAATTAAAAAAAAAAAGGAGGCATATCAAAAGAAAGAAAATTCACAGTTTTTTGGGTTTTTTTCACTAAACAAAAGAAACCCTTGCATAGATAATACTGCTTAAAAGCACTCAAATTAAAATTGACAATTTCCAGATATTAACACCTATTTCTATCTTTAATTGAAATAATATGTGCAAGATTTTAGGATGATTTCTACAAATGCTGATCAATATCTCCTCCAGGCATACATTTGGATTAATTTTTTCTTTACGGAGACTTTGCCATTTCCAAGAAATTTCTCAGAGATGCTTTTTTCCACATTAGGTCTGAGAGGCTTTGTTTTTCCAAATGGTTGGAAAATAATTCTTTTTTTACCTTATTTACTGTTGGGTGTATTTTTTTAAAAAGAAGATCCATGTCTAGCAGCTAAAATATATTATTATACTTGATGGGTACTTTTTGTATGATCAGTATCAGTGAAAAAGTTAGGAGGAGAAGAACACATGAAAGAGGGGAAGTAATGATCTTCCAGGCCCATTACGCCAAATTTTGACAAAATCCTAAAAAAGAAAATCATCTAGGATTAATATTAGTTGCAACATATTATTTTTCATTCTGATACTAATTTGAAATATTGATGAGGTAATTTGCAAATAATATGTGAAATCTGCAATTTTAAAATTTTAAACTGAATTGAAGACAGTACAGTTCCAGATGTTTTAAGATCCATCTGTGCTAATGGACAAAAAGTGGGTAAAATGTCTTTAAAATATCAATCTGTCTCCATGATTTTGGAATTTGTCCCGGGGTATGATCTTTTTTTATATCTTGTGAGAAAAAGTAGTGGAACTGTGGATTAGGTCAAGAGTTCCTTTGTACAGAAAAGACAGCACGGTGGAGGTCTCGTGCTAGTCAAAGAAAGAACAGAATCATATTTTCATATATGAGTTTTGAGGTGGAACATCATTACATTATACAATAGGATCCTGTAGGAAGTTTCCACTAGAATAAACAGTTGTTCAACAGAGTAGATATATTTTAACCAAATCTTTGTTATGGTATGGGATAGACTTACATCTTGGTGTCACCAGGCACTGGTAATTAGAAGTCACCTAATGAAAACTGAACTACTTATTTGACTAGTGAATGACAATCACCAATTATGTGTCTCTTGTTAGTGCACTATTCATAGCATTTAATTTTCCTTGACTTATGATTCAAACTTTTGTATTTAAAAAATAAACTCAGTATCTCTGATCTCTAGGGCACCGTCTTATCTCAACATAAGAAGACGAAGCAAAGCATAACGTGTTAAGGCAAATGCTGTCGTTTGCCAGCTTCCAGTCAACAAGGTCCTCTTTGTATTCCCAAGATGGTTCAAAAATCATTGATAGAAGTCTCACGATGATTTCAGCCAGCTCTTTGAGTATTCTCAGATTAAACCCATCAGGTCCCATAGACTTAGAGGGAACCACCTGGAGCAGCAGATCCTACATATGTTAAGGGTTGACTGAATGTTATGGATTAAGAACTTTATTGAATGGCAATGCTTTTAACTCCTGATCAGAAGAATAAAGTTGTGGAAGTTATTAATGTTGAGTTGCAGTGGCAAATGTAACCTATTTGTTGAACTCGGGAAAACCTGCAGAGTTAAAAGGGCTCATTATTACAATAAAATACCGTATGTGGGAAAAGAGCAACAGCTGACCTTGGAGACAAACTACAGACTGAGGTCTCCATTCATCTTGCCATTACACTATCAAAATACAAAACTTCAGGAAGAGGAATGATTTTTCTGAATTCAGTATCTATTTCCTAACAATGTATTTCAGTTATACAATCAGATTCTGTGAAGCAACATATTTTTAGGCATGAAAGTGATATCAACAGTGTCTTTGAGCAGGGTTCAATATCATACCTTGTTTGTTGTGCCAAAGGGACAATTTTACCCTTTTTTTTTTTTTTTTTTTTTTTTTGGCCAATACCTGAAAATGGATTTTTATGAATACTAAAATACTCAGATATGCATATATTACAAGGGTCTATAATTAAACAAACTCTAAATATATTCTGGTAGCTGAATCAAAACTTTCATGTTAAGAGGATTATAGATGTAATTCTTTGAAACCAGATTTTACAGTTACTAGAAATATAAAAATAACAACCATTTGCTTTGATAAAGTTATTTCTTTCTTATTCAATAGCTCATGTGTTACACCTTTATTTCCTAGTAAATTCCTGTGCGTCTGTGTAAAAGGTGTTTAGACAGTATGCAAAGGCAGTATCTCTGTCTCAAACATCTCCTTCATATCTTAATTTTAAATATCTAATCACCTTCTGTAAGTAAACACCTATTTGACTGAGGCTTGGAATTGCAGACTTAAGTCAGTTAACAAAAACATAGTAAATTCTAACATTTAGAAAGCTGCTACAGAATAGTTATCTGCATACACTGTTTCAAGCCATATGGATAAATTCTTCCTCTGTATCAAAAAAAGTACTGGTGATTGAAGAATGATTTTGCATGTACATGAAATAGAGAAAAACATCCCATTTCAAGTAATGGGGAAAAAATTCTTATCATAAAGATGGTATTTGAGTAATGTATGAGACTAAATCTTAGTTATGGTGGAATCAGGAACAGCAAGGAGTTGGTAGTATGTTCTGCTACTGGTAGTATCTTTTCTACACAGGAAATCTTGAAGCTCTGTTTCTGTATGCAAGGATAAGTGATTTTTTGCTACATTTGAATATTGAATTAATCAATAACATAGGAATATTTGCACACTGAAGGTGTAAATAAGACTACTAAGGAGTCTAAGAAAACAGCAGTTACATCCTTTCAGAAACTTTACATGAAAATTTTATTTTCTTCCCCCCCCATTGCTTATTATACACAATTTTTGTTGTAATTTTCCATAAATATATATGGACAAACTTGACATATTACACAGTAGTACAAGTCTGAAATAGAAATTAATGAGCAAAAATGTGTTTAAACACAATGAAATGCAATGCATAAGCATTTTACAGGGTTAATATACATTACGAACAATTAATTTTGTCAGGTCAAGAAAAGGATTTGGCATCTAGAAAGAGAATGATGTCATTCACTCAGATCTCTTTGGAACATAAATAGCACCTCTAGCTAATAAATGATTGTCAAAAAAAAATCTAGCCAATATATTCAAGTAAAAACCATACAGTATTGCAAAATACAAAAAGGAAGAAACAACTTTATTAGACAACAACAATGGCTACTGCATGTTTATTTATTGCATAGCAATACCAAGGTCTGTTGATAAACTGCAGATATGGTGATCTCTCCTAGTAGGCTGTAAATGGAAAATGCAGCTATATCACTCTTCAGGAAGGGTTTATAAGTGAAAACTCAGTCTATTGCAGTCTGTTCAAAGATCATTTAGTTAAGATTTCCATCACAAAAACACCCAGCAAACAACTTTACCAACAGTGAAGGGTTTACCACCTACATCAATGAAAATTCTCAGTGATCTTAGGCTGCTTTTAACTGAATCATGGTTGGAAACCAGTGTTATGTTATATTGCAGTTTTTTGAATGATTTTCTACTATAAATAAATCCAGCAGAAAGTGAAAATTAACACATACTTTTACAGAAAAGCTTTAATTTTTCCTGTAGTTTGTGGAAATCTTTTATTTGTTTACAAATATGTTTAATTTATCAGGCACAATATGCAACTTACTCTAAAATATTATATATATTTTATATATACATAAATATATATAATATATATAAATTAGAGTTTTATATATAGGGGAATACATATATACACACATACCACTTCTGCATATATATTCCCTTATATATATATGTCTCTATATACATTCACAATAGACACAAACCATTTTCTTCAGAAAAAAAAAGAAGATTATACATTGCTCAAAGAAGGCTTGAAAGGAAATAGATAATTTCCTTTGGGGTTAGCAGATTTGTTTGGATATTTATTTAAATATGTCCTCTACATTTTATAATCTACATTCAGAGTTTATGGTGGGATTTTTTAAATTCATTTATTTACACAGAATATTAAAATAATACACATTGTGCGTTAATTCAGGGACTGATTAGTTAGGAATATGCAGGCATAGCAAATTTGCCAGTTATAACAAATTCCACGTTTACTGATACTCCTGAGATTTGGTATGGAGAAAATAAGGCTCAAGCCTCCACTGAAACCACTTCACCTCCAACGTCTGATAAAGCTCTTTGATAGGTATTTTTATGTCGGCTTCAGTGGACTTTGTACTAGGTCCTAGAAGGCAAGAATGGTTTGAAGAATATCTTTGAAGAAACAATCATCTCTGGTTTTATAAAGAGCGCATGAAGAATAATTATTATTCCTGGCCCCAACCCAGTATTTTGTGATCATCTCCCTCAACTGCCCCATGAAAGGAAAAACAAGCTAAAATTTGATATTATTTCTCAATTAAAAAAAAAAAAAAAACCACTTTTTTTTTTTAGGGATACAAAATGCAAAGTGTTCTGTAATACTTTTAAAAACTGAGTGTATTGACTTTATTAATTTCACTAACTCAGAAATCATAAGAAAACAAACAAAAAAGAAAGACAGGCCAACATTTCTCAGAAAGATCAGTAGACTCTGGATACCCAAATCCACTTTGAATTTTTATACCAGATCAGTGATGGAAAAACTTCATAAGTATGGGTTAAGTCTTTAGACGTAATAAAGCTCTGCCAATTTATACAAAGAATTTGGTCACAGATATGCATTGCCTTAAAAATAGAACTGTAAGCAGCTTCAAATATTTGTGAGACTTTCTAATAGTCTGTACAGGTTTTACCATTACGCATTTTGTTAACTCTGTTCTTCCAGGGTTGTGCAAGTCTCCAAACTTAACTAAGAGGTAGATGATGAGAAAAATCTGAACTGCAAAGCTGCAACATGCAAACTATGTTGAAATCACGTAGCAATGATTATGCAAATTGTGATCAAAAAGGTGATAGTACATGCAAGCATTTTCAATGTATATAAATGCACAAATATCAGAAGTGCAGCCCCCCCCAAAAAAAAATCCAGACAGCCTTGTTAAAATTGATATACCATCTCTGAAAATAATTATTTTAAAATTCCCTTTATATTCCTCTCTGTGAGTAGAAAAATAGTCATCTATAGATAAACTAACAAAAGTTGCCTGATTCAGTCTTTTTATAAGCAAAATTGTCAGTGTCAGTTATAGCATGTTCATCTATAAAAGCAGTCAATGGCTTTGTTTAGTGAAATCCTGATAGCTGCCCCAAATCTGGCATTATGTGGTATCTGTAGCTTTTTCTCTGTCTCAGTAATACCTCTCCACTAATACCCAAAACCAGACCTGAAAGTAGCAGGTGAAAAACATTGCATTTGGCAGCATGGCAAATGTGGCATTTCAGGAAAAACAATTACAAGAAAGCATTAAAGATAAGTCACTACATTCCTGGTCCAAATTCTTTGTGTTACATCAAAATGGAGAATACAGTGGGGTGGTGGAGGTGGGAAACTTTCAGGAGGAAAAAGAATTCTCAGAGAGGAAAAATCATGTACATATTGACAAATGCTTTTAAGTACATTAGATGCTGATATGCAAAGTGACCATTAACAGTCACATGAATTTTGAATCACGTCAGTGAAATTGCTGCCGTTCACTTCAGCAGTAAGTAAAAGTTGAACTTCCTCTCATAATGACAGCATCACTTAAAAAATCTCTTTGAAGATGAAGTCAGATTTTCCCTAGCTCTGTCAAAAACAGTTCACAAGTCACACTTCTGAAATAAAAGCATTGTAGTCTGACTACTTATGCTACAGGATTTCACATAAAAATATGCTTTTTTGAACTTACGAATGGAAATACAGAACTGATAACAATTGCAACCACAGTTCAATGCAAAAAGGTGGGAGGGGAAATTTTTATATGTTCCTGAAATAGTATGGAAAATTAATATTGAGAAGTCTTTCTCTGGAGTTGGAAAGGGCAATACAGAACCCTTCAGCTGGTAGAGAGTTCTACATCAAAACCCTAAAGAGAGAAAAGTATCTGGATGTGTTCTCTAAAACAACTTGAAATTTAACCTTGATGTTAAACGGGAAAAAAGTATTATTGATGTTATCCATTTTCCTAATACTTTTAAAATGTTGGCATTATCTTTTCTAGATTGATCAAATAAGAGTAAGAGGATAATTAGGCTTAGTCATATTGTGGCAGAGAAAAGAATGAGCTATACATGAGTATAAATGAGATTAAGACCAATTAAGGATTTGCTTGCACTGATTGACAGAGACTACAGATTTTTATAGTGCATAACAAATGCATG
Organism: Myiotriccus ornatus; assembly: GCA_036023395.1. NCBI lineage: Eukaryota > Metazoa > Chordata > Aves > Passeriformes > Tyrannidae > Myiotriccus > Myiotriccus ornatus. The sequence continues at coordinate 31,223,447 of JAYRBT010000042.1, read as the reverse complement.
TGGTATGTCTTGAAGTTTATTTCTTCATCACTGGGCAGGGGAATCTCTTAGTCCTGACCCTGCAGTGGTTCAGACTGAGGGTAAGGTAATTAAAAGAAACCAGGGGAATTTAGAGAGATGGTGTATATACTCAGGTCTAATCATAAAAGTAGAAATGTAATGATGAAATGATTTACAGTATAAATTACAGGTCAGTGCAAGTAAGAGTGATATTCAGGGCTTTGAAGGCAAGTCATACTCATTTTGATACTTTGTTGCTCAGTATATCATTGATTCAAGGCAATTTATTATTATCATTACTTTTAGAAATATGACCTCCCTCTACTACGAGGCAATTGCCCCCATAGGACCTGTTATTTGGAAGACATGGGTTTTTAATTGCAGGCAGTTTTTGCATAGATATGGTTCCAATTTTCTTCATTCATCTCTGGATTTTACCTTCTTTAATATTCAGTAATGTCAAGAGTATGCTGATGGTTTTTATTCTGTTGCTAGTGTTAAGAGGAAAAGTAATGAAAGAGGTGTAAGTAAATGTTTCACTTGAGTCTTCCTAATTTATATTGCTCCAGTCGTGTGCTGCATCATTTAGCCTTACAGGATTAAGAATTGTACATTGGTGAGTGGTGGTAAAGCAGCTCTTTCATTCCTATTATTTTTTAACATACTTTACCAGATATGCAAGAGCAGCAGCTCTGTAGAGGGTTTATAGAAATTTTTAATTCCTCTAAGATAGTAACATAATTTTTGTTACTGGTGGTCAGGTGTGTCTGTGGCTCAAGGAACTTTGTTTTTCCCTTATTTCCTATGCCATGTTGTATTGTATTCTGAGATCCTGCATAGAACAGGCAAGTTACCTGCGTATTTCCTGAGAGACATTTTTATCATCATTTTTACTCAGCAACGGCAACATTTAACAGCCTTTAAAAGCTGACACTTGTTGTCTTCTACCCCGTATTCTTAAACACGCTGTTTTTTGCAAAGAGATAATAAGCACCTACAAATCTGCCCCAGACATTTTCGTTCAGTCTCTGTATTAATCTATTTTCAAATAATCTCTGCCTTTCTAACAGTTGCTGTTAAGAGCAGACTGATGTTCCTGATGACTACTCTTTAGCTAAAATTTCAGTTCTTCTTTTGCAGTCCAGTATTTATAACTGATATTCCTCACTGTATGAAATGTTTGTGTCTATGAGAGTCCTCATCACACTCTGGCTAGGGGCACACAGAGTCTCCACAGGTCCTGGAATTCACTCAGTATGTTTGAATAGTCAAAAAAGAGAGCAATGCTTTTATCTCATGGGGTGTTGGGAGGGCTAAGGTTCCAAGTATTTATTTCCTCTCTGAAGCAGGGGGCCGGGAGAAGAGCTATAGTTTTACTGGGACCAAATCATTCTCCTTTACACAGAACACTGCTCAAATCTGAACATACAAAACATATTTTCTCCCAAAACTCTGAAATGCATATGTTTTGTTGCCGATGCTTCTATAAAACTACAAGACTTGTTGGAGATGTCTGGTTTTCCCGAATGTAATTAGGTAAAAAGTAGGTATTAAATTCCGTACCATGCTGAGAGTAGATTCATGATGCTTCTCCTTCAAAACAGCGCTGAAATAATTAAAAAGTTCAGCACTACTGTGGAACATCATAGTATATGAGATGATAAAGCAGAAAAACTGAAATAAGCAAAACCAAAATTTTTGGAAGAAAAATTAAAAAATCATATTGAACATAATAATATTAATAATATTAAGAAATAACTTCCTAAAAGCACTCTGCTAGATTTTACTATTAATTTTTTTCTTTTGTTATTGGCACTTCAAAGTGTGTTTATTACAGCTAGGTCTCTGTGCACTGTATTTCCAACTTTTTGAGATTTAGAAGAGGGCTAAAAGGAATAATATTCTTTTCCTGGAATTGAATGTAGGTTTATCCTGAATAAACAGTGCATAAATATTTTATGAATCAGACCCTTAATTTTCACAATTTTTGAGGCATTTATATGCATCTTTCCAAAACGAATAGCACCTTTCCTTACCTAGAAATACAATAGAAACATTTTCACTTATTACCTTCAGAAGCTTGCACTTTTAGCTTTCAAATGCAATGCTAAATGATTTCTGTAAAGTAAAACTGCAGACTTATGCTTTCTTTCACCTAAAGGAGGAGGACAATTGTGTATATTTTAATTTATGAGAGTATCTGTGTGGAATTGTAGACACAAAACTAAATATCCTGCTCAAAACCGATATGTCAAAGCTTTCAGACAAAGCTTCCCACACAAAGCTTCCAGACTGGCATTGTCAAGGTGCCTTGCAGCATTTTTGCTCAAAGCAGCATTACAAAAAAAAAAAGAAGTAGCTTTTCACTAAATTCATGTGAAAGGGAGGTGAGAACTGGTATGAAGATATCTATCTGCAAGGACCTGAAGTTAGACCTTAAATCTACTCTCAGGAAACCATCAAACAACTAATGACTTGCCAATAAAGCCAAGCATTTACTTTGAAGTCATTGCCACAAAACTGATTTGCGCCACAAAAGCCAAAGGTTAGTATCCTTTTAACTTCAGCAGATTCTCAGTCTAGTCCTTTTAGGAAAAAGGCTTCACAGTCTGATCCAGATCATTCAGCCACACAGGAATGCATAATCAAACTAATTGCCACACTTGTTAGCAATGCAAATCTTGGGTTTAAATCTTTTATGTACAGGCAGATTTTAGCTTAGTTTGAATTAGTGAGGTCTGAATGTATTTTGTGTTCAAATGTGTATGCTGAAGTACAATGTCATCAGCTATCACAGGAGGAAACTACTTCTGGAATATATTATAAATCAGACATTTATTGTATTTTAGAGATGGTGCCCACCAATTGTTTGACTTCTACTCTTAATTTTTACATCAATATTATAATTGTTTATACAGACAAGTATTCTTTATCTAGTGGGAATACAAAATACAAAAAAAGTTTCTGTGTGCTTCGGTCAGGTACTCGGTCTCTTTTGAAACAAATCTTTGAACTTATATTCTCTTTAATATTAGAGGTAAGTAGAGTTTGGGTAGACTATTTAGACTGACTTTAAGCATACTCTAAAGATGAATGCAAGTATCTTCCCAAATAAGAGTAGGAGATACTTTTGTGTTAGATATACTTTTGAAACAAAAATGTTTGTCATTGGAAGGCTTTATAGTCTGGTTTACCTGACTCTTTAATGTCCAGAGCCAAAGTCTGATGGATTCCCTTGCATGGAATCACTACCTCTGTAATCTTATTTTTGTGTCACTGAAATAAATAGACTGTAGATAGCAATTTGACTTAGAGTTTTGCCATGGGGCAAAAATCTGTTCCCATCCAATATTGTGACTGATCATTATTACCACAAAACTTGGCCTGTGCCTTGACTCCTAATGGAAGTCATAAATATTGCCTTCTGAGCTATAATGCAGATTAAATATTGGTTTCTCTTTCGGAGGGATCTTCAAGAGCTTTGTCGGCTCTGCTGGAAGCATCTTCATTCTCATTGTTTGTTAATGGTTCCACTTCCTTTGAGTCAGCATTCTTCTGGGCTTTTTGCTTCTCATCTTCTAACTTCTTTTCTTTTGCCAAAAGCCTGTAGTTGATGGCATTGCCAATGAACAACCAGATACTGGCCACAGTCACAATCACTCCACAGACAAAATACATGTACTGATATTCACCAGTAACATCTACTAACCAACCTGAAATACAAAGACAAGAAAGAGAATTTAGACTAGGATGCCAAATACAACCCACATCCTTCTCTTAGAGAAATATCTTTATATTCCTTGGTTTTGCAGTAGGAGAAGAAAAGCATTTTTAGCATGTTAAAATTTTCTAACATAGACAGTGGAACTATAACAAAACCTGTATTAGTGAAGCTAGCAATTGTCATTGGAGTCACTGACAATTATAGAATATTGAAGAGCAACGTAAGTAAAGCTTAATGAATAATGACAGACAGTTTTTTAGCTCTTTTGTTTTCATTCTTTCATTTTGTTCATGTGCTAGTTGTGTTTCCTATTGTTTTGGAATGACTGCCTGGTACCCACTGAGGCTGTATACAACAACAGGATAAAGAGGTATGGGCCTTCTTCGGCTGCTGTCTCTGTTCATCAGCTGCCTGCCTTTCAAGTTTACTTTCCTGTGACTGGTGAAAGAGATAGAAAGGCTTCTCCTTTCAGCCATCATGCTCAACTGATGAGTTTTAAACTATGAGGACTGTATGTAAAAATTACGTTCACACCTCTGAGATTAATTTGGTCATGGCCAGGAAAAAACCCCAATTCTTTCTATTTATGAACCATTCCTTCTAAATGTTCACAATTCCCAAATCAACATTTGTACATATCCAAGTATGTAGCTCTGAACTCTGCTACACTATAACTGAAATTCACAGGATAACCTGCACACTTCGATTTAGTATGTATTTAGATGCTTTTACTGAGTTGAAGCCATAATGCTAGCCTATTCACGTGATACAGATTTACAAGCCATGAAATTATTCTAGACTTCTATTTTTTCCCCCCCCACAAACCTAGTATTAGGAAAAACTCAAAATAGCACTGCAAGTGTACAATTCACTTATTAGTGTAAATACTGCAGTTTGCTGATTTTTACTGATGAGCAGTCTCATAAAACTGATGTTTAAAAATTAAACTTTGAATTAGTATTACTTCAGCATATTTTAAAGGACATGCACTAGTCAAAACTGGAACTTAGCCTTTCCATGTGTTCATTCCTTTTGTTGTCTCTATTTAACAAGTTAAATCAATTATTCATACAACTATAGCACAGTCAAATGTTTTTCAAAACTCCTGAAAAGCTAATAAACTAAAAAATAAATAGAAATGTAAGCTATTGCTCCATAAATATTAGATGTAATATCTTTAGAGTTAACACTGATTCCAGAACCTGACTGAAAAGGTTGGATTCCAGAGGTCACAGGCTCAGACCCCCCACTAGGTGGCACAGGAAGAGTCTGTGTGAGAAAAATATATTTTGTTCTACTTTTACCAAAATGAATTTGTATGCTAAATGATGATAAAAATATGGAATGCCTTGAGAAGTATTAAAAATTTACTTGTACAAATATTATTTTACTGAAACAAGTGGAATTGTTTTGGCATATTTAAAATTGCACACAACAATGCTATTTTCATAGAAATACTGACAGTAATCTAAAACACTTCGATATATAGAAATCATTTTAGGCACACATAATCTTACTGACTTCTGAGGCAGTGTTTATGTGGGTATAGCATATGTTCACAAAGTTGGCGATCTCAGTATCTTTATATTCTCATACTGATGGGCTTACACTGCAACACACACACCAAGATACACACCAGTGCTTTTCAACAAGATTAGAGTGTCTATTTCTTTAGTCTCTTATATCATCAGAAACATTAAAATTATAAAGCTTACTAGCAGCATTACTAAATACTGACTAAAAAGCTAGCAAATAGAAAATATTTTACATAAGTTTTCATTATTTTTGCTGCAAGAAGTCAAGAAGTTATGAATGTAGTCTAAGCTATACACCTAGGCTCTCTTTAGGTTCCCCTTACACTTGAAAGAGAGAAGCTGGCAACATTGCCATCTTTCAGTCAGTTCACACTCTGAAATGCCCTATCCATTGGCTATAGAAACATGTGAAAGGACTGGCTGTGAGCAGAGTTGTGGTGTTTAATCACTCTGGGGTGCAACGCGCCACGGCACCATGACGGAATCCCACCATGCAGACACCCAGGCTACTGTGGATGCCCCTGTTCTTCTGACACTCCCCTTGCTAGTTTCTTCTCTTTGGAAATGTCAATTCTCTCTGTGCAGACAAACTAAAATTGTGTAAGCGAGTATAAGAGAGCACTCCTTGAGCTGTCATTAGGTTGGAGAATTTATAAGCCACTCTGTGAGATCTTGACAAAAATGGACTCAATTCAAGAAAGTAAGAACTTCATTGTCAAAGAGCAAATTGGAGATGATTATATGTAACTCAAGGTTGCAAAACTATCCCTATGTGCTATCAGGAAAACATAGATTTACCACATGGATTTACCGGCCAGTAGAGATATGGTCTTAATCTGTTTTTTGCAAATGCACGCAATAAATGCCTTTAGATTCTCATGTGAATCTACATCTGCAAAGCCCAAAGATAACTGATGCAGTGTACTGCTGCTACTCTACACTTCTAGTCATAGTGAAAACATTAAATAACATCAAGAACAATGTTTATATTTATTCAATGTTAAATCGCAAGATTATGCTGTAATGTCTGAAAAAATGGAAAGAAACAGATTCTTACCTCCTAGAGGAGGGCCTATGAGCACAGGACAACATTCCACAATGGTGACAAGTCCAACCGCACTGGAAAATCTGGCAGCCCCAACGAGGTCCATCAATGTCTCAAAAAGAACGCTGCTAACCATTCCAAATGCAAACCCAAAAAATACAGCATATATCACCAAGCCAGTGTAATTCTTTGCCAGAGGGCACAAGATATGACAGACTCCATTGTACAAGACAGCAAAACTAAAAAAATACTGAATCTTTGGCCGGATAAACCTGGAGTTTGCCACGAGTCCCATCGAAGGCCTAGCAAACATGTCTACAAAGGCTAAGATAGATAGCAAGAAAGCAGCAGAATATTCATCAATTCCCTTGTGCTTGGCATAAGGAGCCAAGAATACTATTGGAGCAAAGAAACCAATAAACATAATGACATTTCCTGACAAATAGATCAGAAACCCTCTATGTTTGAAGAGGGACAGATCTAGATACTTATTCATAGTTTGCCAACAAGACTTCTTGTTGTTTTTGTGCAAGGTAGAATCTCCTGTGCCTTTTTCAACATCTTTTTTCACAGTCGGAACTTTTTTCGGTCCAACAGGTCTCATAAGTGACCCAGCCACACAGCAGTTCAAAAGAAGTCCTCCCAGAATAAGAAAGCTTCCTTTCCAGCCAAAAGCATTAAAGAGGAATTGATTGAGAGGTGCCAGTGTGCTCAGAAACACTGGACTTCCAGCCATGGCCAATCCATTAGCAATGGGACGCTTCTTATAGAAATACTTGCCAATCATGGTTAAGGCAGGCTGTAAGTTGAATGCTAAACCCAGACCTAAACAACATATAAAAGACAATATTATTGCAGGTCACACATTGAAAAACATATTGCACCACTTTCAAGTTATTTTTAAAATGACTACTGTCTAATCCAGTGATTCTCAATAAAGACAGAAACCAAGTAGCATCAGAGAATGAAATACAGCTTCATTGCTGTTTACGTGTGTTAATGCCAAGGCTGTGTCAGGTGGCATTTGGTCCATTCCCCCCTGTAGCATTGCATTAAAAGCCAAAATTCCTTGATGTGTTTCAGCAATGATAGAGTCAGGGAAATCACATTGAGAGGAATGATGGTATCAACACCTTGACTCATCATTTTTAAATTTGCTACGGTATAATGCAATTCTGTCTTGGCTCATTTTATCGACGTTATTAAATGTCACCTCAGCCACAATGAATGCAGGGTGTATTTAAATGTATAAACCTCCTATTTTTTTTATTTCCAACCCTAATTAAGGTCCAAGTTGTCTACTAAACTGAAGCTTAAAATAGCAAATTATTTTACAGCATATTCAGCTCCCCTTCCCCATGTCACCACTAAATATGGAAGAGTTATAGAGGACATACATCGGATCAGACCACCCATCCACATCAGCTGAATGTATAAGCTGAACCCTAAGCTGAACCTCTAGGCCTTCTCTCTCTATAAAGACATCTGGGAAATAAGATATAAGTAGCTATGCATCTGCTTGATGGTGCAGAAGAGAAGTTTTCTTCTCTGATAAGCTCATTCCTGGACTCTGACTTTATTCTTTCAGTGGCCCCAAGTCTAGGGTGTCAAAAATAAGAGCTTTAAGAATTAATAACAGAATAAAGAAGGGCTCCTGTAGTCCCAACATAAAGAAAGATGAGCTTGAATATGCATTCATTTATTACCTGTCACCTCGCTTTCCTTATTCTGAGAAGTGAGTTTAAAAAACCTCCACAACTTTTGAAAAGGAGGTTATTTAATTTACTGGCATCACAATCACTTCAGTTCATTGCTTTAGGCAATATCTAGGCCTCAGATAGATAATTATGAATAATTTCATTATTGACCCTGGGCAGATTTTAAACAGAAAACTATTGCACTGAAAGTTTATATACTTTTCTGAGAAACTATATGTATGTACAGACCTTAAAAAGAACTGGTACAAGCATGCACAATTTTACTAGAATTCTGCTAGCCTCTCTCACCCTGCTTGCAGTGCAACATGATAGAAAGCTAGAAGAATGAATGTGAAATTGTACACAAATGACTGTAATAAGTGCTGTCATGAGCCAATCAATTTTTATACCATTATTAAAGTGCAGTGTGGAACAGTCCATACATATATCATTGACTGAATAAATTCATGAGTTGTTTCTATATTATTCTAAGAAATAATTTAACAACCTATCAGCTAATTTAAAGGATTAGACAGTTCAGGTAGCTGAAATTAACTGATCTTGCTACCTTCTTGGACTGCATCTGTACACAGAGGATTCTTGATCAGTAAGGCTCATTAGGAAAACATTATCAGAAATAATTTGATGTAGTAATATATGTAACATAATATGATATAACGACCTTTTAAACAGGACTCTTACCTCCAACCACACCAATACATATATATAGTTCAAGGACACTGTTGCAGAAAGAGCTTGCAATCATTCCAAATGAACACAGGATACCACCTGCTATCATCACAGGCCGGCTACCATACTTATTCACCAAAATGCTGCTTATGGGACCTGTTGGTAGAAAGAAAATGCAATTACAGGTAACAGGTAACTCCATCATAAATGTCTTTGTATTTACAACATGTTGGAATGCATTCCTCTTCTATCTGGGAAAATGTTAAGCTGTTTCTATACCAGTCTGTCTTACAAACATACTCTGTGAATTTGCAGATGCATGACCCTGGTTGTGGATATATTGCCTCCATGACAATATAAATATTGATTAATTATGGAGATGGATAAGAAGATTAAAGATATCAGACAAGCCAGAGGGATTGTTACAGTTCATGACTAATCAATACTGAGATTGGTCAATAGAAGTTTTGAAAGTGCAAGGACGAAAGAATTTCAAGTATGAGACAGGTATCAAAACAATCTACAGATCAGGAGGAATCTCCAGGCAGAGCAAACTAAAACCTGACTTTAATACTGCAGCGTGTCCTGCACCCGTACTTAGAACCATACATAAGCTCAAAACTCAAAGCTTGTCAAATCAGAATGTAAATCTCTGGCCCCTGCAGCTCGTTTTCCCTTACCTCTTCAAGAGGGGAGTGTTAATAGGCGGTAAGATGACGATAAGTTGTTTGGGAAAATCTAAAATGTGGTTTAGCACAAAGATCTATAAATTTTGAAAATATTGCTACAGGTTCATTTTTCAGTTTTAATTGCAATTCAGTTTATGTTGTAATTGCATCCATACTAAACAAACTGCTAGTGTGCAATTTAGCCTGACATGCATTATATGTTTTTTAAACGACCATGACTAGAATAGATGTTGTGCTACATATCAAGATTAAGAGGTTGTCAAAGCTCTTAAGGTAAACTTCCATAGCATCTGACTGCACTACATTTGGCCCAAACCATTACAAATAGTCATGCTTTTGCAATAACTAAACTTATCCAATTAAAAAACAAAACAAAACAAACAAAAAACCCCAAACAAAACCCAAACAAACAAAACCAACATCATAAAACCAATGCATTTCAAACTTAGGATAAATCAGGCATATGGCATAAAGTGGAATGCCATGCTCTGCAGCTGATTTCACTGCAAATCATTCACTACTAACAGTACTGCTAACAGTAGAACTTTTTTTTACAAATATCTAAAGGAATAAATGCCAGAAACTCCATATTTTGAAAAAGTCAAATCCAGACAAATTTAAAAGTGTGTTTTCATAGGCACAGTGTTATTACAGACTCCACTCTTTGAATTACCTTAAATGTATTAGAGTATTACTATGGACAGACTGAAAATGTTAATTAGTACTTCCATATCAACAACAGAAGTCTTAAGGATGTGCCAAATGATCAATTTTTAGCTTATTTCCTTATGCAAAAAAGCTTCTACAATAGAGTTTCCCTGCACCTGCCTGTATTTTCTAATAGCTTGTGAATGCAGAGGTCAACTTGAAATTAACTTGACTGGAAAGCAAAGATTTGAGTGATGTTTAGATCTTAGTTTGTGCATTCACTAAATAGCTTGGGTGCTAAGGAGTCTAGGGAAACTCCCGTAGGCTTCCTGTCCAAGCAGCACAGTCGCTGGACAGCACGCTCAGCTTGTCACCAGTAAACACAATCTATTTTTCTGCCCAATTCAAGGTAGGTGGGGCATAGAGGATAAACAGGGTGTCTATTTTACTGAGAAGGTAAAGCATTCTCAGTCTTAAGGCATTAGGGCTCATCTCACAGACAGAAGCATACGAGAGGGTCTCAGCTGCTCACTGAACTGCAGCTGAAGCACAACCATATATTGAAATCAACAGACTTGAACATCCACAGCATGGGATGGACCACCAAAGAGACAAAACCCCAGAGATTTATTAAAAGACTTTAAAACAATTATGAAACACTAAAACATGTAACCGACAGCTTATATGATGACATATCTAACATTTCTTTACTTCCATTTGGGGGGAACCGTTGAGCAGAACCGTGACAAGGTAGGCTTTCCCCTTTGAGGTCATATGGAGAACGCAGAGAAAAATGAAGGACGGAGAAATTGCACTGTAAGCACATCCCAAATATATCATGTTTACTTCTGTCATAATAAACCGGTGCTCTCATAACTATGCTGAAGCATAACTTCAATTACTTTTTTTTTTTTTTTTAATAGAGCTATGTTTGGAAAATCAGTGGGTTTGCTCATGTTTGAATTAGAAAGAAAGCCTTTCCGAAATACATAAGATAAATACTTTCCCTGAGTCAAAGAAAGACCCTTTTAACTGGAACTCTTTGCGAAAAGTTTAATCCTTATATCAAGTAATATTTATAATTTTGAAAATAAGCCTAAGGCAATTAAAAAAAAAATTAGCTGTTGTTATTGCTAAATACGATAACAGTATTTCACTTAAAAGATATCAAAAAATGATTTTGAAATTATTTTTAAAATTATTTTCAAGCTCTTCCTGTGATGAGATGGAAGTATTTAAAAAATTGAAAATGAAAAATTTGTTTAGTTTGTTAACATTCCGACCTTCCCTCAAACTATTGTTGCAATAAATATTGCCTTGCTGTAGTCTTGCTTACAATGTTCCTTTGATGAGCCACAGAAAAAATGTAGGAAATATTTGACCATACTATTTCTAGATTCATTAGCTACAGACAGAATCTGGAATTGTACCTTACACAAATACTTCAGGTATGATGTAGATAGACCCGTCAGCAGTCTGTTTGTTTTCCCATTAAACAAATACAGCATGAAAAGCCAGAAAGATAGGTGTGAGAGCAAATGAAAAAGATTCTGTAAATCCACACACAGATATCAAGTGTTGAAAAGAGAAGAATGGCATTAGAAAAGATTGTTATACACTATTGCTATATTTTTAGCATTTTAAATAAAATTATGACTCGAAAAGACAGCATTCACTGACAAAAGTTTTCCAGCCATAATCAAAGACAAATATGAGCTCTGCTCTAATATTCACCCCATGGGAGCACTGACTCCCATGTATTAAGTATATATAAATATACTTTAATACAGTTCCATCAATCCTTCCTTTCTTCTCCTGAATTGAAGGAAAATGAGGCAGTCTTGTTTGTTTAGTGGTTTAGGGAAGAAATTTGCTTTTAGTGTTTGGTGGTTGTATTTTCTGAGGGTTGTCCAGAAATGTTAAGTTCCCCTCTCCTTTAAGGGAAATCATTGTGCAGACAGTTCCTTATCAGGAACAAGAAAACTGCATCTCTGCAGATCTTCACTGTGGCATTAGGCCAGGACCACTAGGCCAGTTACAGCCCTTCAGATAAAAGTGGGTCATGTTAGCTTCACCTACAAGACCTGATAGCTGAGCTCAAATATGGATGTATTAATTTAGGTAGGCAGTGGATGAAGACACAAGAGGAAAGGCAAAGCAGTCTGACTCTGTACTACCGAAAGACCTAAATCTGGACTGTATGATGAACTGAAAATTCCTTTAAACATAATACTCTCTTTGAGATGTTTTCCTTAAGTTAGTGATGTGTACTTCCACCACAGCTCCACTTAATTTGGAGTTTTCTTTATGTGTGTTCCAGTATTTTGATCTAAATTTTGAGCATGTGGGGAATATTAACTGTTCTATAAGCCATAAAGTTAGTTTTAGCTCCCCAAGTTATCTAGGAACCTTTCCAATGTGATAAGTAGGTTCACAATTTTCTTCTGACATCTGTGCATACACTTGGTTTTGGAGTCTTATAAAATACTGCATATCCATACCTTAACATAGATGAATCTACATAAATTCCAGCTGTTTGCCTGCTATCATATGTTTTATAGCCATGTACAAATTTCATTTCACATGTAATATCTTCTGCAATTTTTTAAGCAATCCTTGCATGCCAGCATGGGTCTATATTCCTCGCATATTTTTTCTTCTTAGCTAAAGGAAGATTAAACTGTTCATATACTCTAACACTGCCAAAATCTTGCTATACATTAATGCATATTAATGCACTGAAGCACTGCTGGATCCTGGAATCTACTTTCTCGAAGCCTGAAGTAACTGCATAACAGATGTTAAGTCAGGAGACCCACAAGAATATTAATTCTGATCTCTCCCTTAACACCTACAAACCATCAGCCACAAAAGATTATGCACTCCCTAAACCAAATTTAAGACCATTATCATAATATGCTAACGCTCTCCCAGCTGTATTTTTGTTTTATATCTTTCTGTTTCAGGCAAATGACCAGGCTGTGAGAAGGAATAAGACAGCAACTATAACTGGTGGTGCCACTGAAGAACAGTTTCAGGAAGGGCTGTGCAGCAGGACACAAATGCTTTAGAAGGAAAGAAAAAATAGCAGTTTTTCACATTGTTCATCACACGTCAAGGGAAAGATGGCAAAAATCATTTCAGCTATGTGAGCAGAGACTGGATCATGAATTTTGGAGCGGTTTATGATTTCCTGTTTCATGCAAAGTCTATACACATCTAAAACCTATGTTTGGTTTTGATGGCTCAACAGAGCACTCACTTGTACATGTGTATTGTGCAAAATCTGTGGATAAAGTTGCTGTCACTGGTCTTCAGTGATTAACAAGATGCCTCAGAATCACAGAATCAGAGAATATGCAAAGTTGGGAGGGACCCACAGGGGTCATCGAGTACAACTCCTAGTCCTAAAAGGATCATCAACAAGAGCCACACCATGTGCCCAAGAGTATTGTCCAAACACTTCTTGAACTCTGTCAGGCTTGGTGCTCTGACCACTTCCTTGGGGAGCCTGTTCCAGTACCTGACTCTACCCTTGGTAGGGCAGAAGAACCTTTTTCTAATATCCAGCCTAAACCTCCTCTGACACAACTTCAGGCCATTCCCTTAGGTTCTGTTACTGATCATTGCAGAGAAGAGATCAGTGCCTGTTCCTCTTCTTCCCCTCATGAGGAACTTGTAGACTGTGATGAGGTCTCCCCTCCGTCTCCTCTTCTCCGGGCTGAATAGAGCAACTGCTCCTCATACAGCTTCCCCTCAAGGCCCTTCACCATCTTTGTTGCCCTCCACTGTACACTCTCTAAGAGCTTAATATCTTTCTTTTATTGTGGTGCCCAAAACTGCCCTAATATTCAAGGTGCGGCTGCACCAGTGCAGAGCAGAGTGGGACAATCCCCTCCCTCGACCAGCTCGTGATGCTTTGCCTGATGCCCCCCAGGACACGGTTGGCCCTTCTGGCTGCCAGGGCACTGCTGACTCATACTCAGCTTGCCACTGATCAGGACTCCCAGGTCCCTTTCCGTAGCACTGCTTTCCCGAATCTTATTCCACAGTCTGTATGTACATCAGGGTTGCTCCATCCAAGGTGCAGAATCCAGCACTTCCCCTTGTTGAACTTCATATGGTTGGTGATTGCCCAGTCCTCCACTTGTTGAGATCTCTCTGCAGGCCCTCCCTGCCTTCGAGGGAGTCAGCAGCTCCTCACAGCTTTGCGTCATCTGCAAACTTGCTCAGTATCTCTTCCTGTCCTGCTTCCAAGTCATTTATGAAGATGTTGAAGAGAACAGGGCCTAAGTTGGAGCCCTGTGGAACTCCAATAGTGACAGGTCACCAGTCTGATGTTACCCCATTCTTTATGACCCTCTGTGCTCCACCCATGAGCCAATTGCTCACTCACATGATGTGTTTATCCAGCTGTGTGCTGGACAGTTTGACCAGAAGGATCCTTTGAGAGAAAGTACTGAAAGCTTTACTGAAATCCAAAAAGATTGCATCAGCTGGCTTTCTTTGGATCAGCTAGGTGGGTTACTTTGTCATCAAAGGAAATCAGGTTTGATAGGCAGGACTTTCCTCTCATGAAGCTGTGCTGGCTGTGACCAATGACTGCATTGTCTTTCAGGTGTTTTTCAGTACCTCCCAGAATAATCTTCTCCATAACTTTACCAGGCACAGAAGTGAGACTGACAGACCTGAAATTTCTGGAGTCTTTTTCTTGCCCTTCTTGAAAACTGGGACAACTTTTGCCAGCTTCCAGTCAGCTGAGACTTCTCTGGATTCCCAAGACTGCTTGAAAATCATTGTGAGAGCTTTTGCAATGACATCAGCCAGATCTTTGAAGATTCTGGGATGAATCCCATCAGGCCCCAGAGATTTGTAGGGATCCAGATGGAGCAGCAGATCCAGCACAATTTCAGGGTTAACTGGGAGTTGATCATTCTTGCAGTCATGGTCTTCCAGCTCAGGGCACTGAGACCCCCTTGGTCCATCATTCGTGTTGAAGACAGATGCAAAGAAAACATTAAACACCTCTGCCTTGTCCCTGTCCCTGTTTGTGAGGTGACCATCCTTGTCCTGTAATTGGCCAATGATACTTCTATACTGCGTATTGCCATGAATGTATTTCAAAAAACTCTTTTTGTTGTGCCCCAGATTTCTGGCAGCTTCAATTCCCGTTGAGCTTTGGCCACACAGATTTTCTCCTTACAGAGGAAAGGCGAATCTCTGTATTCTTCCTACGTCACTTGACCTTTCTTCCACCGGGCATACACCTTCCTTTGTTGCCTAATCTCCAAGATCCCTGCTCAGCCAAGAGCCTTCTGACTCGCCTGCTTGACTTCTGACATTTGGGAATTGCTTCATCCTATGCCCTTAGGAACTGATGTTTGAAAAGTGACCAGCACTAATGGACCCTGGCACCCGCAAAAACATTTTGCCAGGGGACCTTACTCACTGATTCCCTGAGCAGTCTGACATGAGCTCTGCTCATGTCCAGAGTTGAGGTTTTGCTGGCACTTTTCCTCCTGTCGACAGAGATTTTAAACTCTATCCCTTCATGGTCACTGTGGCTAAGATGGCCACCAATTTCCACTTCCCTCATGAGATCCGCTCTGTTGACAAGCAGCAGACCAAAGAGGGCATCTTTCCAAGTTGGGTCCCTTAGGACCGGTTCCATAAAGTTGTCATCCAGGTTTTTTAGGAATCTCCAGCCTGGGTTATACCAGCTGTGTGATGCTGCCAGTTAATTTCTGTCAAGTTGGAAGTCCTCCATAAGGACAAGGGCAGTTGATTTGGAAGTGTCCTTTCGTTCCTCAAAGAATAATTCATCAGTGTCATTGTCCTAACTGGAAGGTCTATAGCAGACTCCCACAATGACATTGGCATTATTTAATCGCCAGAGGTATCAGATAATTATTATTTGGTACCCAGAGGCTACTGGGTAACTGTGCCATTGCCATCTGTGAGCTCCACACGTTGTAGCCCTTCTATTACATACATACATTCTATTACTATTGCCACCCCTCTGCCTCTTCTGTCTATTCCTCCCTAAGAGCCTTGTTTGTCATCCAACCGTTTAAATGTCCCTCAGTTGTTCCTGGCAACACCTCCTCCTCTCCTGGCTGGCTGCTGAGGGCTTCTGGGGTTGCTGCACAGGTTCCTGAACTCAGGAACTCCCCTGTAGAGCTTACAAATGAGACCAATTATTGCATATGATAACAAAGTTAGCAATAATCCATATTTTCCTCCCACTTCCAAGTTCAGCTTTTCAACTGCCATTTAAATCTTCCTTCTTCTGCTAAGCTATAGTGTTTTAAATGAAAAACAATAAAAAGGCTATATAACTGAACAATAAATAGATTTATAAATAAAATATTTGAATGAATAATCATGTTTTTCCCCTTAAAAGATGTTCATTGTGCTAATATGGTTTAAACACAAGTTGAACGTTAACGTTTCTCTTTGAAGAAATGTACTGCTTTCTATTTTGTGGAAATGAATAGAGGCATCGAACTATGCACTATAAATTTAATATTAATATATAGTTAGATGCTCAGAGATACACACATACTTATATACACAGAGCTATCCATTTTTATTCTTTTTTCACACCTAAGCAAATATACACTTCAAAAAATTATCTGACTCTGGAAATGACGCAACATCTTTATGACTAGTATCAATAAAAACTTAAAGGATACAAATGAGATAACAATATTTCCCTTTCATAATACCTTAAGGTAATAGTACAGGTAGATCAGTTTTAAGGCCATGAAAGAGAATAAAGGAAGATTTATTTGGCGTAAAATCTCTATCATGCTCAGCTCACAGGTCGAATAACACAAGTCCAAACCCATTAGGTACACTCCATTAATTTGTAAGAGGAATAGAATTTAGGACACTTGAATTCTTGCTGCCTTTTCTTTTTCATCAATGTTTTTCTTACCAAAATGAAAAAAAAAAATACTTTAGACAGTTCTCCCACAAATAGTCAACACTTTCTCTGAGGGATGAAAAAATGTAGAATGACAGAATGGTTCCAATAGTAGGGATTGGATTCTAGCAGTATCAAACTGTCATCATTACATCCATAATGAGGCCATCTTTGGATTTAATCTATATGTATATTTACTGTAGGAATGAAAGTTCCTTTAGAAGTTTATAATCTAGGTTTTAGTGTTTAATTTACTTTGTAGAATCATAGAATCTCCTAGGTTGAAAGGACGTCAGGATGGTTAGAGGGATGGAGCACCTCTGCTATGAGGATAGGTTAAGAAAATTGGGGTTGTTTGGCCTGGAAAAGAGAAGGCTTTGGGAGGACCTAATTATGGCCTTCCAGTACCCTGAAGGAGCCTGCACAAAAGATGGGGAAAGAGTTTCTGCAAGGGCCTGTAGTGACAGGACAAGGGGGAATGGCTTCAAACTGAGAGAGAGTAGGTTTAGATTAGATATCAAGAAGAAAATCTTCCCTGTGAGGGTGGTGAGGCAGTGGAAGGAGTTGCCCAGAGAAGCTGTGGAAGCCCCATCCTGTGAATGTTCAAGGCCAGGCTGGATGGGGCTTTGAGCAACCTGGTGTAGTGGGAGGTTGCTTTGAGCAACCTGTCCATGGTAGTGGGGTTGGAACTAGATCAAAGAATCATAGAGTCATAGAATGGCATGGGTTGGAAGGGACCTTAAACATCACCTAGCCCATCATGACTCTGACCCATTGGCAACTACCCTCTGGATGTGACTGTCCAACCATTTTCTTGTCCATCTAACAGTCCAGTCATTACGCCCCTCTCTCTCCAGTTTAGAGACAAGGATGTTGCAGGGTACCCTGTCAAAGGCTTACAGAAGTCCAGATAAACTACATCTGTAACCCTTCCCTTGTCCACTGATATGGTCACTCCACAATAGAGGGCCAATAGATTGGTCAGGCAGGCCTTGCCCTTGGCAAAGCCACACTGGCTGTCTCAAATAACCTCCCTGTCCTTCATGTGCCTTAGCACAGCTTCCAAGAGGATCTGTTCCATTTGTCCTAGTTTGATTTCTCATTGCTGTAATGCAGTGATATAATTAAAAATCATTCTGTAATTTGTTTCGCATATTGCCAGTACATTTATGCTTTTTATTTTTATACCTGCATTAATTTTAGCATGGAACTAGAAATGAACTTACATGATAAAACGGAAATTTTTTAAATATATATTGACAATGTCATTACAGTGTTCATAGTGTCATCGACCGAAAGCAACGTGACTCAATCTGAACAATATGACATTTATTTAAATGAAGTAAGTGGCTGAAAGAAATTAAAAATAAATGCAATATACTATTTCAAATTGCACTAATGCTACATTGTAGATTGCATCCTGTCAAGTGTAGTGATTTAAACACATTTTCAGACATCTGCTCTGCACAGTCAATGCAGATATCTTTCCAGCCCAGGTCTATTTTTATTTCTGTTTCCTACAAGGCTGGAAAAACCCAAGGAGCTCCAAAAATTAATATTAGTATCAACTACTTACTAAGATCTGTTCAATTTCTCTTTCTTTTCCTCTTTCCCCTTTTTTTTTCTTATTTGTTATTTACAAAATATAAAGTCCACTTGCAAAAACTCATTCAACCACAAAGGCTTTAAGCAAGTACTTAGTACTACTGTTGGACTGCTATCTCTGGCATTCAGAGGAAAGGCGACTCAAAATTGATTCTGAACATGTTTAAAACCTGTTCATTAAGTTGGAAAAACCTTCAAAATATGCTGTTTTTCTCAAGCAGGACTAAGTCAAATTACTAAGCATTCCGTGACAGTCTTATCTCTAGTTCAAAAACCTTTTGCTAAATTCTTTCAGTACTCTTGGGCAGTCTTTAGAATAGGCAGATAGAGAAAAATCCAAAAATAGTTCCAATTAATTTGAAAATATTAAAATGTTATGCCTCTATTTTGTTGTTAGATCCTTTATCATGTTTCTGGGAACGGTAACCTGCATTTCTGACATATCCTATGTGTTTGTGTAACATCAATGAAAGTAACATAGTTCAGCAATTGTTGGAAAGTTTTCTCTGTAGTTCCTCTGTGCATTTGGCAGAATTTTTTTTTCCATTTCATATAACATTTACAATTGGCTGCACTGATTCAATAATCCTCGATAATATAATAACCTTGAGAGAAAGAAAAGAGAAAAAAAATGCTCTTGCAATAAATACCACCAAACAGAAATGGGTTGCTAGACTACGAGTTAGGATAGCTCAGCAGCTGAAAGCACAACCTGCCAGGGAGGACGCTGTCAGTCATTCAACCATCCATCACATTTTGCTCACCACTTCCCCTCCTCTTAAATACATTTCCCTCAGTGTCATTATCCTGAATGTTCACATTCTCACTTGTGTCCTGAAGAAGTCTTGAAGTCTATCAAGTTTTTATCCTTGATCTCTAATGAAGATTAATTTGACCTTCAGCTAGTCCTCAGGACGTTTATATGAAATATAGTAATAATGTGTGTGGTAACACATAGGAGCCTGGCTGATGGTACAGTGCCTCAGTGCTTTGGCTGCTTCTTCATGGTTCCTCCTCCCAAAAAGGTTATCTCTCTTGCTCTAAATGCATGGCTTTTATGGAGGAATTACAGATCCCTGATCTGCCTTGGTATTTTATGTTTGTTTCCTACTAATACATCAGAGCCATGAACCAAGGGTTTTACATACTTTGATTAAAGCTGTTGTTTAGCTTGCAGGTTTGCTAGGGTGCATGGAATTATGGACCATGTAACTTAGAAAACATCTTCAAGTTAGCAATTTATATTTATGAATTTTAAAATGTTGGAAAAATGCCCAGTTTTTAATCAAGGAGTAGCCACGTGATTATTATTTTCATGGATACGTATCCATGCTTTGTATTAATTATGTTTTGCATGCTCTGCTGCAGAATTTTTTCATGAAAAGCTGAAAAACTTGATCACAATGCAGAAGACTTTAAGAGAAACTATGACCTTTCTTTTGAAATGAGCAATATCAAACTTCATCATATTTAATAGGAAATTAGTCTAATTCTATGAGCTGCTGAACACTCAGCAGATTTCAGAAGCTTATATGGTCACGTACCAAAAAAGCTGTGAATAGGAATCAGATGCAGCAAAATATTTCAGCATCTTTTAACCCTCCTTTTATTTGTTTTCATGTTACCTTCAGTATCAGAGTAAAGTGATGCCTGTGTGTAGATATTTGCAAAAACTAGTCTTTCAATTTAGAAAAAGATGATAAACAAGAAAGAAGAAAGGAGGGAAGAAGCTAATGATGAGATGGAACTAAAGCACCTATAAAAGAGTTGTATATAAATAGAAATATTGTAACACCAGGCACATATTTTTCAAAAAAAAAGATCTGCATGCCTCTGTAACGGGGATAGCTGAAAATAGCATCAGCACATGATATATTCATTGTAAATTATCTTCTCAGAAAAATGTTCTTTTCTTCACAGAAAACCAAAGCAATCAGCTTGTGACTTGAGCATGTAGTGTACAAACATGAACATTAGAAAATCCACTAGCAAATATGAAGTGCTAGGAAGAATTAATGGATTTTTCCTCCAGAAAAAAAACCCAGTTGATTTTAAAGCTTAGTATTTAACAGCAATTAACTCCTCAGGACTTCATAGGCTTGCAAGAATTCAAATTTAAAACAGTTTTTTGTGACTCAAAAAATGTATTGGGGATTTTACTTAATATTACTATGGAATTCATAATTTGTGCCATTAAAAGTTACTTCTTCAAATAAAAAACCAAACAAGGACTTACTGACTTTTTTCCCTTGAAAATACAGTAAAGATAATAATACTAATATATAAATATTAGTAAATGTAATTATCTATAGCATTATAGAATATACAAGGTATTAATAATAAATTAAATTTCCATCCCTTTCAGGGATTCAGCAGGAATTTAATGAGGCATAACTAAAATTGCTCATGAAAATGTGTAGTGGTTTTCTTTCAGAGGTCTCATCTTTGAAGTGTTATCCATTTATCAGTGGTTGCTCCTTCTTTCTCTGTGAATGGTTGCGAGTGAAAGGTTTAGTTCAATTTGGTAATATCTCTGTTTTAGCATGTGTATTGGAAGAAGCATCACATTTCTGAAAATATTAAAATAAATCATAGTATGTCTACTTTCAGGGAACAAAGAGAAATTGTACTGATCAGAAACTTGAGGTTCATTCATAGCTATCCAATATTTCTATCTAATAGTATTTCTGTCTCAAAAATAATCTTACTAAAAAACTGCTATGGCCAGACATGGAGGCTACATGTTCACACAAACACATGCACAAAAGCAAAAAAAACCCCAACACTTTTCCTCATTTCGTTGTTGGACTCCTAATGACAAAAACGAGTTATTTTTTTTTCTCAGGTAATAGAAGGTACTAATCCCATTTGTAAGTATTTGTCACCTGAAACCTCCCGAACTAAGTCTTTCAGTTCCAAGGAACTTGAAAATTTGTAACTGAAGACTTGGTGTTTAGTACTTTGTGCCTTGCCAAAGCAGATTACAATCTTTAGCTATCAAACTTGTCTTTACATTGCTAAATATGTATGAACCAGACTGCTAAACAAGTTCTGTATATTCTGCCCCTACAAGGGGGAGACAATTTTCTGCAGATCATAAAACTGAAAAGAGGGATTATAGTATACCACTGTCACAATTACAATTATAGCAATTTGAAAATAAGGGACACGTTAATCTCAGAGATAATTGTTGGGAACTAAAAAAACAAAACCAAAAAAACCCAACCAAAAAAAAAAAAAAGGGCAAAACAACTACCCCCAAAAAAACAAACAACCAAACAACAAAACAAACCCAAACCAAAAACCCACCAAACAAAAAAACCCCAACCAGTTCTTTTTAATTCCTCATGGACATTTTCCTAGACCATGTTATTAGATAGTTACAAAGGTTTTCCTTTCTAATTTCTTTCTCTTTGAGGAATGACTGTCTTTTCTGAAAATCTGTGTATACATATGTGAACACAATATTCGTAAATGTTCATTACTCACCACTTCCTATTTATTATTCCCTATTCTTTTTCACTATTTGTGTACCCCTACTGAAAAATCCCTAGCTACTTTTCCTGGAAGCAGAATAATACTTTGTCATTTGGAAGCCTAGCACAATTGCAGAGAGCAAAAAAGTCACAGAAAATACTTCAGAAGACCTTGTTCAGGCTATTTAGTAGTTCTTATAAATGTCGGATATATTTTCTGCAACTCAAATCAGAACATTTTTCAGATAATGCATTCGCTGTGAAAAATTCAGCCAATTTCAGTTGATTAATACTGTCATTTGGATTTCTCTGTTTTTTACAAATTGCCCATCACATTAATGTTCATACAATATCCCATTTTCATCGTGCACATCATCCTACAGTGTATTTGTTTTCTTTCAGAATAATATTATAACTAACTCAGCTTGGAAATTATTCCTTATATACTGTTACAGGCAATAATATGTAATTTCAGAAAACAAACAAGACACTTGCTTCTTCCCAGTTGCTCCTTTATCATATTCCTTTCTGGTCTCAATTTTGCACTGTATAATTAAACTTCAAATTGAAAATACTCAATCTACTACCTATGATGTTTTCATGGACCACTTACTGTGAATTATGGATCGTGAGTGGATCATTAAATCTCACCTATGTATTTAGAATACATGTGATGAGAAGTATAAATATGGATGAATTTATAACTTGGAATTGTCCTGAGAAGTCATCGTATTTAGGTCATTGTCAATAACAAAATTATTTCCAAATGCATTTAACACATTAGTATCATCAAGCTTAAACTCTATTTTATAAAAAAAAAAGCCTTAAACGTAATTTTATAATTTTAATTAAAATTTCATTTTTATACTACCCAATCAAATATATATGGTGGCTTTCAGTGCTAACATTTAGAAGCTTAAGTGTAGGAATTTTCCAACTTCCCTTACAATCCCAAAATTAGATAATTTATAAAGAACTGTGTAAGGTAAATAATAATATTAATATTTAATAATATAATATATATGAGGTAATAGAATAAGTTAATAATATAATAAATGCTGAGAGAATGGGAATAAAGAGGGAAAGGGGAAGAGGAAAGAGCAAGAAGAGAAAGGGCAGAGGAAACAAAAAGGTGAAGGGAATTTATTTTTGTTTCAAAGCTATCATATAAAAAGGGAACTAAGCATTCTCATTACTTTTTGGCACCTATTGGTAGTATATTAATGGGATAATACCAGACACAGAATTTGCCTTTTTCCAGTATTTTCCAAACTACATTTAGTTTTCAACTAAAACTGAGAAACTTTGTGGAGGTTCATTTTTGAGCTTTTTTTCCTGTTTTCAGACAAGTGAAAAAATAGCATGTATTTATACTGAGAAAAATCGTTTGCATTACAGAATGATACGTAAAGTAACACTGAATATTTGTCTTCCAGGTCAAAAAGACTAAAAACAACATAAACTGTTAAATGGCTAGAAACATGAAACCAAAACTAGAATAATGAACAGCCAAAAGTTATCAAAAGATTATCCTCTTGATCAAAAACAGTAACAAGATTTATGTTATGCTTTCCAATTTTTCAATGCATTTTTTATCGCAACTGTGCCTGAAGCAATAGCCTTTGTTACACCCTTAAAGAAGTGGAAAGTTTGGGGACAACTTAGTGAACATGTACAAATTCTGAAAGTGTCTCACAAGTTCAGACTATAACATCAGGGCCATGAAGATGATGAGAGGGATGGAACTTGGGATTTTTCAGCCTCGAGAAGAGAAGGCTCCAGGGTAACCTTTCAGTACCTGAAGGGTACATGAAAGATGGAAAGGGACTTTTTATAAGGGCATGTAGTGATAGGACAAGGACTTACGGTTTCAAACTGAAAGAGAGTAGGTCTAGATTAGATATTAGGAAGAAAATCTTCCCTGTGAGGGTGGTGAGACACTGGCACAGGTTGCCCAGAGAAATGGATGCCCCATCCCGGGAAGTGTTCAAGGCCAAGTTGGGTGGGGCTTTGAGCAACCTGGTCTAGTGGAAGGTGTCCCTTCCTGTCTTGGGGGGTTGGAACTAAGCGACTTTTAAGGTCCCTTCCAACCCAAACCACTCTATGATTCTGAGTCTATGATTTTCCAATTTACTTAAACTTAGGACAACCCACATTTAACTGCTTTTTAAAAATAATAATATTCAGAAAAATATTTACTGGTTAATCACTAATTTAAGAGCAAGCTCTAATCTCTTCTCTCCTCATTATATTTTCCTTGCTTCTCCCTAGCCTTATACATCAAAATACGTCTCCGAATAATTCTATCCAATCAAATTGAAAGAGAAATCTTGTACATTTTTTAATCTATTCATCAGAGTAGATGTCAGTTTCTCTTTGCCTGTTCCCATATCCACCTCACATACTTTTTTGCCATCAGAGCTAAACTTGCCATTGAACTGCCACTTTTAGATTTCCATCTACAATACAAAGAGCTTTACTTGATGAGTCTTTCACATTTTCAGATATTCTCTATGTATAGTCACCTGGCATTTATTCTGTGAACTCAACAAAAATTATCATAAATTATGAGCCAGTGAGGAGTGAAAGAGTCACGAAAAATTAGTAGAAAAATCCTGGAACTTAAGCAGTGGAAAAGAAATATATTATGAGGGACTTGGGGAAAAGTCTTTATGGTCTTTGTGTTTTCCCTTGTAGCAGCAGAGGATACACCTCCATAGACAAGATCTTCTGAAAATATGGGGGTGTAGGAAATCTAGATCAGGTCTGCTTGCACGAACAAGGAATATTTGAGCTCTCCTGCAAAAGACAACACGAAGTGGCTTGGAAACCTGTCCCATCTTGTTGCTTGGAGATAGTATTTGTATGCCTTTTGAACAAGGTGGGGTTTTTTACCCACTGTGTTAAAAAGCAGGTTTACCTGTGTGCTGTTTCTGCCATTGGCAAAAACCTTATTCTCCACCTAGTAATGTCAAACAGGTTCCTTCTAATGATTGTGATGCATCGTAAATTCACAATAATAAATTAGTGCCCATTAAAATATAGGCTTCTTATGATTTGTATTACAGATGCTGCCTAAATATCGTGCATTCCTGGAGCCACCTTTCAACTGAAGAGTTACCTTGACATTCTTCAGCAAGAACATATTAAAATAATGCAATGAAACATACCTACTTTTGCAAGGATTTAAAATGTGTGCCTGTGAGGAGAATATTACTTAGGTTTCCTGAAGAAGGTATTATTTTCTTCCTACAGGATGATCTATGTTTCTTTAGTAAGTGTTAATACATCTCACTGGAAAGCAATTGGTTAGAACTTTCACTGATCTAGGCAATATGTATATCTGAATACCTTGTCAGGTAAATTTTTTATAACATCAAGTGAAATAATATGGAAGAAAATCCATGATACAAATTTGTTCTTGTCTTAATCCCATTTGCCACTTCAGATCTGTTTCTCTGACCATAGGGTCAAGTGCTTTGCACTCAAGCTACTGTTTACATTTGAGTAAGCAAATATAAAGTGCTTCTAAATCACAATGGCAAATGTAACCTTGCACACTTTTTGCACAGGGATAAACTGTGGTGCTGTGTGAAAGACAAGAGAACTACTCCCACACGTATTATGTGACATGCTATTTGATTTTTAAGGAACAATACAGAAAATTAGAACTAGCATTTCATGAACCACTTTCTGTGGGTTTTATTCCCAAGACGAAATAAAAATTTCAAGTCTCAGAATTTTCAGTTAAATTAAAACTCTTAAAAGAAGTCACTATGAAATATGTCACACATCTTTTGCCATGCAAATAAACAAATATAACTATGTGGCATTGCCATGAACTAATTCTTCCTCTTAGCTTTTCAAAATATTTACCAATGCTACAAAAAGGGCGGATTAATTCTGCCATTTGACTATATGACAATAATTCAAACAATTTAGAACAGAACTGCTCAAGAAGCTTTTCTGAGTGACATTTTACTTCCAAGGACCTAAGATTACTCCTCCTTCTAAGAAGGGCCAAATAGGATAGTGACAGTCCCATCCTGAAAGCCGTTGCAGAGTTCTTGGGAAGTCCTGTAAATCTGGAAGCAATATGTGTAGGACAGAAAAGCTCATTCTTTTGAAAAAACTAAACATTTCAGTCAAGTAAGTTCTGTTCCAGAAAAAGCAAAGGATTCTTTCATAGGAGAGCAGTGAGTAAGGTTGTATCGTGACAAAATTGGTGCTGCAAGCTGGTACTGATAGAGAAGTATTTGGGGATCTTGTTACAAAAGAGACGGAACTATATTTGACTTTCAAATCATTCACAGAACAGAAGAAAATACAACAGATCCATAGATTTCTATCAGTTTATAATCAGCTACAAAAGAATGTAAACCTGGCCAACTATTAGACAAACCTGTTATTCTCCCAGTTGTTTTTTTTCTTAGCTGGTAATGGAAGAAAAGGAATTGTCGGTATGAGGAAAGTCATTGCAAGAAGAGAGAAGATTTACAAGCTAAAAAGTAATCTTAAAATTACCAGATATTTTTAATAGTATTAAAAGTATTACAACTGAGGCAGTGTAGCTGAAACATGGGAGAATTATAACCCATGCAATGTACAAGAAGCACAAAGTCACTAACCACGGGTGCATGTCTCTAACAAGAACATTCTTATATTTTAAGGTCTCTAGGTAGCAAAATATAATGTGTTAGGATAGGGCAACAATCATGTAAGGTGGCATCATCTCAGATGTGTGCAAAATGGACATGAGAACTTTTCCTCTGGATTCCTTTAGCACTCAAAAGACATAAAAGGCTTTAAAACATGATTCATTTAATCTGACATTTAACTTAGGAAGGGATGAATTAGAAATTCCCATTTTTATTGACTGACAACAGAAGATATCTAGACAACTGGATAAGATGTAGATGCCTACGGTGAGGAAGACTAAACACATCAATCCTGTTCATATAATCTCCAGATACTATTGCTAAAAAGCTGTAGTGATACCACTACTTCCTTCAAAGTTTTCTAAAAGTTAAAACACTTAATGGTAACTGTTTCAAAGCATTACACATAGAAAACCAAACAGGACATACGTTCCCATCATCAGCAGGAAAGCGTTACAAGAAGTGTTTGAAGTGTACAAGGAAGTCAACGTGATATTTCACAACAGAATCTCCTGTTTTAATCACATGCGTTCATTTGGATGTCTAGTCATAGTAGATATTCACCTAAACAAAAATCAGGTAGAACTGCAGTGAAAATACTTAACTGTTTCTTGACAATGAAAAAAACACACACCAAAATTTGTGGAAAAGAAAGTTAAGTTTTTCTTTTGCTTGCATGTGCCAACAAAACATATATTAGCTACTAAAGCTGCATTTGTTTGTACTCTATGACATACAGAATCTTAATAGAATTACACTCTTAGATGAAAAGGTTCTGCTCTTCAAAAGCTCTTCATATGGTATATACATTTAAATACATGTCATTTGATCTCTGCAAAAATCTTCAAAATCAGTTAATCAGTTAAAAAAGTGTTTAACATAATCATAGAAGAAATTCTAAAACCACTTCATTCCTTGATTTCTGTTGTTCCTCTGCCATCAGCATAAACCTGTCACTAAGTCTGTGGCCCACTTACCTCTGTTAATGACTACAGAACTACATATCCTTATGAATCACAGTAAGTCTCAGCTGTTGCCATTTGATAGTGGCTTAGAATATCTTCTAAACATATCAGTACAACTTTGTTTCCCTTGAATATACCCTTCAAAATAAACATGGGAATAGTTCTTAGACATTCCAAAACAATGAACCACTGAAATTCTATAATAAGTTCTTTGTAAAGTGCTGGGTTTATTATTTCATTTGAAGTGCTGGGTGACTACAGTGGTATACACAGACTTTTCCTTCCCCACAGTTCTTCTCTGGTATCTGCTTAAATATCTCATGATTCCCAGTTGCACCAGACCATTGTTTCATTACCTTTGAATTGCCCGACACACATTATGAACACAACCATTGTATGATCCAGTGGAAAACTATATGGGAACTCATCCAACATTAGTAGTACACACAAAATAAGCATTCTTTCGTCTAAGTTTTACAAGCCCAATGAACATATCAAAGGCCTAAGTTTGTCCCTTGATACCTTTTTTAAACAAACTGGAAGTTTTAGCCTCTCAGATGCACATTATTTATTGTTGTTAGACTTTGACCTATTACTTGAAACTCAGAGGGGGATAAAAAGGAATAATTTTTGCAAATAAAAAAGCTATCAATACTGGTTACTTCACTTACAGAAATCCCTGGCTATAAAACCAAATTAAGATCAAGAGAAATAAAAAGCCTTACAAAGGAAAAGAGTGATTATTGTTTATTATGTAATCTACATTGCCTACTTGTTGTAAATGAGACCTGTTTTAGTTAAGAGCTCAAGCTGATGAAATTTAACACAGATATTTCTATAGAATCATAGGATCGTTAAGGTTGGAAAAAAACCTCTAAGGTCATCAAATACAACCATTAACTCAGAACCACCATGTTCACCATTAAACCACATCCCCCAAGTCATTATATGCATCAAACCATTACTGATAACCTACGGTTGGACTACCAAAATAGGTTGGTAGAAGCACAGTGGGAACTCTATGTCATGCAATGTCTTTCTGACAATTACTCAAAATTAACATAAGCATACAATAAAAGACAAAACACCCCTTATTTCTCTCAGTGGAAACATGTCCTTAACTTTGAGACTGCCTTCCTGAGTGTGTCTCAGTAGATCCCAGCAAAACCTGTGTTTCATGAAAACTTGACAAAATTGGATCCCCAAAAGACACCAGATATTTAGCAATTAGAACTTATCTCTTCAGCCAAATGTAACAAGTCGTAGACTGAAAAACCAGGTTGTTCCTGTACATGGGATGACAAATCTGTTTGAAAAAAAATGTTCAAAACCATCTACAATAGATCTGCTTTTTTTTAAATTTATTTTTCTTACCCTGATCATTTTAAAGAATGTTTTCTAAACATCCAGGAAGGTGTCTGTTTAAAACAGCCATTGCTACCGCAGAACACTGCCCTACAAGGTCCAATTTTACTGTAACTCAAAGACTTCCAAGAAATGTAAGACCTGTCTGTGTTACCCTTCAGAGGCTTTAGCATTCAGATCTTAGTTTTTAAAAACTGAACTAAAATAAATTTATAATATTTTTGTTAGAATTGGCACCTCTTTTTTATACTCATCTCCATTTGCTAGTAAGTTTCAGAAGCTCTATTCTTGTGAAATCTCATTATGACTCCTTTTCCTTTATCTGTAAGTCTGAAATTAATTTGATATCAATGTTTTACATATATTTTAGTCTAAATGTGAAGTATTGCCTTATACCCATGAGCCATTCAGACAGTTGCTACGTTCTGCGTTCAAGGATACTCTAAAGGAGGTTATTAAAATTCAACACTTTGCATATTCTGATGGGGAAAAACACTTGTATCTGACAACAAAGGAGATAAGTTGATTCAAGAAAGCTTCTCAATCTTCTTATCCATGGACACTGAATTCCTCTTGCCAATATTTGTAAAACCATAATTAGAAAATGTTACCAGGGAGGAAGAAAAGTGTAGGAACCCAGGTCCTGTCCAAAAGCAAAAATCCATAACCATCTGTTGTTTGTGTTACATGGATTTCACAACTGTCATCTCCACTGTGCACACCATTTCATCTTCACAACAATATCACCAAAACACCCACTGAGATAAAATCACAAATATTTTGAACATACCATATGAT
Source organism: Myiotriccus ornatus (assembly GCA_036023395.1). Classification (NCBI taxonomy): domain Eukaryota; kingdom Metazoa; phylum Chordata; class Aves; order Passeriformes; family Tyrannidae; genus Myiotriccus; species Myiotriccus ornatus. The sequence continues at coordinate 31,193,624 of JAYRBT010000042.1, read as the reverse complement.
ATGTTATTTTCCAAATTAATGTTTGACAAAATCAAAATGAGGACTTGTCTATAGGTTACTTTTGTGCTCTCACATGAAAAAAATCCTTTAAGGGCTGGCTACTGTTTGGAAATACTTATCTTCAAACCTGAGTAACTTAAGCAACACAGAAGAAAGAGAAAGATAATAAAAGTTGCAATTTTTAGTTATAAATTTATTTTGAAAAACTGTAATGCCTACTACATACACTTAGTTAGCATCTTTCTTCAAAAGCGGTCTAAAGATGCTTTTTAAATTATTTACTTAGAAATATCATCCAGAATTTAAATGAACCTTTTTTGTTTTCTGAACTTAAGACCAGTAAGACTGTCCCAACATCTCATAGCTGGGTATGGCTTGAAGAATTTATCAGCTCTGAAGCTAATCTTCATAACGCAATGTCATACCCAAAAAGTTCTTTTTGGAGAAAAAGCACAACCAAACAGAACCCCCCAAACTTTTGAGCTGTCCTTGGAAATTGTCCTTGGAAAACTGACAGAAAAAGAGTTAAAGCCCAGTGAGTAAACAAACCACTTTTTCCCTGAGGAAATCTAAAACTCAAGGTCAGCTCTGTCTGAAATCACCCGACTTGTCACATGGCTTTCATACCTGCCACTATGGCTCCCATCAAACCCACACTGAAAGCAATGAAAACATTTTTAGTGGAAATAGATAGAGCTCTGATAAGAGGCTCCCTAATCACCTTTGGCTGTTAATGCTGCACAATGTGAGAGGTAAAGTTTTGAAAAAGGGAAGAATGAACTAAGAAAATCTGAGGTCAAATATATTTATCTTTTTCTTTAATTCCTTAATGTTTGAATGTGTTAGAGCAGAAATATGGCTTTACAAGTATTTGGATACACATATAGTTTATATATACGTGAGTACATACATGGACATGCACTTTATAAACATATGTTTGTACACATACAGAAACACAGGCTGTCCTGTCAGTATAATTCAACTAATTCCATCTTATCCCAGCTTCTGTCCTCTAGTAACAAAAGTCTGGTGGTCTCAGTCTCAGTCCCTTGGGTGTAGGAATCCATCACAAAACCATCACCCTTAATTTAATGCAATTGACAGCCTCTGCTCAAGAGAGGCAGAAGAAGGAGTTACCATGGAGACTGAGTTACTGCTCTTCTCCAGAGGATGCTTTTATCAAGCATGGGCTGAACAGTAGAGGCTGTGCAACCTTGAGGCTTGTAACCTTGATCACGTCACAGTATCTTGCTTTTTGGGGTGGCTTTTTAGTAAACTCTAACAAAGATCCAGTAGATAGATTGAAGAGGTGGGGGAAGGAGGAAGAGACAGCTTAAGAAAACAAAAAAAACAACCCCTCAAAACACAACAAAACAGGATGTAAGTGCATATTGTGCCAGACTGAGAGAGAAAAGGAGTTTCATATTAATTTGATTTATCAGATTTGTCACCTCTGACTAGTGCTTTCCTAACAGGGTGAATGCTGTGCTTGACCTATTTGCTGGAATTAACCAGGACTGCAGGAGACCATATGGATTGCCAGATGGTCTGCTATAATTTAATGCCATTTATTCTAAGTATGAAGTAAGTGATAAACATAATTAACATTCTTTTAGCTCCTTACTGGATGCCTTTTATTGGTTTCTTTTTTTTTTTTTTTCTCAGGCATTGAAAGGTAAGTTAATATCTTGTTGCTGTAACACAGATGTCAGCTAATTACTGCAAGAGGCTGCAGCCTCTAAAGCAAAAAGTGTCTGCACAGACTCTAATTTATTCACTGACCCCAGTGGGGTGATTAATAGTTTGAATGCTAAGCTCTAATGAGGATGTCAGATCTTAGATGTTTTCAGGTTTTCTTAATTAGTAGCATGATGAACAGGGCAGATGTACGTATCACACTTCATAGTAAACAATACACCTTGTACTCATGGCCCGAGCAAGTATTTCACATTGCAGCACATCAAATATGAAGGAAGAATCAAACCACTTTCAGACAATAACAACAATGAAGTGACTTCCTCCAGAAATGTTTTTCCTGATAGCTATTTCATATTCTGCCAGTGATTGTCTAAATGGCCTATTTTTTAGGAAGTAGTCCTAGAGAAGGTATGGCTTCAAAGAGTGTTTATATCAGGCAGGGTTGTCATTCTCAGCATTTTAAAATCACGAGTTTGTAACTAGATATCCAAACAACTTTGCCTACTGTTCCTGTGCTGATAATCTTCATAGTAACTGGGGTAGGTGTTACCAGAATGAATAGCAAATAATTTTGTAATTTTTAATGTCAATGTACAGATGAAGTTAGTATGCTGGTACCCAGAACAATAACAGAAGTATTAAAAAAAAAGGCAGGAGAACTGAATCCTTTGTATTTTATATAAAAAGTTGTGCACATGGAACCTCACAGATAAAAATGACCACAGCTAAATGTCCTGAGATTTGCATCTGTACTGTTAATAAAACCTGGGTGAACTTTGACCTGACAGAAACAGCATTAATTAAATGCTATTCAAAGAACATACCAAAACAGCACCTGCACTATAAAGTAAACCTGCTTCACATGATTAAAAGAGCCCGGGTCAGCAAGTCACAGCATAGCAAAAGCAGAAAAAAATTCTAGCCTTTCAACAGTTGTTTTCCCCATGTTCCAGATGGGTTCAGCACTTGTTCAGGGGCCTCCACAGTTACAAGTTATGCCCTACAGTGCATGTGCTGATGCACCCTTAAGAAATAGATACATTAGAGGGGACCTGAATGTGATGGGACATACCTGGTCTTTTACTTCAATTTGTTTGCACCCAGTTACTTCTTCACCTGGTGAATCACTTGCCTATTGTTGCCAGTCCTGTAAAACCCTTTACATTTTTCTACTAGTATATGAATAACTTATGATTCTCTACTAGTATATGAATAAGAATAGATTAAAATATCTGAACAGGAAGCGTTTGTTAATATTGATTCCTCTTGTCAAGATGTGTCTCTGTGACCACCAGCATTTGAGAAAAGATCCATTTTTCCATCCCATCAACTGAAAAATACTTACCTGAGGTGCTTAAGCTAATGCTATGCTGGCTTCAGCTTCATTATCATAGTCAGAGGAGAAAAAGGGGTACATAGAGAGAGCAACTCAGGTAGCCTGAATTCCTCTCTGTAGGAACGCTTCTCCCTTCCCTGACTGCTAAATGAGTTGGGGCCATTCATGTGTCAAAACTTAACTAGGCTGAAATCTGTGATAAAAAATTAGCATGCTATGAGACTTCATGTACCCTTCATTAGATCATTTGGAGGACCTGATAATACTTTGCTATTACACAGATATCAGTTCTGAAAAATACTGGAATGATGCTCTTCAGTGATTAAAGAGTTTCAATCTCAAAACGCTATTGCCACAATGCTTTCAGTTTCTACGTATATAGATTTATACATATGTACATATACATAAACACACATTTATAAATCTATGCATCTAATTGTTCCATCATTGCAAATAGTTTGAGATGTTTCAGGTGGTTACCTCATAACATTAAAAAAAAGGGAAATGCCAGATCTATTTTCTGAATTAATCTCTTATTCAGACCTCTGGACTGCCCGACTAAGTGTTTTGCCTAAGCAGCAGCTAGCTCTCAACAATACTTAAAAAAGAAAAAAAATTCTGAAAAAAAATGAAGAAACCAAGCAGAATTTAACAAGTTAGTCTTTGGGGCTGATAGACACAAAACCTGTCAAAGCAGGTTTGACATTTAGTTCTTAAACATAGCTTTATACTTTAAAATCCTTTTTCATCTGTCTTGTTCTTAATTTGCTTGCTCAAAAGAAAAAAGATATCAGGGAATTTATGTTCACTGTTCAGTCCCAAAAACAAGATTGTCTGCATCTTAGCTGTCATACAGATGGCTTGTTGAAAACATCACTCTTGGCCTAAATGGAAAGTAGGATTTTAGGACAAATAAGGAGAAGATGTACAGTCCCTGACTACAGAGGAATACCCGTGCCTGACCATAATAACTGTCTGTGATTAAACTCCATCATCAGACATACTGACAGATCTCGCCAAGGCAGGGAAAACTGACCAAATGTACCCCCAGACCCAGATCAAGTTACTTGAGCACTGATACTCTCAGAAATTGTGAATTTAGGGAAAAATTGCAAAATAGAGTTAGGTAGAGGAACAAAGAAAAGGCCCTAAGGGGAAAAAGCACTTCAAGACCATAGGTAAAAACCCCAAACAAACAATGGTATTTACAAATTTCACAAATGTCTTACCTCCTGCATACATGACAGCCAACATTATCGATGATATCCAAGCTATCTCACTATAAGATGTGTGGAAGATTTCTTGTATTTCTTTGAAGAACACTGTGATGGCTTTGGGGAATGCATAGGAAAATCCAATGGAGATAAAAGCCCCAAAGACTACAACCCATCCCCAGCCTCCATCAGGAGGCGGGTAATCTGGCGCTCCTGTTGTTGGTGGCATTTTTTGGTCTCTCTCTCTTCTCCAACTAGGCTGGAAAAGAAGAAAAGAAACAGGGGTTTAGTTTTCCCTTTTTACCATATCAAACAACAGTATTCAATCATCATCTGCAAGGATTATAATGAGTCCTCAGAGCAAAGACCAATTTCCAGCTTTCATGGAATCACAGAACACAAGTACCTGTTTTTAGAAGCAAAACTTGTTCTGCAAAAAGATTTGTGGCAAGAATATTTCCAATAGCCTATTCAACATGTGACAACCATTACAAATCACTGATCTCAGTCACTGAAGTTGTATTTTCAATTATTCACTTATTGGAAAGTGATAAATTTGTGTGGGTTAATCTGCGTAGCTCTACCACCTACAGTACGGATGGGAAACAACGGAAAAAAGTTACATTAAATTATAACTAAATGCCATTGTGTTAGCAAGAGTTATTGGTACCTCAGCAAAATCATCAGCAACAACAGAAAGGAAACAAACTGCAAACAGCTGAAAAGCAGGTTCTAAGCAGAGATTTAAAATTCCCTGTGTATTTATAAGTAAATACAAAATATTAAAATTCCATATTGTACTCTTGTTTTTTAAGGTTTTCATCCTCATATTAGTTATGTTGATATTATTTGCAGGAACAAAACAGAGCTTGATGGAGCTAATTTTGCTGTTTCCACATGTCAGAAGACATCAGGAAGCCTTCCTCTAATAAACCTCACAAGTTTTCCACAGCTATTCTCTAATTTAGAATTGACCATTAAGATGCCAACAGAGAAATATCTTATAGAAGTTCTGAGATGTGTGGCCAACACGTTCAGGCAGCTCAAGAAATCATAGGGAATCCACATAAAACTCATAAGGCCTGAAATAAATGTCATTCTGTTAATGTCATCTTCATATCCAAAACCTTCAGTTTTCTATGTTCTGCATCTCATTTTTATAAAACATGTAGCAGTGATAATCCATTTTTTAATTCCGATATTTTCCCACTATCAAATCCCTTTATTATTAAACACAGTGCTGGAGTCCACTGTGCTTTCTTCTATGTAATCCAGCCTACATAGACAGTATGAACTGCAAATTTCTCCTTCGTCTCTGTTTCTTTCTCAGGCATTTAGACGACTTATTATTCTTGACTGGTATCCTGCTACACCAGTATTGAAAGCTGTGGATGATAACAGTGTTTAAGTTGCTGTTATGCTTATGATTACCAGCAAGTCTCTACATGATTTCTTCTGTGCCACTTACAGCATATTCCAATTTCTTGCAGTAAACTGCATTAGCAGTAGGAGTGATATGATTACCTTAACAAAAACTGAAAAACTAACTGTGTCAGCTTATATTAATCTCTTGGGATATTGCCCAGAGTACTTTCAGGCTAAATGCCATGTAGCACTGCATGTAATATATGTCATAAAACAAGGAAAGTGTTGCTTTTAAGATTACCTATCGCTAGATGATAGAAACCCAGTGTACTAATTCTCCACTTTACTTAAGCTGACTGTAGATATCAGCTACAATCTGATGTAGCTGGCAGACATTTGGGGGGAAGCTAAATCAAGGACTAAAACATCTGACGTTTATGAAAGATTAAAAAAGCCCAGGTAGTTGGACTTCTGTATCATATAACTGAGATTTGCAGCTGGCAGCAATAGGTATCTATTTCTCTGTACACAGAACATATAAATCTTTTTATGCGCTTGTCCAGAAAGAACCTCTGGTATGTTACTTTGTTTCTGCTTATTCTAGTTGCAGCTTAATATTAGTTCACCAATATACATCAGAGAGGAAAACCTGGGGCTGCTACTAGTAAAAGTTGGACAAGTAGAAACAATTCTGGTTGCTAAGACTTAACTTTGGCAAAGCAGTTAAACACTAGTTTGTTTTTGCTGAACAGGACCCATAGAAGGAAGAATATCTTACAAAGCCCGCTATAACTTAGAGCACACATAACAATGATTGATTGCATTCAAAAGCACAAACCTCAAACTGGCATGAAAAGCAGAACTGCTTTTGAGTTAAGCGACAGTAAACAAGAGTTTGCTATCCCAGAAAGCGGTTGTTCTGCTCATCTGAGAAAACTTTTGGTTATTTCATAAAGAAAAGTTCAACTATTGTTTTCTTACACTTCAAAGGCTTGAGCATATTTGTTTTCATATTTACTATTCAGATGTCAACACTTCTATTGCTCTTACAAATTTTTGTTATGGTACACAACATCAACACATTGCTCTTCACAAAAATGGAAAGGGTTTATCAATTTATTGAGGAAGCACTCCTTATCCTAAAAATAATACACACCCACTTTGAAAAATCACGGCCACCGTATTAGTCAGAAGAATGCTGAAGATTCCTGAATGTCACTAATGAACCAATGCCTTGGTGGGTTCTTTATGCCCCTTAGGGCATAAAAACAGGCTCTGATAATTCAGTGCTTTCCTCCCTTCAAATGCTTCACAGTAAATAAAGAAGGTATTAAGGAGCCGAGCAAAGGGGCATTGGCTGCTCCTATTCCTCAGCCTAGAGGCTAAAAGCTCACTGAAATGGCCCTGTCTGCCAACCTGCACTGGGCATTAAGCTGTCACGAAGAAGAGCCTGGATCATTGTATCTCACACCTCCTGTTTATCCCACAAAGTAGAGTTAATAATAGCTTGCCTGATATTCCTTTATGATCATCCTGGCCAATTTTAGCTCCAGTTAATAAAAGGTGAACAGGAAAAAAGTAATGTTTGCACCAAGAGAAAAAAAGTATTCATTTTGTCAGAAACATCAAATCCAGCATCTCAAACATTCCATACCTGCTCAGGAGCTAAAGCAATATTCTGCTGTAAAATCTGCACTTAATATCCCTGAAACTGAATCCCTCCAAAGAAGTCTAGCCCATTAATATACCTAGCTCTAACCTAAGCCTAACTAGTAAGATTTGAGTAGTATAGGTAGTATTCAGACAAGTGCAAAATCCATTGCCAATGAAATCAAAACAGGATTTTACATGAGTGGATATAAATGTTAATAAAGGAAGAAGCTGAAGATGAAGGAATGAAGCAGAGACAAGAAAAATGCCTTTTCAGAACTCTTAGTTTATTATGGGCTGGGGAGAATAAAAAGAAATATGATAGAAATCATAAAACCAGGCATGTGTGATGATGTTAATGTGAAGGACATGGTGCCAGACCAAAAGAAAAAAATAAAAAGCAGCACTCGAGTAAATGAAGGTCACCACCAGTGTTTTTAGTCAGTCATATGAATTCCATCATGTGCTCAAAGCTAGCAAGCGAGCACTGCTCATACCTATGCCTTTATAGGCAAGCAGTGGGTGAGGAATGCTCCCTGCCCTCTGCCCAGAAAAGCAGCGGGGGAATAGTGACTGAAGTGTGTCCTGAGCAAGGCAATCAGTCTCCCTTCTCTCTGTCAGGTACACCGAGATTGCTCAGCCCTTACATACCCAGAGTCAGACTGTGCAGAAGGATTTTCTCCTAAGCTCTTTCTAGTTCCCCTGTATAAATCCCATTTATGTAAGCAGTGAACAAGAACATAGCCTACTGTAGAGCTGTGTGTGTCTAACAATAGGAGAAACAATTGGAGAGGGACAAGAGGGCACTTCTAAAACATCTGATATGCAATATTTTCATTGTGTGGTTTTCAGCACTTTTGAACTTAATTAGGCATATGAAAACTAGTGAATGAAAGAGAGAAAGAGAATGGGAGGGAAGGGGGCAAAGGAGTGAGGGAAGAAGGAAGAAAGAGAAAGGAAAAGAAAGAAAAGAAGGGGGAAAAGAAAAAAAGGAAAAAAGCACCAAGCAAACAACAAGGTCAAACTAAGAACAAATGCTATAGACAAATAATGTATCTTGATATCATGCACTGTAGACTTCAGTCAGTTATAATCAACCTGTTCAAACTGCTCTTGTACCCATGCTTCATTAATATTCTGCAGCTGCCAGCTGCCAGAATCAGCTATCAATAAAACAGCTTGTCAAAGACCCTTCTAAGAAGGGGTTATGTTGCTCTCTTGTTTACAGAGACTCTGATTTTACTGGGAGACTTAGTTTTCTTTTTCTGCAATATTAGAGTAACTGTTTGCTTTCCAGCTTGGATTTTGTCTTCCTTGTCCTGAATGTGCCCCATCACCACTTGACTCAGCAGCCATTTGTCCCAAAGTAAAAGAGATGGCATGTGAGAAATCTGTCCCCAGATTGCTGTAGGATAGTGGGAATACTTGGCTTGAGTGCACTGCACATAGTGCACAGTTCCACACGGTAAGCCAAGAACCACAAACAGCTTTGCAATTTTGAGCAATATCAGTCCTGTAACATCCCTGTGGGTTGACTGGGAAGTATTATCCACTTTTAGACATGGGAAACAAATGTAATAACAGGCTAAGTAGTATAAGTCTTGTCACAAATCAGAGGCCGAGCTGGGATATGGACTAATGCCCAAATAAACTGTGAGTTATGACTAAGATTTTTAAGTAGGTGTGTATTTTAGAATCTCATTAAGTAGCAAATTCAGATTAATTGTACTGCTTATACTAGAGTTAGGAGCACAAGTAGGGTACAGTGTTTGTTTTATAGGTTTGAATAGTTTGCTGCTCCAACTTATCTTTAACAAGTGTTAATTACACTGCTGTATTTGAAATAAATTACTTTGTTTTAGCATTAGTAAAATGAGTTATATAGGAATTATAGTCTTATAAAAGATTCTTGCTTAAAAGCTGCAAAATTTCCAATTTTCTTATTTTTATTAACAACTCTTTAATGTGTTCCAAGATGGCAGAAGAGCAGGTATCATCTCATCCAATCGTATTACCTCACCAACTTCTACAAGTTATTGTCATTATCTTGGAAACAACCTTCAGTCTTTGAAGAAAAACATAGCTTGGTAGTTTTGTGAGAAGGTTTTGTTCTTACGTGCTTGGGATTTTTCTCTGGAGAGAGGGAATACACAAAAAAAATGACTACAAGGTAGTAGTAGAGAGCCTGTTCTCTGCTTTTAGCTCTAACTATTCAGATCTAAAGGCAAAGTAGCTCCTCATGATGTCTGGTACCTAGCCCTAAAGAACAGGCTAGTTTTCCTGAAAGAGGAAAATAGTCTCCATTTTGTCTGTATTCAGAGACTAAAGGGTATGTGATGAATGAAACCCAGGCAGATGAAAGACACACTCAGAGTTTGGCTTCACTGCCTTTTTTGCACTAGGGTCTAGTTTGCAGGACAAACACACTCTGTGTGACACCAAACTGCTAAAAATGTGCCTAGACTACCTAGCACTTTAGAAAGATGCTGGGTTTTATAAAGTTTCTCCAGCAAGCTTCTATCAAAGGATCATGCCTATGACGGCTTTCCAGACTTCTATGTGACAATAAATATTAAAAGATATTTATGAGGATTATTTAGGATTTTCTATTTTTGCTAAAAGTCTAAGCAAAAAGACCCCAAAACAACAAAATCACCTGTTTTGCTTAATTTTAAAGTCTGTATCACACCAGTCTTAGATAGCACAATATCCAAAAATATTAAAAATATTACTACAAGTATTTTAAGTCTAAAGTTATATCTTATTGAGAAAAAATTAAACTTTTCTTTCTTGAAGAGGAGATTAAGGAATATGGAGTTGTTTACAGTTAAGAATAAGAATAAGAATACGAATAATTTTTAACCCACTGAACGAGTAGCAAGACAAGTGTTTGAAGACAGTGTGGGAAAGTAAGAGCCCCTCGCACGTCCAAAGCAAATATATTCATATAATTGTTCCAACTGTCTAGGAGGTCGGCAGAGGCAGGCTCTGTGGAGGGAAGCAGAAGGGAGGGAAAGGCACATGTTTTAAGAGAAAAATAAATTAATAATCCAAATACTTTTCTTTCTTCTTAGGGTCTGGCATTTTAATAGACTGATTCTTAGTGACAGCTGGGAAGATTATTAGATGTAAAAGCAAAACCTGTTTGCTAAACAAGGATGATTACAGATGTGAGCTCATGATGGCTGTGGGAACATGGGAAGGTCTAATTCACTTTTACCAAGACTGGAATAAAGGCACATCACGTAATTCCTTCTTCCTGTTTGAGGACTCAAAATAGGATTACTGACACAGAAGTGATCCTTGTAAAATACTGCCCTATAAAAAGCAAAAACACATAAATTATGCTGTTATTGTAATTAAAACTGCATTTGCACTAAGGCCCTACTTCATCATGGTTTAAACAGAAGCTAAAGCAAAAACTTATTACTAAGTCAGTCAGTAAGGCTTTTACAGTACTGGAAAACCCATCCAAAATATTATATTGAAAATACACTGGAATTGTTACAACATTTAAATCAAATTTTGAGCACTGATGAGTCAGTAGTGAGATGAGTACTGTAATCTGTTAAAATGAATATTTCCGTAGCATTTATAATTAATTTGATTTTTGTTGGGGTTTTGTTGGGTTTGGGTTTTGATTTTTTTGTTTTCTTTTTTAACTTCATAAGTTGTGCTGCCACATTCTCCTGGGGAACCATTATCTGTATTCACAATCACAGGCATGAGTTGGACTTCCATTCATCATGCCTTCTGTTATTGCCTTTTTTCACCTATTTTAAGGGAAACGTAAATGGCTGACTTACTCTGGATGACAAAATACCTACATGACTTAAGTGAAATGAATTCCAACCAAAGTGATTGCAATTCTGTTTTAATTACTTCAAAAAACCAGTCAATACAATATCTAGCCCAAAGAGGTTGGCACTCCGCCCAAACTGAAGTGCACTGAAATTAAATGTTGATGGCTAAATTGAGAATGCCAGTGATCCAGTCTGAAGAATTAATCAGTTTTAACAATAAGCTGATTGAAGTTGATGAAAAATTCTGCAGAACTGAAAAAAAAAACCCCAGCCAAACTAAACACCCTTTCAAAAAAACCTGAACCAAAACTTTGTTCTGCTGTTAAAGAACTAGTTTTAATAAGCTCAGCTAAACACATCCTTTACAAGTCAAAGTTTTATCTCTCTGTACTCCAAGAATATTGATCCACTTATTAATTAATTTCTAACCACTTGTACCATCTTTTAAATTCTAGCACTCCTCCCTCATATTTAACTATGGTAGTTACCAGCTTTGTAACTTGTAGATGCTTAATATTTTAACTCTTCATAGACCAATTTTTAACCATTTTTGGTAATTTTGCCTTTCCACTGCCTCAGCACACTCATCTTCTTTAAAATTCACATTGAATAAATGTCATAAAAAGAAGAATTCTGTTAACTTTATCAAAGTTACTATGGGCTCTTGAGATTAGAATCCAGCCGCTGGCTATCTTCTCTGCTCCAGTATTATGGCCCAGAGCACTTTTTGTGTATGTCCTACCACTCGTCCAAATCCTGGCCTGGAAGCACCATCTCACACATACTGGGAAAATATTTTTCTTCTATTCTCATGCGAACACGTGATTCCCATGGGTGGAAATAGTTACTAATGCTTAAGTCTCAGTGACAACTTAGATTATGTAATAGGAAGTAAACTGATCTGGATTCTGTTCCTAAAAGCATATGACAGGGAATATATGGCAGGCCAAGGCTGGAAAATAACTCCAGATGGCAAAAGTTTATACAGGGTTCACATTTCATTTATTCCTGCCAGTTTGGAAACTGTTACTAGTTTAAGATTTTTTCTATATTATTAATAAAATAGAAAAACTTAGGAACACTTCTGATGACATAGTCTTTCAGAAGTGTGAATTAGGAAAGTAATGAATTATAAATCATCTGTTAACAAAGCTACAGTTAGCTTAGGTACTATATAGAGAATTACATAAAGAAGGCAAAAAGGAAAAGGGCAGAGCTACCAAAATTTACAATGAGGTAAATAGCTTTTAAAAGAAATTACTTGGTTACTATGGCATCTTGGAAAAGACAGAGTTTCTGCAATTGTGGATATCCTCTCTAAAAAATTCCTCAGGATCTAGGTCATAAGTAAGACACTTTCAATTAATGTAGATTTCAAAAACTGTGTGGCAGCAGAAGTAAGCCATCTATTTGTATTAAAATTAAAAACATACAGATAATTCAAGCTGAAAAATCCAACTGATTCAGCTGTGCCTTTAAAGGCTTGATGTGTGAGTTCTTTCTGCCAGTAAAAGTTAAAATGTGAGCCATTGATTCTAAGCACAATATAGCCAAAGAAATAAATTAATCCAGAAATCCTTCTAGAATTACTAAAACATATTAAGTTAGCAGCTAGAAAGAAGGAAAGAAAGAATGAAAGCAGGAAAGGGGGGGAGAGAGAGAGAGAGAAAGAAAGAAAGAAAGAAAAAAGAAAAAGAAAGAAAGAAAGAAAGAAAGAAAGAAAGAAAGAAAGAAAGAAAGAAAGAAAGAGAAAAAGAGAGAAAGAGAGAAAGAAAGAGAGAAAGAAAGAAAGAAAGAAAGAAAGAACTTCATTCAGACTTAACAGAATTTAGTAGACATGTAAATTTTTTATACATTTATAAAAGCATTTTTAGAACTGAATCAATGTTAGCTTTATAAAACAAAGTGGAATAATTTAAAAATGGCAACACTTTTATCCCAGACATATCCAACTGATAATTTTCTCAAGCCAGAGTCATTAATTTTCATTTGAATAATCTCATGACCACTGATATCCATGGCTCTGAAAAAGCAAAACATGACGGCAAGGTTTGCTCCTCTCTCCAACTGTCTCCAGTTCCAGGTAGATAGATAATCATGCAGATATGGCAACACTGCTCATGTTTGAGGCCAACCAGGGGCCATCCTTGAACATGCACTTGCCATTTCTTAAGTGCAGAAATCACATGTTAATAGCACCTTGATGGCTGAGCAAAGGAATGTAACATTTCTAACCACCTATCATTAAAGTTGACAGCTCTGTCCAGCACACTCAACTTGCAGACTTTCTTATGTTGATATTTATGCCAGTAAAGGTCTATTCCTGTTTGACAACCCACAACTTTGAGCAGACACTAAACAAATGGGGAGGCATACATTTACACAGGACAGTGTAGTACTACAGAGGTACACTTGTCATCTCCTCATGACTAAACACGGCTAGAAGGAACAGATTAGCTATGTTAGCCCAGTATCTCTTTGAGACAACTTAACTCTGAGTATCATGGCATTGTGCTACGTAAAATAAGTACACATATGATGTTTATTTACCCAGTCTGGAACACGATGATAAAAAATTCATTTGAAGTATGTACCAAAACTTAACATAATTTAGGCAATGGCCGTGTTCTAGCATAAACAAATAGAGGGAAGGAAGAAGTTATGATTGTATTTGATTTCCATAGGAAGGAAGAGGATGTTTAATTACAAACTTACTATGTACTTTGTCCAAGTGTTAATGAGATGACCTGCTGATATACACACAAAACAACTTTAAAGATCGAGATGGTTTAATCAAATTCTGACATGTATTCCTCCACCCATTGTAAGAAATTGAACATGGGGAGATCAAAAACCCTCTCTTAACTATTACAGAGGACACTTTTTCCTAACACAGTAAGTACACAACACCCAAAGAGTACAACACACTGCTGTACCTCTCAGAATGTAGTTCTACAATGCTACAGTGAAAACAACCTTCAACTAACTTCCAACAAGCTTTAGAATGTATCAGAAGTTTAATATAAATCACAGTGTTTATACATGCATCATTTGCAAGTTTTTTACTCTGCCATTTACTAAACCCTCGTAGAATGCCCAAATAAATACACAAAGCCTGTGGTTCTGCTGTGGAGTAGTAGCACTGAAAAGTTGTTTAGTGCTTGTCAATACACTCAGAAGAGATAAGCAACCACTGCAGGCTGCACAAGAAGTGCTAGATAATTCTCAAAGTCTTCCTTACTCACTCTGATATTTCACAATTTCACAATTTCTGAAGAATCCAGAAACCAATTTTTTTTTCACATTTTTCACCATATTTTTCATATTTAAATCTCCCATTACGGATTTTCCATTTAATGCCAGCACTATGCATTTAACTTAATAATATCCATTTCCCCACTTTGCAGTGGGAAACATAAGCCTTCTGGAACATAAGCCTTTTGACCAGAACTTACCAGCTATCTCAGTCTGGGATGAAAATGTTCCTTTCAAACATTAAGATAAGAAGAACTCCTTTTCTTACTATGGACAAACCAAAAGCACCACTATCTGGGTTGCAGACCCAAAAAGCAGACCTGAAAACTGAAGCCCTGAAGTGCAACAGTCTGCTAATTACAGGATATGAAACTGCTATTGCATTAGTTTTGTTTTAGCTGGCAAATTTGTCATTTTGTTTGACAGAGAATACAGGGTAGCATTGCTTCATTTCTCAAAAGCAACCTGATGAATCCACTACAAATTTTTTTTTTTGTTTTATGCTGGACTCTTAACTGTAAAACTTCTCCCATGCACCAAAGTGCTTTGCTCTACATGACCCTTCTTTGTCTAGGCCACGCCAATGTAAACAGACTCGCAAGCGTCAGCTTTTACATTTCTATATCACGCACATAGAATCACACATAATATGCTGAGTTGGAAGGAATCCACAAGGATCATCAAGTCCAGCTCTTAGCCCTGCACAGAACCATCCCCAAGAATTGCACCATGTGCTTGAGAGTATTGTTCAAATGCTTCTTGATAACATAACACTCATTATTCTCATTATTGAGAATCTACATCAAAAGAATTCAAATCCTCAAAATTTCAATATAATGTCTACATAGAAACAGCAATACAGTTAACAAAAATATATAGCAAATGAAACAAGAAATACAAATATCCCTGTGGCATTTGCAAGCTTCCAATTAGCAAAAGGGCACAGTAAAAATATCCACAGAAGAGACAAAGTAAATCATATTTACCTAGAAGCGTAATAAATCAAGAGCAAGGCATATCAGATGTAGGGCAATGAGCACATCACTCTAAGAAAAGAGTCTACTGTCCCTTTCAGGATGAAGTTTAATCAGTTCAGAGGCAAAACAGAGTTGTGATTTTCCTTGTAAAAAGAAGATATATGAACACATTTGGTTGTTCATATGATTTCTACTAAAGGTCAAACTTTCCACAAGAAAATTTGTTCATAATGTGTAAAAACATGTACAGCCCACTCCATATACCTATTCATTTTGTCTAGAAGTGGCAGTGGAGTTTTGTAAATCTCCAGATTTTTCCTTGAGAATACAATAAAATGCTGGGATTCACAGTCTAAGCATTATAGTCCTTTGAAGATTACTCTTTCAGTCTTCAAGACAGTAATCTTCTTTGAATACAGAACACTGAACTCTGGAGTTTATGTGCTTTTCTAAAACCTTTAAAGACACCTCTTTTACTCATTTCCATTGAAGTCTCAAATTATTAGACTACCTATGTGTAGATAGTCTAATAAACTATGCATAGACTTCCTATACATAGACTTTTACATACAGCCCAACTTACTTCAAAGCAGAGTAGATGGGTAAATCACAAATCCACGTTTCTAATTGTTGTTTAGCTAGATCCTTTCTCAGTCTGCAAACAACCACCACCTTCTGGGATGACTGGGTTTAAATATATTTTTTTTATTTTTCTTTGCAGATTCTTCTCCGAACACACTTAGAATCATAGAATCATAGAATCATAGAATCATAGAATCATAGAA
>JAYRBT010000042.1:31152070-31174286 GCA_036023395.1 Myiotriccus ornatus | reverse complement strand
CCAAAATTTTGACGGTGGCACCAATCCTTTAGCCATCTGTTGATGAGCTGGGCTTTTTTACTCCTCTCTTTATTTAAGTCCTCATCTATCCCAGATAGTACCGGAACTGAGGCAAATATCACCTATGCTCCTGTCCCCTGAACTGATCGACCCAGTGCTTTTCAGTATTTCTCTTGCCTCTCAGAATATTACGAGATACCCTGTGAGCTGTTCCCAAGAGGAAGTTGTACTTGTTGTAATCTGATTCAAGCATAAAATCTATTCAACCTTAGCATTATTATTCCCTTTTCATAATATTTTGAAATTTGAATATTAAACATGGAATTCGGGGTTTGCCTTTTTTTTTTTCTTCCCTGTAAGTTACGCATGGTGAGATTCATCAGTCAACAAAACTTTTTTAGTAAAAAAGAAAGGTCGTGTAAAATGAACACTGTCCTAATGAGTTCCAAATGAATCTGTATGTCTTTTATGTTCAGAAAAAGCATGGGTTGTTTCTTTCTCTTCTCCCTAGTATAGTTTACTGATTCAAAAACCATGTCTGTAAAATGCCACATATATTTATCTCATTGTTTACATGATAAAAGAAGCATATGATGGAAAAACATACCTAAGTTGTGGTTTTGTACCCGTGCATCTCGGAACATGTACTTATGAAATGAAATTTGAATGCACAGAATTTTTCATTTGCCCTTTAGGGGAAAAAGTGTGATTGACCCCTGCAGAATAATGGTGACTGTTAAAAGATGCAGCACTAATAAATCTTGAATTTTGCAGAAGTGAGAAAGGACGATGACAGAACGTACCTGTTCAGGTTTCCTGAGCAAGTACCAGAGAGTAGAAGGATAGAGCAAACAGTGCTGTTTTCATCTTCAAAATGTGAGTAAAGCTGTAACTAATTTTTTTTGCAAAACAAAGACCTTTTCTTTAGAAAACAACTTTGGGGTGGAGTACATGAGATTTCGTCCAGCTCTGACTATTTATGAGTTTTTCAATCGACTCTAGCTTCTATATGTTACTCATTTGACCTAAATCTGCTGTGTAGGATTAGCTGCATTCTTTCACACATTTGCAGTACATACACATTACAAAATAGCTATTATTATTACCTAAGATGCTGTGCATATTTTAAATGGGAAATGAGCACTGAGTAGTGTTTAATTTTCCATTAATCAAGAGAAAATCTTTTTCTAGCATCATCCCTAAATAAGGGGTGCTTGGAGCACTGTAATGATGAAAACCATGAAGTTTCTCTTGAACAATCAACGGATACATAAAAAAAATTAGGCTCTGCATGAAATTTTCCAAAATAAGAATGGTAGTGGGGAATCCCAAAGTTCACATTTTGTAATATATTTATTTTCCCATATTCATGGAAAACCATCAGTGGTTTATTTATGCAAATAACCTTAGCTAATGGGAAAAATATAATTTCAGAAAATTCTTTCTTACTCTCTCTTCCAAAGTAAATAAAATAAAATAAATCAAACCAAAATAAAATAAAACAACAGCAACAAAAAGCATGAAAAAAAAATTCATAAAATGCCAAGACTTTTAAAAGCAGCTTTCTTATTAAGTAAGCCTAGCACACTAATTTAAGATTTATAGATCTATTTTGCAAGGTGAACATGTCCGGTTTTAGCTGAAAAAGAGACAAAATACATTAAAGTCAGTATTTCAGATGAAGGAAATTTTTAATGATATGTGAAACCATTAAAGATTAAAGCCAGCATTTCAGTCTTTGAAAAAATATTTCCCTTTGTCTTTAGTACAAACTTGCCAATCACATTTTTAATTGTGCATGAATGAAGCCTAGTAGCAGTGTAAATTTGTTGATTACATTCTAGCAACAGACTCTCTGCAGTTCATCCCACAATTTTCTCTTTTGTAGGCAAAGAAATAGATATTTTTTGTTATCCTGAATACAATAGATTCCATCTTCATTGGGCCAAGTGGAAATCTAACATCCAAGTTCTTCTACTGGAAAGATGACGTCTTGATTTTGAAAATTTGAAATCATAAAGTAGCAATAACTTCTTCTTTTTACTTATTGCAAATAAAAGAAAGCAACCTGTAAAAGACTCGTCATTCAACCCAAAATATAAGGGTTTACTGGAAAAATTGAAATCAGTGTCGGCTTTGGTGTTATACATCACTGAGCTGAAACCATACATGCAAAATCTAGGCATTCAGCCTAGTGAAGTTCTTGCCTGTTTGCATTTTGCAGCATGAACAGGTCTTTGTTTAAAAGACACACACAGAGGAGCAGATTAGCATGTTTTCTGTGCCAAAGTAGAATTTCCTATAAAAAAGAAGAAGTTGCCATAAACAAAACAGAAAAGCATTCTGGGGGATTAGCATTGCATGCATAACATTTTTTGAAGGCTTATTTCGTTTTGCCCTTGGTATAATCACATTTATCTTTTATTTCTCCAATATTATAGTATCTGTGCTCATATTCAAGGATCTCTCGGAAGGCATCAGCTGATATTTGGCATCATAGTAGAACAAGGTCACCTTTTAGCCTCATGACTAGAGCTTTTGGATCACCGTCACAGACTCTGACTCTATACTATATTCTGAGTTACACCATGCAAGGAAATGGGAAGGATTATGCAAGAAAATGTGGGCAGGCTCAGTAACGTGTATAACCTTATGTACTTCTTAGAAAAGAAGCATTTGACTCTCCCCTCTCAGTAAGGTTTGTATCTCTCCGTGGTCTTCATTTGTCTCTTTCTTTCTGTGCTCTTTTAGTCAAGCCAGAGAAAAATTCTGTCTTTCACACAATAACAAAGGTATCTTTCTTTTGTACACTGTGGTATAATCACAGGTATTTTAGAAAACTGTGGCTTGTTGACGCCCTGAAGCACTTTTTCCAACAGCTACTCTCACCTCAGCTGACCAGCACAGAATGCCATGGTATTTCTGGAGAAGGACTGCCACACCAAACAACTTTCAACTGTGAAGTCATTCAACAGATTTAGGAAACAATATAACCAACTGGGCCAAACTGCTGGGTTTTATTTGAAAGAATTTATCAACATAGAATTTCAGGGATAAACTGTTGAAGCTTTCTTCATCAAGTTGTCTGATTAAACACTAGTTTTACAATCAAATATAAAATAATTTCTATTCTCTGTAACTGCTTTCTTACTCTTCAGCTTGTTTCCTGGCATCCAGCATACATGAAATTCTTTCTTTGCAATGATCAGATTCATAATTTCCTGCAAGAAACACAGATGCATTGGGTTTGATCCTGATTTCCAAAATACTGCTGGCCAGCAGAGTAGAATAAGCACAGCCAAAGATCAGCTACAATGAAGAAAACACAGTAATAAAGATGTTTTTACCTTAAACAATCAGATCCTGAACCAAATTAGAGAGGAAGAACAGCAGAGTTAATAACTAGGGTCAGAGGATAGGAATATCTACCCTAAACCTTTTTTTCTTTCCTTAATTTCAGAGGTCTTACACACAGGGGAGGGGAGCAAAGAGGGTAAAAACAACCAGCCTTTGTTATTGAAGCAAAATTATGTAAAACTTTTCAGAGATTCCTTTAATAGCAGTTTCCAAAAATTAAACCTCTATGAAACTGGGGCTTTGTTTTTTCCCCGACATGTCTGAGACAGAAGTAATATGAAATGTTAATGTTGATGCCAAAGTAGTTGAAGAAAAAATATTGATTGAAATAGGTAAACAAACAAAATCAATATGATTTTAAAACCCTTTGAATTAATTCTCCAGATTCATTCTCTGTTTGAAGCCTGCCTGTCTTACCAGTGCATGTAAATTTAAAAAGAGGCTCTTGAAAAAAAAAAAAAAATCACTTTCAACACTTTAGCTTTCAATGAGACAAAGAAAATATTATTTTTTAAATTGACCATTTTTTTAACAGATCTCAATTTCTGAGTATTCGATTCATGACAGAGAAAAGACTTATTTTTGGAAACTGTAGAAAACATACACTCTGTAAAGTAACGTGGTATAGTTAGGGTGTAAGGTAATAGAAACCTGATTCCACATATGCAAGGCACTGACCGAATGTATTTAGAAATTACCTATTAAATCAAAATTCATTAAGTAGCAATGCTGTTCATTTCACTTTACAAATTGCAAACCTAAAATTTTCTTTCTAAGGAAATGTATGAAACCTCAAGTTGATAATGTAAATGAAGAACAGAATCAGAGTATTTCATATCCAAGACATTGATTTATATGTAGCAAAACCAATTTAAGCTGTCACAAGTGATATGTAGTATTTTATGAAACACAAGCAATAAGATAACTAAAGCACAGTGGGAAACACTTGAAATTATGTCAAAAGACATAAGACCAAACCAAAACCAGCCTTATTTTCGTTCTATTCCACATAACCCTACATTGTACAAAACTTACTGCAGGACTTAAACTACAAAATCCTTTGCTGCTATCCAACAAGGGTAATTAATGATCCATCAAAAATGACAAGGAAGTAAATTTTATATTAACAGAAAACGTGCTGAACCACCATCAGCTGACCAAACTCAGATAAATGAACCAAGTCATGCCGTACTACAGCACAGCTCAAGTACAATTGTCCTAGTTGCATGGTGTGCCTGTGACAAATACAGCCTGAGGTTTCCAACAACAGACATGCTGTTATTACGGCAACTGCACAGGGTAATAAAAGAAAATTGGTGAAAACCACACGTGATAAAAATTGAAAGTTACCGTAAATAATTGCGTCCCTGAAGCTGGGCCTACTGCTATTCTTTTAATTATTTCCATGACTGTTATTCTGTAGATTACAATAATTCTGCAATAAAATTATTTTTACTACCATTACAGGTATGTGCATCTTATTAAACACTGAAAAAAGAAATTTGTAAAGTAAGCTTTAGGCTAGAAGAATGTATTGACATTTGATTATGATATCATGATAGCATAAATTCATTATCTTTAATGGACTTCATCCTCACTTACAGGGCATAGAAAAGAAATAGAACATTGGTTGTCTATTCATAAAGAAGTTAGGATGATCAGAAACTGAAAAAGTTGGGTGTGCTTTTCAGATTTCCATGAAACATTTTTTCCCAATGCCTGTTTAAATAGGTAAGGCACTTGTGGTTATTAATATATATGTGTGCAAATGATGGAAAAGAAATCAAGGTGAAAATAAATAAAAAACAGGATTTTTTTTTTTTTAAAGATTAAAATAAGCATAAATATTTTTGAGTAAATGTGCTGATATAACAATCGGGAGCTTTCAGGCAAAACATGCAAGAAAGAAAAAGAGAGAGAAAGAAAGATGGATAAAGAGATACCTGAGAAAGAAAAATAATTAACTGGTTTTCATAACCCTGCAATTAGCTCAGTTGGTTAGAACATGATGCTAATAACACCATGGCCACAGATTCAATCCCTGTACAGGCCATTCACTTAAGAGCTGGACTCCATGGTCCTTGTGGGTCCCTTCCATCTCAGAATATGGCAGAAAAGGAGAAACATTTTCAACTTCTTCAATATTATGGTTAGCAGGGAAAGAAAGATGAGGAATTTATATTTAGCTAAAAAACTTCATTTCCCCTAGTGTTCTAAGAAACTTAATGCATACGTACTTTTCTATGAACTTAAGCCTAAATGGTCTTTCAGACACCTTTCTGTTAGAAATTAAACACTCTTCAAGAATAGATATCAACTGTTACCCCAGTCTTTAGAAGCAATTTGGTGACTCAGCTGATAGAATAGTTGCAATAACTAATGAAGCTGCATTTGTGTCATTGTTTTATTTTATTGTGATATGTATAATGCTTCTATTTGTGAAGGACTTGCTGCTTCAATCTTACTTCAAGTCTTCTATTTCAACTCTACAACCACCACCAAATCATTGGCCTTACAGTACAATTTGATTGCACACAGGGCTAGCATTATTTTCCTGAGTTTATATCTAATGGTTGAATTTTAATAACTTTGTTTTTGGAACTAACTATATTTTCCCACATTAACACTGTCTGTGCTTTGTCACTGTTTAATCAGCATTGCACAAGAATACTGGACCCTTGAGCCTAAAATCATATATATTTGCATGCCATTTTCTTCTCTTACTGCTATCACATGACTAATTCAGATGTGGCCAGATGTTAGTACATATTGTTGTGTTGATCTGTATCATTCTTGCCAAGTCAAAAACTAATAATATGGCATCACTTAGAACAAATAAAAGACTTACTGAGGGACAGAAAACAATGTATCTCATGTGAAGGATGCAATGCATCCCACAATGGTTTTTTAATATACTGTAATTAAATCTTTAGTATTTTCATACATTATCAAAAGCCTTCCCCAAAAGGCAAAGATGAATTATTAAGCAAAAAATGGTAGTTTTTTCCAATGATGTGTTTCTTACTGATTGATACACATTACTTTCCTAATAATATTTGAAGAGAGTTCATTACTAAAGCAAAAATTTCTAGTCTATGGAGTTGCATTCCTATTCACCTTTTTTTCTTATTTACAAGTTAGAAATTACTCATTTGGAATTTAATATTGAGGAGATATCAGTAATTTTATGTATTGCACTGATACTAAAACTCAATTCATTCTCTCTGAAAAGTCTTACACCAAAAAAAAAAAAAAAAGGAAAGAAAGAAAGAAAGAAAGAATTAATTCAAACCAGTTAAGATACAGAAATAGACACCCAAAAGCCTAAACAACCCAAAATGGCTATTTAATTATACCTCAATTGTAGTACATTGATGGTCTACTTAGATATGACTAGTGATTTAAAGTTTCCATAATGCCAGGCTTGGTTAAAAAAATTTTTAAAGATCCTTGATTTGTCATTAGGTGGGATTTCCTCTCTCTTTTCCATTTTTCTTTATTTCTCTATCCAGTATCTTTAAGTACCTGTTTTGTGGGGATGAAGGTGCATAAAACAGAAAGTTGCTTCCTTCTCACACTATGCTTAGTCTTCTGATTTGCAGAAGGTGTAATCTTGCCCTCATCCAAATAAACCTTTTCAAGTGTTGACTTCAACTCTAAAAACTGTAATAAAACTATAGGGGGAGAAAAGAGATGGCTTTTCGTCTTGCAGCTTTAAGATTTCTGCCCTTGAATAGATAAGCTCAGCTAACTGTACCCCAAAAGAGCTGATTTTCTTTCTTGTAGCCCCATCCAATTGTCCTAATCCAGCAAACACCAAAAGAGGTTTTTGGCTCCTCCTCATGAAGCCTTCTTCATGATATACATCACGCACATTCTCTTCATCCCAGCTACCTCCTCGGTCCTTTTGCCTTTCTACTGCATGTTTCAAGATTTCACCTCACTTCATGTCTGCCATCATTCCCTTTCTGCGAAAGGACAAACATTAAGGGGCTCAAAAAGACTTTCTTTCCCACAGGTCAACTGTTCTAGTTTTGCTTTTCAACCTCCTTCTCTTGACCTAATGCACCCCCAAGAGTTATCGCTGGCTTTGCACACCACCATCAGCTGAAGCTGTCAGCTGAAGTTATAATGACCTCAGGCTGACGTTATATCAACCTGCCATAATCTAGATTCAGTTTTTCTTTTCCTGGCACCCAAATTCAGATGTCTTCAAGCAAGGGCTAGCCAGCAGGTTAGGCACATGTGCAAGTTACCTCCTTACTCCTAGGAGCACTGGCTGCAGCATACACCCTGCCTTCCCTCCCACCAGAAATCTGGGTACCCAGGCTGCACCAGGCTGTCTCCATCTCTGCACTGCCGAGGAAGCGCGCGCTACAAGCAAGCGCACCACCCAAAACACAGTTATCTAATGAGGGTTTTTTTGCAATATCCATTCCTATCATATTCCTCCTTCACAAATACCTGAGGTTTACTATCAACCAGGGAAAGTCCTTCAGTTTTAATGAATTTGACAACAGTGAGGGAGAATGGGAAAATGAATTAACACTTCATAAAGCCACAGACAGCCACCCAGAATAAAGTGAAATATATCAGAAGGCTCTTCATAATCAATTTAAAGATGATGTAATTACATCAATCACATATTCTTTCTGCTCTACGTGACACAGTAAAATCACAATGATGTAGAGAAGGATAGTAGCTAACAACTATGTGCTATTTCTCACAATACAAGGACAAAGAGCTACTCAAATAAATGATAAAGCAGATTCTTTAATGTTGCATGTTTTTAAGGCAAATCCACAAAGAGTGAATTGTATTTCATTCTACTTCCCTAAATAAACTTTGCACCTTTCCTGAAACCTAAGGGGGAAAAAACCAAACAAAAACTCACTACCCGTAACATCCTACTTCTCAAATATTCCTAGCAGCCACATAACCATCCCTTTCTCTCATAACAAACATTAAAGGAGTGTTTTCTTGGTATTTTATCCTTCTTCCACAGGTCAAGATTTCAGAAAACACTATGTGAGTTGCCATATTTGCAGTCAATGTCAGAGTTATTTCCTGAATATGCTGTAAATTTAACCATTTTGAAAAAAGGAGAGTAATTATTATTTGCAAATGTGGAAGTCTTAAGCTATCAACTCCTTAAACAATTCAGTCCTTTATAGTCCAGATCTGTTGTTTGCGCTGAGAATTAGTAGGTTCCTTAAATTCTTTTTTTGTTTCTTTGAGATAAGGTGAAAGGTTTTATGAACGGTACTTGATATACCTGTTGATAGTTTAAGATATTTTGTCCTTGAAGAAGAAAATTATTTGATTTTCTAATGACATGACAGATGCAAAAAAGTCATCATCAGTTTCCAGTCACCACAAGGATGATAGTTTTCACTCATTCTGCTTTATGGCAACATTGGCTTTGACTATCAATTGGCTTCTAAAATAGTTATGTTGCATAAAAATTAGACTGTTGCTATTGAAATTTACAATGAACTGGATTTATCTTTTATTCATTCTCTTAACTTTGTATAGACACCAAGACTTTAATTTTGTTCTTTTGATATTTCAAATTAAATATCACTCGAAAGTGAAAAAGTAAAGCTCATTTGAAAACTTACAGAAACAGAAATGAAAATACCAGTTCATTTTGACTTTCTGAGTGGAAAGAAATGAATAAATGAAACATTCATGCCACTTCTCATTATCAAGGTGTCTGGATGTAACTGTAGGGAGCTCATTCCACTATGCAAACTCACCCTGACCCAACTAGTCATTGTGTGTCAATATAAAGAATTATCATCTCATCTTATCTCCTTAAAATAGAGATACTGTCTGCTATGGAGAAAGTTATCTATGCCATGTAAGACAGTATTCATTTGTAGCGCTGATTCACACCAGGGTTGAAATTACAAGGCACTAATATAAATTAATGAAAAAGCAGGTTAAAGGGGATTACAAAATGGGATTTGGCTGAGAAATACTTCTTTTTTGCTTTATCATCTCTGGTACTGCGTACAAAAAGTGTTACAAATTCACAGGGTATCACAAGGGACCTTACGCTTATACTTGGCCGATAATTAGAATTTCTGTGCAAAAGACGCCTATACCATTCTACTCAGACATAGAAGTGTTTAATAGGATAATTTTTTTCTGTATATGTTTTTTTCCCTTTTCAAAAGGTTTTCAAGTAAAAAAGATGATATATTAACAGTGATATATAAATGCAACTCTGTAGTAAATCCTTTTTAAGAACATAAATTACAGATTAGAAAAATGGATATGGTCTAATATTCACTAAATGCCATTTTTTTAATTATGAATTTCCTTCCTTTGTAAACGGAAGGATTTGTTTAGAGAAACACATATACAGTCTGAACTTTTGAAATAGCTCCTGACTTCAAAGAAATCTGTTTTCTCTTTTTCTGCAACCTCAGAACCCACCCTTTTCCTTTTTTATGGTCTTTCTGTTCTTATATTTGAGGCCTACAGTGCATCATCAGCTTATAAACTGTCAAATATTTTTTAACTTATTATTAAAGAGAATTATTTTAACCCATTATTTTCTCTAGTTTCTTCATACATCACGTATTATTGTTACTCTTTTACACATGTGCTACAATATTCATGTAAATGACAAATCACATATAAGAGTTCAAAATCTAATGTAAAGG
The DNA here is from genome assembly GCA_036023395.1 of Myiotriccus ornatus. Lineage (NCBI taxonomy): Eukaryota > Metazoa > Chordata > Aves > Passeriformes > Tyrannidae > Myiotriccus > Myiotriccus ornatus. The sequence continues at coordinate 31,164,255 of JAYRBT010000042.1, read as the reverse complement.
GATGAATATAACTATATATGTATACAATTTTCATAATTCATATAATTGGTGTATATATGGTATATAGCTTTTGCATCAGCAGATATCATATACACTGACAGTTTTGTGATTACTGAAATGCAATAGTTATGATCTACTGTTGCTAAACATATGATATTAATTTGCTGCAGTATAATGAAAGAATAGATTTTAAATGGAAATCTGATAATGGAGATAGTTGAGCGTTTTGTCAGTTTCAGGGATCTTCAGAGCCAAACATATGGCAATTTATTTGAGACTGATGACCAGTTCTATTTGTCAACTACAAGAAGTTGATTCCATCAATTTTGCATTGTTTTGAATCACCAGATGGTACTTCTCCCTGTTCTTAAGACTTACCATCTGAGCATGTAGGAGTAAGATCTGGGAGAAGCATTTCCATCTGAACTGAGATGCTGTATGGATGTTGAGATCCTTACCAGCAATGAAGCACTTATCTTTTTTCAATCCCTCTCCTTAGCTGAAAATATTCTTTCTCAAATTAGTTGCTGTAGACAAGCTATGTCTACAGAAGTGAAAAAAAAAGTATTAGAAACCCCCCACTTTTGTCAACACATATGCACTGCCTAGAGACGTTTCTTAAAGACATTTTCACATTCTCCACAAGACTATACTTAAAGCTGCACTTCTAACTTGAATAAAATAATATTGACAAAGCAAAAAAAAACTGTGTTGAAAAGTTTGCCCATTTCTAAGCAGCATTATAATTTTGCGGCTTTTATTCTGGTTATGTTCTTCAAATAATTTCTCTCCCTTGTTTCCATGTGCAATCCACTGGTAGGAAAAAAACCCAGAAGCGTATGCAGTGAAGTACTACCATGATTCATTATCAACACATACTAATGGAATATCTCAGTGGAAACACCATAAAGCAGTGTTTAAACATCATGTAGCGATTGTTTGATAATATCTGTAAATTAGGTTGCATACACATCTTTCACTCTCCTGCTTTCCTCTGCTACGTGGATCAAGCATGGTGCTTCCTTTTCTTTGTGACTTTGGGGAGAAGAGACAGGCTGATTTGTTGGGGTTTTTTTCCTGCCTCAATTTCTTTCCTTCTTGTAGCTGCTTAAGGGAATAGGGAGTTGTACTGGTAAATCAATTTTGTGTGACAATCTGAAAAATACGTGTTTTTCAGGAGGTAAGTTCAAGCAAAAGGAATTTTCCTCATATTGAAACCTCACAAAGGTTGCATGCAGCATCATGAAAAATTATTTGTTCAAGCATGACTCCTTACCTAAGTACCGGGGGACCTCTCTACCGTTACTTGGTAGGAATACCTTTCTGTTATCACCTGTTTTTACTAGCAGGCAAGTGAATATTTTTAGTGTTAAAGAGTTATAATATATCACTTCTACATGAGAGTGGGACTTTGTGAATATATACTGAGGTCTCAGTCACTGATGAAAACCAAAAAATTACCTATTTTTTGATCTCCCCAATATTTTATTTTTAAAAACAATTTATGAATAATGTTTCACATACATTTATGGAGAATCGTAATGAGCAAATACAAATAAAAATATATAAAAGAAAGGTATAAAATATCCATTGAAAACAAGTGTGAAAACTATCACCATTGAGGAGTTTTGGTTTTTATACAGTATGACCCACTTAAGTCCACAGTCTTTTTGTGTGATAAGCCTCTACAGTGCTTCTGACGTCAGAAGAGTTGTGAAGATGACAGCCAAAACTCTGGCCTCTAAGCCATCAGCCTACCCCAATAAAATCAAAGACAGCTCAGCACTCAGTTTTGAGCTCAGTAAACAAAGAATTAGACCTTGAGGCTTCAAACTTTGATAACAGGGATAACAAAAACAGCACCAAAAATCATCAGGTAATCTCCATGAAATAAACTCAGCAAACTTCTCTCCAAAATTATGCATAATCATTCATTGTAAAACTGCTAGTGGACTAACTATTGGCAAAACCTGTTTAGGTTGGCTGGAGATTTTAGAGGGGCTGCTACATATGAAAAAACAGAATTGGAAATTACTTTTGCACTTGATTCTCAGGAATCTAATAATTTTTAAGTATCTACAGCTGAAAAGAGGCATAGGACACTGAGTCGGAAGATTGCAAAAGACTGAAACAGAGTTACTTGTGTCAGTAAAATACACCCCCATGTTGTCTGCTTTAAAGGAACCCTTCTCCCTTTATTATAAAAATCTCTGGTGTTGCAGAACTGTCTGTGTAAGTGCTCAGAAAGGCTGAATAGCCTTCATTCCATCTTTTGGTTTCATGCAGGGGGATTATGTTATTGATGCCCTCCCAAATCCTTATGAAAATAAGATGTTTATCATGAAGACTTGTAAGTAGAATTGATGCCGCATTTATAAATTACATGTTACTTAAAACACACGGGATTAACTCTCCCTATCTCCTTATATAGCTGAACTATACTGATGCTTCCCTTTCTTTTAAGTTTCTCTTTAGAAGACTCTTCTTTGAAGTCTTTATTTTCTCAGAAATGCTGGCAACATATATGAACAAAAAATATCCATCAAATCTATAAAGCCTGGCAAGACTGGGAATTGTCACCATTCAGTTGTTAATCCTTGTTAAAACTTTTCAGAGTTGACAGAGTATAAGAATATTTCTTCTTTAAAGTTCTTCAGACTCTTTCATCAGTACATGTTAGATAAGCATTAAAAAGCCAACAGCAAATATTGTGTAACACGCGCTGGTGCATTGACTTGTCTTGCATTTAATTAGTCAATTAGTTTTGCATGAATTACCACAGTAATCTGAAAATACCTATTCCTACTAAATAAAGCTAAAAGGGAATAGAAAAACAGCACATTACCTGGCAGAGAGCTGCTGTCCAAGACAATAATCTGAACTTGATAGATACAGAGCCTTTGTTCAGTTAGAACATTTAAAGACTCTTTGGAGAACTGATTGGCTGATTATCACACATGATGTTTGCATGGTTTATTTTGTGTGACCAATTGCCAAACCAACAAGCATCTCAAATTACTGATGCACAAGAGGTTATGCTGAAGCTCAACATTCAGAACACAATCCCATGAAAGGGCATCCTTTTTCTATGAATGCTACATTGACTGTTCAGGTTTTCTTTCACAGTTTCATTGCCTGACATGCAGGATTTTTCCTTATCATCCTCAGTGCACATTCAAAAAAAATTTTAGATGATATAGCCTTTAAAATGAGTGCTAATATCTGGGGACCTTGAACATAGTTTGTGTCTAATGCTACAGGAGCTCAGCATGTATGGTGATGCTGGTTTTGAACTTGCCTTTTAACTTGCCTTACCTACAGTAATTTAAGATCAGCATTAATATTATTTTGTTCAACAAATTAAAAATGTAATAAAATGCTCTAAAGACCATCAGAAAAAGCTTAAAAGTAAAATTAGAGGCACTCACTGCAACTAACTTGTTGCAAAAGTCCATTTTTTTTCTCATTTGAACAAAATTGTCCAGCAATTATAAGTAAACAAGCAACTAACTTTAACTTTTTTAGGCTGCTCCTTTAACAGTCATAGTACAAAATACTGAATTAGGCTTTATAGAGTAATTAGAAACTTTGTATTAATAAGCAATGCTAATCAGGACAGTATTAAAAAAAGCTGTATTTTGCTGGAGATAATGCAGAATTTGCTGCAGAGCTCCAAAAATGATTTTCCATTATTTTTTAAATTTTACAAAGACTCATTATTTTTGTATAGAAGAGAAAATCGAATCATCTGCAAAAATTATAAAATAAATGCATACTTAGAGGGCAGGTTGTTCCTTATACCAGATCATACATTCATTCAGAATTGTGAGCAAAATGCTTTTCAAAGTTCACATCAAAAGTCTTTCCTTTTTAATTACAAAAGTGACCTTAACTATTTTGTTAACAAGGTGTATATGTCCTGACAATGGTTATTTTTCATCGGTCTCACACACCATACTGACTTTATCCCAAGAAATGCTGGAAAGGATGAAACTGCCTGGCCAAAGGAAACAGAAAAGCATTTTGATGACTCAGATTGGAAAAAAATTAAACTTTTTCTTGTCCTAGATATTCACTGAACAACTGATATTAAAGCCTCAAAGCTCTTAGAAGTGCTTTGTTTGAGAATTTTAGGCAGTCTCTGGGACAGATTTTATGTAACAGCAAATTGCTGTTACTTTCACTGCCCACCACTTTGAATGTTCACAGAGGAAAAAGGCAATTCTCGCAATATATTTCTTAGTTTATCTGAAAATAATGATGCTAATGATTATTTGCATTTCTAAGGGCTGTGGCAATCTCACATGAAAAGTGAGATGAGGTCTCAAATTACTGGAAGCTCACCCAATAGAAAGTTGCTTAAAGAGAAAGATGACCCTTATCGTGAGAAAGTATTATCATTTAATTGATCTCTCTACTGTCTAAAACTTTAATTTGAATCAGAAACAGTTCCTTCAGAAAGGAGGAAATATACTGGAGATAATGCATGGCAGTGATAGGTGAGCCTCTAATGTCAAACTATGGGGAGGACTACTTGCAAGGGGTGTTCATCTCAGCACTGAGGACAACGGCAGGAAGGGAATGTGTTTGCTGACACAAGCACATAAGAAGAGAACAACAAAGGAAGTAAACATGGGTTGCTGAATTCTGACAGAGACCCTGTGGTGACAATACCACATTTCCTATTATTGGAGAGAAGTAGGAAAGGAGGTATTGTTATTGCTGGATACCTTCTGTTAGGTTTTGACAACTTGTGTTTAGTCCCAGGTACAGCTTCTTGCTTGTGTCAGCAAAGCCGCTCTCCCCTGCTGTGCCCTTTGGTGGTAGGCCCTTCCTTCCACAGGATCCCCATCCCATCCCAGGTGGGGAAAGAGAAAATCATCTTTAGCCTCAAGATTTATGAATCTGTGAGAAACAGCCACAGAAAGAGAGATTACTAGCTGATACCATGGCAGTGTCCCTAGACAAATAAGCCTGCAGATGTCTTCTAGGGATGCTGACCACATAGTTCACATGAACAAACATAGCACAGCACCAGCTTGGCGTCACGCTGAGGGACTACAGCTGCCTTTTGTCCATCCACTTCAGAAAGAAATGAGAAGGGCTAAAATCTGTGCCTACACCAAGGCTCAGCTTCTAAATTCAGGGAACTGAGCATGAGGTAGAAGGTCAGAACTAATGTTAAAGTGTGCTTCTGAGTGACAGTGCTAATTGGTAAAGGGCATGCCAGTGGCAGGCAGCTGGCCTGCAGTTCACTGTCAGTTTGAACTTGACAAAAACAAAAGTTAATACTGTCTTGGATCATTGTCTATAAAAATGTATCAATACCAAGAGGGCTATTACTCAACTCACTATATCATATGACACTAATATTGCAGTGTATGTATGAATAATAATGGCAGTGGAGTTTTATGTGTAATACAAATCCAGCTACTCAAGAGCTCCTCTGAGAAGGTGCTGGTTTACTGAAGCACAGGCACATATTAAATGTAACATTCCTTCCCGGAAAGAGACTGAGATGTTCTTCCAGGATCATGAGATCAAAGCAGTACAACTGAAGTAAGCTCATCATAACCATTTAGTCTGGATGCTGATCTGAACTTTAGCACAGGTTTTCTCCTGACTAACATCTGCTTAATGTCAGTTTATTAATAGACACTTTAAAAAAAATAAAAGTCTTTTGCATAAAGTCAAGTGATACTGTTAATATTGCAGCACAATTTTTCTTTCAGCCACAATCAAGGATGTTGGTCTTCTTGAAAGAATGCTTTACATTTGCAGGGGCAATAATACCTAAAGCTATATAGAAGTTTGTTCTAATAATGGAGGTTTGGTTGTACATTATTTTCTGTTGGTGTGAATTTCTAAATGTTTCTTTGGTCTAATCCCCTGCAAGACCTCAGTTATTGGGTGATAATCTCCGTTTCTCCTGTTTCTCCTACCAGTATATACTCTACCTTTACACAATTTGCGGAAGATTTAAGCTTGTAATACAGCTCTACAAGATATTCTTTGGTTTACACACAATTTGTGGCTTTGTCTGATTTAAGGGAGGGATTCATCACAGCCATATTTTGACACTGACAGTGCTGACAACTGGATGTGATCTGGATACCAATATTCCACTTACAGTCAGGAGGGAAGTATTGACACACCTCTCACTAACCTGTTTTAGGCATCTAATGTATAATGAGATGATATGTGGCCTCCAAGTGCCTATATAAAGTATATCTAGGTAAGTTGCTCAAATATAGATATATATGATAATGAACTCTGTATTCAGATGAACCCAGCCCTATAGGTTCATAATACAGTTTCTCAGTATTGCAGTGGACTGAAAATAGTGACCCACTTCCTTCTTTCATTTCAATACTTTTCAATCTTAAGTGGTTTGGGTAGGACATATAATAAACAGGGTTACCCTGTTTGTTTAGCTCTTACAAAACAAGAAAGTGAAAAATGTATGTTTTTGTTTTCTTTCAAACAGATCCACAGCTTAACAGCATACTGTTGAAATCTGAAATTTTGCAATCTCTTCTGTATTGCTGAGAAAAATACATTCAGTTTAGCTGAGTAATGAGTCTCTGAAAAAACATGTGCTGCAACACCTATATTTTGTCTTTGTGTTTGTAAAATATGCAACTCAGGAATGTTGCATCACAAACATTTTTGTGGATATCATGGCTGCATAGAAGAAAATTTATGGAAGGTGTAGATAAACCGCTTTATGTACATACCATAGACAACTAATACTATCTTTTTTGAAAATATTCAAGTCAAGTCTTATGTAAAAAAGCATAAGAAGACAAATCTATGTCTTGTAAGATAAAAAGTAACAAATTTCATACGTGCAATTTTAACTCACAATTTAGTCAACTACTTCACTGCATAAACCACCAATTAAAACTTGAAATAACATCCAATGCCTTACAGAACAACATACAGAGCAGCTTACCTTATGTAAAGGCTGGACAGTTGCCCAGAGCTGTAGAAGTGGAGAGGCAGCATTTTTGGAGCCAACTCAAGACCGTACTGATTACATTGCTAACAAGATATTAATTTTTATAATGGATAAATGCTACTAATGTGTCATATTTTTATGGAATTTTGTGTGACTCTATTTTATTGTATCTGAATATGTGGCATTCCAAAGTTCTATAAAAGTACCTGGTATTAAATACAATTTATTTTTGACAAATGTGGAAAAGAGGCAGCAGAATATATTTTATTCAGGCAACAAAATAGCTAGGGCTGTCTCTGATGATGTAGATACCAAATATGCATCAGGGACAACTCAAAACTTACCAAAAAAACCAGTAACTGTTTGCCCAAGATACTGCCAAGTCTTTTCGAATAAGATCAAGAATTCCACAGAAGATCCATTTGTGGAAGTAAGGGGGGGGGTGTGGAAAAGGCAATATTAATTTTAAAACTATTCTCTGTGAATTATTTGAAAAGTATTATCATGCAATCCAATGTGCAGGCTGGAAGGTGTAAAGACCTTCCCCGGTTCTTCGTTCGCGATGTCTGGCCATTATTATCATGCAAGCCTGAAGTTTTGTTGGCTTAGATAACTTAGATACACAAGAGCTTGAGTAATAAGAAATGCCGTAGGGTGTGACAGTACACAAGTTTGAGTGTGTTAAGTATGAAGGAAATTCAAATCAGAAAAGTATGCTGCATGTCACATTGCCCAATATGCCAGCTTTTGGGCTGTGTCTTATCTGTTTCTGTGTAAGCATTCTTTTTCAGTGTGTAGACTCAAGATAGTAAGCAGTGAATGGAGAAAACAGTAAGAAACCATGAATGTAGAACAGCAGACCAGACCTGCTGTAGCTGCACAATGTGAAACACAGATTTTCTCATCCATCTCCAAAATGGCAATAACTCCCCTTTCGTATACCAGCCTTCACAATTAGCCAAACACATTGATGGGTTAAAAACCACCTGTGCACCAGTTGCAAACACAGAGGTTAAAGAGTAATATGAGTAGTTTCCTTCCCACTACCTGTACATTAGCTCTCACTATAACGGCACTGTAATGAAAACGTATACTTCTCCACCAGTTCCTCAGTGTGCCAGCCCTCCCCCATGGCAGACACTGCTTCAGCCTGCTCCACAGAACACTCACTGCCCTCCCACCACTCTTCCTCCCTAATCCCCCAACCTAAAAGGCTGGTGGTGTCATCCCCCTTTGCTCTGACAGCTGTAGTAACTCAAAAACATGTCAGCATACAAAGTCCAAGGCAAGGAGAAACTACTCCATAAATGACTTATGGCTTATTCATCACAAAACTGGTATTTCAGGTTTCCCCTGGTTCCTTGATTTCCCTTCAGCTGTCCTCGCTAACTTGTATTTAAATGTACCTTTAAGAACACATAAATAATCATACCCAAAATAAAAGAATGCAATACCTAAAAAGTAACTTTTAAAGCTACTCTATCAGGGCAGAATTTAGCTGTGATTATTTGAATATCACCTAAAGCCTTAAATAAAGAAGTATAAACTTAACCACTAATATTCTTCCTTTTTCAAACACTGCAGTAGTTCATTATGAGCAAATATGTCCAAGTCACTAATACATGACCGTAATTTTTCTGTTTCGCTCAGATCACTTCAGATTCTTGTACCAAATCCATTCCTTGTCTTTTACAAATTATTTGTGGGAAAGCATTCTTTGAGAATACTCAATGTATTCTTTTGAGTAGAAAGATACCTTTTTCTAGTCAGATCAAATAACGTATGTGAGCCTAGTTCAGTGGAACTGAGTGTATTCATGAGATTTACTGCATATTAGGAACTAAACTGTGTTCTTCAGAGGGGAGAGGATGGTATGAGGACATTGCAAAATGCAAGTGAAAAGGATAACGAGCCTGAATGCAGTGGTACTACTGCCTTTGCTGGCATCTTAATTTTTAATGGTATACATCTTGTGAAAGCCTGTAACTCTTACCTTTAATTTTGCAATCTCTGTCGTTGCAGTTACTATGTTAACCAAAAATACGTGTTTACCACCTGCAAGAATATGTTCTCTAATTTAAAGTTTATGATTTATGTACAGATACGTAAGTTGCTAAATTTGTGGTATATTTGTTAGAGGTACACTCACCTTTTAATCTGGATTTGGACTATGATTAAGAGAGGCATTTTAAACAAGTAAGCAATAAGTGCAGGTGCATGTTATAGTGGGAAAATGACTAGGGTATGTATTAATTAAACATATAAGCATAGTGATAAAAATACTGAGCAATTGATGAAATAATTTTGTTTAATGACAAGGAGATATAACCCCTAGTGATTAAAGGCTGTAGTATAATGTCTTTCTACTTTGCCTAGAGAGGCAGCTGTTTTGGCAGACGCTTTCAGCCCTGAGGGATCAACTCTTGACTGTAGTATCTACAAGGGTAAAGCAGGCTTCTTTTTACGGGCAGAAATCCACACAAATCCTGCCACCTGAGGCTCCTCAGGAGACAGATACATTTTGTGCAACTCTTAGCAGGCCTGAATACTGCAACAGTAGCCAACCTAAGTACATCTATTTGAGACAAAAACAACACTTTCACCTGTGGCAGCTAAAAGATGCAGATCAATGTATAGTTTCACTGTAGCTCTACAGCAACTATTTTGTGCACATGAGGTTATTTTAAAGATGGTGACCCTAGCACTAATACAAACCGCCTCTCAAAAGTCAGCCCAATGTCTACAACAGAACTGCTCAATCTATTCTAATTCTGCTGTTGAATGTTAGGATTGAAATTAAAGGCAGTCCTTTGACAGCCTCCACATTGAGGCACTGTGGGTTTTTTAGGTAGCTTATGCTGCTATGGCTCTCCTCAAAAGCAGGACAGAAAATGAGTCAGTGCATTGCTGGACTATCTGAGGATTAAAGCCCAGCAGCCTGACACCTTATATCATGCACCCTTCCTTCTTCCTCTACCTTCAAGACTTTGTGTCTTCTCATTGTTGTCACCAGCCTTCCCTAATGCTGCTTAAAAAAATCACTGCTACATCCTCCGAGACCGGAAATCACCAGTTCTCTGAAGGAAAAAAAAAAAAAAAATTAATCAGAAAACCACCTTGGATAAGCTCTTCTCTTTTTAGGACAAGAGACAGTCTCTCATGGTTCTCACGCAGCAGAAAGTAGGCAGCCTATTTCTATACTCAGAAGGGCCCAGATAAACAGTTCTACCAAACAAATAAACAAACAGGGATTCCCTCTGTAAAGGTCACAGGAGCAGATGTAAATGAGCCTGGGAGCATGAGTTCAACCAAATACAAAAGGTTCTGTGCTCAGTGGGGATTGGTTAAATAATTCAGGTCTGATCTCTTAAGAAGACCAACAAAACCCATCCCCTTCTCAGTGGGGTAACAGAAGCAAACACACTAAGTTAATGAACACAGCAGGGATTGACCAAACAGTTCAAACTCCTCTTTGGAGCAGCATGAATTCCTATGCAGCAAACAACCTTAGCCACTTGACACATGAAAACAGAATCTGCTCTGCTTTGGTTGGATGAGTGAAAACTTCCTTGATTACAGAAGTCCTTCAATCTTTAGGGGGGCTAAATTATTAAATGCTGACTAAAAAATAATTTGTTTGTTTCTGACAATTCATATGACAAGTCAAAGTAATGGTGCCAAAATATCCACTTCAAGCATTCAATCCCATTGTTTTCATAACTGGTCCAAATTCTACGTCTCCTCACAGTCTTGTATTGCCAACATCATCCATCTGCATCCCCTATTCCTTCTATGCACCTTCTATCCAACTATTCCAAAGAGGTCAAAAGGATCATACAGAAAATACATACAAATGTTTATATGGCAAATCACTATAGGCTGTAAATACCATACTGCAACACTAGAACTTCCCAAAACAATAAAGCAATATACATGCACTATCTCTTCTAGTGTTTTCCTCATTTCCCCAATTCACCTCTCAGTATGCACCATGTTGCACACAGTTCTTCCTATTTTCGTGTCACCTTGTGTGTTTGTATATATATACACTCAATTATTACTATTAGAAAACTGTCTACTCACTTTTGTATATTCCGATGCCATAATGAGAAGGAAGTAGATGCTTTCTTGATAGAACAGCAGAATATGAGATTCTCTGCTTATAAAACAACTCTAACTGTTGTTGAAAGTACTTATAAAATAGGTTGTTCAGCATACAATTATAACATCTGGTTTCATCCAGTACATGTTGGTTACTAGAGAGGATTGATTTAAAAGTAGGACTTAATCTTCAGCTGTTAAGAGATAACAACCTACTTACCCAGGATACAGTAACACAGAAATTAGAGATCCTAATTTAGGTGTCTAATTTAGGTATCACAAGTCTATAGTCCTGCATGAAAAAATTATTGTAGCTATACAGGGATAAAACTGCTAAGGGGGGAGAGGGGGGAAATAGTAAGGAAAAAATTTGTAACTACCTTAATAAAGTTAAAAACATATCTTAGATCCTTAATAAAACATATCATTCAGTGCAATTAAATCATCAACATAAGTATAATAATTTCAAAGTAAGTTTGGATATGTCAACCTACAATAGCTTTGCTAATTTTTCAGAAAACAAATACAAGAAAAAAAATCATGGTCTTACAGTTGAAATATATCTGCATTCATAACAATACTACTTAAGTCACCATTTTATATATACTATATTTCAGCAATGCCAAAGTGTATCCAGAAGTGCAAGTTCATTACCTAGTAAAGCAACATCTTGTTTCATTAACCCCTTTCTATGCTATTCCGTTCAGAAGAAGAATCTACTTTAATTGTGGAAATGACAGGTTTTTGTATCCTATTACAACACAACTATTCTTCAACAACAAAAACCTTGCTATGGCCTACAATTAGCATACAGAAGTCATAAAAAAAAAAAAAAAAAGGCAATATTCTCTCTATTCCTTTCTCAAAAACAAACAAATTTAAAAATCTGAAGACAACTAAAACCCACTCTGAAAATATAACACGACATTCCACTTCTGCTAGTTTGAAGATATATGCCTCTGAGAAATTCTTCAAAATAGTATTTTCTTAGGTTAATGTCATAGAATCATAGAATCATAGAATTAACTGGGTTGGAAGAGACCTCTGAGATCATCAAGTCCAACCCTTGATTCAACCCCACTGTGATTACTAGATCATGGCACTCAGTGCCACATCCAGCCTC
>JAYRBT010000042.1:31141754-31151970 GCA_036023395.1 Myiotriccus ornatus | reverse complement strand
TTCCTGTCAATCAGCACCCCCAGGTCCCTTTCCACCTGGCTGCTCTCCAGCCACTCTGTGCCCAGCCTGTAGCGCTGTCTCTCCCTTCTACTCTGTTTTCACCTTCTACATTTGTCATTATTCTAAGGCTACATTTTCTTTGTGCCTTAATAATGACAACTGAAAGGCAGAATTAAAAACCAGAAGGATAAAGAATGCAAACATTTATAACTCTAAAAATAGCATAGTAAAATACAAATATTGGTTACTATGGAGGAGCATCACTTGTGCCATATAAAAGCTTTCCTACAAGTGAGCATGTCTGAGTTTCCAGTTTTAGTGTGGAAAACCCAATATGCCAGTAGGATGAGCAGAGCAGAATAGTAACTTGCTACTTTACCTTGAGTTTTTTTCTTCTAATAAATGGGGAGAAGGACAAGACTCTCACAGAAAAGAAGGTGGGAAGGGCAGAGAAGATGGACACATTAAAGCATTTATCTGAAACAGAGAAATCATTTTGGTAATCATTATGAGAAAAAATTTCCATTTAACCTAATCAAGAAAGTCAAAGCAAGCAATCCAAAAGACTAACTAACTGAGTCTTGAGAAGCAATCAAAAGAATCTCTTCAGCCCTTACTGAGTGTAAATCATGAGTGACCCCTTTTAATCCAGTGGAACTGCACTGGAGGAAGAGAGTTCAAACATGGACCTGGAGTCACAGAAGCAGAGGAAATGCCAATCAAGCAACACTGACATATTAAGTGACTGAGAAAACACCACAGTGCATTTAGATGTCAGTTATAAATGCCCTACCTGGATTTCTCTACCTCATGTGAGCTTGGCCCTTACATTCATTAGCTTTGCTTATCAATCCCTTTCATTATACTAATATAGCTAAAACCAAAACAGACCACAGTCTATACATGGCACTAATAATACTCTAGTGTTGTTGTGTATGACTGAGGAAATAAGACAAATTGAAATAATGCACCCTTATATCCAGCATAACTACACCAAAACATCTCTTTTTGGGTAACTACATCAGAAAAACAAAACAAAAAACTACCTTATGCCCCTAGCCAGCATAATTATATCTGCACAAGAAAACACATCTCTTTTTTTTCTTATTCTTCACAAACACAAAGCATACTCCATGTTTTGTAAATACAGGGTATTATGGCATATTCTTTTCTACCAATTTTCCTTAAATATACAACCCAAAGGTAAAAAAAAATACAAAAGCTTTTTTCATTTCTTGTTAAAATATGGTGTTGTGGTTTCTAATCATTGAATCCCCTTATTCACCTTTTGTAGTGTTGGTGAGAAGGGAAAGAGGCTGCTTAATGGAAGATAGGGAGTTAGAATCCCTGTGTGATACAAAGACTAGAGACCTTACAAATTCCTCAGGGCAGAAAGAAATCCTTTAGTTTAATATTATGCACAAATTATTATAAAGATGTACATTCTAAAAATGGGTTAGTAATAGGATGATAGGCCCATTGCCATCTTCAGCATCCAGCACCAGTTTCCCTCCACAGTCTATTTTGTTCTCTCTACCTGCTCCCAGCTGCAACTCCCTTGCTCATCCAGCTTGAGTCTCTGCCCTACGCACACTTTTTTCTGCCTCTGAAACCAGTCTTCAGTTCCAGTTTGCAGTTTATATCTCACCAATTTTCACTTTTAACATCAGCAGGAAGCACTGATGAGAACACAGGGTCCAGTAACCAGATTCAGACCCAAATCCATCCCTGGTAGAGCATGCAAAAGCAGTTAAACTCTAGAGAATATTTGTTCAGTGGACAGTATACTCAGCAAAGGCAGAATTGTCAAGGAATTTAGCAATTTCAATTGTTAAGAAATCAGACACCTACATTACTATGGGGAGCTTATTTGCATCATTAAGTGGTTCTTTTTTTTTCCTTTGTTTTGTGGACTTGCCCTGAGGGCTATACTAAGAATTCAGACTATAGGGGCTCAATTTAGTTATCACAACTCCTATGGCATTTTAATTCAATAGCATGGCAAACTGTTGAAACATCCTACATAAAATGTTTCCAATTTCCATCTCTCAATAAAGTCAGCAAAGAAAAGCAGCTATGTCTCTCAGAAGCCAGGTTCTTACAGCTGGTAGTTTGAACACAGTCTTGTGTTGCTACAAAACTCTAATCCTCACTGCCAAATATTTATATTGTTATGCCAGAGATTTGAAAAGAATGTCACAAAGCACCTAATTTCTAATGTTTAAAAAATCACTCTAATACAAAAGCACATGCTGAAAGTATTTCATTTCTCTGTCTGCAATACTAATCAAATACATCACAGTAGGAATTGATTAAATTTTTAAAAAACCAAACATGCATTTTGCACGGATGCTTTTCTCATTTTTGTCAGCACAGAAATGGTGAGTTCTTTTTCATTTGTTTCTTTGTGGGTTTAGTACTTTGTTCTTGTCATTTCTTGATTTCAGAAAACAAGCATTGAGAAGTGGACACTGAGTTTGAAACTAACACAAGAGACAAATTCAGATTTCTTTTTTTTCTGTCTCTTTTTTGCTTGTACTATAAACTGCAAGAATGTCTAAGTGCTGAGTGGCAAGCATGAATGCTAAAAACTTAATTAATCTATTTCTCTAAAGAAAAATAAAAATCTATCTTTTGGGATGATGTGCTGCTGTTTTGTGACTGATTTTACTAATTTCTATTAGTAAAACTGCAAAACACACGCAGAAGGCAATGTACATCATTGCACTGCCAGTACCACCACTGCAGTGACACCAAATGGCTAAAGTTCTTTGATTCCAAACACATTTTGAACTCCATTACAGCTCTTTGTTATCTGTGCTATCCCTAGGTGCCAAACTTGGGAGTACAGCCAAGAGTTTGCTCACACTGAGGCCACATGATATATAAAAATAAGAAAAGCTGTGAAATACAGTTATTCTGTGCAACATGCTTTCTTAATGTTCCCACAACACTTTGTTCATCGTCTACAGCTGAGTCTTCCACTGGAAAAGCTTAAAGAGAGATAAAAGTGAAATAACTACCAAGCTTGCTGTCAGAATAACTGGAAGTCTTCTTTTGGGGGCTACAAATATTCATGCTGAAAGAAAACAAACACTGTTAAAACAATCTTGCATGTTTGGACAACTCCAGTTGCAGAGTTTTATGCTTTAGTCATTTTATGTGATTTAAGGCTGTCTATATCTTTCATAGGAACCATATGAAAAGAAAGTCAAATCCACCTATTCTCAAATATTCAAACTTCTACAATGTTTAGGTATCCTGCAGTTTGTTGATAGCTGACTTCAAAGTACAAGTTTCCTACAGTTTGAAGTTATTACACAATTTTATATGATTTACACTATTATTCAGAGCACTGCTTTCTTGTTGGCTGGAACTGAAATATATTTAATAATTCACATCCAGTAATCATGACACCAAGTTGAAAGAAAATGCATCAGCACCAAATGAAAAAAAAAATCTGGCTTAAATTTGTTCTCTAGTGCTTCCTGATTTTATGAATTAACATTAATTCCATTTCTTAAGATCTTAAGTCTTACAACCACAAAGGAAAAGAGTATATGATGATAAGGCTCCATTCTTTTCCTCCTTCATTTTTGGGAACTTTTGAAAGTGCGCTACCAGTGTTAATATACTTTTGGAAATGCTTATTCTTTTTTTATCAGCAAATGCTCTTCATTCACCCCTCTGATGACACATTATTGTAAGTGTCATGAGACAGGAAAGCACCACGTCCCGAAAATAAAAAAATATTAGCACAGAACTGGATGCTTGACCTTGAAGAGATACAAATAAAGAAACTACTTAAAGACAGTGTATAAACTAAAACTAAAAATAAAATCTTCAAAAGAAGGAGCTGAACATGATCAAACTCCACTCCCTCTTCCTGACACAAATATTATGAATTAAAAATCTTAAGATTGCAAAGATAAAACCAAATTGTGACTCCTCCTAGTTTGCTAGCCACTGTGACCTGCTTAGGTAGCCCTTTGCTCTTCAATAAGTGTTTAACATTATTTTGATTGTTTGATCATAAGACTAAGAGCTATAAAAAATATTGGATAGATTGTAAAGCCAAATAGAGCTCCACAGTCAGTTTGTCCAACATCTTCTACTCCTTAAGTCATGGAATAATATCTCCTTACTCCTATAACCCAATAACTTTTGTTTCAATACTGCAAACTTTTCTTCAAATGTTCCAAGATTCAAAATAATTTTACAAAGGTTAGCCTAATAGCTCACAAATACATTCAAGTCAAGGAATGTAGGTTTGGACTGAGATGCATATATGGAACTCAGCCAGTTTCTCGTTTTCATTTGACACATAAAACAGATGGTCAGTGACCTCCTATTTTCCTATCTAACCTCCTCCTTGGTTCTGTGCAAATATTTTGCCATATATATTACACAAACAGACACAGAAACTGATAACATTCTCTATCAATGATTTATAGCTATGACTTAACACTTTTTTAATAAAAATCAAAATATAATTACATTTTTCTAATTATTCCAATCTTGGAACAAATTTCATTTAGCAGCACAGATTATTAGCATGTTCCAAGAACATTCTTCTTGATCCTCACATAAGGAAATTGACAGCTTTAATTCTGGCAAATGGTGTTAAGGGATAAAATTAACCGAGAATTCTATTCAGACACCTTCCTTGCTAAAGCAAAATCCTCGTCAAGAAAAACGCACTTCTACAAAAGCATCATGTGATGTTGCAATAGGAGATAAAATCAGGTGACTGTAGTCCCTTTCCTTGAACTGAAATAGGTCCAATAACAGCCAGAGTGACTGAAAACAAAAAAACCTGTCCATCGTAAAAAGAGGACAAGATAATTTAATTAAGACACAAAGGTTACTCAAGAGGACTTTTTCTAAAATGAAGAAAAACAGTGAGTGCCCAAAAAATGTATTAAAAAAGAAGCATGGTGTAGTGAACTAAATCCAAGAAAGAAAAGTAATTAAAGAAAAACAATTTTAAAAAACACCAGCTCGTGATTCCAGAATTGCTGTTTTCTCTCCCTTAACTTGCCTGTCCATAAATTTAGGCTGCCAACAGGGTCTCCTGCCTCCATAAAATTTGGATTTTAAAATGAGGATTTTGCCATAGTAAGAGCTGAATGAGCTTAAGTCCTATATATACTACAGAGAAGTGACAGATGGAATTGAGTTAAAGAGCTGGAAAGAGACTTTTTTAATGTACTATTAATGATGCATTCATTTACAGTGCAAATTGCTGAAACGGAATTCCTTCACTCTTTACTGCAGTTGCAGAGCCGCAATATTTAACTACATTGAGAGGTTGTTTGTTTATTTGTTTTTTAATTTCCCTTTGTAATATTTCAAAGTCTTCCCCTTTACATGTAAAATACCTGTTCAGATTAGTGTATCACTACACAATCTGACAAGTTTGCCTATCTGTGCCAATTTGGTTTTCTACTATCCATGAAGACCTTCCATGAAGGCCACAGTTAGTATTTAGGCTATTCCACCATGCAGGAGTAGATATTCAGCACTAATGCTCAAGTACAATATTCAGAATTAGCAGACAATAATGGAAGGAGAAAGGAGATGATTTAAAAATAAGAAGAGAATCACTTGTGCATTATTCCCATATTTAATACCGGTACATAAAAGAATATGCAGAATTACCCTCCAATGGAAGCTGCAAGCACCCATTTCATTACTATTTGATCAGTAACTTGAGAGCCACAGATGGAATTCACTATGGAAACAGGAGTGATTATTATGGAGACCAACCAAAGAAGAAGGGACACCTTCATGAGGCATCAGCTTCCTTCAGTTTCTTTTTCCCAAAACACTTTTCAATAACACTTTCAGTGAAACTGCTTTACTGAAAGCTCAGGCTAGCATCTGGAAATCCAGCTATCTGCAAATGTTATTCTGTTTTGTTTTGTTTTCCTATCCACCTAACTGGAAAAGCAGTGGAGAATCTGTGTCAGTTCTGTGACCCTGCAGGACTGAGGGCTAATGTGTCCTCCCAGGTACACCTGGGGACACTCTGGAACATGAACAGGGCAACTTCAGTCTTTTCTAAGACTCTGCCTTTTAGGGGCCACTTCGGCAAGCATGAACCCGGGAAAATTGCTCCTCAGCAAGGAGACTCTTCAGACCATTCCCTTCAAGGACTGTGTGCTAGCAGAGGTCAAGTAAAGAGAATGATGGAGAAGTATTTTCCTGGCTCTGGTACCAGTTACACCAGCAGCTCTGTACAGAGCTATTAACTAAAGCCAGCAGTGTTTCGAGATAATAATGTTAGAGTTGTGGGGCTCAGAGCAGCCCAGAGCAGGGAAACCAGTGCTGCAGCTGCATGGAGCAACAGTAGCACCATCCAGATCCACCTCCTCCAAGGTCACCTCGACCACAGAGCTTCTTGCAGGCCCGTCTCTGATGACGGCAAGCGCGGCGGCACGTTTTTTGCTGCTCCCCGCCCATATTTCCCAGCGGAGCTCCCCGGGGCGGGGAGGGGGGGAGCCCGGACCACGGCTCCGCTCGGGGTGGGCGCTGCCGAAGGGCGCGGGGATGCGGCGAAAGGCGGCCCCGGCACTGCGCTCGCCGCCCCGCGGGGATGCGCGCAGCGGCGCGGGGGCGGGATCGCGCCTTGCTCCCCCCAGAGCTGCGGCCCCGGCCCGGCCCCACCGCCCGCCTCCCTCCCTGCCCCGCTGTCAGAGCCGGCCGCCGCGGGGCAGCGGGGCACGGCGGGTGTGCGGCGTCTCCCTGCGGTGGCTGCTTTGGTACCGGGGGGCGGCGGCTGCGCCCCACGCGGGGTCCGTCCGTCTATCCATCCATCCGTCCATCCGTCCATCCATCCATCCCTGCGTGGGCGGCGGCTCGTGTGTGTGTGTGACTGACAGTGCGGCGCGCACAGCGCGGGGCAGCCGCCCGCTCGCAGCCTGCCGGGCACGGCGGCGCGCCCCGGCTGCGGCAGCCCCTTCTCCGTCCCCCGGAGCCCTCCCCAGTGGGGGCGACCTCAGCGGCCTCGCTGCTCGTCCTCCTCCTCCCTCCTGGCGGGTAGGTTACGTTACCTGGTCTCTAGCTCGGGCTGGATCTAATCTCGCGGCCGCCGCCGGCTCCTCTCCCTGCCGCGGGTGCGAGTGGGGGAATTAATTTATTTATTTTCCATGAGGTGCCCTCGGCAGCGGGAGAGCCCGGGCCGGGCGGCAGGGAGGGAGGCCTGGATGCTGCAGAGGGGCCGACGGGGCGCCCCTGTCCCGGGAGTGCTGCCGGGGAGCGGCCGAGACGCTTCAGCACCGGCGCGGGGGGGCGGGGGCTGCGGAGGAGACGCCTCTCGGGCTGCCCAACCCGGCTCCGCGGGGCCGGCGGGGGCGCGGCGCCCGGCCCGGGGAGAAGGGGATGGAGCCAGCGCCAGCGGGAGGTGGGGTGGGACGAGACGGTACGGGACGTACCGCACCGTACCGGGCTAGGGAGGGCGGGCAGCGCCGGGCCCCCGCGCCACCTGGAGCCAGGCGTGAGCTGTCCCCACCCACCTGCCCGCCCCACGGCACCCAGAGCCGCTACATTTTCCAGTAATTCTGTCCTTAAGGCTAAAATCCTGTAGTGAAAGAAATAAACATATACTTGCATTATTAAAGCCTTTACCATCATGCCTATTCTTATGCATAAAGGTTGCACATTATGTACAATACTTAAAGTAGCGTGAGGAGGCTGGAATAATTATGGTTGTTGACATTGTGTTGCAAAATGTACAAAAGGAAATGGGATTATCATAGTATTATATTTTAAAAAACAAAACAAACAAAAGGAAAAACAAACAAACAAACAAACCCAAACTTTACTGTATGCACTTTGTTAGTAAGAACTTTATGAATAGTATCTTTACAAGCACGTAAAGGAACTGAGACTGCCTGTGTATGGATAGGAGGAGAGAGAACTTGGGGATATTCTAGTTTGCTGAGCTGCTAGTGAAGGAGGGAAAGACTTGAACTTGTGCAGTTTATTTTTGTCTATTTATTTTTCATTAATAACATTTGAATCCCTTAGCTGGCATCATCCCAAAAAGCTTAGAAAAATAGTCTGGAAAGGAGCATGTCACCCCTCAAAAAAGTGGCAACATGAATGGCAATACCCGTTACAGATTCAAGAATCCATCCACAGAGGACTGCCATCTGAAGCACAAGTTAACAGAAGTCAGGTTTCTTTGGCTTCTTTTCTTAGGAATTGATTTCCTTTTATGTGAGACGTGTTATTAATTATTCTGTGGTTTAAACTATAATCATTAAAGACCTGAAGATACCAGCAATGTAACATTTTATCCTTCCTTCATTCTTTAGGTTGTTATTGTTATAATTTATGTATCATCTGTTTCCAGGGCAAGTTTTTCAGATTCAGGAGAGAATACTTTGTCACATGTTTGTAAGGCAGCCAGGTCTCTACAGTCTCTGGGCAGATTCTGGCACTGTACTCATAAGGAACAGTAAGTAGTTCACTGGTAGAGGCAGTAAACACTGTTCTTCCTGAAACAAACTGAAGAGTTTGGAATAATTTTTTGACATTGCATAAACTGAGTAATACTTGAGTTACATATCTGAGTCCAGGGACATTTTTAGAAGCAAACATGGTGACTGACAGGGCAGCTTGTGTAAGTCACAGTTACAATAATTTAAGTGGCAGTATCAGTCATCTCTTGCGCAAGTGTGTGAAAGGAGCCTATGCCCAGCATCCTCACAGGCACAGTATCTCTCCAGGCAGCAGGTTGCACTACAGGCTTGGGGGTCCACTAAGGGGCCCACTAAGACCCACAAGGGGCCCACTAAACCAGCTGGAGGAAAGAACAAATGCTAAGCTGTGACTCTTGGGCATGCAAGCAAAGAAAACTTGGGTACCAGTGCCCATGGCCAAACTCTTCTAGGCAGGCCCACAATTACAGGACTAAAAATGTGTAAATTATGATGAAATCTTATGAACAGTCTTTCATAGAAAAGCTACTAGTGCTGAAATCAAAGCTATATACTTGGCATTACAGTAGTCTTAAGCTCTCCTACGTATTCAAACACTCTGTGTGCCCTGAAGGAAATTGTAGGGCATCTAGGACACCTGACAGTTCCTGTAAAATGCCTAGCATGTCTACATTGCCATTTACAGTGAAATATTACAGATTACATGCTGGTTTATATAATGTTAAGAGAGTGATTTTCAAAGGGAGATGAAAAATAAATACATGAATATAGAAATGATACCTCTTTTTCCTTGCATATTTCTATTGGAAACAAAGGGGTCCAGAAGGGGTGGACAGATTTCAAGAAGGAAGTCTTCAATGAACAGGAGCAGGCTGTCCCAGTGTGCAGAAAGGCAAGCCAGTTGGGAAGACAGCCAGCCTGGCTGAAAAGGGAGATTTTGAAGGAAATTGGGGAAAAAAGAGAGTTTACCAACTATGCAAAAAGAGCTGACTACTCATGAAGAGTTTAGGAATATAGTTATGTCATGCAGAAAGAAAACTAGAGAGACAAAGGCACAATTTAAACTCAGTCTAGCCACTTCTGTTAGGAATAACAAGAAATGCTTCTACAAATACATCAATAGCAAAACAAGGGGCAAAGAAAACCTCCATTCTTTGTTGGATTTGGGGGGGAACATAGTCACCAAAGACGAAGAAAAGGCTGAGGTACTTATCACCTTCTTTGCCTCAGTTTTCAACAGTAAGACAGGTTGTCCTCAAGACAAGTGGCCTCCAGAGCTGGTAGACAGAGACAGGAAGCCAAATATCCCCCCTGTAATCCAGGAGGAAAATTTAGCGACCTGCTGAGCCCTTGGATCCTCACAAACCTATGGGACCAGATGGGATCCACCCTAAGGTGATGAGGGGGCTGGCAGAAGAGCTTGCCAAGCCCCTCTCCATCATTTACCAACAGTCCTGGCTCTCTGGGGAGGTCCCAGATGATTGGATGTTGGCAAGTGTCACTCCCATCCACAAAAAGGGCTACAAGCAGGACCCAGGAAACTCCAGGCCTGTCAGCCTGACCTCAGTGCCTGGCAAGGTTATGGAGCAGATCATCCAGAGTGCAATCATTAAGCAGCTACAGGATGGACAAGGGATCAGACCCAGCCAGAACGGGTTTAGGAGGGGCAGGTCCTGTCTGACCAACCTGATTTCCTTTTATGATCAGGTGACCCGCCTGGTGGATGAGGGGAAGGCTGTGGATGTGTCTATCTGGACTTCAGCAAAGCC
>JAYRBT010000042.1:31116353-31141654 GCA_036023395.1 Myiotriccus ornatus | reverse complement strand
TCAGTTCAGGAAAGACACTGAAGTGCTGGAGCAGGTCCAGAGAAGATCAACCAGGCTGGTGAAGGGACTTGAGCACAAGTCCTATGAGGAGAGGCTGAGGAAGCTGGGGTTGTTTAACCTGGAGAAGAGGAGGCTCAGGGGTGACCTCATCACTCTCTACAACTACCCGAGAGGAGGTTGTAGCCAGGTGGGGTTGGTGTCTTCTCCCAGGCAACTATCAGTAAGACAAGAGGGCATGGTCTTAAGCTCTGTCAGGGGAGGTTTAGGTTGGATATTAGGAAGAAATTCTTTACAGAAAGGGTAATCAGACACTGGAATGGGATGCCCAAGGACGTAGTGGATTCACTGTCTTTGGAGGTTTTTAAGATGAGACTGGATGTGGCACTGAGTGCCATGGGCTAATAACCACAGTGGTGTTGGATCAAGGGTTGGACTTGATGATCTCAGAGGTCTTTTTCCAACCTGGTTGATTCTATGATTTCCTCCTCTAGTATGCCTTAACTGTTATACTTATATAGATATAAATATAGTTTCTTAAATTTATAAATATGTACACTGTATGTTATAGACAATAAATTTTACATGGTGATATCTGTGATAAGGTAAATCACATACACAGCATTTGCTGTACTACATAGTACGTGCATGCTATGTACATAGCTGCATGCTATGTAAAACAGCTTACATACAACACAAATTGATGTGTTCTGTACTTACAAATAAATTTTGATTTATTGTACTGCTTATATTAATATCTATATAGATTACATTAGTCTATGTTGACCATTACATAGACGTACACATTTTTTTGTATATACATATGTGCCTCATAGCTTCTTTCAATACCTCTTTTCAGAACACCCTCTTTAGGAAATGTGTATGCTTCTTAATTGCCTTACTGTTTTCATTCAGCATCTTTCCAGTGTTGGTGCACCTTTGCTCTAGGAAGCCCATTATTGAAAGTAAAAATGTTCATAGGTACCCTCTTGGGGTAAGAATTAAAAATAAGCTGGATGCATTTATAACTGTGTTTTTCTAGCATACCATCTGCACAAGTCCAGATGCAGTTTAGTGCCTGCAACTGCTTAAGGTCACAAAAATTACCATGACCCCTCAGCCTAGAAGTTGATGTATGAATTTTTTTTTTTATTCTGACTTTGATTGCAGTGGCATCAGGTTTTTAAAGTGAATACAGTCCTCTGTGAGTGCCTGTAGGACGAGGGCTCTGAAGTACTTTGATTCTCTGTTGCAGATTGAAAAAAAAACTGTTGTCATTCAGCATCTCTCCAGTGTTGGTGCACCTTTGCTGTAGGAAACTCATTATTGAAAGTAAAAATGTTCATAGGTACCCTCTTGGGGTAAGAATTAAAAATATTTGAGTGATAGCAATTAATCATTTCTGAGTGAATTTCCAGAAGCTACCAAAGGTTCAGAGCTGGTGCATGTGTACATGTCTCTCTCTATGGGAATGTGGCATTCTGTGTTTTTCAGTGAAATAATTGTAAAGAAGAAAAAAAACCACTTATCTATTGTGTGTGTGTATGAAAAGAGTCACACATCCAGTTATTAATTTTGTCCATTCAATAGTGTGATAGATTTCTGTGAGGTTGCATGTTAAACACTCTCTTGTTTTGGTTGATTACAACTTGAGGTCTTTTTAGTGATATTAACATAAAAGATTTGTAAGTATTATTTTTCACTAGAGAAAAAGAAAATGCTGCAAGCATTGAATATATGATGGTATTTTCTGTAAGTCTGTCCACTAATTGTCTGGATAAGTCCTCTACTAGAATAGTCCATTTTCCCCACATGCCACTTATTTTAGTTGAAATGAGAATTTTACAGGTCATCTGCTGAGCTTAGAATCCTCTGCTACATCACAGGTTATGTCTTCTTGTTACAGAGTTTGAATCTAAAGGGTGCATGTTTGTGGTTGTGTGTTGTTCTGGCCTACACAGGATTACATTCTAATTATGTTCTGTTTTTTTCTGGATTGGTTTTAGTTCCATATATACCCAACTCAAACTTCTCTCATGTCCATGAGCAGGTTGCTGGGGTGCACATTCTTTTCATTTCTAACTGAATATTATACTGGTGAATCATATAGGCCACCTTCTGTGAGCTTTATATTTACAACTAATAAACATTAACCTGTGTCCCACTCCACCCTCATTCATCCACATAAATAGCTCAGTCATTACCATAAAACTTAATCCTAGTCCTGTTAGTGAAAGAGATGCATATACTTCCAGTTTTGTGATAAGATTCATATAAATATGATTAGGGTGTAGAATTCTAATGATAATGTATAGCCAAAGTATGTCTTTCTGTTGAGGTCAGTTTTCTCTATAACCATCAACCATGTCTATTCTAGGCCCAATAAAATTCTTCTCTTTTACAGCTCACGGTGACAGAGAACACAGCACATTGTAACTACAGGAATAGACTCAACAGTGAAAGATCTCTATCAAGCCTCACAGAGAATTTGAGGCTGCTGGCAGTTATCAGTTGAAGCAGGTAGTCAGTAGAAGTGTAGAAGATAAATAGATAATTGAAAACCAATCTGGAAACCTGGGAGAGATAAAAAGCCTCTCTTCCAGAGGGGAGGCAACTGCTCAGGTAGGTCAGTGATGAAATCAACTCCCAGATCAGTGTTGTGTCTAATACTACTGAAAATACAGTGGCGGTTCATGCCTGTCATGACTAAAGTACTAGTCAAGTTGTTGTTGGAAATGTAATTTGGCATATTCAGTTATGCAAATCAGTATTGCAGTAGAGTGAAGAAGGATCATACTGCGGAAAGAGAAAGACGGGTGACCAAAATCCTAAGAGCACTGTGGCTCTCTGCTAAATTACAGTTGCCAATGTAGAAAATCAGTTCCACCCTCTTCTTACCCTCCACGCTACTTTACCTCAACTGCCATGTAACAATTACATAGTATTCCTGCCATACTGACCATAGTCCTCTGTGGGGCAGGTGATTAATTTTTTGTGTAACTTCTATTTATATTAAAATAATGGAACTATTCTGTTTTCTTTACCATTAGCACAGAGAATGGAGGGGAAGACCCATGTCTACAAGTAAAAGAATGTGTTGATCTTAGTCACTCCATTTTGAAACAGTCTTAAAAACAAGCTTTCTCTTCATGTCATTCTTATGATTCTCAAATTCCTGTCCGCAGAAAGTGTGAAATCTTGCATGCACATGCAAGCAAACTAGTACCATTTGGTAACTCTTCTTGCTGTTGGTGGCAGGGAGATAGCAAGAGGAGATATTTTTATGAGAGTGGGGGCAGAAAAGAAGTCTTTGGCATATAGCCAAAAAGAAAGTAGCATTTTTCCACAGAAGTGTTTGAATTAATCCACTGACATCTGTCTTTATTTTGTTAAACAAATCAGGTGGACCACGGGAAATAGCTGATGACAATGTAATATTAATTCTTGTGGACGTGAACAGAACAACAAAACAAAACAAAAAAAACAACAAAAAAAAACCAAAAACAAAAACACAAAAACACAAAAACAAAGAAAGACTTGTGCTGCTCCATTTGCTTTGAAAGATGATTTTTAAAAAAATTTGCTGCAAGACACATTGAAAAATCTGTCTACAAGAATTATAAATAATTCTGTGCATTTACACTGGAAGAGCATAGTGCAAAACACACGCATCAAATATTTCTAGAGTGTTAGTTGCCACAGTTACAGTACTAGCTAAGAAAGCAACATATTAAATTTAAAAAATCCATTAACAAAATTTACATGTGTCCATGTTGCTGACTGCAGAAATAATATGAGTCATTTGAACAGTCTGTGTAATTCTTAAAAAGTAACGGATGTACATGGTTTTATTTTTTATATATTGTTTTAATATTTGTTTTACTATGATACTGGAGATGAATTACTTGTATACCTCTGTAAATTCTACTTCTAAGTAGTGATTGTTGAAGATATTTTTCATATCTCGTTCTGCGACTACTAAAATAAAAAAGATCGAAGTTTTAAAGCTTAAAAATGCATCAAAAGTTTTAAATTACCATTTGCTATTTTGAGGCCTAATTCATCTTTCCATTATAATCCTAGGGATAGAATTTGGGCCAGTCTAGATCAATTTTTTACATCAGTTTCTCAGTTTTGATGCAACTGTACAACTGTAATTTACCATTGTGTTATAAGACATGCCTAACTTCCTCAGATTACAAAAGTTCTTAGGTAGCAGAAGAATTTGCTTTCTGACATACGTATTTTTATTTGCTTTTAAAAGAAAATGAAATGAAATAGCAAAAAAAAAAGTTGCTTTTTAGATAAAATTCCAGAATTTGCCTAAATATTTATTATATTAGACTCTAGTATATCAGTAATTGTAATCTAAGAAGATGTTGACAACATGTTGTTACAAACAAGGCAAATAATACTTAGGACAGTATATAGAGCCAGAAGTAAGACAGCACCACTCCCAGGGAAGCATCCTTATAACTACGATAGAAACAGATCTATTTTACTTTTTTTCTCCCTCTTATGAATCCTTTGAATATTTCAGTCTTCTTCTGTGTTGAGATCCAGGTTCAACAGGAAAAGTGGAGTATAAATACTTCAGCTGAGGCTATGTAACTCTCTGAGATTTAGGTACTACTGTAGGAGGTCTGAACAGAGGAAGGTCTTAGCATTTCTTTCTGGTCAAGGTCTCTAATTGTATGTAAAAGGAGACATGCTTCATTATCTGATTGTGCTCAAAAATTTATTCAGTGCTCTAAATGTCAGGGGATGAAGGTGTCTGTTCTGTGTATGTACATGAGTTGGATTAACTGTTCAGACAAACATCATGCTTGACTGTTCCCTAAGCTATTTGCTTTACCATCAGGGCGAAGAAAAAGGCTCCCCCTTAAGGAACTCCTCATGGAGGCATTTCAACCACTGCTTGTATGAGAATAGGGCTGCCTAAGGAACTACATGTGACTCATCCTGCAGCTATAATAGTCTAAATAAGGCCCTTAAGAGTAGGTGGGTTTGCAGAAACATTAAATGTCAGCATGTATACCCTCAGATGGGATCACATTCTTCACTCAAGGTAACATGAAAGCCCAACTCATGAGCTCGTTTACAAAATATAATGAACATCATAAATACCATGAGCATATTGAACTAAACTTCAATACTTAATTTGTTATTCGTTGTGTTGAAAGTACTGGATTATATGATCAAAATCACATATGAAGAGCTTTCACTTCATGATTTATGTCTTCTTATTAAAATCATGGTTTACTTTGCAGCTCTCTTTTGGGACAGTCACATTTTCACAAAGTGGGTAAAACCTAAGAAGTAGTATGGTTGGAATACTAGTGTTCTGCATGCTTCAGAACTGTAAAAATCATCAGTATATCATGTATTTGCTTTCTTTACTGATGAGGTCCAAAGTGTAGTTTTGCAAGATAAAGGTATTATACAAGATTTCAGCTCTAGTGAAATGCCTATGTTTTGGGGGTGGTTTTAAAGTGAATTATGTGGAAGCAGACATCACCTTTTTGGGGGAAAGGTCTCAGACTGTTAATCCAAACCCTATTTTCCCAACAAACACATAGCATGACAGCTATGTTTTTGCACGTGTTCACGTATGTCTTCTTACTTTTTGATGTCTTTCTTTTCTGTAACAGTTAGGCCTGATGGAGCTTCTGCTGATGCCCTGGGATCACGCTATTCCGTTGAGGTTTTTTCCCACAGAAACAGTAACGATAATTTCTTTTTTCATGTTTCCATTTTATTGCCAGTCATTGTCTCATTGTCAGTAATATCTTGGCATGAACAAGTCTGATACTGAATTGGTATTGAAATATTCACCTGTCAAATGGCTTGAATTCTGCAAAGATTTATTGTGGTCTAGGGTGAGACTTCAGTGGAGATTAAGATGCCTTAGGCATCTATATGGAAGGGCTCAAGTGTAAGCTATATGTATAAACTCTCGTTCTAGACAGCAGTCAGTGCAATCTGTGCACCCTATCAGTGCCTTGTCAGCTGACAAACTGCTTTGCATATGCTTAAGAGTGAGATGGGTTGTTCACTAGCCTCCATCTGAACACAGAGAAAAAATACGGCCTCGTGTGAAATGTACTGTCAGTGTCTGTCTTGCAGTTCTCTACAGGATGAAATTCCCAGAAACCGAAAAAATACTATATTGTAATCATTAGGTTCCTGACAAAAATAGTGAAAAGAACTTTCTTGAGTTTCTCCCAAAGATAAATCAGGATTATGTAAAATTGTCATTTGCTGTGACTCATGCACATCATAAAACTCTGTACTTTAAGCTGGTAACATATATTTGGCCAAGTAACAGCAATCTTGGATATCTTCATATGCCTTTATTCTGAAAATGACTATCACTGTAACGATGTCAGTTCTTGGATCTCTCGGGCTCATTCAATATATTTAAGATATTAACAAGATTATTTGAGTTGGTAGCCTGTAATAATGGGAGACTGTGGATGCAGAAAGTTGTTCTGAATTTGGTGTACAAGTGTCTTAGTTATCTGTTCCATGTGAATAAAATACTTGCTGTAAACAGAATTTTTTGTTTCCTTTGTAATGATTCTATCTATTGAGGGAAAGGAAGTCATCTATCCCTTATCCTAGAAATATTTGCTTCTCATAGCACCAATATGACAGGTTTTTTAAAGTATTAGATTAATCTTAAGCTCAGCAGCTATTATACTGCAGAACAGGTTTGAATCCAACCATCAAATAAGATCAGAAAGCAATTGCAAAGGACACAATTTAAATTATGGTCGAACCAAGGTTACACAGGGTGGCTACTGACCCAACTACAGAGACAGAGCCTAGACAGTTGCAGAGCAGTGGCAGCCTGCCAGCGTGCCTGAACAGATGAAGATGAGGCCAAAAGGAGGAGGACTTAAGATATTAGCTGCTGTAATATAGAACCAACAAGCTATATAAGATCCTTACATACTCGGACAAGAACCACAACGACTAGTTGGAAACAAAGTCCTTGAAACTACTTGTGAAAGTTTTCAAATAGAATTTCTCATAGCCAAAGTATTAAAAATTATTAGCTTTTGAGACATATTTAATTCTAAAAACTGTTTACATTAGATACATCATAAACAATCTTTGCCCTCAAATACATCATATAGTGAGTCATTAAAGAGAGGCCATGACTTCGCAGGCACATGTCAGTTTATGCAAAGATAATCCTGATTTTCCTTCTTTGGTTGGTAACTAGGATCTGTGAACTCACCTATACTGTTTCTAGTATCCCAACTAGCCCACTCTTCATGATGGTATACGGTGTCTTGTGTATTTAATTGTTCTTTGAACAAAAAAAAGTACTTATGAAAGCCACATTTCTCTCTGAAAGTGAATTTTTCATATATTATGTATAAGCTGTGTGCATCTCCACAGGATGAAAAGATTATTTTTCCTATTCTATTTATAAAGCATATTAATGATTTACAGAGTTGTTGCAGACTCTGACACAAAGGCCTGGCAATTGAAAACCAAACAGTCAAACAGCTCAAAAAGGAGAAAAAGAGATGCAATACAGAAAGGTCTATGCAGAGAACTTGTAGGTGTCTGCAACTCTCCCCATTATTCTCTATAGGAAGTACTCAGGATTACCTATGGATAGTGGTGATGTCAGAACCAGTCCTCTAAACCTTTTAAATTTTCCAATATGAAAATCTGTTGTAGAACCGTGATATTAGATATGGAACAAACTCTGCCTTTTTCTATGTCAATAGATTTTTTTTTCATTAAATTTTAGCTCATCTACGCTATATACTGTGTATATTTTTCTTATTAAGTAAAAAAATCTTTCCTGATAAGGGCATCTTTTCTGTGCAAGCACCTCTTAAAATAGACTAGGTTGATAGTGCTCTGGATAGTGCTTTGACATTGAAAAAAACCAGAAAGACGCAAACAAATTCTGGCAAGTCTGGAAGTGATGCCTGCATACTTTAGAAATGGTTTGACTCATTAGTAGATTAATAGCCTGCACAGAGACCTGGATCTTTGAAAGAAGTCAGTGAATTAAGGGCAGACTTACCCTGTAGCTCCCATTAGCCTGCATATTAACCAGCTAGATGTACAGATATTTTTGTCCCATACAAATCAGTGGAACAATGGACATAGGTTTTATATAAAATCGTCATGGTCATAAAATGGAATGTAGGAGCATTTTACAATTACAGCAGCTAGAATGGTCAAAGCATTTAAATACAGCTTTGTCAGGATTTTTATTGTCAAGGGCCGACCTATTCAAAAATCTGAGGTAGCTGAATATCACAGAGTTAGGTTTCCTAGTATAGTTAATTTCTTTCCTCAGTAATAATTTGTAAAATCATTTAACAACTTTTGCACAAATATGTGGTTTGATGTATCTGATAGAAACTATACCTGCTCTTGGCTGAGGGCAAAGGAATGGGTAAGATGACCTGTCATCTATGATTGCAAGCCACTGTTCCTACCCTTTATCTTTCCAATAGTGATGAGCTGTGGTGACAGACAAAGTGAAATACAGCAGTCCCTTCCAAAGGGCTTATAGTGTTCTCAGTGTGCAGGAAGGTTATAGGAAAGGTCAGCAAGATTCCAAACACTCCACATTAAACAGTTCAATTGCAGGGAGGAGCCTTTGCCAGTCACGTTTTGAATTTCAATTACTTTACATGAGATACATAACACCAAATGAAACTTTGGCAATGTGGTAGATACATCAGACCTAAGCATCTAGGCTACCCTTATTCTCAGTGGTTAGAAGTAGATATCTGAAGGACAAAAAGCTCTAAAAGCGGTCACTGAAATTGTGTTCTGGAACCATTTGTTGCTATTGGCTACAAACACAAGCCAAGGTGTTAGTACAAGTATAAACAGCTGCAGTTTAAAAATCTAAAGGTAAGTGAAATTACTTAATTTCTAATTTTTCCCTTGTTTGCATATTGACATCGTTTTTCATGGAAAAAGTGGTCAGTGGACTAAAAACAAATTTATTATACTGCCTTTAGCTGATTTTTGACTGCTCAGTAGTTCATTATATCCTCTCTATATCCTACATACAGTGACTTATCACAGACTTATAATTTTCGCTGATACTTCTAACCCTAGGTAAGCATATTATTAGTTAAGATGAAGAAAATTAAAACAAAAAGCCATTGAGTTGTGCATGTGAACTTAGGACTAACAGACTTTCTTCTACAGTCTCCAACACTGAATAATGACAAGGATGGAGAAGACGTGGATTGTGATATCTTCGCTGATTTTATTTTAGATTTAGTAAGAGATGGTTCTGCCTTCCCCTCAGCATATGCCGCTAAACGTAAGGACTTAAAACTTTGTTGGTCAGTTGTTCACTAT
The DNA here is from genome assembly GCA_036023395.1 of Myiotriccus ornatus. Classification (NCBI taxonomy): domain Eukaryota; kingdom Metazoa; phylum Chordata; class Aves; order Passeriformes; family Tyrannidae; genus Myiotriccus; species Myiotriccus ornatus. The sequence goes on along the minus strand of JAYRBT010000042.1, from coordinate 31,132,300 downwards.
ACTTAAACCACAGGTTGCTAAAGTACTCCATTTGAAAGTTGCTAATGTGCTCCATTTCAAAAGCGTAGTTTGAAAAGATCCTGTAGTATGGATGTATTTATCCAACAGAAGTGAAAAAATGTCAAAATTTTGCTGCACTCGTATTTTGTGTAAGTTACAATGAATCTTCCTACAGACGGCTTGAACACCCATAAAGCTCTGCAGGAACAGGAGTTATTTACTGACAAATCCAAAGCTATGGCTAATGAGCCCAGGCCATCAGTGCAGCTACCAGAGACCTGCTAGTAGCTGGCAGCTGATCTATGACATTCATGGAGAAGATATTTTTCTCCTGTGTGCAACATCTCTTTGCCAAGTGTGTTCAGACTTGGCACAGATAGAAATACTAGATGCTAAGCTATTTTCTGCTATGATAGGAAATATTGTGTTTGGTGAGTTTTTTTCTCCCCCATATGAGAGCTATAGTTTCTGTTTCTTACAGCTGTCATCAAATACTTAGCTAACCATAGTTACAAAAATATAGTAAAAGAACTAATATTCATTAAAAACCCTAGCTACCAGTCGTCTTGTAGTGATCATTTAGATTAACAAATAAAATAAGGCATGACACTCAAAGGGGAGCAAATTGGATGTATATATAATGAGTTCAATTTCCATTCATTTCTCAGTGAGAGTTTTTGAAGGAGTGAAAGTTGGAAAAGTTACAGTCATGTTTTTAGTAAACACAATGAGACTGTTGTTTATAAACCAACTCTCATGTTTTGTTATCCATATATGACTATACAGTTAATTTTTCATCTTAGAGAACTGTTTCTTTAGTACTTTTGTCATACATTTCTGTCATTATCCTGAATAAAAAGAGTGAAGAGAGAGTGGTTTAAAAAGCTTTAAAAAAACCCCAAAGAAACAGCTCCTCATCCCAAAAAAACCCTAAACCAAAACTAAAGTTCCAATGGGGAAAAGTTCTCTTCATATTGAAGTAATATTTGGAATAAATTATTGGTGTTTTTCTGAGTATTTCATTTTGATGATATTATGGTAGTTATTTTTATTGTGAATGAACTCAGAAGTGCTCAGATTAGCAAATGAGTGCTTTTCTAAATCTTAATAATGAACGATCAATACGTGATTCTAAAATTACTTGTGACAGATCTCAGCAATAATAGAGGAATATATCTTTCAATTCACTTGTGTACTTCAGAGCATTTATGTCAATGAGACTATGTTCAGTTCTTCTGTGCAAAGAATTGATTTTTCAATTTACCTTCTAAATTAAGCGATAGAAATAGTTTTGGTTTTTTTTTTTTTAGTTTGAGATCAAAGTATTTTGTGGCCCTGTATAAACAGTTTTCTTGGAACACAGAAAAGAAAAGAAGATGGACCAGATCCAGACAAAGCTGCTGGAGAAGGCCACATATTTCTTCCTACTGGAGTGTTAGAACACCTGTGCTGATCATCTTAGATTTAGTTTTCAGTTCAGCTTAGGGGAATTAGATCCTAAACTTCTTTAATCCTGAATTCCAAGCTGTGAATGGTTTTGTAAAGAGGACAATTCTAACAAAAGTAAGAGAAGTCTTATCTTCTCTCTTCTCTGCATTACTGCCAGGATATCCATAGCCTCGGGAGAAGGTATTAATTTAACCTATGAAGTAAACTCTTTCAGATTCCTACCCTCAATCAGAAAGAGAACAAATCAGAAAGAGTTCAGGTATGCACCATAACAGGTGGGATGTGGAGCATGTGATGACTGGGAAATTTATGGATAGGACATCTGTATACTGGGGAGACTCCATTTTATGTAAGACATCATCACTGACTCTGAGAGAGCAATATCTTGATAGAATGGGGTTCAGAAAACTGTTCAAGAACCACTGGATTTAAAAACACTAGTACAAAACAGCACCATAAAAGGTAAATATGCTCTCCTATTTCTGCTTTGTACTCTGATGTTAGGATTCTAACTTAGGATCTGGAAGAAAGCTGGGAATTTAATCATGGACTGTCAAATTTTGTATGAATGTCAGGAGCACTAGATTAAATTGGCATAACGATAATTCTATGTTTGTGTTTATGTAATGAAATTTTCAAAATTCTGCTAATGAGCACATTTGGCTTTTGCTCACATAATTTGGAAGTGACTGAAAATGCATTTTTGGAGAAATTCATACTTTGTCAAATCATCATCAACATCACCATCATCTCTACTCATCTCCTCTCATCCTGACATCAGCCTTAGCCGCAGTCCTTCAATGAATTAAAATGTAGCAGAATTAAAAGATACCATTAGGAATACTTAGCACAATAAGGGTGTTTGATATGGGGCTACATTTCATTTTGCATCATATTACTAAATGATTGCAGTTACAGGAAAGGGGAGAAGAACTATCTAGTTTGTCAAATACACCAAGCGTTGGAGTTACAAAATAAAATTGTTTGACTTAAGGAATTGAAAAGCTAAATGAAAATTAAGGAAAAAAAATTAAGATGTTGATGCACTGCAAATTTGGAACATGACTGTATGAACAAGGGCAGTTTGCAAACACAGCAGTCACTCCCTCTGTTCCTCTGCTTATGGTATCTAGTGACTTCCTTGACTATTTTTGACAGCTTTTGTTTTCTTCGTCATGTATCTCAGTGTATTTTATAGACTGAACAAAGGTATGTCAATCAGAATTACAAACCATCCTATTTCACGCCACGTTAGAACCTCCTTAATGCAAAAGTCTTCTTTCCCTCTGTCCCATCTTAAATACAAACTTACATACAGAAAATTAGGAATATGTGAGTTTGCATAAGCTGATAGTTTAAAATTTTGTAGATAGAATTAAGTCCAAATTAGTAAGAGGAAATGAAGTCATTTTAACTTATAGTTAAACACAGTGTTATATAAAATGGTTTTTGAAAGAAGGAACATAAATTATGTAAATTATATTTGTTTCAACTAAAATAATTCTTGATTATGCAGTTTAAAAGTTTCTAGGGAAGTCATTGATGTGTCTTGCTGAGAACTTAAAATTGTTTTGAGAGAAAGTGTGCATGCACAGTGCTATAAGAGGTTTGTTTTTTATAGATCTCAGAAACGGGATTTCAAAGGCAATCAGGTTCCACCTTCTGCTATTACTGACTATGATTGTTACAATACTTTTTAAGATTTGGACATGTATATTAAAATAAACTTTTCCTCACAGAAAATATTTTCTTCCCGAAGTTCCTTACTTCAAATAGATGCATTTTAGAGCTTCTCTTATCTGATGTCATGATGTCTTTCTACTGAAATTGGGTACAATATCAACCACATCCAAAGTTTCTGTTCACTCTCCTTACTCACATGTATATCTTTACCTTATTTTGACAATGTTTTTAAATTAGGCTCTGACTTACCTTTTTGCAAATACCTCCTTTTCTTTTTTTTTTTTTTAAGCTTCAAGTTGCTCCCTGTAATTAATGACATATTAGCTATGTATTGACTCAAGAAAGGATAAAACTTATTTACTCAAAGGATTCATGATGTAAATTTAGGAATGAAATATTTTCCTTCACTGCAGTATGTCATTAGATAAATCTGTCCTCTAGCATTTTCATTCATTTATGGAATTTACCCTGGTTCTTGATTGAGGCCATTCACAATAGTAGGCAACCATTGATTTAACAGTAGTCTTGGGGTGAGTCATTCACAGAACTATTTTTGAACACACCATAAAAATTATGCCACAAAACAAGTAGTTGTTCCCTCCAAAGTTGATAATCTTTTGCTGCATATGCAGAGGCAGGGCAGATTCTCTCCCAGCACTTCTTTTTTTTCTCCTTTCAACTTCCTACACAAACTGAGAATATAATTAACTCCTTCAGTTCTGAGTTCCCTATTCACTGCAGCTATTCTAATTCAGATAGTAGCCTTTATATCATTTTGATGGAGCTATCTCTGGCTAAGACCTTTAAAAGTGATTCTCCATGACGCACTTAGATTGAATTTTTGGTTCTCTTCTTTCGATACCTGAAACAGATCCAAATGTCTAAATCTCAGAAGGCACATACTATTCTGCTACTTCTGAACCTAGAGATGTCTGTATGTAATTAGCCCCTCTTTTTTTGTCTAAAGCTTTGTAGGAACATATATGATTGCGGAATTATTTTGTCTTGAAAAGCATTGTCTACTCTACATCTGAACTCCACTATGATTTAGAAACCTGAAGACTGTTTCCCAAAGGATCCAATCCAGTAACTCCTTGTTGGATGGTCTCACAGAATGGCAACAGAGTGCTCAATCTATGGCAAGCTACAACTACTTCATTCGGAAACTGTGGCTTGGAAAAGAGATGAGATTACTAGGGTGCATGCTGATGGAAGGCAACATACATGGATTTAATCATCGCTCCCTAGATAATTTCTGTACATTAAACTTAGTTTAGGATTGAAGCAAAATAATAATGGTAACAACAATATTATTCACCCAGTATGGAGCCCATTCGAAACTAACATTTCTAGCTGGCTGCTTTAGGTATCACTGTCAGCCCCAACCTAAGCTATAACCTTATCGTGAGAGAATTTGCTTGAGATATGAAAGCTGTGGATTTAAGCTTGTTGGAGCTGAAGGGAAAGAAGTAATCCTCTGCAACGTATTTATATAGTGAGCTACATTCTAAGGGTGGGTGGCATCAGATGTGCCTTAAAAAAGTTAAGGCCTGCTTGATTGTTTACATGTTTAGCCTGAGGAAAGGATTCAGCACCTGAGTCCAAAATTTTCAGTGAAGTCTCTTTAATGTAAAACAAAAACAAAAACCCAAAACAAAACAAACAAAACGACAAAAACCCACAGCAACAAAAAAAAATCCAAAGCAAAACAAACAAAAAAAAGCCCAACCAACCAACCAAAGAAACCTGATTGGACAAATCCTTCTGATAAACTCTTTATTTTCCTCCATGCTCAGAATGTGTAACCCATAAACGGCTAAACCTTGACAAGTTTAGTGACTTTCTGTATCACCAGTAACATTGACCTGCATCTTCAGCCTGCATCAACTGGTGACACCTGTACTTGTAAGCAGCCAGGGAGCACACTTCAGGTCTAAGGCCAACCAGCTGACAGACTGGCCACTGCCACATAATATTCTTGGCCTTGGGACTGTGCCTGGGAGAGTATACTTCGATCCAGAGATACAGTAACATCTTGTCATTTTCTTTGTTTTTCAGTCAATATGTTTGAAATAAAGAAGGAATGTTGCAGCCCAGAATGTTGATTTCAGATCATGTTACTGAGGGCATCTTTTATAGGTTCTGGGTGGTCATAGACAGGGGTGTATTCAAGGTGCAAGACTCGTTGGAATAGTGCTGAAAGTGGTAGTAGGTTAGTAAGCAATAGCAGAGTGGAGAAAGCGCTGGGTGGGGGAGTGGCTCTTGGTTCCTGCAATGCCAGGCATTTTCCAGGTGAGTGTTAGATGGTACGGGTGAAAACCACGCCAGAGAGAACGTTAATTATTAAGCAGTATGAATAGTTGAGTTCGGGGTTTGAGCTTGCTCTCTAGCACTGTAGACATAGACAAGTGACATAAGGTTTTACTGCTAGGGTCATTTTCCCCTAATCCCAAAAAATGTTTGAATGTGAGGAGGCAAGCAGACAGAAGCAGATAACATCAGGTATCAGGCTGGTTTCAATAACAAGGATTGAACAAAGGTAGCACAAAATGCTTGGATTTCCCCTTCACAGCTGAAGTAAACTATGCTTTTACCCTCTGCTACACGTACATGTTTAGTGGATTTTGTTAGAAGGGAAATGATGCAGGGACACCAGAGCAGAAATGGAAAGTAAAAGAGAAAAACAGATCACAGAGGAAGTATGAATGTGTTATAAAGAAAGAACTATGAATGTGTCATAAAATCAGAACTATGGAAATGGATGAAGATGAGTCTTAGACAGGACTTTCATAGCTACAACAAACTGAAATGACACCTTCATCCTAGTCCCATGATAGATCTTTGAAAGGACTATTGACTTCGCTCCTATGGTATCACATTTTACTCAGTTGTTTGTTTTAAATAGAAGATTCAAGTGATGGATTAGTCTGGAGATATATCAGTAAAACAGAAAGACATCATGAATTTTGAAAAAGGAAATTATACATCTTTGGCCAACCCTGGTATCCAAATCTATTAGTCTTAAAAATTATTAAAGTAGATGTCAACCTTTGAAACATCTTAAGACAGTATGACCATAAAGTATAATAAAATGAGAACTATGCAGATCCAACCAAAATATAAACAAGGAAATATGGCAGCTTACTTGCTTCTTTATGGATTTTTATATTATCACTCTGTTCTAAGTGATGATTTTGTAGATTTTCAAATTGGTTTTATTCTTTATGTTACTATAATTTGTGTATCTTTGGTTGAAAATTATTGTAATGAATTCATTAACAACAACAGACACTGCAGCTGGCAACCTTATGAAACAAATAGTGTGATACAAAAGAAAAATAAAATAATTCTAATTGTATTAATTGTCTCTTTTCATAACTCCATGCTGTTGGGTTTGTTTGTTATTTGTGTAAAGGAATGTTAAATCACTTTTTAAAACATTATAGGTGATCATCAGTTGCATGCGTATACTATTTATTTCAGTAAGACACATTTGTTGCTGAGACTACACCCTCAACCGTGTGCATTGACTATAGTAGAAATGTGGATCTCTGATGGACCGAACTGGCAGATCAGTCTCCATGCAGTGCTTTCACCTTTCAGTTCCGATATGATTTCTGAGAGTTAGCGTGAGAGGTCTTCACAGAATAATGGCCTGAAGTGAAGAAATGCTGATCAATCCTTTTGTCATTGAAAAGTAAATCATCACCCTGCTGTTTTTATAATTCCATGGACATGGCTTTATAGTGTGATTCTGAGAAATATTATTTCTAATTTTTCAAGGGGATAAGCAAATCTGTGAGAAGTGTTTGCTGAGAAATCAAGAAACCAAGGTGGGAAGGAGGGGTATGATATAACTTTAATACATTTTATTTCTTTGACTATCCCCACGCTAAAACTCTCTCTCACTTCTGGCAGGAGCACTAGCCCATTATTTTTTAGTGCATTGACAGCCATATAAAGATGCAGAGGTACTGAATCAAGTATATTATTTACTGGCAAAGATGACAGTGGGAAAAGCTTGAATGACAGCTCTATACTCTGCATTACCATCTAAAGATGAAAATCTGAGAACAAATCTATCATAAAGGCTTTGTACCATAAGGACTCATCTTTCAAAATATAGCCCAAAGGACTGCAGTCATGTACTGATGAACCTGAGAGATCCAAGTCTCCTTCATGAGTAGGAGAGAAGATGCTGTACTTCTTCTTCTAATGGCAAATTGCAAGCACAGATCCCAGTAAACTTGTCTTAAGTATAGTGTATTAAAAGGTTTTTTAAATGTCTTGTTCAAGAAGATCTCTGAAATTCATAGATAAGATGATGATGGTCAACCTTAGCCACCCAGTCAAGTAATTTATCGAAAGCATGGATTTTGCATTACTGTTTTGTGAGTTGCTGCCTTGGAGATCCTAAATTCTGAGGAAACCTAGTTTATATTATTTACCTCACCTATGTGCAGTTCTCCACTTCATTCAACAGAGACAAATATTGGCCCTACATGACTATAAAACCACCTTTTTACTCTTATATAAGAGAAATTCATCTTGGAACTAAACAACTTGCTGCCAAAGTTTGCTTTTTTTTTTCTTTATTGCTGGGCTTACATAATATTTTCAGATAGCAAGAGAGACTAGTTTGTACTGCAATCAAGCACTCTCCACAGGTGGTATTATTTGACACTGAAACTGGGAAAACCTTCCTCTGTCCTTGCCTCTTTAAAGGGAGGGAACCTGTTCAGATGAAATATACAGATATCATTGTGGGTGAGGCAAGAGGGCCAAAATGCATTGACAAGGACTGGAAGGGATTGCTGTGAGATTTGGTGACGACATTTGCTTTGCATTAATCTTCTTCCTCAAGAAAAGAATACTCTTCACACAACAGATATATTCAAGGTGTTGGTGAGACTGTGAATCCTTTGTGAGGAGAAGTGTGAATCATTTTTGAAAGGAGAGAGAAAAAGCAGATTATTAAAAAGGAAAGGGACAGTTGAACATCAGAGAGATGTTTCTCTGAGTGGCAGAGTGCCACATTCAAAATCTGGCTCTGTCTGATTCAAAGGAGAAATTAAAACACTGGTCTCATTCTGCATTTAAGAGCAGAAATCTCATTTTTGAGAAACATCAATGAGGAGAAATTATTATGTGTAGTTGTGTAAACAAGACTAGTTATGCTGTGGGCTAGTTATGCTGTAGCTCAATTTGTCCCAGAGTTTTATTTAAGTAACTGCCATATTTCGAAGTAACTGGGAATGAATATTTGCCTGCATATATTTTCCTTGATGATGTGTCTCATACCGAATTTGCAAGTAGTTGTGCTAAAAATTACTGGCATTTTTCCTACTGATGTGTAACTCAAAGCATTCTTTTGATAGATAATATATCACCTGAACTATCTATGACGCATCACAGAGTTTTTTATAGTTTATGGTCATACCCAAGGAGAACATTTCAGTGGATGACTCTCAGTAAACAAAGTGATGGCCCTCTTCAGAAATTTAAGGCAAAGTTTTTGTTTGTTTCCTGAGTTAGAAAACTGCATTCTACAGATAGTCTTTATTTTTCTCCTCATCGATAATAAATTTACCATTATCTTCTAGAAACTCATTATTTTGTAATTTAAATTTGAATTTCAGCTTAAAGGAAAAAATGTACAGGATCAGTAACACATGAACCCACATTTATTAAATAAATTTTGAAAACTGCAGAAACAGTAATTTACATATAAAAAAGGGGCCTGTTTTTTTTGATTAACAAGTTAACTATCTTTTGCCAATATATTATATAATTACATATTATAAAAGTGGTGAATGCAAAACTTTATATAAGCAGTATATTTTATGACATGGCTTTTTATTAGTAAATTTTTAACATAGTAATGGAGCTTGTAATAAAAATTATTATACCAGACGGATAATTAAAGAAGTAAAAATACCAAGGAACGGGTACTTGGCTAAACAAATCTATGAAATAATTGTTTCCATAGTGCTGAATTTGAATAAACAATTCCATAACCAATTTTTCTTTCTGTTTGTGAATTATTGCCACACACTAAAAACTCAGAGGAATATCATATAAGAAGAAAAAAAAACGCAGACAAAATGCCTCTGAAACTTTTTCTGAGCAGCTGCAGAATGACCTAGGTGAATGAATGTTAAAAACTACAGATCAAGTTCAACACTGATGGTTGCACAGAAATACGTTTAGGAAGAAAACCAGTCTAAGCTATAGATACAATGACATGCATCAGTGTAACTGTTTCCACTTGAAAACAGATCTTGGGAGGCTTTATAGTTAGTTCTCTGACAATCTGAGGTTAATGTAGAGAAAAGCAGAAAATATAAAAATCCCAATGTGTAAAAGTGGTATTTGCAAAGAGTAAATATTTCATTAATTTCTGAAAATGCAAAAAAATAAAATCCTCCAAACCTGTAAAAAACATGGAGAAGGGTGAGGTAAAAATTTGCTAAGTGAAAAATAAAGATTTTGGGGGTTTCAAATTCCAGTGCTTTCCCTTCAGATATATAATTTCCAGACCATGTGCTTGGCACATTGCTTTATCAAAAGGACAGACAGTATATTCCATGACTCTCTTTAGGATTGTATGTAGTTTTTCCTAAATTAAGTGTTTGAAAGCTAGACACTGAAGTCTTGTCTATCCAGCTATCTAATCAACAGAGGAAAATAGACACTACAGAAAAGTTTCAGCTTACCTTAACATAGTAATCCAAAATTGTTCCAGTGAATTACCCTTGAGGCGTCAAGTTCCATCGATCAATTCCAAAGATGATTTGAGCTGTCTAACACACCTACAATAATGTGCTACTGGTATTTCTGCCATATATGTTTCTGCCTCCTCTTTGGTGTCCAACATGAGGAGGATAACATGAAGAAATTCTCTATAATGATGAAAGGTTGATCAGTGTTCACTTTACTTCTTAGATGGCTAACCTGTCACCAACTGATGGGCATTATTTTATTATACAAACCTTTAACAGACAAGAAATCAACTAGTTAGCAGTTCATACATTATAAGCCTGGAAAAAAATCAGTAGGGATTGCAAAACTCCTTCTATAACTCATTTGCACTAGCAATGGAGAGAAGAGAGTTTGCGTATTGTATCCACTGCTCACCTCTCTACATGTATGCTTATTTCAAAGCTTCTACTGTTTCAAGAGATGTTAGTAATCACAGGGGAAAACACATTTTCAGTGGAATATGATGATTTGCATAGAATGGGAAGACACGAAGTAGTAATAATGTCTTGGTCATTAGTTAATGAAATAGTTAATGAGTTAATAATATCTTGGTCATGAGTAAATGGTCCTAAGTTAACGAAAGAGTTTTCCAATTTCCTTGCAAACTGGTATTTTTTCCTACCTTAGAAAAAATCAGACTGGTTAAATCAGAGTGCAAAGATTTGGTTGTGAAGATTGTAGTGAAAATATCGCACTGCATATGTGCATAGGATTTTGCTACATGATATTATCACTTTAAGGCTGTAGTATTTCCAGTTTTTTGTTACCTGAGTAATCAATTTCTAGCATAGTTTGTTCATGACACTACTAACCCATTTTATGCACGTCAGATTTGTCCTTCAGACACACATAACCTGTCTGTCATTTTCTGGGATGATTTAATAAAACTGTTTTTGACTTTTACATGCTTAATGGTCTGGAACATTTTTGCATTAACAATTTGCATATTCCTAATAAAAACACTGTGAGGTATTTCACTGTCAGCTGTTTGCCAGTCATAAATATCAACTCCCAACATTTGGACAGAAAAGCATTTTTTTTCCATGTGCCCTTATCACATGCTTTTGCTTCTTGCCATTTTTAACTTAGCACTGAAGTTGATGTGAAATGAGGTACATAAATATATGTTTTATTTTATATTTTTGCTCAAGACAGTACGGTTGCAAACCTGAACTTTTAGTTCTTCTACTTTTAGTAGGACAATTCCAACTTAAAAATACAGGAGCTGGATCACGTCCACTGAAAGCACAGTCTTATGTTAAAGGAGGAAGATAAAAGTATCAGAACTAAGTGCAGATTTCGATATGGAAGACTATTCAGTAGATTTAATGAACATTATCCTTTTTACTCATAAGCAGTGAATAAAAATGTCATTTTATGTTAAGTCAATATTATCTGTATCTAGCATGAGCTGTGGAAAATGTATAGTGATTTGTAGTTTATAGAGGAGAAGTTATGTTTATGTTAGAATTAGAAATATGAAATACATGGTAATTTCACTCTTAGAGTGTCTCTTTTTTTATGGCAACTATTATATTTGTGTTTTATTAAGTAAGAAATATTATCTTTCATCATAACAAATGTCTTGCATTTTTACTTTCTAATGAGAAAAAATGCCTTCCACAGCAAATTGGGTTGTAAATTTTGTCAGTAGAAACCTACCTTATTTAATACTGTTCTTTTATGGACTTCTCTGTGTTGTGGTTATTACAGCATGCTATCAGTATTTTTGTAACTTTTTTCATGATAATATTGGTACAGCGTCAATATATACATAGGACATCAACACTGGAGTGTTGATGCTTTTCTCTTCCAAGAAGTTAGTAAACTGTCATGACCTCATAACTAAATTTCTAGGCAGTGAGTGGAGCAGAAGATGATCCTTCTGAGGAAATAGTTTAGTAAGTTAAAACCAATCAAAAATAATTCAAAATAGCATACACTCCATATTTTTCCCCATGAAAATGTTTTCCTTTTCTAAAATGAGACCTGTTCATGCACCATTTACTAATATTTTTAAACCTTACCTTTTTTTTAAAAAACTTACTATTCTCTCAAATTAATACCCGAAACATGAGACAGTTGTACAATCAGGAAGGTGTGTCTCCATGTCTCCTGTTGTAATTAATTTTTCCACATACATATATATAAATAGTAACTGAAGAAGAAATTTCAGCCTTACTGGGATCCTCCACAGAAGCAAATTGTAGTTTCAGAACAGTTAGTTCCCTTGCCTCAACCAACAGTACTTACTCATTTATATGAAAAGAGGCATCTGCACAGAGTTATTAAAGTTTAAGACAATCACCTGACATATACAAAGAGCAGGTGAGTTCGGAAGCCTTTTTTAAAAATAACAGACTTGTTCTTTAATCTGTATGATCCCTCTCAGGCTGATTATCCACAATCTCCCAGTGTTCAATACTTCGTCAAGAGGCTATAACAAGTCTGGATGTAGCCAAGGTCATGCTGAAAGCATGGAAAATAACCTATGTATCTGACAAATGTAAACCGTTATTGAATACTGACAAATGTGGTAAATGGTTGAGGAGAAGGTAATAGTTTAGTTCTGGTTCAAACAACAAATTAACTGAGAGTTGGCACATAACTTATTAAGAAAGACTTATAAGATTTCATTAGATTGGACCTACCAAGATCGAGCAAGACTCTCTGTTGTCTTCTTCAACTTTCTATAATGCAAATTAGCCTAACATCCCCATTTAAAAAAACCTAACCAAAACAAAACAGTTTTCTCCGTAGTCCTACGTTAAACAGACAATTATCCTTAAAAATTGAATTCTGATAATTTCTTTCTATCCTTGACAGATTGCTCCATCTCTGCAGCGTAATGAAATACATGTGCTTTACAAGCATGGCCATGAACAAAGACTGGTTCATAGGTGTTCTCTTCTTCCAAGGAAAAGGACGGGCAAGGGAGGAGCATAATTTGCATTGTCTTTCTTCAGAAGGGAGTTTACAGCTCTAGTCTTGAGCTAAACAGCCATTTATGCTGAAGGGCATGTAGCCCAGAGCTCTGCCTGTCATCTTTGTGTATGTGTGTATCTATGTATTTGTGTGTGCCTGTGTACCCCTGTGTGCCAAAAAATAGTGCCTGCTTTGAAAACTTTTGTTTCTGTCACATATTTCCTAAATTGGACACACAGGTAGTCTCAATAAGAAATAATAGCTGTCTTAGAAATATTCAATTCCCTAGATTTTGATAAACTACCATATCAATTCAATAATTTTTCTTCTGTTCTTCTGAAAAACTATTATTAGCAAAATTGAAAGTGAAAAATGAGTCTGTGAGGTCAGACTTGCTCCTAAATATAATTTGCTCTTAGCATGCTGGTATTACTGTTATGGCTATTATGACATTTCTATGAATAAATAGTTTATATTATAAGAAGATAATAATGTTTCTGTTCCAAGTGATGCTTTTTCATTTTTCCCTAGAAATATTCAACCAGAATGTTATTTACTAGTATTACCTAGTTTTTATGTTGCAGTGGTTTTTTTCTGTTAGATACTCTCATACGCACATTCATACATATATAAGCATACATATATTCATATATATTTTAATATTGTTTTGAATCTGCAAACTTGAATTATGAAGTCATATAACTGCTGCAAACAGCAAGCAACTCTTGTTGCATCAAAAAAGACTCAATATACAAACTATGATTTTTATAACATTTCTTTACAGTGAAAAGATTAATATTTAAAATATTATGTTACAGTGACAAGATGCCCTTTACAATGTGCCTTTATATACTTCTTCAGTCTTTCAGAATCTCTTTTCTGTGAAAATGCTGTCAAAGAAATGAATGCAGTTTGTTTTTAAGTAACCCTGGAATCACTATATGTAGAGCTCAGAAGCAGATCAGAGAACTATAGAAGTAAAAGAGAAAGGAAATCCTTATGTTCTTTCCACATATGAGACTCTAGGAAGCATATGGTTGAATGAATAAGAGAATCAAGCTGCAGTGATTAAATGTCAATGAGTTATTGCAGAGGAGCAGAATTTCTGTAAACCAGAAAGACGGCCAACCAGTTTACGCTTGTAGTTGTCTGATAGTCTTGTGGAATTTAGCTCTGCAAATACCATGTGATGCATCTGTAGACATATAATGCAACTTCTGTTATACGATGATGCACATCAGTAAAAGGAAGGACTATGAGAACGTTAATCAGTCATCAAGTCAACAAAATTATATTGTGCAGGGAGGTGGCAAAGAACCCAACCAATACGAGAAATCAGAGATCTTTTCTGTGGACGGAGAGAGTACTAAAAACTCTACTACTGAAATATTTTCTTAAGGACTAAGTGGATGCCTTAGATGATCAAGACAGCTGAGCTGCATAAATGTGCAAATTACTAGAATGGATGGAGAATAAGGATCAGTATTAGCTGCAGATATTGCAAGAGCAAAAGAATACCTGTGAAAGAATATTTTTGTGTTTATAAATATATGAAAAGAATAAAAGCTAAAAAAAAAGAAGTATTAAGTATTAATCTTAAAGGATAATGTTGGCATAACATCAAATTATTATAAATTTACCATGAATATGTTTAGGGTGGAAATTTAGAAACTATTTTTATAAAGAAGAAAGAAATGTTATTAGACATTAGTTGACTGTAATTAAAAGTTTCTTTGTATTCTTTGTATCTTTCACTGTTTTTCAGTGATGCTTCCAACAAATGCCCCATCTATAAGAAGACTTTTGATATTTATTACAAAGACTGGGTTTGGAAAAAGAAAAAAGGAAATATAATGGGCAATCCAATATTGATGGGCCATGAAGTGTTGCCTCCTAGAGCATGTGTACATGTAAAACAGTAGACTTACTGTAATAATTTTAGAATATTTAGTCTCTAACTACTTAATTCAGTAGCAATCATACTAGACCAACATAGTACAAGAGACTGGGTTGACAAGACAAGAATGAAAGAGGGACTGGACAAAGGTTGCATAAGGATTTGAGTGGCAAGAGTATTAAAAGCTTTGAGGTCAGGTCAGAACCTTTGACAGCATGAAACTTACTTATCCCTTCAATCTTGCACTACCCGAAGCTTGTTAATCACTTGCGGTTCCTGTAAATCAGTGTTTTTCATACATCTATATGCAAAAAACCCAGATATTGGATAAATAAAAACATTTTGAATAAAGCAAGGATATTTACCAAGCCTATCTTTATACTTTTCCCTGTTTTCTTTGCTCAGTTTAATGACTGGAAGCACAAATCATCTGATATTTTAGGAGAAATTTAAGATAATATTTTGCATTTTTTTTCCTGTTTTTACATCTAAATGTAATCAGACGTGACTGATGACCCATTTTCTAGCACCATTGGAAACATGCCGTAGAGCCTCCATAAAGATGTTTTCTCCCCTGAAGATACTTTTACAGATTTATATGCATGATGCAATGTCATGAAGGGATAGCCAAGTGTGTTGTGAAAGACCTAGTTTGGTTACTTGCTTATCTTTTTTCACAGACTATTGTACTTGCTGCTTGCACATCAATGCACCTGCCATCGCAGTACAAGGTTTCACATGTTTTATTCAGTTGTATTTTGACCAAAAATTTGGATAGAGACATTGTAGCACTGAGGTCCACAGTTTAGGAAAATATTGTTCTACTGGTGTCTCAGGTAGTACTCTTTTACTGTTTTCAAAGATTTTGACTTATGCAAAAAATGCACTTTTAATACCTTAAAAATTAGAAGCTGACCCCTGAAACAAACACAGATAAAAACTGACTCTGAGACAGATGATCTAGATGATGAGACTGTAATATACTTCCAAGAGGTCAGTTCTGATCTCTGTACCAAAGACCCCTTGACTTCAAGCAAAAAGAACATTCTACAAGTGGGGTCTTTTGGACAAACTGTGGAGTCCAATGTTTTTTCCTTCTGATCTTTGTAGTGCAAAAGATAGCTTAGTGTTATTTGGGAATTTATAATAATAATATAATATAATAATGGCCAGTCTTCGCGAACGAAGAACCGGGGAAGGTCTTTACACCTTCCAGCCTGCGCATTGGATT
>JAYRBT010000042.1:31053506-31115143 GCA_036023395.1 Myiotriccus ornatus | reverse complement strand
CCTGACCAGGAATCGAACCCGGGCCTCGGCGGTGACAGCGCCGCGTCCTTAACCACTAGACCACCAGGGGCTCCCATTTGGGAATTTAGATAGAGGTTATATATTGTAAGTTAATCCTGTTGCATATTTTTTCTAAATCTGTTAACAAATATCTATATAATCTGTGCCACTGAAATAAAGGTGATTTCTATGACACACCCCTTCAGATACTACTCTCCAAAATTCCCATTACTGTACATCAGTGTCTTGTAAGTATGCAGATGTAATAGAAAGATGGGCATAAATTATTATGAAATTTATCAATAGTAGCATTGGGCAATGACTATAAATCTGAAATCTACTCACAGTTCTGCTCATGGCTTTTTACAGCTCTCTGCCCCATCTTGCTTTCTTCATAAAGTTAAAATAACAATCTATTTTCAGTGTAAAGGTGTGGTGAGATTTCCTTATGGAGAGCTTTGTCTGAATGATGGGAAGGATGGCAACAGTTACCTAATCACATTTCTGTTGTAGATGCATTTATATACAGGTATAACTTCAATTATGCAATAGGTGTCACGTTTGTCTTTTCAAGAGACATTGCTTTTTTTAATCAGTGCACATATTCTCCAACAAAAGTGTTTCATTGAATCTGAGTTAAGGTTTGTGCCCTATCTAAGGATTTGGGTCAGTGAAATGTAACATTTTAAAATCAGAATCTTCTGAATCATAGGACATGAAATTGTTCATCTACCACCTTTCAGCAATGTCTTTAAAAGTCCACAGTATACAGATTCACACTTAGTCTTTGGCAACAAATCATATTTGAGAGGAAAGAGAATGATATCTAACACTTTTTTTAACCTTTTCAAAGGTAAAGGTGTGGCTAAATGAACTACTGTGAGTTGAAGGTATCCCCATATGGGTTACAGCTAGTAAGTAAACCTAACTATACAATGATTTACAATCCCTTCATATATTTCCATAAATTAAGTTGACTTTTTTTCTGCAGAATTTTCGCTCTCACAGCACTGAAAAATCTATGACAAGAGATGGCTTGAATTTCTTTGCACTGATATTGGATTAAGACACATATGCATATCTTTTTTTTTGAATAAACCCAGTAGATGCTCAAACCCAGGTCTCCTTACACTGCCAAGCTTCTTCAACTAATCCTTTCACCATTCAATATCACTGCACTTAGCACAGCGAATCCAGTTGAAATGCATGTGGATTTTTGCCAACAGGGGAGGAAGAGTAAAGTCAATACTTCACCCTCTTATTTTAGCATTCTTTTTCTTGATTTTCACATGTTTAAGTTACATACGCATCAACTCGTTTTTTCCTGGTTTTCAGATATCTGAAAGTCACCAGATTAAACATTCTGGAAAGGAACATGACTGTACTGATATTTTAAATCCTGGTAAAAGACATTTTTTTCAGACATGTATTGTATACCAGATGCTTCAGATCCAAACAAGGTAAGTTGCCAAGAAATGTTTTACACAAAGCGTGGAGAAACAGGAAGAGGGATTATGATGCTGTTAGGAGCTGCTGTACATACTTGAGGTCATCCAAAAGTTTGTCAAATAGAGCAAAGTAGGAGAATGTGCAGGATTCAGTAAGAAAAACAAGGTAGTCACACGATGTTTTCATGATTTAAAGCTCTGCAGTTAGGATCTGAAGTATATGAAAGACACAAAAGATTTCTCCGTCGTGCTTGCTGCTGGCAGTGATTTTAGGTGTCCTGGGACTAAGCAGTAGGAAACAGAGTCATTGTGAATACCAGAGGGAACAAGATCAAGAACAGAATCTGCAAGAATTTCAGCAGACAGTTTAGCCCAAAAACTTGGGGATGTCTGTAGCATTGTTTTTTTATAGGAAGAGTGAATAATTTTGTTTTCTATTTGTCCTAAGAGAGAAGTTTGGGACTTGGGAGACAGAAATGCTGCCAAACTACCAGTCACCCAGAAATATATGAAAAAAGACTCTGGTAACTCACCAAGGACCTGGTATAGCCTTCTGTTGGAAGCAAAAATAGAATAAATGTTAGAGAAAATGCAACATTCATCTCTGGTGCGGCTATACTCATGCAATAACATTGTACAAGAGATGATTACTAATGAGGTAATAAAAGACAGTAGGGAGCCATGAATGAAGACATCCAAGGAAAGTCATACACACATGATTAATCAAAACAGGAGTATCCTTAGAAACATTTCACTTTTCAAACTGTTATGCAAGGCTTCCTCGAGGAATAACATTTCTAAGCATGGAATCAAATCAGTTCCTTGTTTGCTTTTGCTAACAAAATTAATACTCCAATTTTTAGCTTGGAAAGAGACTCCATAATGAAAAAAAAAACCCTCACAAAACCCAAAACCAAACAATAAACAAACTATTTTTGAAAAAATTCATCAATGACTTTGCTAAAGTTTTCAAACTTTATAAAATTATTCAAAGAAATGCCAGATTGTCACACAGTTTGGATCATAACATACAAGGTAGGTGTTCTCATGCTGCAGGATAAGCACAAATAAATCTTCAATTTCCACCTGCAGGAACAGCTACTAAAATTGCATAACTGTAAATAGCAGAATAACTCTAGCTGGTACAACTTCTGGCTGTAAGGAGACGAAAAAAAGGGAAAATCAAAGGAGAAAAAAACAATACAGATGTCTTTTACACATTAATTTGATTGTGCACAAAAGCTTCAGAATTTTTTTACCCAATAACCCTCTAAAGAACATTTTATCTCAACAGAGTTTTATAAGGGTATAGTGGATAAAAGTATGAAGCTGAAAAAGTAATAAAAATATACCAGTATCAGATTTTTTAAGTGTCTTTATTACTGTAACACAGAGACTGCATCTGTTGTTAGGGAGTTGACTGTAGAGCTATGTTGGTGTTATCAGCATTTAGCTGTGTGATTGGAATAGTGGTGCTACATAGAAATATTATTATGAACTCCCAGTATCTGTCGATATTGAGGAATTCTGGATAATGGCATTATTTCAGATGTAAAATATCCTTTCCATACCATAATTCATTATTTAGTAGGCCATATCAAATCAGTATTCAAATAACACCTTCCTCACTCACAAGAAAAGGACATCAAGTTAATCCTAATATTGAGATTTTTTTTTTTTTTGTCTTAAAGAGTGGCTTACTCATTAAATGTACTTTACCCAAAATGTAAAAAATATTTTATTCTTCTTTGTAACATCATCTCTAACTTAAACATCTCTCATTTAAATTCTGAGCAAAGCAAAGTCACTCCGAAGAACATGCACAACTCAAATTTGTGAACTCGTGATTTCACAGTATCCATTTGCTAATGGGGATGGGTCCTTTGTGCTGATACTTTGTGTTGCATGCTGAACTTGAAGTTTTATTTCTTCTTTACTTTTGTCTAATCTGAGATAACTCCTTAATGGTATTTTTCAGTGTTGATAACAAAGAAAAATCTGTTCTGTTTATTTTTAGATAACATGGACATGTTCAAAGTTTCCTATAGCAATAAATAGTCTGAGTTCATATTGCTTGCATTATCTTTGGTTATTGTTTCATTTAGGAATTTCAGCCAGTGTTTAAGCTTCATTAAAGTGTATAGCAGATATGACTTATTATAAAGTCATTAATAAATAATTTTTCTAACCATTAGCAAGTATGAGCAAAAGGAAGTGGTTTTTTACTTCATACATTTTATGAAACATTTCTGTCTTGAGTTCTAAATTATGCAAAGAGCTGCTTAAAAATATGTACTTTTTTCCCATTAAAGTCCTTGTTTACATTTCATATGTATTATAATAGCACCTAAGGCACAAGAACATAATAATGAAACTAGTGACTTTTCTTACACTCTGAAATAAGACTTTTTTTACTTTCTTTTTTAAGAAAACTTAGCAGAATGAAACACTTATTGGTTGGAATTTTAAAATCTTTTAAAGATGATGAATATTATTATTTATGCCAAAGAAAGAAATAATTCTAAAGGTCCTAAATCATGGAAGAAGAATCAGAAACTAAAATCCAGGCACCTGCTGAGCTTAGATTACTTTTCATGATTACCCACAGACTAGCGGTCTTCAGAATTGAGTATATCATCACTGACAATAGGTGATAACAGCTGCTAAAGTAAAACGGATCATGGTTGTATAAGGATTTGTAAATAATCAAGAGTACTATAAAGAGAGTTAGTCTCAGCAAACTGAGACCTCCAGGGAAAGAGTGAATGCTGAATGTGCAAGATGCTCCTTTAAATTAGTTTTTCCTTGTGTAGTGTAGGTGTTACTTCTAGAGGTTATCAAAGATTAGATGATCTGTGGTCATGCATCATGTGTGATCACAATCAAATAATCAAAATAAAATGCAACCAGCAGTGCATTAAAGAGGTGAATAGAAAGTACAGCCTATGTGGCAAATCTTGTTTATCTTCATTGTTTTGAACAATGAAGGTTTTCTACTGAAAAGCCTTTTCAGGAAATGAAGGGCTTGACAAAGTCAGTGATCTATGTTTTAGCACTCATCTACATTAGTGCAAACTCTTAATCAAGATATGCTACACTATTATTAAACTGAGCTTGCGTACCCAGACTGTAGTTTAGTCAAAATCCATACTGATGAACTCAGACTTTGCAGGCGACAGATCTATAAAAGGCAAAATGCTCTGGAAATATCATCTTGTGAACTGGCCACACCCCTCTCCAAAGGAATACTCAAGTTTTTAAAATTAATATATCTCAGGACCCCCCAGTCTTTTCTACTCTTTCCTTCTGGTCTGTGAATTTTTGCATTGCACTCTGAATTCTCGCATATGACTGCACCTATTTCTCCTTCAGACGAGCAGCAGTGAGGGGAAGAGAGAAACATGGGCCATACTGACTTTTCTGTCACACTGCTTTTTATGCCCTGGAAGAGAAAAATTACATGTGTTCTAATTCATTATCTAGACAGCAGTTTGTGCACATGTACTAATTTAGGTAAATTTCCAAGCTGATTCCAGCTATTCTAGCCTGGTGAGGGGTGGTATGGATAACTCATTCATAGAATCATACAATATTCTGGGTTGGAAGGGAACCACAAGGATCACTGAAATCGAACTCCTGGCCCTGCACAGGACCATCCCAAGAATCACATTATGTGCCAAAGACTGTTGTCCAAATGCTTCTTGAACTTTGGCAACCTTAGTGCTGTGACCACTTCCCTGGGGAGCCTGTTCCAGTGCCCAGCCACCCTCTGCGTGAAGAACCTTTTCCAAGTGTCTAACCTAACTACCACTCCCACCATCACCCCCTCCCCAACACAGCTTCGACCCATTCCATTGTGTCCTATGACTGGTGAGCAAAGAGAAGATTAGCAGTGTCTAATTCATTAGCAGTATCTAATCCCCTTTGAGAGAGATGCCCATGGCTACAATGTAAATTACTCTTCAGTGTTCTGATGATGCAAACATAGGAAGATGTAAGAGAAAATGTCAGAAACAGAAGTGTTAGTTGAGCAAAAACCAAGACTTCGTAATGAACATGAAAAGAAATTGCCAAACAGTTTTATTCAAAATGCAAGAATGATTAATTAACATGTAAACCTTTTAGATTCAATATCTCTGTCCACTCACTAGGATAGTAAAAGAGGCTTCTTTTCTCTGCTGTGCTCTTTGAGGCAACTTTACTTATATTTTAACTAAATTAAATAAGTAACAGGCATTTTAAACATCTAAAACAGCCTACAATAGTTTTATTTATCTTCTCGTGTTTGAAATATCTTACTTTTAAAGTTCCTGGAGAGATTTCAGCCCTGTCTACTCATTTATTACAGATTGATAATTACTGAAGAGAACCTTTTGAAGATTGTAAAGATGGCCACTCTAAAATTTGATGAATATCATTTCGTTTTGCCTGTTTAATGTTATTTAGATTGTATATGGATTTTGAGATAATCTTTAGTGGTAAAATTGCTATCGAATTTTCTTCCTTCCCAATAAAACAGCCCACTGTGTAAAAGCTTCATACAGATATAGTGATAAAATAATAATTTAAATTTCATATAAAGTTAAGGAAGGGAAAAACACATCTGCAAATAAAGATCTAGTTTAGGGAGGGTCAGGTCTAATACTGTAGATAAGCTGATATAACTCCTTCTTCCTGATTTTAGGCTGTGTGTCCCATCTCTACCATGGTACTGGCTTACTGGCTTTTTTATTTGTTTTTTTGATTGTCTGAGAAAGATTTTTACTCTTTTGTAGATTAGGTTACTTTTTTCCTGATATTTTTTGAAATTGAATAGGGCCCCCAAAACTGTAGAGTTAATGAAGGGTGTGCAGCAGAACTGGGAGTTCCATGATGGAAGCTATGGAATCAGTTTATCTTCAGACATGCTTTGAATTTTCTTTCTTTTTTTCTGTTTGTTCCTCTCTCAAATCTAGAAAATTTAGCCTTCCTGGAGAAGGGTCCAATCTTAAACTAGACACCTACTCCCCATTTTAAGGATGAAAGGAAAAATAGGAAATAGTACTAGGAAACAACAGGAAGTGTCCAGTGCTTCTATTCCCTTGGTTTTATTTCACCTAAGGAAATAATTATTGATGTCCATACGAGATGAAACACAGGGCGTATTACCTTCATAATAGAGTCTAAGATCTTCTGTGTGAATAGGCTCTTCATCCCTTTTCTTAAAAATGAGCTGTTCTCATTATGCCTGTGGACATGAAAAAGAGAAGAGAAAGATGGACTATACTGGATTACTAGGACACTCAGCTGAGAGTGAGGACCATACTTCTAGTTCTACCTATTGAGCATGAAAGGCAGCTGGAGTGCCAGCTGAGATACACCTAAGTATCTACAAGTATCTACCACATATCTACAACATAGTGAAATACTCCTTTTCTGAACAGTTTTGTTGGGTTTCTTTTAGAAAGCTGGTATACTGTATGACAGAATTCCTTAGTTACATAAAGTATCCTTCCAAGACATCATTAACAGAAGAGGTAATACATCAACAGAATATGAAACAGAGAAGAAAACCTAATTATCCTGGAACAGATGCAGTAAAAATAGTCCTACCATGCTCAAAAGATATGCTCTCAATAATTTTGGTAGATTGGTGATATTTAGTATTCTGGAAAGTTCAAGAGCATGCTGAATGGATTCCTTCTTCAGTAGCTAGATTTCATTGGGGAGAGATGATCACAAAGAATTTGTACAACTATGGTAAAAAAAATATCATCCACTAGCTACTAAAGACATTTTGTGGCCAAGGAAAAAAAAAAAAAAGTGTTCAATATTCTGTATTCTTTTTGATAATTTTTTTCCTTTAAAAAGAAGTTTTGTTTGGAGAACTGTGACTCTGCTGGTTTACATTTAGACTTAGCTTTGTACTTAAAGTACAGTCCCAAGTAATATAAATAGTTGAAGCTGTTCGGAATATTAATGAATAACAAAGAGGATAGTCTAAGGTAAGATGAAGCAATGTGGAAACATAACTAGACATCCAGATAAGATCTGAAATTGGTTCATGTAGCAAATTTAAAACACAACAAATTCAATGCTAAAGAAAGTATATAATTAGGAAAAGTGTGTGGTTGTGGGATGTGCCAATAGGATCAAGGTGATTCCTTGACCTGCAGAAAGAAAATTACGCACCAAAATTTGTGGAAAGTTATGTTTTGGGGAAAGCTTTTACTTATCCGGTTGCTTTCTTAAGGATCTCTCTTAATAAATAAAAGTTCAGAACAGGGAAGAGATACCATCAAGAGAAGGAGTTTGCAATTCTTCCACAATTCCAACAGAAGACAACTCTCCTGACATTCAAGCACAATAAGTGCCAGACAAAACTGTCACCTGACGCTTGCACGCAGGGCCTCAGGCACACACTTGTACAAAGACAAAGTGATCACTTTAGACTCGAGCGTATGCTTCCAAAGCGTGGATTGACTAAGTGTTGGTGTGCAAAAGCAGAAAAAGAATCTCAAGGTTTACTGCATGCAAGGAAGGAAATACGTTGCTCCTCTTACCTGAGGGAGATCAGATTTGGTAGAAAAAGGTCATGAGTTTTGAAAGACAACCACAAAAAAGAAGTTAGAAAAGGCTTCTGATTTTCAGAAACTTTTCTTTTTCAGTTTTTAATTGTATGATCTACAAGCAGAGATGGAAGAGAAAAAGACTTTGTGGGAATGGGAAACTTTTTTTAAGCTTGGGATAGAAATTAAGTAGGAAGACATACTAGTCTGATACCGGAGCTAGGCGAGTCTGTTCAGAAAAAATGCTTCACAAGGTGTGACAGTCCTCTCTCAGAGGATATGATCTGTCACTGCAGAAGCTGCAACATAAAATCAAACTGCCAAGATACTGATGGCTATTAATATTTTGCCCTTATAACAACTTTGAAACAGATCTTTTTGACACTGTAGATTATACTGGGCTGAAGAACACAACAGGCTTTATTCTGTGTTGATTTCAGATTATTGGTTGCTTTTTTCTACATGTGTTAGTACCAGAAATAACCATGGTAAACATAAAACTAAGTAAGCTAAGTTTGTGGTTAAGTTAGAGCAGTATACTTGAATCTTATCCTTTCACCTGTTCCAGTGTCGTTCAAGTGAAATCAGAAATCAGATCACTAAAATATTTAGCCAAAAATAATGTCATTGTATGCTGTTTTAAATACTGTAAGAGCTTAGTGGGTCTGTGGGTGTGTTGTATACATATGTATATACACATATATGGAGGGGGGATAAAGACGGACAGAGACAGCTAGGCCCAATGTATAAATTCAGTTAACATCGTAAAACTGGGTTTATGTGTATGTTACTAAAATTCAAATAAAATGTAACAATATGGGCAAAGAAACTAGGGATCTTTGAGGAATTTTGCCTTATTCTGGGGAAGTGGTAGCTAAGCACAAGCAACTGTATAAAGAATAGAAAACGTATTTTAGAGCCTTCATCAAGAGAAGACAGGAAAGAGGGGAACCTGTATTCCTGTCTTCTAAAAAATAAAAAGCTAGAGAGCAAAAGAATTAGAGGAGGTGCTGAGCAACAAAACATAGAGCAAATATGTAGTAGTGTGCATTGTCTCTCCGTAAAGGGTTGTTGAAGGGCAAGTAATGTGTAACTTTGTGTCGCAAGGCAACACCTCTGGAACACCCTCGTCAAACAGGTTTGACGTCTGCACACAAGGAGAGCCAATTTTGATACAAGCACAGCTTCAGACCTTTCCTCTTCCTTCACAGATCTTAGAAAAATATTTGTAGCTTTTTTGATAAATAGCAGAGGTTTAGCTTAGAAATTAGTCCAGGACAGAAATTTCACAAGCTGTGGAACAGCTGCAAGTTCAGGGCTGGTTCCTGGATCCATGAAGGCTGTGGGAAGCTGTTGTGCCCATTGCAGCTCTTGCCCTGCTGAGATGGCTGGCTTTCCTGTCAGGGAAGGCTCGGTGAATTTGGGATGTGTCCAAGTCTTGTTTTGGATATGTACTGGGGGAAATGGAAACTTGGAATGAGCAATGGGGCACACCAGCCCCTTCAGGGGCAGTGCTTAGTTTAACAGCCACCTAGCAGTGTCACTTCGCCCTGAAGCCTACTCAGTTTCTGACTGCTTAGCCTGATCCTTAATTTTTGATCTAGTTTTAGTGAACCTAATCTGACAGCATCTATATTATATCTTCTGTTTCATTACCAAATGTACTCGTCTCAGCTCAGCAGCTCCACTCCCTGAAGCCCTGCTAATTGCCAGTCCTTTTCTCCTTTTTGTTGTTGTTGTTTTTCTGTTTGGGATATTTTTCAGTCCTGTTTTCTTCTCTGCAAGTTCTCTACCACAATCTGCTCTATCATTCATTTATTTGTTCCCATTTTAACTCCAGATTTGGATCTTGTCTCCCCTTTAGGTCAATACTTAGACTTCTTCTTTCATACTTCTTGCAGGCTGGAAAAGCAGGGTGTACCACAGACAACCAAGAAGAGACAGATTCCCTTTTATTTTTTTCCAGTTCTAGCATCTGTGCAGTCCCACTCCTACTTTCCTTACTGCAAAAACTGTTAAATGAAAAGTCTGAACTTTCATATACTGACTCCACAACTTTAGTGTACTTTTGGGTTATACAAGCCCGTTGCCAAGCACGTGACTCACTGCACAAGATATGAAAGAACATATGGTCTAGAAGCACTCTGAAGGTATGAGTGGACTGAGCAGAGTAAGCTGCCCCACAGATCTGGTGCCTGCACTGGGTGGTCTGAAGTTGTGATAAACTCAAATGTGCTAGGAATCTTTGTTTCTTCTGGAAAGTTATTATTAAGCTTCTGTAGGTGCTGTCAGGCCCCTGAGAGCACTAAGAGGTCTCAAATGCCCTAGCCAACCTCACCTGGGGCCCCTCACTCGTACCCTGCCCATTGCTCCAGGACTCTCATTTAAGGTCAGGCTGGCAATCCTGGTTTAAGATATGACACGCTGTACCTGTGTTAAAGCCATCTTCTGGCCTTGTCTTCTGGCTGGATCTCTTGTACAGATCCCAGCCCTAGTTCATCACTCACTTTGTCCATGTGTGTATGGAGGCCTATTAGCAACCCAGCCTAATACAGAGCAATCACTGGGGCCAATGCCACTTATGGCTTCTCAGCCCTGAGGGAGTAGCCATCCATTGCTGAGCCCTGACACCCATTTGACCAAAAAAAAAAAAGGTCTATATCCTTTCCATATATCTATATGCCAGTGATAAAACAGAGAAATGATACTAAAAGAGTACAGAATTATCTTCAGTTATCCTTTCTTCTGACAGAGCTTCACACTGTGCAGCTCCATGGCAGCTTTAACATCACGAGGAAGTTATTTATGGAAGGCACTGTAGGTGGGAGAAAGAAAATTCCATCCCTTCGAAGAACTGGCTGCTTATACAGTGCCTCTCTGTGCTAGATATCTCTGGTAGGTGTTTGTCCTCATGGCAGATTTCTGTTTAATGTTGTACTACTTCCTGCAGTGCACTGACTCTTTCAGCCCTGCGCTTTACTTTTCTGACCTTGATTATACACTCCTTTTTATTGATAATAAGTTCAGGATTCAAAAAATCCCCACATCATTGTACTTCTTATTCCCTGGCCAGTTCAAGATCCTTTCTCTCACAGAAAATATTTGAAACTAGTATGTGCCTTTTGGGTTTGCCTGAAAAAGTAATGAAGCATTTGGACCTTTGGCTTGTGGGCATTTTTAATTTCATTCCTCCCTTACAGCTTGGATCATGGAGATGGAGCTGAGGGAGCAGGCAGGCATGCCTTCAAGTTGTAATTTGCCTTCAGCTGCAGCTTTTCTTGGCACATGAACACAGTCCCTGAAGTGTCACTGCTGAAGTGCTCCCATTCATGCTGTGTCTGTAACTGAGCACTTATGGCATACTGATATAGGCATCTCTTTTTGTTCAGGAATGTGTACACTATAGTTCTGTACAAAAGCCATTCCACTGGGCAACTATGGATTGTCTGGGGCTGGATGAAGTCATATATGAACACTCTTTTCTTCTTTCTTATTGCAAAATTTTTATTCTTTATACTTCTTATTCTTTCTGATTCTTGCCATCTTCCTCTGTTCCCTGATTGTCATTTTACCTGCTTATTATGTGTAGAAGGCTGTTAGTATATTGTTTGTAAATGATTAATTTTCAAAGAAAGAAAGTTCAGGATGTGGTTTTTTTTTTTTTTTTCATTTCTTCTGGTATAATTTGCTAATTATATCAGCTAATCTTTCCAACCATATTATTCTGCTGTATGTCAGAATATATGACTGAATTAGTTTACAAATCTGTGATCCTTCTCTGCTCACACATAAGAAGGGTATTGTCCAACAACATTTAGTTGTAATCTAGTGAAAAAGACATAAATAAAAACTGGGTTTTTTTTTCCTTTTGACTTACAGCAGTTGAAGCATAATTTCTCTTTTCACATTTTTTCTCTTGATAACTAAAGTTGGTTTGAGCATGCAGTATTTATATCTGAATTTCGCTCTCTAGTATGGGATTACACCTCAGCATGGAATGATCTCAGGTGGAAGACTACATCAAGATCTCACCCAGTATAAAACGTATTTTATATGTATTAGGAGGGAGTGAGGTTAGCAGATCTCAGTGAAATACTTCCAGACAATAAGACGTGCCCTTGTTAATGACTGCTTATGAATTATTACATTGGGTTCTAGGGGAGAAGAAGCCTTATAAATTTGGTGAAAGGGAGCTACAGATATTGTTGAATATCTTAATTTTGCTTAATTTACATTTTATTTTATTTACAGTCAGTTAGTTTACTTACAAGAATAATAGAATAGGCATTAAGCCATTAAAATGAGAAATTCCAGTAATTCACAAAGGTTTCTTCCCACTGTAAGTGGAGTCCTACTCCACATTCTTGCCGTCCATAAATTCAGGAGTACCTGATTTCTGGGATAGCAATGTTGAATACATCTGAATGCAGTAATAGCTACATCAGTTCTTTGCAATATGTTGGGTATGAAACTCAAATATGCTTTAATCACACTGGTTTATTGCAATATCTTTAGTATGGCAGGTAGCATGTTGTACAACATGCTATTGTCCCTCCTTCCCTGTTAATTCTATTCAATCCAGTGCAGCAGATCACATAGCCTAGGAAACAATGTGATAGTAGTGCCTTAACGAAGAATGTCAGAAGATCCTAGGGACGATAGCTTTTAGAGAGACTGGGAACTTCATACTTCACTAGGTTACTGGAATAAAGCCAGTTACTAGCATTAACATCTGAGCTCCCAAAAAGTGTGTATTTCAAACTTTACCTTCATTTCTCACATTTCTGAATCACCTGGTTTCTCACAGTGGCAGCTGTATCAAGTAACTGTATTAAGCTATCTGCATTAGAGATGGGTGACTCCAAGCTTGTATATTTGCAGAGGAGAAAAGATTTAAAATTACTTGTCCCCATCCAGTTTCCTAGTTGCTTTTCCAATATTTATTCACATAACATTAACTCCTGCTGTTTCTATTTACACTGCCAGTTCCGGCAATTTCTGTTTCTCTGTAAAACTCCTGTAAGCTTGGCCCATGTCTTTGCCATGTAAATAGAGCATTTATGAAGCTGAATGGTGACTGTGGAAGTAGCTGTTTGTATTTAATTTTTCTGAGTACCAGAGTCACACTGAGCAAGGTGGGAGGGTGAATCTACCCTGAGTATTTGTAGTGGTTTGCAAATACAGTAGTATTCTCTTTCATTTACTGAGCTGTTTTTTGGGGTATGGAATGAGAAGAGAAGCTGTTATTCCCATAAGACACAGAAACAGCAACACAAGCTCAAAGAACTATTTTATGCCCTATTTGCACTAAGTTGTGCAAATTGGAGACCTTCAAAAGCCGTAGCAATATGATGCAAATGCAAATGGTAAGATTATTGTTGAAAGCTGATTTTCCTGTGTATATGACGCATGTATGCCTTCAGACAATGTACAGACAGCTATTAGCAAAAGGAAGTTGTATGCACTTATTAGTGACTAAGGACAGCCTTGTCTTTACTGTAAACGTAAATGTACATCATTTACTGTATGATGTATTCATGGATTTTCAGAAAGGAATCAAAAGAACATATCTAACAAACTCTGCATACAAAACAGGATTAAAATTGACTGTCGTGATTTAACGTCAGTCAACAACTAATCACCATCAGCTGTTTGGAAGGGAGGGAGAATTAGAACAGTAAAAGTGAAAAAACTCGTAGGTTGAGATACAGACAGTTTAACAGGTAAAGCACAAGCCATGAACACAAGCAAGGAAAAACAAATAATTCATCCACCATGGGCAGGCAGTTTTTCAGACATCTTCGGGAAAGCAGGGCTCCATCATTCATAACAGTTACTTGGAAAGACAAATGACATCACTGAATGTCACCCCCTTCCTCCTTCTTTTCCAGGCTTTATATGCCAAGCACAACACCACATGGAATGGAATATTTCTGGGGTCAGCTGGGGTAAGCAGTCCCAGCTGTGTCCCCTCCCCCCTTCTTACTCACCCCCAGCTCCCTGACTGGTGAAGTGAGAGTCAGAAAAGGCCTTGACTCTGTGTAAGCACTGCTCAGCAATAACAAAGGCATCTGTGTTATCAGCATTTTCCATTT
The DNA here is from genome assembly GCA_036023395.1 of Myiotriccus ornatus. Classification (NCBI taxonomy): domain Eukaryota; kingdom Metazoa; phylum Chordata; class Aves; order Passeriformes; family Tyrannidae; genus Myiotriccus; species Myiotriccus ornatus. Next base: position 31,101,052 of record JAYRBT010000042.1, on the reverse strand, counting down.
TAAATCCAAGACACAGCCCCATACTAGCTGCTGTGAAGAAAGGTAGTTCTATCCCAGCTAAAACTAGCACAGTGACCTAGAAATTAGTATTCAAAATGCATGCTCTGTGGCTGAGAGAACTGGGTTTGTTTCGTCTGGAGAAGAGAAGGCTCTAAGGGGAGTTATTGCTCTCTGCTATTGAGGGGTACACTCAATGCAGGTAGCTCGGTGTGCAGCTACAGAGGGAGCTGCAGGTTGAGCTCTGGGGGCAGGAGCTGGACCCCAAGGCAAGAAGTGTGAACTACCGACCCTTTGCATAACAGAGGGCACAGAGACTTATGGCCCAGCCAGATGATCGGACGCTTAGAGACGCAGCAGGAGCCAAGGACTTGAAACCCGCTCTTAGATTGTAAGGATATAAAACCCTAGGGTTTCCTTTGTTGGGTTGATCCTGATCTTGGTTCTTGCTCTAGCAGACCACACATTGTTACTCTTTCCCTTGCCCCACGTAACATCTTGCATATAACTGTTTTAAACAACACACAGCTATTCACATACACTGGACACAGTGCAGCCCCTACTTTAACATAATGCTGTGAAATAAGCATACAAAACACAAATCCATAGCAGCACTAGTCATACTACAACTAATTATGTTTTTATTCTGGGTTTATAGTCAAGACTAAAGTGCACTAGAAATAAGACTGCTTTCCAAGCAGGGTCATCTGTTGAATCAAGACAAGAGGAGAAGCCTGTTTTGGAAAGCTAGTCACTGATTCACAGAGGGTGAAGTGCCCTTCGAGTGGATATGCAGATGGAAATCAGGAAAGATAAGTAGTCAGACTTTAAGAGTAAGTCTTCATTGAGGCTTTACTTAGAGGCTTTGCTCATACCAGTAAATAAAATAGAATTATCTTGTGGAATCAAACACTAGTGTGTGACTGTATGTATATTTGTTTGTTTGCACAATCACAAATTTGCAAGATTTTGAATAAAATAGAAATATTTCAGAAATTTGGTAGATTTGTTCCTCTCTCCTTTTGAAAGGAGAGTGTCTAGGCAGATGAATATGAACTAGAACATAGTGGCACATAGAGTCTCAGGGTTAGAAAACTGCCACAACCTCTTCTATTTTCTTTTGTAGATGTAGGTACAGAAAGGGGTCAGAGCATAGATAATCCTGGGACAAGATCATTGTACTGAGAAATGTGTAGTAAAAAGTGTAGTCAGTCAAGGTAAAGTGTTGATTAAAGATCTGATTCCAAGCTTATTCTGCATGTTCATCACTCCCATGAAATTCCCAGGGGATGTTAGAGGTGCCTTTCTATGCAGTCCCTACAGGAAACAAACATCTGCTTTCCCTTATAATGCATCACTTCTAAGGACTACTGGGATTTGCTGACAGGAGAAAAATAATTTGCACCTGACTATGCCATCTTCAGAGCATCTGGTCAATTTAAACCAATGTACATCAATATTCAAAAAGTGTGAATATTTATGTAATATTACACTTCGTTATTTATAATGGATGTTCTTATGTTTCTTTTTGGACTGGCCAGACAGAGGGTTACTTGTTTCCACTGACCAACAGTAGTGTGAAAATTCTGGATTTTGCTACAAACATGCATGAAGAACACAGTTCAGAAAACAGAAAAACTGCTGATACATGGATCAAATAAAAATTCTGGTTCCAAATTACCTTTGTGTCTACCATTTTTTATTAGGACACAAATAGTCTGGAAATACTTTTTGAAGTTAAGTTTCATAAATATTTTAATAGCTTGTCTTCAATTTCTCATGCCTTTGCCAGGTTCCAAGCATTTGGAAGGAAACTTTCCACCTGAGACACTTGTCATAGCTTAAATTCCTAGAATAAGGCTGAAGAAAACTGCATTGTCCTTTCAAGTTAAAAAACAGTTAAAAGAATTGCAATGGCTCTGCTGTCAAGCTCTAGTAACTCAGTATGGAAGTGACCTGACATTTGGCACCAGAGCAGGACTGCATTTTGAGTGTATTCCAAAAAATAATCCAGGTATTAAGAGCTTCAAAAATAGCCAAGAGACAGGGAAGCTAACTACAACTTTTATTTGAATAAAAGTTCTCTGGACAATCCCTAGTAAGGTCTCTTAACTTGATAGAGGTTGCAGTCTCTTTTATCCCTTCTGCCCAAGATGCAGGTCCCTCCCCATTTCTCAATCAGCTGATATACTCCGAGGTTACAGACTTCCTCACATTCCTACTACATGTCCCCCATTACATGCTCATTAGAGGCTTTGGGGTCCCCAACATATTCAAAATGGAGGTTACTGCATATTGGTCTCCGTGTTCTGGGCACTGTATTATCTTATGCTGGGCAACTACATAACTAATAATTTTTCTGTCCCCCACTACTGAGCTAACTGTAACTACTGCAAACTTTGCAAGAACATTCTACTTATTCCTAATAAGTGTGCCATTTACCAGCAAGAATCTATGAAACCTACTGGCATAACTTGACTCTGTAGGGTAAATCAATGTGCTGGATGAAAAATTTGTGATACTTTTTATGAAGTATGTATTGTGTCCAAGAGCAGCAGGCTGTGCAATGGAGAGTTGCCAACCCTTCGATGCTTTTGAACATCAGGAGTATGTTTAATGGTTCTTTGATTTTTGGTTTGGTTTGGTTTTTTAAATCAGAAGGCATGTTCCTCACTAAGACAGCAAAATCAGGTGTTGCAAAGTTAGGAAATTATAGCATTTATGTTTATTTGCAGCCTTAACCAAAGGCATATATATTAGGATAGAATTTTGTTTTGTGTGTTTACAGTGTTTTGTTTGAGTGGGATATTTCATTCAGTGCTCCTGGTAAGCCTGGTGAATCATGAGGGTGAATCAGAAATCTAACATATAGAATCACTACTAAACTGAGAGGATATATAGTGACAAGACAGGGGACAGGAAAAGTATTTACTGCTGATGGCCTTAGAACTATAGTGTGATTTTAGGCAAGTCAATGAAAACATGGGTTTTTTTCAGTTGTGATCACTGTGAGTATCTAAACTCTTAGTCAAGAAAAAGACTGAGCTTTCACTGAGGCCCACAGAGATCTATGAGATCTTCTTCCAAGCATCTGTATCACTTCCTGGAAATTTCACAGACAAAACTGCTGACAATGAACTGCAGATCAAGTCTTGACATACTCAATATTTGGTTGCTTAGCTGCTTGCCTAATTTGAGCCAAGAGTAGGAAACCATACACTGAAGAATGAAGCACTGCCCCTTCAGAGGGGTCTCTCTGTGGAAGAGCCTCTATTGTAATGTACTTCCAGTAGGAGACTGTCATTTCCTGCCTTGCCAAGGCTTCATTTTGCGACTGTTGGATTTTATGAGCACTGTGAAACTGAGAAATAGTCTGAAGCTTTATAAAGAAAGAGTAAAACATACTCAAGAGAATAATTTTCTAATAATTTATATTTTATACAATGGGGATTTTTCGGGTTTGGGTTTTTTTTCAGATTTTTTTTACAAAAGCAGGAGAATACTTTCTTTCCGTTTATCTAATTTTACTTGTTTTCTCATTTAAGTTTGGACACCATGTGGAATAACCTTTTTTTCATTTTGTGCCTTTCACAGTTGGTTGTTCTGACCCTTTCTCTCTTCAAACCTTTCAACTACCCAACAGTTGCAGTATTCCTTTCCTGATAGAGACAGCACAGCTTCTGCTCTGCAGTGCTGAACAATCTCTTTGCAGAAGAATATCAAGAGAACACCTTTGAATTGAAGGTAAAAATAGCGAAGGGAAGAAGAGAGAGGAAGATGAGGCAGCTGGTGTCCTCCACAGACTGGGTCCTTCTCAGTGTGCCTGGGAGCCAAGGCAACAGTGCCAGGCAGTGAAATACTGCAGTCTTAGGCAGGCCCCCCACCTCCCTAATGATTTCTGACTCTGTAAAAACAAAGGCGCACTGGCCTTCCTAACTGCTGACCTTGTCTCCCTTTGTCTGAACAACTGATTTGCGGTTTGATGTTTGTCTGCATTTCAACTGATTCTTAAATTACTTTGAATTTTTCGTGTCACTAATTAGGAAGTATATGTACTGAAGCATAAGGTGAAAATTTCATCTTTAGCAGTTACTCGGAGATTTTCAATAGTTCTCTTTAGTAGCTCTCAGTATGAGCATGATCATCCCATTATAAAGAGCCCTGGCAGGTTACAATAGCTACTGTCTACAATTCATGCCTGCCAAGCCTGTTCACTTAGCAGCAGGCGACTTTTCAATGAGAGTTTTAACAAGTCTCACCATTAGGCAGCATCTTATTGGTTCCCTCATTCTAGCAAGACCGGATTTCCTTCATTAGCTAGAAGACTTTTGCTTGTGTTAATAATATCCAACAACTGGCACTGACTTCAGACTTTCTAAACTGGCTTTCAAGCCCAATTAGAATTGGTTAGGTTGCTTAGTGGTAGAAAAAAAAAAAAAAAAAAAAAGAAGAAATTTTAAAAATCCCAAAACAAATGAAAAAAACAACCAAACAAAATCCTCCTCCAACTAATTTAAATCCAGGACTTGCTTTTTTCATTTACTGTTGTGGGTTCTACACGTTATCCCATGAGTGTAGCAATTGTAAAGAAAGTATTTGCAGAGAGTACTTTTATCATGACAAGGTTTTGCACAAAAACCTTACTTGTAGGTACAAAAAAAAAACCCCACAAATTTTCCACTTACATATGGCAAGTTGATTCCTATTGCACTGATCCAAAGTAAATATAACTAGGTTGCTGTTCCACCTTGTGTTTTCTTGTGGTGCTTTTTGCAGGTATGACAAGGCAAGCATTGCAGACCCTGAGTTCTGGTCCCTGGTTTATTTTATATGCTGCTGCATTATACACAAATGAACATGAAGTAGACCAGAAATAACATGGTCAGTAGGAGATGATTTTTCAAGGACAATCTATTCTGGACCAGGATCCTATGCTAGAATTTAGTGTAGGATATCAGCTGTGGGCTTAGGACTTCCTTACGAAGAAAGAAACAACAATAGAGAATGAAAAGTTTAATTAAGCATTTAAAAAACACATAGTAAGTTTAATAATGGATTATCATCTTCAGGACATCACTGTTTGCAACCTGCTTTAGACATAGGGGGATTCAATGACAGAATCCATGTGAATCAAAATACTGCTGAAAGGATCCCCAAGGCCCATCAGGGTGAATGATATAGCCTAAGACTAATGTATCTTGGGGTGCAATCAGCTGTATAAATATACTCAGTATCTGACCACTATTCCAAGCAAACCTTGCTATACATTCATAATGCTGCTCCTTTGGTGCTCCACTGCTTATAGATGTCTGAGACAGAGGATATCTGCGAAAAATAAAGAGTGCAGTGAATTCAGTAAGTATTGCTTGTATGGAACTGGGCAAGCTTGCACATCACTTTCATAAGAATCTCCCACACTTTATAAGGCCTTATGATATTCACCAAGAGGACTGAAGGCAGTTTAGGAGGCTTCTATGTGTTTAATGATCTGTGATGTTAGAGGGAATACCCTGAGCTCCCTTACACTGGAAATATTGTACGAAATACCATTGGAAAACTAGCAAAATCAGTAAACTCTTTAAAAAATACTGGCAAATAGGGAGGATTGCCAAAGAAGCATATATTAATTGGATTTCATTTTGTTGAAAAAGGTTGAAATAGCTACAGTGACTAAGTCTAAATCATAAGGTTGTGTGGTAAATAAAGTTGAATAAAACACTAGAGTTGTTGTCTTGCTTCACTATGTGCTTCAACAATAAATGAAGAAAAACAACTCAATCCCTTCTTTTTACTGATATGCTTGAATTTATTTTATCTTTGTTTGTGAATACCCGTGGCTGTATTAGTCAGGGCTGGTAGATGATCCTCTTGTTTCTATTGTATTGTTTAGCTTAATGTGTCTGACAGAAATCGTTTTTTGCAATTTACAGAGCATGATTTGTGGGTTTTCATGGAGGGCTCAGGACTTTGGATATTCTTGTGAACACACTCCTGTGAAATACCATTTATTTTATAACCTTGAGACTGACTTTGTGACATTAGTCTTTTCTCACTTTTTAATGATCTATTCAAATTCTACTCAAATATATATTTGCAAATATCCAGATGCTGAAGTAATTGGAAATATATAAGGTTCTCACAGTATTTGACCCACAAACTTATCATAAATAATAAAATAAACAATAGTAGACCGTTTATCTGAATGCTGCTCAAAATGTCTAATTTAGTTTGTAGATTTTGTGTGTACATATCTGGAAATAATGAACAATAACTTCAGTGGAAAACTATTAATAAAAAGTATTGTATTTTCAAGATGCGCAAATTTTAAACTTAATTTTATATTTGTGACCGGGTTATCATTGTGCAGGTATTCATAAACATGTATGTCAGTAAAATTCCATGCTTTCTCTCCTGGAATATTTAAGAATTCATTAATTCATACTTCTCTATTTGCTTACACCTTAATGGTCCTCTGTTTAATGTTAGATTATAGCAATTTCCTAATATGAGTAAATTGGGCAAGGTATTCATAGCCAGAATATTGGTCTTTCTTTTTGTCATACCCACTAATATTCACAGTAACCTGAGACAGATGACATTTTCAGTTTTATTGTTAAGGCTACATCCTTGCTTAGTCTTCTTGATTTATTTAGTTCCTTGCTTTGCCTCCTGAGCAGAGAAAACAACGCCTAACTTTAAATTAGTGGCTTGAATTTTAACTTGAAATACTTTCTGATATGATACATTCATTCTCATTACCAATTGCAGTGGCGTAAGTCTCCAGAACCAATTCAGGTGAAGCTGGATAGTTTTATACCTTGTCGAGGCCTGGTGCTGCAGCATTAAATTATTGTATTCTACTGCTTTGCTATTTGAAGGTACTTTAATTTCCCTGCTAGCAGGGAATGATGAAGGCAGGAATGTATTTAAAGCTTTTAGTTCCTTGTAATTAAGATGCATTGGTACAGCTGAGTTAATCTGTTTGTCCCTACGTAAGCTCTGGTTTTAGACGTACTTTTATTTCAATGTTATTCACTTTTTGTCCTCTGTTACACTGTGGTTTATGAGAGTATGATGAAACCTTGCACATTTTTATTTGATATGGCTAAAACTTATGTGGCCTACATTTGTTCTTAAGACAGGTTGCTGTACAAAGGTGGTTGAGAAACCTGAAAATGGAAGAGTTAGGTTCTATGTTGTATCATAATATTATATTTTTTCAGAAGTTACTCCTATTTCACTATCCTGGCATAACTTTCAGTAAAAAGCTTGGAGGATCTGTAACGTGCAGGTGTGCAACACAATGCGCAGAGATCGACTGCATTACACTCAGTGTAAACCAAAATGCTGATTCTTAATGTCTTCTGAATCACATTTGCTCAAATAATATATTAAAATTAGCAAAAACTTAACATGGCAAGGTTACTTCTTTATGAATATGTTAAGGCACGTAGAAATCCAATCTAAAATGCCTCATTAGTTCTGTTCGTAGAATAGTTTACGATCTTGTTTACCACAGAGAATGAAGAGGTTGCTTGTAAAGTTTGGCCTAATAAAATTCTGATTAATTCTAGTGATTAAAAATTACTTTATATTTAGTACAAAATCCTCCTGATTTCCACACAGGATTGCAAAAAATCCTGTGAGAAAGCAGCTGGGGAAAAGAAATAAATTGAAATGCAGCATGTAAAAACTACAGTATAAACTAATTCCTGGAATGCTACAGTTTCCCCAGATATTTACAGTTTAAACTTCATTGTTAGATGCTCCCTGGAATGTCATTGGTCCCACCATCTCAAAAGGATCTCCTGCTTTAGATTTGGTTTGGACAAAGATACAAGTAGTATGATGCACTTGTTCATATTTCCAGGGAATTTTAAATTCAGAACAGTTTGCCAACTGTTTAAAAGTATTTAATATTTTTAACTACAGAATTCAATATGTGCCTTGGCTTTTAATTTGTGAGCAAAACATACCATTTACTTGAGGGAAACACGAATTCTCCCAAATCAAAACAGAAGATTTAGATAAATGTTAAATACTTTCAGTGCCACCTATTGGCTGAGAAATTGTTTCAAATAAACATCAGATTTATAATTGTGGACAAAGTGAGATAGGGCTACCTATAGTAATATTTCTAATTTTTATTGAAGGTAAAGCCAGCATCAAGGTCTACAATCACATTTGAAGACCTTATCTCATCTCAAGGAATTTAATCTCTAACCACTTTTTCTTTACAGAAAACAACACATGAATGCATCCTGTGGGATGCTTCAGACGTACTATGGTGGTATCAAAGTTCTAAAGCATTTAGTGAATAGGTAAGGTGGTGGGAGACATAAGAAGAAGTCAGGAAGGGATTAAAATTTGTCTTTTTAGCTTGACAATGTTGGGGTTTTTTTATCTGAACATATGATCTAATCAGTTTAGCTACGATCACTTTCCTCTTTGTAAAATTTCAAGTTGAAGATGCTCTTCACTGCATCTCTGATTCTGTTTCTGGAATATATTGAATTCTGTGCCATCTCTCAGCACTTAAGCGTGTCCTTAACTTTCCACATTCATAATATCATCAGGATCATGCAGAATACCATTCAATTCACTGGAATTACACACATGGTTAGAGGCAATCTCATTATTGTTTTCTAAAGCAAAACAAAGTTTGCCAATTTGCATGAACAAGGCTTATATATTTTATGTTCTCTAAAATGTGCATGCTTCTTAACTCTCCTAATGACTTTGAGTTTAGGATTTTGGGTAAACTATTTAGAGACTGTGTTTATACAGAGAAGGCTTATTTGTTGCGTTCATGGTTAGGAAGCTCGATATTTCATTGCAGAACTTATAACTGAAGATTATTCCTTAGTTCTAGAAATACTAATCTTTCAGTATAATTTATAATTTTTTTCCTCTGTCTTCTGAGTTTTTTTTGTTTGCCTCCTGGATAAATTATGCCACAGTAAAGAGATGAAATTATACCTAATAATCTCAAAGAACCTAACTGCTTTGAAAACTGGGCTTGATTATAATGCCCTGTGTTAGAAAGGGACACAGTATCCTGTATAGTTCTTTGCTCATATTTCGGTTACACCTTTTTTAAGAAGGTGTGAGATTTTTATTTAATTGAAGAATATATTCAAGGTAAGATATTTTTTTAACCAGAGAAACAAAAAAGAAAAGACCTTAGGGTGACAGCGAGTCAGCTTATCTCTTTGATAAACTAGATATTTTAGATTAGATGTTTGGAAAAAGAGCAGAGCTATATCTGTGACATGAGAATCGAACCCCTGTAAACTGAGAATGGCCAGTCCTATCCTGGGAAAGTTTATCTTAAAACCTCTTTAACTACCTGAGAGTTCACAGTCTATCCATGCTGGGTCTTTAAATTCCTTCTATAGTCAAAGGCAACCTCTCCAGGCTGGCAGCTAAGAAAGAAATTCTGGTTATTACACAGTGAACCAGAACAGTAAAGTATCTTTACAAGGTGCCTGTTCCATATCATGGACTATATAAGGAGTGCAGCTGACCTTAAATTTAACACTAAAACTTTTTAGGAAACTGACATTTTGGATGGATCCTACTCTTACTGTCAAACCCTTTGACTTCGAATATGTCCTTTGTGGGCATTTCCAATTGTCTCAGTTTCTTACAAAAAAAAAAAAAAAAAAAAAAGCCAGGTCTATGTTACAAAAATAATCTTGAGATAGTGTCCCCAGAAGCCGGCAGGGTAGGACCTTGACCTTTATGGCTGAGGTCCCAGAGACCATAGAATTGACCCTACCTGTGGAGATCAACACTGCACTGACACTGTCAACATTTTAGCGCTGATTTAACCAGTCCTTTCAGGTCTTTTCTACTCCTGGCCTTAATTTTTGTTTCTCCTTTCACCTTATGCCCTTCCTGAATCAGGCTGCCCTTTTTTGGCTCTGAAATGCAGCAAAGTAGCCTGAAGGCTATGAACTTTAGGCCAGACTCAGAAGCCATGACAGAGGCTGAGTCGACAAAATGACTCAAAGTCTGAAACACGTTTTAAAAAAACAAAACAAAACCCAGCAAACCTGTCCCACAACATTTGAAATAAATTAAGTTTTTAATGAATGACAACGCAATCCTTGGACAAAGGTGAAAAATCACAGAATGGGAGCAGTGCTTTTTTTCAGACTAACATTGTGAAAATAACATGAGCTCTAGTGTTAAATTGTATCAACTACTGTGAAATGTCAGGATTAAAAAAAGAAAAGTTTGGGTTTATATTGTTGAAGATTCATATCTATGGGATACCATTGTATGACTCCTATGATTCTATGTTTTTTAGGTCCCAATTAATACTGAAATAGTTCTGTGGCTCCTTTTACTAAAACCTAAAATTCTCAGCCACAGCCTGGTACTTGTATTTTGTCCAGACCAGTTTTACAATGTCATAGAATCATAGAAGCATGGAATCGCAGAATAGCCTGCACTGTAAGGGACCTTAAAGATCATTCATTTCCAAGTCCCCCTGCCATGGCCAGTCTGTTGCTGTTTATTAAGTAGAGAAAAATATTTTTATATTTATTCCTGAAAGTTTTATAGGAGTTGAGTTGGAATTCTAAGCTTTCAGAAATTGGTAAATGCAGTAAGAGTTGAACTCAACTTATCTTGAAAGGGTTTTTTTTTCAGTTGGGATTTTTTTTAAAGAAACTAGATTTGGGGGTTTAGATGAGCATATTATAACTTTATTTCTATTTAAAGTCAGCTGAGACTAATTCTCTTTGTTGAGAAGTCAAATAATTTATTTGCTTTAGCTGAAGACATTGCAGTATTTGTAGTCCAAAAGTGAGTTCTCCGAATAACCTTCCTATGATATTGTTGGCTTTTTAAGTACATCCTGAAAAGAGATGAGAAAAAAGAAAATCTTAGCTGTCCTTCATAAAACAACTAACAACACAGTTTCGTGGCAATCTAAAAGAAACATTTACTACAATTTAAGAAGATTATGTCAGGAAAAAAATTCAAATAATTAATATGTTTCTGGGTTGATTCTTATGTCTCGCAGCTGTGTCACTTATGTTCTTGTGTACAGATTTATGCTATAGAATTTCAAAACAAGCAAGGTTTCAGACCAAGTATTTACAATAGAATGATGCATTCAGACAGTGGCACAGTTCCTTTAATTCTTATTTATAAAGGCTTCTCAGCCTTCTTCTGAGTACCACTAGAGAGACGACACTCCTTGCTTATTGCTGAAGTGTCAGGTTACTTAATATGTGTGACTCACGGTGCCATTAGGATGATGTACCATTTGCTACGCACAGGAGCTCTTTGAAGTAGGAATTATTTGGTTATTTAAATAATAGCTTGTTTTTCTGTGAAAGATTATTTATAATGACTGTTCACTAGGAAAAAAAAAAAAAATCCCTGAACTCTTAGAGCTACTTAGACTGGCAGCTGGTTTAGTCAATTAACTTACAGCATCACTTTCCACTATGGCAGTGTTCTTATGGGACTTGAGACTCTTTTATTCCCAATTCTGGACAACAAAACAGTAATTTATTTTATTAATTTATTATGGCACATATTGCCCATGAAAATTCTTACAAAATTTGTTGGTGCAAATATACTCTTCTTGGGTCTTTTTTAAAATATATCTTGGTGTATTAGTTTAGCAGCTGAAAAGGACATAAAAAGTCAGCAAAAGTAAAAGCAAACCGTAGGAAGGAAATAAATATATATTAAGCACAGATATTATTCCTACTTGAATACATGCATCGTAATTTCTACTCTTTTCAGTGTTTGCTCTATAATACTCTAGCATTGTCCTGTCATTGATTCAAAGAAAACCAATGCAAATAGCTTCAAGACAAAGAGCAGTATCATTGCGTAAGACCATAAGAACAAATTCATATTATTAAATTTTAACTGCTTTAAAGTTAAATATCTCATTTAAACTTCTCAGTGGTTCATTCCACTCTGTGCTCCTTTAGAAAGCAGTTCAGCCATAATTTGAGTGAACTGACATCTGGAAGTAACTGTCTGTCTCTTATTTGTGTTTGCTTCTCTCAGCTATGGTTAGGTGAGATGGGGTGCCTTTCCCTCACCTTCTCTCCAGTCACTTCAAGGTTATTTGAAGGAAGTGAGTATAGGAGAAATTTATCCGTCCTCCTTTTTTTAATCACATTTTTTATGGAAAAGTATTTCACAGTTCTATCTTATTGTGATATTCGTTATTATTTCCATCTTGCCATTACTGTCCTTAGTGTTACTAATTTTTTTAATATTTTCCATTAGAAAAAAACTTTCTAATATAGGAGTTTAGATGAGAGCCTTATTCCAATGTAAAGGTGAAAGAAAGGCAGAAAGGGCTATGTATTCACATTTTTATTGAATAATTGAAAATTTAAAAAACTATTTTAATAGAATTATGTCAAAAAAGATATAATTATATTTACTGTTCTTTTCTAATTGAAAATTCAACCCCTTATTCACTAATTTCTCCACCTAAATAGATCCATAAAGACATATTTGGGAATCAGATTGTATCTAGGAGCCAGTGATGGAGCTTTCACTGTGAAAGCTGTGATGATTAGTAAAGAACTGCTTGACTCTTTTCAAATTTTGCACTACCTTGTAAAATAGAAGATGTATTCTATACTTGCACATATGCTTTGTAATTATTTAATCAACCAATTTAAGAAAAAACATTTTTAATTTCATTATGCATTGTTTGGGCCTGAAGAGGCATTTGATCATCATAATTGAATAATGGATATTAGCTACAGTGGTAATCAAAACAAACATAGCACATTTTTATGTAACATCTTTTCATGGTCCTTTTCCAAGTTATATGATCCATGTACAAACTGAGCTTGAATAAAGGGCTAAGGTTAAACAGCCAAGCCTTCAGCAATCAGTGATGGTGAAGTCAGGAGTTTTCTTCCAGACACGTCTTCAAAGAAAATGGGACCTCTCTAACATTAAAAGGCTAAATATTAGGTTATGTGAACATTAAATATTTCTTGCCTCAGTTCTCTACAGTGCCTAAAATTTTATTGTTTGAAAAGATTTAAAAGCTTAACTTGTTCACTCCCACTCCACAGGGTGCTTTAATGAATGCTTTCATGTATTCCTGAGTTGCTTTCCAATGATAAGCGTGTGATTAGCATTAAACTGTGCTTGGCTTCTACACAAGCATGAAAGACACTGTTATATCAGTCTGCAAAAATACAGCTTTCCATTAGAAAAAAACTGGTTTACTTGCGATGTAATTTCTTACATTAGAATTGTATTGTTCAGATTTTTTCCCTTTTTATTTCTGATTAAAGTGCATTATCAAAATGCTCTATTTATGAATTGCATTGAAATGAACAAGTTTAAATTTTTCTATTTCAAAAAATGTTGTATAAGAATCTTTTATATTTCATTCATTTTTAAATAATAAATAAAAATATTGCAGTAAAATGATTCATTTTTATTACCCAGAAACATGTTTTCTGATGTCCTGTAAATGCTCTGTAATAGTTCCTTCCAGTACTGTTTAAACCAGATAAAATGTCTCTTCCCTTATTGATGAGATCCAGGGCAGGCAGTGGGAATGTTACGAGCTTCACTTGGGCCAGGCTTTTCAAAACAGGTTGTTGAATTTTTGTCTCAATTGCAAAGGTCAGATGCCAAGTAACTATGCTATAGAAATGAAATCTTATGCAGGCTGAATCTTAACTGAGGCAGCTGAGTAAAGTTTAATTCCAGAAATCTGGAGAATGCATAAGGAATATATTGTATACTCAGATTTCCAAGTACCAAGGATATGAATATTCGTGATATTTGAAGGATATCGTGGAATTGTACCACCGTTGTTTGTTTTGTTACACACACGGTTATGACCATGGAGAAATACTTTTCATGTAGTCTTGTCTTCATGTTAGCAGTATCTCTTTCATTATTTAGTTTCGTGAGGGTGTATAACATGTATAACTATATATACATAAAGGTGGAACACTTGTTTCTATGAGAGACATTGTATTATATAGCCTGTATACATATATATATGTATATATATATAAGGCTCTCTAAAGCAGTCTAGTTAATAGTAGTTCTTTGTTGAGTTTGTGCAAACAAACACACCACACAGAATGAGAAGGGAGACTTTTCAGGAAAGTAATTATTTTCTCCAATATTTCTTTTGACCCTTTTTCATTTCAGAAGTGGCATAATCTTGCACTAAATCTCACTGACCCAGGTGTTTAAATCCAGTGGACCTTAGGATTGACAAAAATTCTACTTGTTTTCCTGTATTGAAACTTCTCCAGAGAATAGATAGTCAAGTATTATTGATACCTGGTAAATTCCAGAACACTGTAAGATGCATCATCCATTCCGTTCTGTGAATACATTTTCTTCCTATTTGGCCACCTCTGTGGAAACTTAATAGTGAAAACTAAGCATTCCTATATGGGGTGGCTATTAATAGGTATTCTCACCATAATCTCAGAAAGGCACCGAAAAAGAAGGAGTTGGGTTTTTTGAAGGACTTAGATCAGTGGCAGATAATCTGTAAATAGACTGAAAGAAGAGCTGGCTGGGAAGAAGTGCTGCTGTGTTGCCTATACTTTCTTGATTCCAGTTTGGTTTTGTTCCTTGTTTTTTTTTCCTTTGTGACCTTCAAAACGCAAATATGTACCTTCTTGCAGTAGGTGTGATGCTATTGTGGACTCCTTGTTTTAGTACAAGTCTAATTAAAGAGGGATTTGAAGAAGAATAAGCTTCTCAAAATGGTTCTAAAGGCTAGTAATTGAGGAAAATACTAGAAAGGTCTTCAGGAGTGTAGGTCTAGCTTTCTGTTCTTTATATTTCTAGTTGTACTTGGTCCTGCTGAGAACATAGGTTTTGAGGAAATATTTGTCAGAAGTCTCTTACACTATGCTAGGCTTAACATCAGGATGTCTTGCTGTTATGTTGCTGAGTCTTTAAACTTTAATAAAAATAAAAAAGTTGTTTTGTGTTGTATCTTACGTAAAGGTTACACTACTGTTGCATACAAGTTGAATAAAGCAGCTTCATAATTGACAAAAAAGTCTTCCCAGTATTTTGACTGTTTGATGAAATATTTTTCTGAAATTCCCACAGGTAGATAATGACCCTCATGATGCACATGAACTTTTGTCATGGATATTAGATCAGGAATAGGGAATTCATGGTTTATCTGTCACAGTCCTTACAATATAGTGCTTATTCCATAAAGGATCTATTGTTCAGACTAATTAAACAGTGGCCATGCCTGCTGTCCAAAACATTACCATTCGTCTTGACAAAGGTGTCTGTTCTACTGCCAAACCTTTGTCACCCTTCTTTTCTATTCAGTAATTGAAACCTGACACACATTAAATGCCTTCATGGCCATTACCTATTATTTTAATTCTGGGTAATGACTGGGTTACTCAAGATAAATCTTTCTACAAGGCTGTTTATTTTAAAGTAAATTTAAATATATTTCTTACAATACATAATGTCTTTCCAAAACTCTTGACATTAACTAAGGATCTTAGTAGCCCAACATTTTTAGTTATTTAAATCTCATATTCAAATATCATGACATCGGCAGAAATTTATATGTCAGGGCTCTCAGTGCACCAGTGTACCAAAAGTAGCCTGTCAAGTCTCCCCTGAGGCTCTACCCATGGAGTCTTGGCTCAGTGTACTGCGTCAGTCTCAGGCTCTTGCCCTTCTTGGTCCTTCCTGACTATATGTGGTAAGTTTGCTGCCCCTGGCCCTGCTGTTCAGGCAGAGATTTGCAAATGAGTCTCTGCTATGCAGCGTGGTACCTCTGACCTCTGAGGTACTGGAATGATACTTCCATTTTAATCTGAAGAAAGATGGACCTACCTCCTGAAGAGGACTTACAGTTCATAGCCCTACATGGGAGATCCAAATCTGAGGAGTAGTTATTAAGACTCAAGTCTCTTCTGAAGTGGCTCCTTTTCAGTCTAGTATATTTTATGATTGTTTAGCAACTAATATTTTACCTTCCTCTACTTCCCTAGGAGTTTCTTTCTGAACCACTCAGTATGGTTTCCACTCAGAGTGGGAGATGGAAATTGGTTTCCTTCCTAAGAGTATTTCATCTTCCCACCACTAAGTGCCCTAAAAGTTGCCAGCAGAAGTGGATGGAGAGATGTACACAGAACAATTCAGGTATCTTTTTCTTGCATAGCATTAACCAAAATAAGAAAAATACGTGTTGAATATAAATCACTACAATCATTTGATATGGTAAATTAACCTTAATATTAAATACTGCACTACACAGTTTTCCATTGAGTAAGAAAGGCTATGAAACAGATGTATAATTTTCAAGCTTAAGCTCTTCTCATTATTCTGCATTCTCTTTTTTCTTTGCAATACTATCGCACAGTAAGCCATGAAAATGTTAAGTGTTGTGCATCACTCTCAAAGAAGTTTTTCTGGAAGCCTAACAGAGGGAGGTGAGAACTGTACATGCCTTTTTGTTGCCTATAAACATTAAATAATCAAGGCTATTATTTAGGTTTATTTTCTCTTCATTCTCAACTCTGGTCATTTGGCAGTGTTTACACATGTATAGTGATCATGACGTGTCGCCAAGTAAGGATCTGTAACTGTCACTGAAACCAACTGCTTTCATTGTGCTTCTGCTTATAATGGATCACTTTCAGAAAAGCACAGGCAATGAGTTACGCTGTTCATAGAGTGAATTCAAACACAAATACGTTTGGCTACTTGGTGAATAAAAAACCTTCCAAAGGACACTATAATGGTAAAGAAGAATTAAGAGACAGGACTAAAAATCCCTCAGTAAAGTGAAAGGTAGAAATGAGTGCTTTTCTATCACCAAAAGTGCTTTTCTATCACCTTTGTCCAGGCCAAGAGGTTAGCTTATAAAATGGTTCCTTGAAGAAAATGAGTACTTACATCACCAATAAGGATTACAGATTTTTTTCTCTCTGTTTTTACTAGCAAGAGAAAATCCACATCAGAATTTGCTACCCAAATTTGACCTAGTGTGAAATAATTTTATACTGCAGGACTAGCACGTATAATAGGAGCCCCCATAGAAAAGTAATTCTCAAAATGCTACATAAGTTTTCAAAGATTTCTTTGTTCTTATGGCCACAAAGATGGAAGTTAACCCTGACCAGGCTACAAAAGATTTAAGAATTTGTAGACCTGGAACTGAATTTTAGGAAGCTTATATGAGGTCAAATACTGATATAATTAATCTAATTTCTAGAATGTTGATTTCTTTAGCCTTAAAAAGAGAAGAACTATTGTTTGTATGTTTGCAATATTCTGATCCTAGTGGCAAAAAAATAACAAACTGTTGTTTCTTAACATAAGAATATTAAAAAGTCACTTTTAAAATAAGCTGTAGTTCTGAGTACTCTGGAATAAATATCAATTCTAAAGTTTCTTTTTTAAATGTGCCTACAAAATTAACCAGCGATTTGACAGCTGTGTGCATGCAAAACTAAGTGAAGCTAGGTTATATATGGGAGTTGCTTCAACAAAGCCTTGACAAAATTTTTGTCCTATGCCTAGCAGCATTTCATCAGAATTCCATGTTATAATATGACTGTACCTATTTACTTTAGGTACTGATGAAATGTTCACATTATTGAGGGTTTCTTGAGTGAGTACCATCAATCTGGGTCTAGAAATAGTACTTTCCCAAGAATTGTAAAAGAGGTCCTGAGGATTCAGAACTGTCTGAATTTTAGGAAGTTATTATTAGTATAGCCTTTTTTCCAAAGTGGTACATCACTCCTACAAGTAAATCCGGTATATTCATCTGAATGTATCTTACTAAAAAAGAGTAATGGCCAGCATCTTCTGGTCTTCAGCAACATATAAGATTATACAACCTGTAGAGAGGATCACACAAGTTTCTAAATTTTCTTCTTTCTCTTAAATAATATAGAATAAAATGGGGTCATTATGTGAGGTGGAATAAATTTACAGTTGTATGGGTTACACTGTGTGGATTACAGTGCATACATGCCTACAACGTACACCCATATATGAATGAACCTGTAACCATTAATAAAGTGCTCAAAAAAATGCTTACTTAGGAGCAATATACCCCTTATACCACACAGGAAGTTGTGTTTGTTTAATGTGACTCATTGTGGGTAACATATTGCTTTATTTCAAGAGGCAGCCAAGGACTAGATTGTTCATTGGTATGACAGAGGGCACACATTTAGGCAAGACCCTTAGCAAAATTTTACTGTAATCTGTTCCCAAGCAGGATTTTTAGTGGCTATGTTGCTACAGCTCCAGTTTGAACATGGTTGGAACATTTCCCAGATGAGAGGGAAAGCATGTCACAGCCAGAATTGCGATCTGCCTAGCAGACACAAAAATAATTGCACACAAGTGTATACATGTGAGGTCTTTGCTAAGTCCAGATTTTTCTCACTTATTTATTTATATAAATGTCAGGTCTATGGCCAAGTAGTGTTGGTATCTGCTGGGTATTTCCCTATCCCACTTAAAGTGCCATCTGCTCTTTCATATATCTGCCAAGTATATGGATTAAGTCTGCTGTTTCCCATTTTATGTCATGTTATTAATAATGGTAATGACTGTTTGCTAAATGACAGTTGCACAGACTGTAGTTGTAAAATTCATGGTCACACATTCTTGTCCTTTCCTTATTTGTCTTACGAGCACCAGAACTCTGGACGTACTTTTCAACTCCCAAATATTTATTTCTCCTAATGATTCCTTCTAATGTGCCAACCCATCATAGTGCTTGACAAAATATTACTCCCTAGTTCTATGAACTGACTACACAAGACTGAGAAATGAAGATTCATCAGTGAGTACAGAAGTATAGCAAGCTTTAAATGCAGAAAGGGATAATGTGGTAGGGTTCCCTTGCTTCACATATCATTTGAAGAAGCCCATCCTGTCACAGTCACAACAGGAAAGACCAAACAAACAGACCTTCTCCACACCTCTCCTGACATCAAGTTTATTAACATATTATGATAAACAGTGTACAGCATGTTTTGGTATTTTAAAAAATTATAAAATAGAATTAATTTCATTTTTAAAAGCCTCACACAGGGACATATTTTCCTTTTCAATATTTCTTTCTATTAAATGCCTGAGCTCTGAAGACCCTTGTATCTATAATATATATACAGAAATTTCAAACAGACATCCCAAGTGCTATTTTTCATGGTATGTAATTCAATTTCATCATAGCTGTGGATACTTATGATGGTTGCATGATATATATTTCACATATTTTTTGTAATTATTTTTCCACTGAAATCTGGTATCAGACCTCTGCAGTGGGACAGTACTGAGTAATCAGAAGTAATCATATCTTTCCCATCAAAACTGTCTCTCCCAGTGCTTCCAAGTATGTATAAAAAGCCACTTAATCACTAGTTCTAATATTTTTGTTGGCAATTTCATTTTTTGTTTCACCTTGAGACCTACAGTGAGGTCAACCCTCTTGAGTACAATTGTATACTCTTCTATAGTAACTTGAATCCTATATTGGATATTTTTAAACTTACATACGTAAACTTACATATAAGGTCAGTGCAAACTGTAAATATGTCTGTCTTTGGACCAGTAGTCTTGATTTTGGCCCTGTTTCTGACAGTTCTAGTAGCTTGTTATAAACTTTCAGATAGGATTTAGTAGCTAAAGCAGACTTACCTAAGACCAAATCCCTAAAATCAAAACTATGGGAATGAAAAATGGTGGCCAGCTTCTGCTTAGAACTGTCACAGGGTCCTCTTTTACATGCGGGATTTTGAAGTATTCAGCAAATGATCGACAAGTTAAGTATGGGTTTTATCTAGCCATAAAGGGTTCTCCGTGGTGTTGCCTACTGAACTTTAATCTAGTAGCTGTTCCGAGGGCGTGTCTTGTGCACTTTGACTTAGAATTCTAGAATGATTTAAGTTGGAAAGGACCTTAAAGATCATCTAGTTCCACCCCTCTTTCATGGGTAGGGGCGCCTTCCACTACATCAGGTTACTCAAAGACCCATCCAACCTGGTCTTAAACACTTCCAAGGTTAGGGCATCCACAACTTCTCCAGGCAACCTGTTCCAGTGCCTCACTATCCTCACAGTAAAGAATCTTTTCCTGACAACTAATCTAAATCTCTCCTCTTTCAATTTGAAACTATTTCCCTTTGTCCTATCACAATCTGCCCTTGTAAAATGACATGAGGGGACGCTGCACAGATGGAGGGAAACACATTTGGACTGAATTCATATTCCTCATTTGACCTCACTGTGAATTGCCTTATTGGGCTGGAAACTACCTGTGAAAGAGGAGCAGAGAAGATGGTGAATTTCACTTGTCAGGCTGGTTTCAGAGCTACACGTATCAAACAAATGCTGAAAAATACCACTGCAGTCCCAGGGGTAGGCACACTTTCTCCAAAAGACCAAGCACATGGGGCTAAAAATTATAATCCTTCTCCTGCTACTCTTTTCCCTATGTGTCTGTCTTTCCAAGGCAGTACAAGACGGCAAGGGGTGAGGAGGGAATGAACACCACCATGGAACATCAAGTATTGGTGTTAAAGCCACAGAAGGCAATAACTCTACATCGCACCATCTAAAAACTGGACTGTAATCGTGAGACACCCACTCTGTCCTTGACGAAAGGTTACACTTTTACCTCCAGCAGGGTGCTGCAAAATAACTACAATTTTTTCCATGTATTCAAGAGAGAGAATGAGAGTTGATCACTTGTCTGTGATTTTCTTGTTGAGTGGTGCTCAGTGACAGTTACTGATGGTTACATGCTGCAAGTTCACCTCTCACTATGTCTTCTTTTGACTTTTTTCTAAGGCACCTGGATTGCCTTTTGGTATCTACCAGGGAGAGTAGCCTAATTTTGACTTCCACATCATATTTGAATCTGGCATTTCCCCTTTGAGTATTCTTCTTATCAGGGATGATAAAAAACTGACACAATGACATGACTTTTTCTTTTTTTTAATAATAGAAACAATGTGTTAAAATTACAAGAAAGCAGATTAATAATAATGGTGGTCTAGCTTTTATTTGTCAGTATCTCTATACACGCAGCAGAAATATTTTTGGGTGTAATTTTTCAGTGTACAAATTCTTCCAGACAACTAAAAAATAGTATAAAATTGTGTAGTTTCCAAACAAAAAATGTGTACATACATCATACTTAATTCTGAACATTTAAAAAAGCATTAAAAATTCAGATTTGGAGGTTGGGTCTTGTTTTCCTGTTTTGTGTAAAAGACACCATTAGCCTTCCAAATATGGTTCTCTTTATGTAATATATATGTATATATCAAGTCACAGAACTGTGACGTCTGAAGTAAACAGTGACACATTCTACTTTTCATTTCCTCTTCAGTTGAAAACTATATTGATTTGCTAGTTGAGTGCCTGTTCTGCATAAGACTTTGTAATTGGAAATGAGCTCAAACTGAAGGTGAAGATTCATTTCTCAAACATTTGAAACTACTCAGACTTGGATCTTAACCCAGGTCTATTTCATATCTCATTAGAAATTAATACTTGTTTGGTAGAAGTATGTTTTTCACATCTCAGTGTTCATACACTCAATCATTCCAATTTTTCAAGTTCAGTTATTTATTTATTATTAGAATTTCTACACTGAGTACACTGAATAGAGCATAAAGTCATTTTTAGTTTTGCAAGTGAACATCGGTTCTGTTTCTTCAGTTATGATACTAAATTTGCAAGGTATATTAGGAAGGATGATATGCTTGGCTCATTTGTCACCATTACAGGCATCCTATATGCTAGCTGATTTATTCTAAGAATTCCTAGATTAAAAAAAAAAAAAAAAAAAGAGATAAACTATGTAAGATGACTATATAATCATATTCAAGGATATTGGTAATATTGTAAATACTTCCGTGTGAAAGTCTTAATTAGCTTTCAAACAGACACACAAGGAGAGGATGATGTTGAAGGCAGCTGTGACCAATTCTCAAAAGAGAGAAAAAGGGAAAAAAAAAAAAAAGAAAAAACAATCCTCTTACTTAGTCTAAAAAGGGGACAGAATTTTCCATTTGTACTATTGTGTCCATAGAGAGCTATTCCACAGCATAGTTACAGAATCGCATCCACTCAGACTTACCGCCTGTGTTCCTTTACTCATTTTTGATAGCTGGAGTCTGACAGCAATATTCTCCATACTGACAGAAACTCATGACTCCAGGTTTTCTTAGTCTTCATGTATGATTTTTGATGTAGTCCCAATACATGTAAAAATGCCATCCATATGTTTTTAAATTTAAGTTCTCTTCAGAAAATTATTGCTGCAAACCCAACCAATTTTATGTAATTGATTCTGAGAAATATAAATACACCCTATCCCATCTTATAGCTTTATTTTTACAAAGGTGTTGTCATCCTTCAAGTTTGTAAGACCATTTCTCATAGGGAAAGAAAGGGGTAGATGTGACAGGTACTGCATGGGTAGTGAAGCAAAAGTTATAGGCTTTCATGGTGTCTTTCATTTGGTCAATTTTAGAAGGGCAAATATTGTCTAACATGTTTTCCCTCAAACTTTAACAGCTGTGCTACAATGAAAACAGGAAGGCACAATTTGGAAATTATCCTTTTATATTATTTCAAAAGCTTAAATTGCATAAATTTGTCATGTCATGTCATGTCAGTCCCCCTGAACCAAAATATTTTTTACATTTCCTTCAGTGAAGTCAGGGTTTCTCAGCAAGCGTTATACTCGGAGTAAAATCTGTGTCGAAATAAAAAAAAGCCATCTTTCACCTTTGTTTCTCTCCCACAGCGAAGAGGATTCATTGGGTGTTCTTCCTGAGGCTAAGTGTGACCACTGACTATATATATGGGGAACATCAAGGGGCAAAACTGAGGTGGGACACTTATTTTGTTTAGCTTCAGAACTGGAATCAAATGAAAAGCAATTTTTTTGGTGTTACCTGTTACAGGGGACGCAGAAACAGCTGATTAACAAAGCTAACAGAGAAGTAAATATTTCTTGTACACTGTTTTTGTGGGGTTGGGATTTGACTGTGCAGTTTCCTAACTTCAAATAATGTATCTTGGTGTCTGTGCCAAAGGAGAGAGGGAGGGAAGGAATCCCCAAGTCCTTTCTTTATGGGAGAGATTCTTACTATAGAACGTGATCCTGGAGAACTGGGCTTGGTCCCTGCAAGTCCCACTTCCAGAATGTGTATTCTGACTACCAGTCTCATTCATACTTCACTCCAGGCTAACTATTAACTTTTAGTGTAGAGTGAATTTAGAAACTGAGAGCTGTCATATATTTTCCCACTTGTCCAGTGGATTTGATGCTGTCCTGAAAAATTAGTTTCTGGGTCTGTCCTCAGAAGAGAAGATTTATTTTC
Source organism: Myiotriccus ornatus (assembly GCA_036023395.1). Lineage (NCBI taxonomy): Eukaryota > Metazoa > Chordata > Aves > Passeriformes > Tyrannidae > Myiotriccus > Myiotriccus ornatus. The sequence goes on along the minus strand of JAYRBT010000042.1, from coordinate 31,077,666 downwards.
CAGATGGCATGGAAGCATGGCTCAGGTTTACAGGACAGCACAAAAGCTTTTCTAAAAGGGACACTATCCTCTCAGGCACTTGTCATTGCCTGCAGTCAGTAATAAGTCAGTGAACAAAACCAAGGTCCTAGTTCAGTGGGCTTCCTGTGATTTGAGAGAGGTAGAAAGAGCACTGACCATAGGACAAGCTGTCATCATTTTATACTTCACCTGTTTTCCATTGTTTGCATATTCTCCTGTGGAACGCTCTCTTATGGCTTGCAGCTGTCAACACGAAGTGTCAGGTCATCTAGTTTTAGTTATCAAAAAGTTAGTGATCTAGTCTGAGATAGTTTTGTCAGCTACTACATACAGTGAAGAGAGAGGCACTCAATAAGCACATAATCTCATACTAAAATAATGATACCAGATAGATAGGATAATCTTCCTGGTTCAAGGCACCTCCTTCTCTTTCGTTGTCTTAAATACAGAGGAAGCAAAGACAAAATGCTTTACATCTTTCAAGCAGCTAAAGCTCGAAGAGTTAGCTTCCATCACTGAAAACTGAAGACAATTTCCCTGGCCCAGATACTCCTGACAAAATATTAAGTGGACCTGTAGTTCTGTGTTTCCTTTGACTGGGTGAGTGAGTTACTGTCTCCATTTGGCTGCTCTTTTGTTTGGAAGAAGAATGCTTCTCAGCTCACATCCTGGGTACCTGGCTCCATTACTGCTGATCAACAGCCTGGCATCATGGAACACTCTAGCAGCAGAAATATACTTTTTCTTCTCTGTTTTCTGTTCTATTATGTTTTCTATAATTTAAAAAATGCATTTGTTTATCTCTACTGAGTTTCCATCAGGGGAGATGGTTGCTTACAATTATATTTACACTGTCCTTGCAGTACCTCCAATGCCTGCAACACAAAAGCTCTGCCATAAAATTAGTGAAGCTAATTTATTACCTAGGGATTAGAATGACAGCTGGTAAACTAACACTTCTTTTACTCTTTTAACAGAGTTTCAAGATTCATAGTGTGAAAATATATTTTATTTGATCCTGAAAAATACTTTTTTAATATTTCATAATAATATAAAGAGCAATAAGAGCAATATTCCTGTTTTTCCTTGAGTAACCTTAAGGGTTGCTTCGCAGGGACTCATAAAATGACAAGAAGCGTTTGACAGCATGTCTGTTCACTGCAGATTCTGTTACCAGTGCTGACCTTCTAAGCTCAGTACTCAAAGATTCATATGGCTGGTTCTTTCTTTAGGGAGTTGGCATTAGATCAAGCAAGTGAAGTCATGAGTTAATGCAAACTAAAAACCAAAGCAAAATAAACCAGAACAAAACCAAACCAACAGCAGCAACAGAAAAATCAACAGGAAAAAAAACCCAAACAGAGCAGTGTAACACCTGGTTATTACTCATTCCTGTAAAATAATTTGATCTATTTTATTTTCCCTAATTGTGTGCTTTTCAGTCAGTTCTTCCAGCTAATATGATGTAAACATAAAATTGCAACTCTTTCTCCTTCTTATTCTACCTTCCAGAGGTCTCCTAAACAATTCAGAGGATCACACACACTTTGCTGGCTTTCTGTCCTGTTAAGAGTGAGAAAATGGAGTCTGACTTAGGCATGCTTAGTATGTTCTGCTTATCAACCAAAGATGATTTAGCTTGTGATATCACTGCCTTCTTTTGTCAACAGCAACATATATATCTCAATGACTGGAAAATAACAGTCTCAAAAAGAGGCAATTTGACTGTAGTATTAACATTTCCTCACATGCAAGACATCTTATCTTCACTCTAGTTCTGCCACTGATACAGGTTGTGACTGTAGAAATTCACATGTGCTTCAGTTCCATGTCTCTAAATGGGATTAGTGACTTTCTCCACTATATGCTATGGGTTTGGCATTTTTTATGATTTCTCCTATGTGTATTGATTGGGATAGTGTCAATTTTTCACAGTGAAGCCTCAGCTTAATGTAATGCTCAATAACATTATCGCAATTCAAGTCACAGGTAAGACAGATACAAACTTCAAAACAGGAATGCATGGTGACTGCTTTTTATGCGGTGGATACAAAATACAGAAAGTGTTTTCTTATGCAACTCTTGATTACCACAGATGGGCAAAGATTTATTTTTTGACTGTTAACCAAACTGATTAACTAACTACTGTCTTGACCACTTGTCATGGTTTAGCTAGTTCCGGGAAACCTTGCAGGAATTTTTCCCCTTCCCCCCTGCCCACTGTGTGCAGAGCTGTTAGATGAGTACTTAAGAGACACAAAAGGCCTGGCTCCCTCACTAATGGCTGAAAAATTAGTCTCCTAGGAGATGGGGCAGATGAAAGGTTATTGTTTATTTTTTCTCTTCTGGGCAATGGGGGAGGAGGAGTTTGGTGGGCTGGAGCACAGGTCAGGGGTTGGGGGGAAGCTGGGTGCTGCTCTCGGCTCCTCAGCCGTTGGCTAGCTGCAGGCCCTGCCTGAATTCTTCATCGGATAGGAGCCGTTGTTTTTTTCCTTCCCTGGAGGTTTTTTGTTTTTCTTTTCCCTCTGACCGTTCCCCGAGCGAGGAGCCTCCCTGGGGGGAGGGAGAGAGAGAACTGTGCAGAGCAGTTTCGACCAGCCAGAGTAAGTGAAGGATTGGGGGTTTTTTTTGTTGTTATTGTTGGTTTTCCTTCCTCCTCTCCCTCTCCCCTTTCCCAGCATGTGGGAAGGGAAAGAAGGTCCAGGTTTTTTTTCGGTTGGATTGGTTTCTCGGGCATACCCTGGTGGCTGGCTACAGGACATTACAAGTTCTGCATCTCCAGTGACCCACAGCGCCCCTGTTGACTGTGGTTGGAATTGCACCAAAGGGCGCAAAACTGAACTGTTTACTTTTCCTTCTGCTTGTTTATCGGTTTGTTTTTGAAGGGGATTATTTGTGGGTATAGGAGTATTGTTTGGTTATTTTACTTGCTTTTTTTGTTGTTTCTGCTAATATACACATACCTATTTAAAAAAAGGCTGTTATTTTTAACTTTTCCATAATTTGTTTTCCCTCAGTCAGAGCCTCTTAATTTCGGATTTATAATTGCTTAGAGGGAGGAGTTTGGGTCTTTTCTCACAGCTCATTCTCAGCAAAAGACCTGGGTCTTATTTAAACTGGGACACCACTGATTGCAGATTAGGGGCAAGTTTCCTCCCCTGATCAGTTCTGCTCAGTCATGGCCCCATCTGGAAGGTCTGAGCTTTCAAAATATTTTATTAGGTTTCCAAACCGAAGTTAGTCCTGTTTTTCTCTACTTTTCTGTATGGCTCCATTTCATGTCTTTTAACTTCAGTTTCCTACAATTGCTTTGCTTCTCTGTGCAGCTCTTGATTCCTGGCTTGAGTTTCCAATGACTGCTGTGTTTTCTGTCACCTGACTTTGGCTCTCGGTTTCCACCTCTTTTCACCTTGAAAGCAAGTGACTGTCACTAGCTTTCTGCTAGTTCTGTCCCTATCCACCAAACAATCCATGCCTTTGGTGCTATCAAGCTGGTGTCTAAAACTAACGAGACAAAAAAAAGACCACAGGTCATTTAACTAATCAGATATAATTTTCTTTTTTATTAAGGTAGAATATTCTAAGATATTATTTTAGTCTCTACCAGCATATATGTTCTGCTTGCCTTTCTCTTTTAACTTCCTCTTCTCAGCATCAGTTTGACAAATGTTTCATGGGTCCCGTCTATGCCAGTGAGTCATTCACAGCAGAATTACTCAGCTTCTGTTTGCTTTCAGCTGGGCTCCACTCCAGATACATGGAAATATGTTCCTTTGATGCAATAATGATTTGTTTTTCTGGGGATCTTATTTGAACTATTGGCCATTTACTTTCTTGTGAGTTCCGGATAAATCTACCTCATTGCTAAGGTAACCAACCAGAATTTATGAAGCCTAATGGTAAGACAATAAGGCTCAGCACACTAAAACAGAAGCAGATGCTACCTCTGCAATGCTCATATTTTGCTGGTACACTGGCTGATTATGACCAGACTCTGCCCTAATGCAACTACCTGTTGCCAGCCCAGAAAGTACCAAGTGTGTTTCACTTCCTTATCAGTTGCAGAATAGACCAAATACAGTCTGTATATCTTTAGTTTTGGGATCAAATCTATTCCACAGGTTTAGGGCTAAAATTCACAGAAGACTTCTAGAAGTGTTAGGGTAAGCCATATTACCATTCAGTGTAAATCCCTCTTTGAGGAATTCTCCTTACATATGGAAAATTTATATCAGGGTTCATAATTTGCTGTGCAGGAAATGATTTAAAAATATTGCCACAGTTTTCAAAGTGTTTCAAATAAACCACAAAGATCCATTTTATTTATTTAACATGGTCATTGGTTTAGCATCCTATTTTCTTTTTTCTAGACCAATTCCAGTCTTCACATTTTTAAAATCAAATGTCCTTAATCAATTTAAAGCTCATCTAGTTATCTTCCCCTGACAAATGGTTGTAAATTTTTTTATGACTAAGCTTTAATTGTTAGCACAGCATATGTAGCACTTGCTTTGGGAAGGGTGACAGCAGGAGTCTGTGGATGGGTCTCCAGTAAAATTTTTTTCAGAGTGCCAGTATATCTTTCAAATTAGTCCCCAGTTCTGTATTTATCTGATTACTACGTGTTGCTTTAGTTTCCAAGGTGTTTTTAGTTAGCAAAACCTATATTTGTTCTGCAGAAAATTAAGCTACAATATGCTCTTATGCTTTAATTTATTATCTTTCCTTTTTGTTTTGCATATTATATTTGAATTATGTAAACAACTCAAGGAAATAAACAGAAAGCATGAGTTTGATTTATGTTGACAATTTTCTTCTTGAAAAAGACAGAAGAAAGGACTTTGCTAAGTTACCAGTTTAATTCTCCTCTTCAATTCTTTTTGCTTGTCATTGTACCATTCTTTGGCTTCCTCTCAAAAGCTCCAACTCCCAGGTGATTTCTGCAATTGCAAATATCTCTGATGTTTGTGTAGTTCTTTATTTATGCATAGAAGATAGAGAAACAAAAATAGATCAAATGCAGCAAGGATTAGTCACTTTACCCTCTGTTTCTGACTTATCTGTACATCCTATAAAAAATCATGACACTAAGTTGACCAGATCATGGGAAATGACACCGGATTTATAAAATTAGAAGCATTGGATCAAGGGTTGTACCTGATGATCTTGGAGGTCTTTTCCAACCCGGCTGATTCCATGATTCTATGATTCCCATTCCTATGGCAGCACATGCTTGAGGCTCTATACACAGGGTGATAGATATGTCTATATATATAATTTCAGATGCATTGCTTCATGTAAATGATTCATGATGGCAAGTGACAGGAAGCAGTCTGACTTTCCCTTCTCAGAATGTTTTTTCCCTTTCCATAAAATTTTAGTGTATGTACTTCTTTGGCATCCTTTACCTTAATTTTAGATCTAGCAGTATGAGGGCAGGACAACATATGATGACGCACAGCTGTCTGTGTAAGTGTTGCCACCTTCTTTCATTGATCTGATACATTCAACACAGCCCTTGCTTTTGCCAGCTGTCTGTTCTCCGTACTCTGTAGGCACTTACTTTCCTGTGAAGCAGAACCCATGTGAATATACACATGAAATTATGGTCTTGACATCTCTGCTTTCATGGGTCTAATAGGAATTTGGCTGAACAGCTTGTGATACCTGGACTAGACTATTCCTGAGTTCAAAGAATTTGGAGATAGAAATATTCTTGAATTTTTCTCTCAAGTTAATATTTTTTTCAAGCTAGGTTTTATTTTGTCTTTCAGTACAAGGCTGATAAAAACTAGAGGGATCCTCCTGTGGTATACATATGCCCAATGGTTCAATTCATTCAATGCTTGACTCACTGTTTCTCAATGCATGCAAAAAGTTTGTTAATTCAGTAAATTAAGTGCAATAATTTTGAGTCATATATATTCCATGATACTTAAAAAATTAATATGTTGGGAAAGTCTACTATTTCACCTTTTAATTTTTTTTTAGTATGACTTCATGTCCCACATGACTTTCTTCTGTAAGAGGACAATGATTGTGTGTTGCATCACAGTTGTTTTCTATAAGCCGTAACATTAATTTAAATAACAGATAAAAGAAAACCCCTAGTAAGTCCTCTGCTGTGATCTGCCACAGTCTTCCTTGAGGTCATGACACCTGCTGTGCAAAACACTAATTTAGGAATCTTTTCCTAATAAAATGCACCCTTTTTTTTTGCCTTAATAAGATTGTTCTTGATGCTCAGATAGTGATTAAAATTCCATATCTGAAGAGTGTGTGTGACTAGCTATTTGTCTTTTTGCTCAATTGCATACTGTAGAGAAATTAAATAAAGAGGTGAAAAAAACCCAGCCAGTTTATTTTTTCATAAAGCTGCTGGGAGATGCTGACATCTGAAGGACATGTTCCAGGAGTTGTGCCAAGGAAGCAGCTCGGTGATGTGAGTAATGATGATGCAAAGGATCGTAAGGAAGAACAAATCATGAAAAAAAAAAAAAAGAATCAAGAAAAGGAATGAGATTATGAGATTGAATGTGACTGCTTGTGTGACTTTGCTTCTTAATGTCAGTTTAACAAAATGAAATAGGTGATTTAAGAGGAAAAAGTTATAAGCTGAAATAAAATGTGGAACTGAAGGCCAAAATGCCTAGTTTTATATGTTGTTTTACTGTTTCAAAATGTCTGCAGCTGTTCTAACACAGTGGCATTTGTTGCTACAGAGCAACACTATAGCTGTTTTATAACTTCTGGTTCCCTTCAATAAATATCACTTTCTTAACAGTGTAAATATTCATTAGCAAAACTCAGCCCTCTCCACTTTTCTTCTTGTTCTAAATAGACTCAAAAGGAAACGAAAGACTATAACCACTTTAGCCCTTAGGATGAAAATTAGTTTGGTTATCTTTTAATTAACCAGTTTAAATTATAGTTGCTATTAATGGTTGCCTTCTTCAGCAACAAATCACAGCACATAAACAAACAATGCACTTTCTGCAGATAGATGAAAGGTCACAGCACCTTTTAACACCTGACCAGCCCTCAGATTAAATACAAGTGTTGAGTTCAAACTGTGCAGGAAATCATCTGGATGATTTTCTCTTAAAATTGCCAACTGTTCATAGTAGAAACTGAGTTGACAGAAGTAATAATTAAATAAAACTGACAATAACATTGTGTTTAGATGTAGCCTGGATTAAAAAAATACTCTATAAATTTTTCTATTCAAAATATCACTCTTGAAGTGTTTAATATCTGCTTATGAAGAAATTTGTGCCTTACAGAATTATGATGCTTCAATAAACTTTTCTCACCAGTAAAGAATTAGTGTTATCCCTCATTACCATATAGTCAAATCAGCTCACAGCATCACCCTACAGCAAGAAAATACTGTTGTCTCGTTTCATGTGGAAAGAATTCTAAAATATTTAGTCAAGATCACAGTCATTGCCAGTACCCAGAATTCTTGGATCCTGATGTAATACTTCCCTTTTTAAAATTTTCTTTTTCCCCTGCTCCGACACTTTGAATACTCAAGGCAGAAAAGGGAAGGAAGGGAAGGGAAGGGAAGGGAAAAAAACCCCTCCGAAACCACCAAACCAAATTCCAACAAAAGCACACTAACAAACAAAAAGAAACAAACAAAAACCAAAACCAAAAACCCAAGTAACTAAACAAAAAAGCCCCAAACAAACCAAAAAGACAATGCCAAAGAAGCCCACAACTTATGAAGTAATGGTGGGACAACTAGTAGCTAGTTGATTTTTTATTTTCATTTAAATCAAGATTATAAGTACATCTAAAAATGTATAATTTATAAATAATTTAAAGGTTAGTTTATGTTTTCTCTTTTACCATTCTGTTTTATATCAAGGGATATTACAAGTACACATTGCTTGCAAAATTTTAACTGGTTACTATGTCTCTTCTGTGCACAATTTGATTCTGTATGTAATTTTTAGAGGTAGCAGCCTAAAGACTCATAAAGCGCCTGACCATATGTTCTCTTGCTCTTCAACTTTTAGTACAAAATTCAAAGTATGTATTTTAAAAATATTTTTAGACTCCTAAACAAATGTTGTTGCTAAGCTATGAATAGACCATGAAAACATTAAAAAGTTTTTTTTAAAGCTGTCTATCATTTTCATTGCAATAGAGCAACAGCAGTGAAATAACAAAAGTGAAGAAAAAATAAATGTGTTTTCCTTGACTTATGCACCATTTATTTTCCTGGTTTTTGCACAATTATGAGCTAGCATTATATCATATTTCATAAATTAAACAGCATCAGCAGCATCAGACTCAATCAAGTCTTCAAAAGGAATCAGCAAATAAGATCTAAAAGTCATAAGTAGTTTGATAATAATTCGAGATTTCTTGTTTTTCTTCTGTATTGATCCATCCCCTGGCACAATGCTCTGTGCCACTGACATGAGTATTTAATAAATTCCATGTCCAAATCGCTTAGAGCTATTGAAGTCAACATAGTTTTTTTAGATATATCATGAAAGAATTTGTTCAGAACACATTCTAACTGACATCATCTGTATTCTGTAGAGATTCCATTTATTTTCTATAGATTTTTTCTCAGAAAAACCCATTTAGTATTGACCTATGGTGATGGAAAGATCTTTCATATGAAATTAAAAACTAATATTAAAATTAAACATAAAATTAGTACTATTCAAACAAGTGTTTAACCATACCTCAGTTAGAAATGACCCTACCTGAGTTTTAAAAGTTTTGTTTGCTATCTAGATATTCTATGGGGCTTTTTTCTTTGATTTCTTTTGTTATTATTGTTCTAGATATAGCCAAATTCTAAAGGGAATTATGATCTGTGGAAGGTTGATGACACAATTCCTTCATATTTACTGAGCAAAATATAGGCATACTCAAAAACCAAACCAAACCAACCAAACAAACAAACCAAACCAAAACAAACCAAAAACTCACAGCTTACTTCAAATCAGACGACCTAAGAATAAGACATGGAAAGTAGAAAATCCATCTAAATTTTTAGAGAAGAAATGTAAAACCTTGTTTTCATCACCAGAGACTCTTTTTCCAGGTTGCTACACTGCATCCATGAGTCCTTTCAGCCTTCAAATCTACACTCCAGCATCACATTGCGGAAAGAAGAGCAGCAATGTTCGGGAATCGTGTTATGGGACAGATCATGTACCTACACTCTGTGCTCTGGAGCACGTAAGTGCCCATATTGCCCTAACTATCCCCACAGGATATGCACAGCTCACCTAGGAGATGTGTGCATGCTTCTAATAAAACTCTCATGTGAGACTGGAATCATCAAAAGCAACTGGGCTTAATGTAGAGTCGTTTATCGATCTTCTCCCGATTCCCCACACTTTTGTTCTGTACCCTATCAAAATATTCCCATCTCCCTCTTTCCTAGAAAAGGTTTGAACCTGTATTTTCAAAGCAGCTTGGTCTAATCTGTTCAAACACTACTAACAGCAGCCTGAAGATGATTCCCTACCTAGAGGCTGATGACCAGAGGAGTGACTCTTACAAAGCAGAAGTGAAATATGCTCAAAAAATATGTTCATTTTTGATTGTGCAATCAAGAATTTGTTATAAGTCTACTTCAGAGAATCTGATGTTATCAGGGATGGGCTATCATGATGTGCAAAGCCAGAACGGCCTGTCTGGAGATGACAGTTTGATATCCATCTGTACAGACTGTCTCTGTCTATTCTTTGAGCAGTACTTGATACTGTTTGATTTGCAAAGCACCCTACGTACTCAAATACCTTTTTTCTTTGAAAAGAACTCATAGCGTATTAAAAAAAGAATGATTTTGGAGACATACTATAGGATCATCTCATAGTCTTTTGGATCCATTACATTCTAACCAGGAACAGTCTTTAGAAGAAATCTGGTTTTGGTGAAAATATGCTCCTGATTTGCACCTTTTATTCTGAAGTTTTCACCAAATTTTTGTCCTATCCCTCAGGTTTATGTTTACCACTACTAAAGCTACTCACTGAGGATGAGTAACTTCACTGGAAGAAGGAAGTAAGGAAAAGGAAGTAAGTAAAGGAAGGAAATATTGATGTAAATCATCATAGGTAAAATGATCAGCAAAAAGACTGTCATACAATTCTTTTTCTTCTTTGACAATTCATTGTAGTAGAAACAGTAGTTGCTTTGGTTGGCTTACAGAGGAGGAAACAATATCCTAAAGACACTAATCTCTGAATATTATTTTTAGTGTGGCTCTTGATGATTGTAGACACTTCGAAATAGGGCGTAATTCTGGAAATTATTTATGATGTATATAATATTTTATATTATTTTATTTACTCAAATTTGTATGCTTTTGGATTTGCAGTTCTTGTCAGTCTTGTCAGTTCTTTTGCAGGTCTCACTCTTTTTTTCTGACCCTACTTCTCCACCCCATGGCCTATTGTTGAGAAATTGGGGAGATATGTTTTTGGGCGAGAACCTCTAAAACCTTAAAACTTTGCTAAATATCTTCAGTAGCACCTTGGGCTTCAATACTTCCAAAAAGATAAGTTACAGCAAGCTAACTTTCACATTGAATGCTCTTAGAGAGGAGTGTTGAGATAAAACAGAGGGGGGAAAAAAAGGAAGCCTTTTGAACAAGTAAGAATATCTTATTTTCAGCAGTGTACAAATCTCAGGCTTGTTGTTCTTGTTTTTATTGCAGTCCTTTCTCAGAAACCTCAGGTTTCTTTTTATTAGATTTTTGTCAGCAGGACTTCTTTTTAAGCTACAATCCATAGTCCTCTCTTAGTACTCTTGACTGTTTTCAATGGCTGAGTCTTTTCTAGGAATGATAAGTCTTGGAGGGATTCAAACTTGTATTTTTCTTCAAAACACAGGAAAGATGTTCTGTAGAAATAAAAGATCAACTAAGAAAATAGAGCTTGCTAGCTATGAACTCTCTCCAAGAACACATAAATAAAGAATTCTTACTCAGAGAAATCAATTAGAAATTCTTGATATTTAGGTATTCACAGTGTGTTTTTGAAATTAACTAAGGAATGACAACATAACCAAAGATTTCCTTAAACATAAGCACAACTAAAATGAGTTCCAACATAATTTTTATTGCTCTTTGATAACCCATCAGCTTTACATTTCTGAGATTAATAGGATAAAATCTGCTCAACTCCACTGAATAGTGGACATTTTGCCTTCATTTGAAGGTATCTCAAATATGCATTGATGGTGACCAAAAATCACTTAGGCATCCACTGTGTTGAATAGTCAGTATGAAATATAGCTGAGGTTCTTGAAATCTCCTAATGTATTCTCAAGGCCCTTATCTTTCCTACATAGCTGCTGGCTGACAGCAGCTACTATCAATCAAAAATCTCAGAGAAGTGCCTACACCAAATTTAGTCCACAGGCAAAATAACATAGAAGAACATTCTTTTAGCTTTTTTCCTGTATCTTTCCTAAGGACTGTTGTTAAGAGGGTTCATGACAGACTAAGCTATTAGTCCAATCTGTAAGTAACCCAGACATATGAAGCACTTCGTGTCCTCTTTTTGGAGAAGGCAGCACTGTTTTTCTGTATTATGTTGAACATGAGTAAGACCAGATAATTAAGCAACCCGTTTTCTGTGGGGTTTTTTTGTTGTTGGTTTTTGTTTGTTTGTTTCGGTTTGTTTTTTTTTTTATTTTTTACTAGATGATACAAAAATATGTTTTGTTTAGGTTTTTTGTTGTTTGTTTGGTTGATTTGTTCTCTTCCTTAGCTACCAATTAGGATATTCATTATAGTTTCCCAGTTACTGTGCCAATTGTTAGGAAAAACTCTTACAAGGCTGTGTCAAAGACTGACCTCAATCAAAAATGGACTGCAGTATATTTCTGTCATAAAAAATATAAGAGAAAAAGATACATTTTTCTTCTCTATAAGCAAAAATATATTTGATCATGACTTACAGAGACATTTGACCATGGCTATATAGAGGTTCATAAGCTGTGTTGCAATCTCAGACAGCGCTATAGAAACCAAATCTAGTAGAAATGTCTGTGAAAAATTAACAAATTTGTTGTGAATATACTTCTTTTATTTACAAAGCAAGAAGGCATGACTGCATTTGTGTCCCTCCTCCCTCATATAGCTGGCACAGAAAGAAGAGCTTAGTGAAATGTACCCATGCTACTATTTCTTCTCAAGAATGTATTGCATTTTTCTTTTCATACCCACATTCAATTTACTCATGTTCACTACAAACAGAGTTCTATTCCCTTTGTTTTATGTTATGACTCTCTTTTGCTCTAGAAAAAGTATACCTAAAGCCAAGAGGTTTAAAATTTTTACACTATTTTAGATTTTTTTTTCTCCTCTTGAAAACATACCTGTAGCTGCAGGTAGCAAGGCTATTTATTACAGCAATGCTCAATATTGTTATAATAGAAACAGCAAGGATGCTTTGAGCCATTGCTTTAATGCTTTCAAATCACATACCACTGCGTAGGGCATGAAACCAGGCAAGGAACAACTTCTCAGCTTCACAATTTGCTTGCACAATTCTTTTGTTAGGTGACAGCATCAAACTAGAATATTAGTAGAGGTTTACAAGGAGACACAGCTTAAGTTCAGGGTCATGGATAGGTGCAGCTTTGTGGTTATCTTTGACCCTTGGTTTTGTGCATCTGCTCTTTATTTTCTCTGTTCCCTGAGATGCGAGCTATGTATTTTGTAAGACCTAACCTCTGCTCATTGTTTTTATGGGTTACCATCCTCTAAGTTTCTTCAGACTACTTTATAGTCTGGGCCTAACTTCCCTTACTACTGTTTCATTTTCAGTATTGCTGGCAAATCTGGATTATGGTTGAAATTCCGTCAGTGAGAGAGACTTAGTCAGCAGACCTCAGACTCCATACCCATCCAAATAGCCAAATTTGCAAATTATGAATAAAAGACAGCTCTCCTTGAAGATTGAATGTACCACTGAAAATGCCTAGTGTGGTGACCATATCCTAGTTAATTTGAGAATTCTCAGCTTTTGAGGTACTCTGCTCTAAGGACCTCCTGGAAAACTTTTTAAACCACAAACTAAACATTGAGAATCTATCACTGCACAAAAGAACATCAGTCCTTATATTACCTTTATTCTGCATATTAAAATAGTTAGGTGCAGGATTGTATGATTTTCTCTCATGGAAGATACTGTGCCTCACCCTTATGGGGATCTTATTCTTTTAATCATGAAAACTTTTGAGCAGTCTTCATAAGAGTGGTTAGTGTGTCTCCTCCAGGTCTTGTTGTGAGATCCAGCAGCTCTATACTGACCAGAAGGGGAAATGCCACAAGGATAATTCACACCAACACAAACGCTCATGACTACACTGTGCACAGCATGTCCTACGCTGCTCTGTGGCAAGTATGGCTTGGGGAGAGCCAGTGCCAGGAGAAAGCTGGAACCCCTCCTCAAAGAGCCAAGAAGCAATCTAATAATTGTACAACAGGCACCTAGCTCTTTAAGTGGCTCCTGACCTCTTTGTTCAACAGTGCAGACATGCAGTATTGCCTGGAATGAGGTGTTCCCAGGCCATGTTAAGATTTGGAAATCAGCTGGCAGCATCTGTTCAAACACAGCCCCTCAGTCTGCTTTGGTCTTGCAAAGTGTCTTACTTAATTCTCTTTTCCTGAGCCTATTCCAGGTCCTGTACTTTAAGTACAGTTGCTTAATTTATTTCCCTGTCCTTAGAAGAGAAAACTGTGGGAGCAAGTGTGACTCAGATAATAGTGCTGGAGGGGCATACATGTTAATTTATGTCTTTTATTCAAGATTCAGTATTACAGTTAAAGGTATAACCTCTTAGTTAATCTGGTATTTTGGACTTCTGTAATATACTTGTTTGATTACTTATACGTATCCCAGCATCAATCCTGGAGAAGGACAGATTTTTTTACTTCTCAAAATCTCTATGAAACCAAAGCTTGTGAGAAAACAAGAGGGGAAAAACTTCATCAACTCTTATCAGATGGTAGACTGTCCATTTGGCATTCTGCCTGGAAACTTGCAAACTCAATTAAATGCACATATGGCCCGTAGCAGGCAGAATCAGTCTTTGCCAACACACATACCTCTTACAGAACTTCCAAACTGTACCCACGCTAGATAGCTTTTTCCACATAGATGATTTTTTCCACTTCTCCAGCAGCATCAGCTCAGCATATTGTCTTCTCTGCCCTGAAAGAATACAGAAGGAATGCCAAGACGAACATCAGTTTGAACTCCACAGGGGTGATTTTGCTATCGAGGACCTTTTGTTGAGGAAGACAGGTACAGAGATACCTAGATTTAATGAGCAGTGCTGGTAGAATTAATAAATCTCCTCAGTATTCCCTGAAGCAGCTGCTCTATTTTGAAATAATGAGCATATGGTTTCATTATATTTCAATGATTTGATTCCCTTCAGCTAAAGAAATATTTCAGCGGAATGCAAACAACTTACAGAATTTCTGCATGTTTCTCACTCCTTTTATTTTTCCTGGCTAAACGGAAAGCTGACTAGCATGTAAAAGGAAGAGCCAGAGGTAGCATTCAGACTGCTTAATAGGGGTTGTGTGAGGGGCAGTGGGGCCTCTAACAATAACGAGGACTTGTGTGTGCCTTGAAGTTGCAGTGCTTGGGGGTTCCCTTACAGGTTTTGGTTTTGTGAAAGAAACTGTCTAAAAGAAACAAGCTCAAGCAGGACTAACATGATTTATAATCCATATTCTTTATTTAAAATTTCTCTCCAGAGGTAGGAGATGGGCAGGGAAGAGGGTGAGAAAACATCAAAGTAGTTTATTAATCTAAAACACTCAAAATTTATAGAAAGGAAGTTATGAGTTAATTTGCAATTATCTACAAGAACAAACCTTTCAAAGCAGAGCAAAACATGTTTTACTTTCTCAGTTGCTAGAGCCATTTCATTTCCCAACTGTTTAGAGGGGAAACTGTATTCAATATTTTATCTGCTGTGCATGCTACCGGTGACATTAGAAAACCAAATTCTGAAATGAAAGTCACTTGCAATTTCTTTTTTTATAAGATCCTTCTGGAAACTAATTTCTGGCAGCTGCAAGCTCACAGGCTATCTTTTTAAAGGAGTCAAAACAAATAAGGAAAACTTACATATGTTTTCATTAGGTAACTGGATAGTCTTGGCAGCTCTGGCATCTAGAGGGCAGGAGCCATTCCTGGAAAGTCTGGTGACTGACAGGGAGGCACTATGTTCTGTTCGGTCAGCTTGGGAAAGATGTACATTCTGCTTCTGGTTACTTGACTCCCTTCCCTATTCATTGCCACTACAGTATTCTGCAATATACATATATAAGTATGATCGACATGTGTGTATATATATACATGTATTTATGTATATATATATGTGTGTATATATATTCATGTTATACATATGCATAGATATATGGTGTACATTACAGCTTTTGTGAACAGCAAATCATGTAGTAACAGTTGATGAGATTCTGTCTCTTTACCTGAAAAAGCATTACAATATTGCTGAAAGTACTTCAGTTTTCCTTTTTATTTATATAAGATCTGATTTTAATAATCCCTTTGAGACTTACAGACATTTGCTAACACTGGTATTTTAGAAGGGAAAAAGTCCATCTGTTTTTAATGCTATACCAGCTTTCTCACCTGCTTCAAATACCTAATGATGTATCATGTAATTATTGACATTGTGAAACCAAAGCAAAAGGATTCATTTCCAGGTCTTCGCAACATTTGAACCAATGATTGGTAGATCCAGGCCTACAAACTACAAGACCAAAAGGAAACCAGTGGTGGTATTTTTCATGCACAAGAATTCAATGCTTCTTAGAATAAGAATTCAATTTATTCCCAGGAGAGAAAAAGGTGGTCTGTGTTTTGATGATTTGCAAATTGATACTAGCATCAGTCAAAACCATCTTTTTCTCCCTTAGTGTAAGCAAAATAAGCTTGGACATCACAAGAAGTGAAACAATATCAACACAAAATACCAATCTTTAGAAACCAAATAATCTCCCTTGCCCGAAATGTTACACTTGCTATCAAACTCAATGGCAAAGTTTACTTCAGCCTTTTTGTCCTGGAGAGATTGTGGCACAGTGATGTTTCCTTCTTGTTTCTGGTATGCAAGTGGCAGGGAGACAGATGAATGCAGCATCTCTCTTTTTGTGACATAATCCATATACTATTAATTTTTTTTTGTTGTTGTGAAACAGATGTCGTTCTGAACAGAAAATCACCTTTCTGGTATGAGCAGACGCACTCCCTGAATTACCCAGTCAACTAATTAATGCTGCATAATTTAATAAAGGATGGTAATTACTCAGTTTTCCCCATTTTATTCCCCTACCTGCTAATGATAACATTATCAAGCTTAGACAGGGGGTAGTGAGCATGTATGTGTGTGTAGTGAGATCATTTACAATGCAAGAGAATGAATAAGCAGATGAAGCAGCAAATGGTTCAATCCAGAAACAGGCTTCTAAAATCTTCTGATTTCTTACATGGGGAAACTGCAGAATGGCAAAGTGTTAAGCAGAATAGTAGTGGCAACAGAGTTGTTATAGAGGTAAAGTAGAGAAAAAAGTAATCTCCATGCATTTATTGATCAGATTTAATTTCTATTGAAATCTCTGTTAAGAGAAAAAAGATGTATTTGTGGACAGAAAGGTAAACTTTACTCCACCAGCTTTTTCCTTTCTCCCTTGCTACCTCTGAGAAGGGAATGGATGATGACAATTCCAGCAGGACCAGTCTTGGAAGCAGATATATTTCCTTTAGGCATTCTTCAGTAGTCCCACCATATGCTGCAAGTTTTTCCTCATTCAAAGGTAGGTGCCAAAAGGTGTTGCAAGCATCGATACATTAATCCAAACTCCTCAAATCTCAACCTGGCACATAAATACTCTTTTGCATAAAGCACCTCAGAGGAGTCCTAGCATACATGTATATCTTCTGTCCAACTGAGAGATTACTGAAGTCATTACAATCTGGTCAAATTTTCACTCTTTTCATTTGATCTATGCTCAAAGACTTCTCAAAAAAAAAAAAAAAAGATTCTTTTAAAGTGAAAAGGTGCTAAGCAACAGCAAGTCATATAATAACTGCACTGCTTACAAAATTTGATAATAATAAGAAGAAAATTAAGAGGTTTCTCTGAGAAATAATTTTCACCTTTTTAAAATACATATACATTGAATTATCACCCTAGAATCTGAATTGTTGTATTAGTGTTTACTGTCTGAGGTTTTAGCTTGATTTGTAGCCTAAATGCCTTAAATGATCATAAGGTTTTAAATAAGGATAATTAATTGAATTTATTTATTACTAATTTGTAAAACTTTCCAAATAATACATTCTATTGATAAACATGACAGAGTACTGATTAAGTGGTAAATTTAAATCTAAGAAATCATGTGTGAAGCTTAATGGTTTCCTATATTTTCCATAGATACAAAAAAATATTTTCAGGCCACAAAATAGACTGAAACAGATGAAACTACTCTGACTTGGGAGCCTGTAAACTCATGTTGACTAACCTCTCACATTCAGCCTAATTCTGAAGGCACTTAACTGCCTTCTTAAGGAGGAACAGGGACACTGTAGACACTAAAAAGGATACTTCAGTGGGCAAAGAATTAGTATCTTCTCTTACCTACACCATATTTTTGGAGATTTTGTCCCCTGGGTCTCTTATTTGTATTCCTGTTGAGGTCCCTCTTCCCTTTAAGCACTAGACTGTCATAAAAGAACTGCTTTCAGAAATGAAAATTCTTCTTTAAATCTTCTCGTTTTCTTTTTTTATCTGTATATTCTTGGCAGGCTGATCTGAGGTAAAGTCTGTAATGTCTCTTTAGTTTGGCTTGTTTTTTTCTAATTTTTATTTTTATTCCTTTTATTTCCTGAATTCTAAAAAATTAAGACAGCAATGGTCATGCTGCAACCAATCCAGATTAACTGCTACATACCTGACATGGAAGTGAGAGAAGAAATGTTCCCCATCAGAGGAAGGACATGGACCTGTGTCAACAAGTCCAGAGGAGGGCCACAAACAGGATCAGAGGGCTGCAGCACCTCTCTTATGAGGACAGGCCGAGAGAATTGGGGTTGTCCAGACTGGAGAAGAGAAGGCTCTGGGAAGACCTTAGAGCAGCCTTCCAGTAACTAAAGGGTGCTGATTAGAGCTGGAGAGAGATTTTTTTACACATAATGGCTTTAAACTGAAAGAGGGTAAGTTTAGATTAGATACAATGAAGAAATTTGCTGTGAGGGTAGAGAGATGGGTGGTGCAGTTTGCTCAGGGAAGCTGTAGATGCCTCATCCCTGTAGGACTGAAGGACAGGCTGGATGGGGTTTTGAGCATCCTGGTTTAGTGGAAGGTGTCCCTGCCCATGACAGGGGGGTTGGAACTAGAAGAGAGTCTGTCTTTATCTGACAGTCATTATGGATGTGATGGTAAAATGAACAGCATTAGACTAAACAAAAAGATATTAATGCATTTATAGGTATGAACTTGAGAAATAAAAGTGTAAATCACCTCATACTTCAGCAAAAACCTTGGAAGAGAGCAGGTTAAAGATTCTGATAGCAGAATTAGAACAGTTAAGCCAAAGTTCTTAATAGCACTCCAGTTTCACCGGAAGGTTTAACTTTCCTTGTAGTCATTAGAAACATGAAGCTGAAATGTGCATATAGTAGTGGTCTCCAGCAAAGAGAAGTCTAAAAGGAGAGATAAAAAGTGAAGTTTCAAACCAGCCAAATAGTCCTGGCTGCAGAAAATTAATAGCTCTTTAAAAATGAGTGATGCCAATTTCCAATGACTTGGCTAACGGGAACTGAGTATACCCACGCAGGAAAATGTGAGAATTCCTTTAAATCTTATTAGGAATTAAATTCATGAAGTATTGAGTTGGTTCTCCTGTCAGCAAAAGGGAAAGCCCATGACTGGGCTTAGACTGTGACTTTCATTCATTACAAAAGACACTCTGGCCTGTTTAGCAGCATATGCGATATGCTGAATTGTGAAGACCTGCTTAGTAACGCTCAAGTATACTCAAGCGCAGACTATCAACAGAGAAGCCTTTGTGAGATCCCTTAGAAATAAAACCTAACTGGAAGTACAGTAGTCCCACGTCACAATCTCCTAATTTTAGAAAAAAAAAAAAATTATATAGCCCTTTATTTTACTGTAACCTTGTCATGACTATACTAGACCTCAGTGTGATTCAATTCAACTAGCTCCAAGCAGAGCAGGCTTGAGGCTTTAATATGCCATCTTGTGACAGAACCATTTTGGCATATATTAAACATTATATGCATCTGTCATGTTGTACATAGATAACACCAAGAACAAAAAATTGTATTTCAAAAAGGCTTTTGGTTTTCAAGTCAATTTCGAGTTGTATGAAATCTTTTTTTTCTTTTTAACAAAATCTAGAATATAAAAATGTTTTTGTAAAAAATTATTTTAACGATGTTTTGCCTCCACTGAAACAGTAAAAAAAAGAAAACTAAAATGTTTTTTCATGAAAATGTGAAAATAGAATGTTTTGAAAGTATCAGAACTTTTCCTCTTCTTCTCCTTGTTTCTTCTTAAGAAGGAATGTATCAGGGAAGTAGACATGTTAATTGACAGACCACAATTTACAATCAAGGTGTTTCTGACAAGCTGTGATATGAAGATTTATTTGCTTTAGTTTGTCTGCCAATATCAAATGAAAAATAGAGAAATGCAACTACATTACTAAACTATATTAATTAACTTAGGCTTTTCATCTTTAGTCTGTAGATACATCTCTGTGGTAGGTTCCATGGTTATATACAAACTTAGAGCTTCCAACTGATTTCCAGGCAAAAAAAAAAACCAGTTTTCCTCTTTCTAAATGTCCAGCAGTGTCACTTTTGGATTGAATGTTTACAGTGTTCCTTCCCTTTGGGCTTACTGACCTAAACTTTCACTGAAAAAAAAAGGCTATTTTTCACTGCTAATAAGTGTTAGTAATTAAAGAGCATTTCCCAATTTCTTTCTTGATATTTTTTGCACTGTCTCACTCTCTCATTAAGTAAATTGGTACTTCAAAGTAATAAATGCAATTTTTAGACAAGATTGGACTGCAAGAACAGACAAAATATAGCAATACAAGAGCAAAAATAGCAAAAAAAAGGAGACAGTAGCATTCACCAAATCAGAATCTTTTAGGGTTCAGAGTTGTTGTAATGGCTCAAACCCCAGAATTTGTCATCCCTCTAAAATAGTGTCTGTTAGGCAAGACATTTATTAATAGAAATAAATAGCAGTACCTTGACCCAAGAAGCTCTAAAGGCAAATGAAATGCCTGTAGATTGAAGTAGAGCTTTCATAAACTCTGAATTCTTGAGCCAGAAGTCCTCCTCCAATTTTATTACAAGTGAATCTGGGATGTTATTCCTTCCTTATAAAGTTGCAGACATAAAATACAAGTTGTTTTGTGGGTATAAATTAATATGTATTATGTTGATAGCAATTTGATAGCTCTGAATGAGCAACAAGAAATATTTCAATGAAACAAAGCATTACTATCTCATAATAGGAGTCTGAATACTGAAAAGCCTAATATAACAAGGCAAAGAACCTATTAAAGTAATAAATAGAGGGTCATCTCTCCAATAGTCATGAAGTAAGTCCTTAACTCTACTCAGTCCACAGCAACCAACATTACATAGCTAAATCTTTGAAGGACTTGGAAGACAGAATACCTTTTGCAGGATGTGTGTGCATTTTATTTGTTGAGGTTTGTAACTCATTTTTAATAGAAAAATATCACAGAAGGAGATCATTCACTCTAATACTAGAGTTGTTTTGGTAGCACATAATAGTTATGAATGTTATTGCTTATGGATAACACAGCAGGAAAATACATGGAATCTCGTCATAATAGCAGAAGATGACAGACTTTTTAGCTCTGCTGCTTGGTTTGCCTCTTCGTATCAGTGTCTATTATAATTCCTGTCAATCTATCCACCTATGTTCTGATTTATACCCACTGCTAAATATGTTCTGTACTCTTGAATTACTAGTTACGCTTTTTTTGACAAAAAGCTGCTTATTATCAATATTACGGCAATTTTATAATATGAGAGGTTTTGTTAAAAAAACAAACAAACTAAAACTATTGCACCAGTGGGAGCCCAGGTGCTCTATGATAAGTGAGTAGATGCTTTTAAAAGAGGCGCTATGCATTTTTCTACTGTGCTTTTAGAAGTATTTTACTGTGATCTTAGCATTCCATACTGTTTAATTGTGCTTAATTATCTTCTATGTCTTCTGCCCTTAGAGGTAGATGAGTGGCAGTTCTTCAGTTCTTAAAATAGAGCATGACATGTGCTATTTCATCTCATTTACTCAAAGCAAAGAAGGGGGAAAAAAAGTTGCTATGGACTTTAAATACCTGCCAGTGACAAATTACTTCAGAATCCCTTTGGAACTATTAATAGCTAGTGCTGCAACTTTAGTTCTTCCCAAGCGAGGGGAAACATTTTAAATGAACTAGTGCAGTGAGTGGTGAGAAACTCCTTGATGCATCTCATGCATTTTTCATCATTTCATGCAATTATTTACCAAGAAAGAGTGTAACAGCAAAGACTCCCTTTCAGTTCCTTCAATTCCACCTGACTACACTTTAATTTCCTAATCAGTTCTTCTAAGTTATATATATGTTACTGTTTTTCTGTAGGTTTTGAGCATCTGATCTGGATATTAGGACTGTAATACAAGTCACAGTACAAAGTCACCCTGGGTTCTCTGGAGTGATGAGGGGGAAATCTGTGCCCTCCCTCCTCATTTGACACAAAACTGCTGTCAGATAGAAGCTGAGTCTCAGATTGCTGCATGAAAGTTGTTTCACAGAAGTTGAGGAGTCCTGGACAATCTTCCTCACTTTATCTAGCATTTTGCTCTTTTCAAAGTACAGTTTTCACTCGAGGCTACAGAGAAAACTGCAAAAGAAGCCAGAATGATTGCTGGCAAAACAAAAGCATCATTAGAACTGATTCTCTCTGCCTGTCAACAGATATTGCTCTAGATTGTCCCTGTAGGTTTACTGCTGCTAGTTTGTTTATTAAAAATAGTAATAATTTTCAGTCTGGTCCATATAGATTGTCAGCAGTAAGCACACTTGGAGTAAAGAATATTGTCAGCACAATTCATATTAACAGGTGTAACTTCTGAAAGCAAAATAGTCATGTCCTTGCTTAAAACCTTGCCGGTTAGTTATATGAGGCAGCTGCCATTACTGTGGTATTTCAGAGTCTTCCTGAGGCAAAAACTGCTGCAAGTGCAGTGGTAATTTTATTTAGTTATGGACAGAATTGGAAAATGTTCAGTTGCAGCCAACAAAAATTTTAGCTAAATGCTGAGAAAGCATCAAGCTGGTTTACTGGCATATTCAGAAAGGTCATGGAAAGACATTTCCACAGGTGGTGTTTTCATGAGGAGAACTAACTTCTAGAAAAGAGTGCAAGTGATTATTAGCAGGTGTTGTGTTGTAAGTGAATGTCTCCTTTTCACAGAATTTGTGTGTGCAGTTCAGGAGCAGAACCATT
This sequence comes from Myiotriccus ornatus, assembly GCA_036023395.1. Lineage (NCBI taxonomy): Eukaryota > Metazoa > Chordata > Aves > Passeriformes > Tyrannidae > Myiotriccus > Myiotriccus ornatus. The sequence continues at coordinate 31,055,056 of JAYRBT010000042.1, read as the reverse complement.
GAGACTGATACCACAATGGAAAGGAGCCATCTTGAAACACAGTTACACCTTGTAAAGCCTTAATGAAACATTAAGCAACTCAGCAAACATCCATGACCAAAACTACCATCCAAATCAGCTGCTCTCCTTACTGCAAGATGAGCTATATTTGCTAGGCATGTGTAAGAAGAGATTTATTATGTCATCTTCTATAACTTGCGGTATCCAAGATGCGTGTACAAAGGCAAAAAATATAATAAAGGATTATCCACCTCAAGTCTTCTGGAACAGCATCTGGCAGACTGTGGGGGAGCCCAGCTGGTTCTGGGCTCTCTGTAAGCTAAGATATCGAAGATGGAACTGTACGCCTGGCAGAGGGTTAACCACGGACAGTAAGGACTGTAACACAGGATGGGTTTCCTGACAGGAACACCTATAGTGTTTAGATATGTGGCTGTGTGTCCAATCATGAGTTGTTATGTTAGTGCTAAACCAATGGTGCATATATATGTGTTGTCCAGAACGGTATAAAGTAGCTACACTGTTGTAATAAAGTGTGCTGGTATCCTGAAAACCATGTCGTGATCCCGTCTCGACCCGTGACAACAGACCACTGAGACACTTTAGGAAAAATGACAAGAGAGCAAATGACAAGACCAACCTGTGCTTAAGTCAAAGATCCCACCCAATGTGTCTCGCTGTTTGCCTGTGAAAGTTTCTTGTCCTCTGAGCAATGATCCTGCTATGTCCAGGATTTCCTAGTGCTTGGCGGCTCAGCTTCTAATTCTACCTATGCTCAGTTAGAATTCAAAAGAGGTGCTTGTCCCAAAAAGCCTCATAACTGCACATTCTAACATGAATATTAATTTTTAGTGGTCTGCAAATTGAACTCACCTGTAAGTGGGAAAACTAATTTAGTTTTCTCACTTAGCCTGCAAAAATTTGCATCCACTCCTTTTCACCTGCTCGAAAGGACTGAGGATGATAAATCAAGCAGTAAGTTTAGCTTTGCAGGTCCTGCCTTAGGAAGTCCATGTCTTTCCCCTGCAACAAAACTTGAGATCCTTCAGTCAACCAACCCCAGCTACTTACTTTCAACTGCTGAGTCTCTACACCCCGTATCTTTCTGCACACTTAAAAAATATGCTCAGCTTAGTATAATTTATATTTGTACCATTGACATGTTCTTTAAAGTGTATTAAGGAATCTGAGACACACTTAAGAAACATAATCCGCTTCAAACATATTGGTGGGCTTGCACCTTTTCAGAGGATGGAAAAAGGGTGGAGACAAAGGAGATAGAGGACTAAGGCATTAAAGAGCAAATGAAAAGCAGCACAGCAGGAATCCTGGAGCTGCTTAAGGGAAACCTGTAGGCTGTGTCCCTGCAGAAGGCACAATCACCTTTTTTTCAGAAGTGCATGAAAGAAAATACCGAGGGTTTGGGCTGTGGTAGGGCTTAAAGCTTTCATAGACACTAACCTTTGCATTCATACTCAGTCAAAATCTTGTCCCACAGTACTAGCATAATTACCTAAGTTTTCCTGCACAAGAAAGGAGTCTGATGTGTA
>JAYRBT010000042.1:31036988-31053364 GCA_036023395.1 Myiotriccus ornatus | reverse complement strand
ACTCAGTCAAAATCTTGTCCCACAGTACTAGCATAATTACCTAAGTTTTCCTGCACAAGAAAGGAGTCTGATGTGTACTTAGTTTCCATTCTTATTTCTGTCCTCTGCCTTTTTTTCGGTTGAATATTTCCTCTTATAATCTGAACAACAATATTATTGAATGATAAGTGACATAGAAAATATCAACCAGCATCAGAAAACTTTCATTTACCTTGATGAGCATTTACTGTTATAGAGCATAGGCTAAAGAGGAGTTTCAAGAATATAAAGGGGATCTACAGTGTTTAGTCATGAAGTAGAACCATCAATTTTCATTGCGCACTCATAATTAATTTGTAACTGGAGTTTGTATTCATCTATATCATTGAAATAAGGTAGAAATAGCATAGTGTGGAAGGTCTCTCTTGTATCAAAAGTTTCAAATCCAAACCACAAAAAATAGCAGGGAACAGTGAGGGAATATTGCCTTGGAAATCTGATTCTCACAATCAAGACCTCCCTGGAAAATGCAAAGGTGAGATCAGGTAGTAAGCAATATGTGGAAATTTCTGTGATCCTGAAGATATACTTCTAAACAATGATTCAATCCACCTATCTTAAATGCTTGTATGAGGGATTTAGTCAACTGTTGCAGCTGCTCATCACCATTGTCCAGAGAAACTAGAAGAACAGCTTGAAAAAATACATCAATTTTATATGGAAAAATGTTAAATATAAATTAATTTTTAAAAAATGCCTGTATTAGTTTTAAAGCATGACTTATTTTTTCCCACAAGACACCTATAACATAATACCTAGTGTTTCCTTTAACATTTATTTCCATTAATTCTTTGATTGTAAAGATTCACCTGTCAGCAGGTGGTCACTTAACAATGCAGAGGATTTTGTAGTGACTGATATATTTTTGATCGATGTATATAAAGTGTGAAAAATGATACCAAAATCTAGTTTAGAATATAAAAAAATGCTGCATCAGTTGTCTAGCCTAATTTAGATTCTTTTTAGTATCTGAATTTCCTGGTGGAATGATGAATATTGAGTCACAGTAAGATTGTTCCATTTAGTAAAGGCACAGAAACACAGAAATACATGAAACTAACATTCAACCACTGCACAACAGTGCAGTGTGACATGTTTTTTGTTCACCATGCCTTTACTACTGAATAATAAATATAGGTCTATTTCTGCAAGATGTCTGCAAGAAAAAGAAAAATGGAGATACCAAAAGTCCTGCAAGATTCAGTCTTCTGCATGTCATGTGTGTGATTTCATGTCTCTTGCAAACCTGAGAAAACACCAGACTACGTGAAGTTTGTTCAAGCCATAGAAAACTAAGAGGTGAAATACTTCTTCAAAAGCCAAAAGGTTGTTTCAAAAAGAAAATCAATAATCAGAAGTAATTATGGGTTAAATTTGTGTTGGATATTAGGAAAAGAACAGCCTATGCTATGATGATAATTAAAAAGTGGAATAGGGTGCCCAGGGAGGATCACAGTAAACACCTATGGGGAGCACAGGGAGTGCCTGTGGAGGGTTTTATCGTCTTGTTTTTAAAAAATGGGTTACGGAAGGTTCTTTCAAGAATGGTTTGAAGACAGTTTGCTCCTTCTTTGTGCAAGCCATTGAACTAGACTGACCTCTTAATGTCTTGTTGAGTTCAATATTCTGCAGCTTTTAGGAAATACAAATTACTTGTCAGTACAGAACCAAACAACTGTGTTAACCTAGGTGGCAGTTAACACATACATAGCTATTTCCATGCTGAATAGATAACATGTCATTTATGCAAGCACAGACATATAAATGCATGATTGCATATAGAGAAAATTGCAACTCTTGCTGTTTGTAAGGAAATACTACTTTTATCAGAAATCATCAAAATATCTCTGTGCATTTTGATTAAGAAAGAAACCCCTTTTTACTTACTTGAATGAATATCCTCATTCGTGTACCAGAGAAATACATTTGGCTCTGATAACTGGTTAAGCAGCAAACTCAGGAGAGAGTCTTAGAGCTGACTGCCACCAAGACAAAAAGGTGCCATGTGGTATATGGATCCTGGGATTGATGGAAGTCTTACTTGGCTCCTATGATGCTGAAGATACACGGGTAAACTAAGGCATTGCAGAGCCTGGACAATTAATCTATGTGTTTTCTTATACTGCCCAGCCAGCAAGTAGACTAAGGGCACAAGAAGCTGGAAGGGGCCATCACCAGGACAGCTGATCCCAAAAGACCAAAGGCACATTCCAGACCACGTGGCATCATGCTGAACAATAAAACTGGGTGGAGCTGGTTGGCAGAAGCGGAGGGGCGTGTCTGAGGGTGTGGGATGAACATCCCAGTGCTTTGAGACTGATTGTTTCATCTCAACCCACAAGATTTATCTTTACTCTGAATCTCTTCCCCATCACAGTGAGGGTGTTAGTGAGTGGCTGTGCAGTGTTTAGCTGCCTGCTGGGTCAAACCATGACACAGGAAGACCAAGCAAAAGTCATTATTGTTTGGAGACAGATTTGCTTTCCGTCTTGCCAAGATTTTACCCCATAGTTGTCCAGCTTATTCCTGAATTTTGTCTTCATTCTGTTTCCTGTAGTGTATGAAATCTAACATGTGAAATTGTAATAACATGTTTTTAATTTGCAAAGAAAAATAAGAGATAAAATGGACTTTATATGAAGTTAGTTTGGAAATTACTATGACAACTTTTCCTCTCTAAATAGTGTTTTTATCAGACTTCATTATAATTTAAAGAAAATGAAATTTCATTTATTAACATCGCTATATTTTTTATATTATGTCAAATAATAATAACTTTGTTTCCTTATGTCTGTCAGAAATTCCATGTAGCACTGAAAGCAAATGCCTCTTAATCTGTGACACAATCTCATTTATTTTAATTACACAGAGTTCTCTGTGTCACTTGCCAGTGAGTCCATAACTTTATTAGGCTTGTTCTTCAGTAAGGCCCAGTAAGCACTCATAGAATTGTTGTGCATGGATATGTTCTCAAGATTTGGCTTCAGTTCAGAAAGCATTAAGACAGCACTGTGAATGAGAGTTCTGAAAGTATTCCCAGCATGGATATAGCTGATAATTTCTCAGTGTAAGAAATTGTACTTCATCAGCTATTACCTTGTTTCACACATCGAAATGCCAAGGCTTTCAGTTGTTCCTCTCACTAAGAGTCAACAGCAAGTGGAGTGTCAAGCAGAGAAAATCAGGTGTCAGCAAGGGGACGCTGGCAACACGAGGAGGTGCTATTAGCAAATGCACAAATGGGCAGTTGTTAATGTTAGAGATGCAATGAAGCCCGAAGACTGACTGGATTGCTGTGTTCTGCAGCAGAGAAATGAAGAGGTAAGGTACCAGGCATCAGCAGCCCTGTCTTCACATCTTCAGATAACATCTCAGTTTTCTAAGAGAGCAAGAATTTGTCAATGGGGGAATTTTCATTTCATCTTTCAAATCCTCATTTAGTATGCACTATAACTTGAAGATAGACCCAAGTTTTGTGATGAATCATAAGCACAGATACTGAGATTTCAAGAAATTTTCTCAGATTTGGTCCAGACTGGAAATCTGGTCTTCTCTCCTTTCATTTTAATTATAAATAAAGATTATACCAAGTTTTTCATGAGATAGTGACCTACTGTATGCTTTGTGAGACCACTTTGTAACTTGATGGTATGCTTCAACCACTTGAACACCTCAGAAACTCTTAAGATATCATTCTGTGTAATTCTGCCCGATTTTTAATACCTTCCAGGACTTACTGGACTGTGAGAAAGCACAGAAATAACAACTCTTGTGGAATAGTTCTCCTTCTCATGTACTAAAGAGACCAAGTACAGCAAACTGAACACATTAATCATTTGGAAAGGTAGGAAACAGAGCTTAACCCAGCACTGGAAATTATGAGATCTGGGTCATATAACCCTTGACAAATTGTGTTCCTGTTGACAAAATGGAGACTTAACTGCTGTTTTCAGGGTGGTAAAACAGAAACAAGGGCATACAGCTGATCTATCACGTGCTTTCCAACCCTTTTTTTCACAAGTGATAATCAGCTGAAAAGATTTGAGTGTATTTTCTAAAACAGAAAACTTCAGGTCCTTTCCCTTAGGATAATACATAAAATATTAAGGTATTTGGTTGGGGAAAGCATGATGTAAGTGAACAGAGTAGGCTGTGGAAGGATTAGCAATAGGGGCTCATTTGCATTTCTGAGCACTTCCCCTTCTCTGAAGTCACAGTTTACCCAGGAATCCCTGCAGATACTCTGTCTTGCCAGGATGGATCTGAGCAGGAAAGGATTGGGCTGAAGCACTGGGACCAGATGTGGGGTGTGGCCACGGCGAAGAGGTGTTGGCTGTGTAAAAACCAAAGAAATGCAATGGAGGTTTTATGAGAGACATGTATCTCCTAACATCATCCTGAGAGAGGCTGAATGAAGCTTTATGCTTCAAACCAAGAAAGTTTAGGCATTATTTTGCTTTGGTAATTTGGTTGATTTTTTTTAATGCTTCATTGTAAGTTATAATGACAACTCAAAATTGGAAGCCTTCATACAAATACAAACTAATAACCTGCTTATTCAAAAAATGAAAATTCTTATGATACCATAGAACCTCAGCAATAGTTTGGATTTGTTTAGAGGTACAGACTTGGGGAACAGCACTAACTTACCAAAATAATTCCCATATCCCTTTCAGAATACAAACAAAGCATGTTTCTATACTGATAATGGAGTAGGCAGATGATCAACAGGGTTGGCACCTTTTAAATAGAATCACTAATGCTTTTTGTGTTGCAGTGATGTTGCAACCTTATTGGAATTGCAAAGAAGATGAAGAAGGGCAGGAGAGGTGAACAAAGTGATAAAGGATTTAGAATGATCCCTTTGTGTAATATGCAAACTCCTCTTTAGTGCATTTGTTAGGTCTGGCTGAATTATTTGGGGTGAATATGTCACTACTTTTGAGGTTTTTTCCATCAAATGTATTATTTCAAGGTCTATGTAAAATTGAGTCATACATGATAAATACTTTAGTAATCTTATTTTGTATTTACAAATTATATTAAGTAACAACAAATTGGTTGCAACCAGATGTTCATGTGAGTTCCACCAATCACAGCAGTAGAGAAAAAGTGTCTACAAAATAATAAATACTCAAAATATAAAATTAAAAAAACCAGCCCTTTTAAAAACATACTTTTAATTTTAGAAAGCATCTATAAATGAGTCGGCAATAAGAATTTTTTTAAGTGTCTTTCAGGGAAGGTAGGAGATGAGGTAAACATGGTGAAGGTTTATTTGGAACTCCCTCTCTTTATAGTTAATTTGGGATTCAAAAATAAAATTTTCTTTGGGTTGTACAGATTTCATCGCAAAGAATGTACAGACAGAATTTGGAGCTGAATTTCAAATGGTCCACAGGAGAGACAATTTCTAGGGCTTTGAAACTGGTATGATTACACAGAAGTTATAGCTAGAGGAGCAAGGATTATTCTTCCGTGAGTGATTTGAATCCAGAAGGTCAGACAGAAACAGAGCACTTGTACCTAGTTGTCCCTTTTTTCTTCAAACATGTGAGGTGCATGCATTACAGTCCTGACACAATTTGTCTTCTGCAGGAACCAGAGAGAATTAATATTCTGCTTAACATCAGTTTCTCTGAAGTATTCTGAAAGAGGGGAATGGGAATCCACAGAGGTCTAAAATTTGGAGACCTTACAACTTACAGCCTTGATTATTTGCAGGCAAAACCCTTCTGCAGCCTATACAAGCTGAAATAAATTTAAGTGTCCTTAATTGTTCAGTCTGCAACTTTGATTCTGCAGGTGGATATGGATTCAGAATCTTCGATGATGCTAAATGTATAACTAAACATCTATATTTGCTCTTATTTCATGGAAATATCAGTATCCTAAGAAGGAATTTACTGATAATAAAGGATCCGAAACATTTTGCACTTCAGTAATGATGTTGACTCTGCAGTAACATGAATTGTAAAAGTGGGTACCCTAAAAGTACAAAAAGAGGTCACTGACTAAATCCAGAACACTGATTTGTTAACTGAAACGACAGCATTTCATAAAATTAATCTTCATTACTATGATTCCTCTTTGAAATAGATGGAACTGTTGAGTTGTTTTGATTCTTTTACTGAAAAGATGATCAGAATTTGACAGAATAATCCTAATTATTTAGAACTCTCAGAATTTTTATTTATTACTTACTGTGAGAGAATGAAATTGGTTAATGGCTCAAACATTGTTAAGATCACTGAAAGACTTTTGTCCACTGTAGCAAACTATGCAAAGAAGCAACTGCTCATGGAAGTCCACCCCTCCCCAAATATGCCTACTAATTTGGACTGTGATGGGAACTTGAGATGAGACGAAGGAATCCAGTTATCCCAGGAGAAGAATGTTTCCACAAGTGTGAAAGAGTGGAATGTTGATGGCTCAGGCAATCAAGATGTGTAAAGTAATTGCCCAGGTGATGAGGGGTGTGCACCCACCACCTCAGGCTACAAGCTGGGTGTTGAACAGGTTAAGGAAAGAGGCAAATCCTGTGCGGTGGAGCAGTGTTTCTTTGTCTTAACACAAATGAGTCAGCTGTGATAACTCCCCTCTGGGGAACTACCAGAACAATTCCCATGTAGCCTGAAGGTATTAATCTCTGCTGATGGTCCATAATGGACTCACCTGTGCTGACAGTAATAGGCAGCTGTAACATCTTAGAAGGTGTCAAAGACTCCCGAAATGTTCTCTGATCCAGTATTACACCATCCAGTGTAAAACTCCCTGCCCCAGGGGAGGTACAGGGGCCTTTCTACCTAGTCTAAGTGTAATAAACATATCGTGCTTCTTCGCTCACCCACAGACTTCCCTCACCACACAGGCTTCTTCTCTCAGCACCCTGGACTTCCCTTGGCAGATCCAGACTGCAACCATCATTTCAATAAGACTGGGACTCTCACCACTGAGAAGGCCACACAAAGAGGATCAACGGGACTCTGTGGGAATCCACGGAGTAATAATACTTTTTCTACTTCCTCTCTCTGTCACTCTCTCCTCTGCTCTCTCTTTTCGTTATTTCTTTCTATCTCTATCTTACATTTACTGTTAAATAAAAATCCATACTATTGACTTTGGCATATGGTCTTGTTTGCAACTTAATTTGGGCAGAGGCATCTCTCTAATAATGTTAAAGAACCTGGTCATAACACTTGTATTCTTAAATATTTCTTTGTTATTTTTACCTATGTGAATTGTACCTAGCAGACGATAAATGCATTTTAACATAGGTTTTAAGAGAAAGATCATAAAAACTGCTTAGAGATAGGGGAGTGCTAAAATGCTTTATAATTCAGTGCATCCTTTATTGAAGAGATTTGACCTCTATCTCCCTATTTCAAACAATGATCTACAGCAGATGTAGGGTTAAAAAAAATAAATATAAATCAAAAAATATCTATTAGCAGTATTATTTTGGGGAAAAGGTAAGTTTGAATAGGATCATATTTCACAACTAACTCAATTAACTTCAGAGAACAATGCATCCTGCTTTGCTCTTCATCTAGACAGTTCACTAGATAAGAATGTACTGCATGCACAGGGTAACAGGAAATATGTTTTTTAAACGATTTCAATAAATTATGTCCTGGCTTGCTAGGTATTGTTTTGCTGGAAAGAAACCCAAACTATAGGTCCAAAATAAATCAGTGTTTATCATAATGTTTTAAATGCTGATAGACTTCTATTGTTGTTGTAGTAAAAACAAACTACTGTATTTGATAGTTTTATCATTAAAGAGAGCATCAGCAGAGCTGAGAATACAATATTCATTTTTTATTGTTGTCATTAGGGCAAACAAGCCTTTCTGCAGCTTGGTGTGCTGTTTGATGGAGAAGATAACACATTGAGTCTTGATTCTGTAAATAAGTGAAGTTAGTTTGGCTGCACAGGGATAGTCAGTCTGTGTATGACCAGTTCTAAGACTGGATCTTATTTTTAATGACTTATGACAAGAAGTTTTATATCTCTTCTGTGCATAGTATTTGCCTGCTTTTCTTGTTTTTATACTCACAGAATCACGAAATCACAGAATCATCCAGGTTAGAAGAGACTTTCAAGATCATCTAGTCCAATTGTCAACATAGCACCACCACAATCACTCCTAAACCATATCCCCATGTGCCACATCCAGATGCCTCTTGAACATTTCCAGAGGTGTAGACTTCAACACCTCTCTGGGCAACTTGTTCAAATGCCTGACCTCCCTTTCAGTGACAAGAATTTTTTCTAATATCTAATATGAACCTCCCCTGGTGCAACTTAAGGCCCTTTCCTCTTGTCCCTTCAACTTGACACAACAGAAGAGACTGACTCCTACCTCACTGCAACCTTCTCTCTGTGTCTTTCTACTACAAATATTATTTTTCAGGGAAAACAAATGATACCAGAGTTCTGAGATGTAACAGGACTAGTACTGCTTGCAATGGAAAATTATGTATAGCCGAGCCAAATGATTTAAAGAAACTAGCCAAGCAAAGTAAAGAAACAATGAAGAAGGGAACCGAAGCAGCCAAGCAGGCAACACCAGGTTACTCCATAACCAGGCGCGTTGTCATAAAGAAGTCCATTAAGTACTGCTTTGGGGGCTCCAGACAGAAACAACCACCAGAGACCCTTGGTGAAGCCCCTCAGAGATGTTATAAGGATATGTATATGTGCTGCTAATAAGTGCTGGGAAAGGTCATGAATATGTAACAGGAATGCAGGGAATGAAAATGAATAATCATGTAATGTAAATATATCAACTGTAGCAAAGGTACCTCTGTGTGCAGTTTTGGTGAAATGATTGCTAGGGCATCCAGCACACAGAAATCATCCAGCAGACTGTAATAAAAGAACTCCTGCCTGCTAAAACTCACAAATTGAGTCTCAGAGGTTTGTTTTGAGAGCTGATTTTAGGCATCACAAAGATAGGACCATGGCCAGTTTTTTGTGGCCAGCTACCTTGCTCTCAACTACTACTACTAGACAAAAATCTCATTTGGTTTTCAAACCTTTCTCTTTGGTTACTATTGCTTACTTTTACATGCTCACTGACATTTATGTTCAAGTTTACATTTATCTTAATTTTTTAAAATTCTACCTTGCAGTCCTTTGTTCAGATGTCTGGGTTTAGAGGATGCTTTGGAGAGGCCACCGGTTTTAACATCTCAGAGTTTTCCTGAGTGATTTTCAAAAAGCCTTCCTCTCAAGAACAAGAGCAAGTTTATTTTGCCTTTTAGATTTGGATGTACTCAGATGAATGAAAAAGTTGAGGTCCTGTAACTCTTGTGTTGCTTACTGGCTTTGACTTGGGACATGTAATCCCATGTTAGGTGTAGCTTTCTGACTGCAAGACTTCTTACTCTCCACGCTCCTCTTCAGTCAGACTGCAACTCTTGGATACCCCACAAGACCCAGCAGTGGGTGTTTGGGAATAGAGCAAGAGTAAGAAAAGTGCACTTCTCCCTGTGCCTTCTGTGATAATTTGAGTGTTAGGTAATGACAGAGGTTATAGTCAACCTCAGGAGTATTGCACTTGCTGTCTAAAAATTTTTAATTTATTTCACTTTCTAAGAGCCTTTTACAATTTGGGCTTCACCATATCCTGGGGAAAGAACTTCACAGATTCATTTATATATATTTCCTTTTTATTTAAGTTCTTCGTTCTTCCTCTCTTGGAAAGACACTAATGATTTTTTATATGTTTTTCATAACACCCCTATTTTAACTGTTCTCCAGCTCATAACTCCTAATCTATTTAGTTCTTTTACAGAAGCAGTTTCATAGCTCCAATCATCCTTTTCATGCTTCTCTTTTTTGTTTTGATTCTGCTACATTTTCTTGGCACAGAAGTGATCAAAATAATCCACAGATCATGCAAGATGTAGATACAACATGGATTTTCTCAGAGATAGATTGTTATTCTTGTCTCATTTTCTGTATCTCTCACCACAATTTCAGCACCAGATGTGTTTGTAACTGTTGAACAATGAGAGGATGAACTGTCCACAGTGGTTCCAAAATCTCTTTTCCCAGCAACGAGGACCAGCTTGGTGTCCATCAGGGTATAGGAGCAGGCAGGATGGTTTTCCTACATAAGTTTTTGGTATTTCTTCACACTTCTTTTAGATAAATTAGCAGGTATCTATCTTCAGGGTAAGTCCTTATATTAATACCATTACTTTATTCATTGTATACCTCCTTTGTTCATTTCCCTGGTGTGCCTGACCAGCAGATACACCAGCTTGAGTTGGAACTCTGTCTTGAACTGTGGTAAAGGTATTTGTCTCAAAACACTCATTCCTAAATCTACTGGTTTTGGTTTTTGTTTGTTCCCTATCACAGACAAAGCTTATCCCTCTTTTTTTAGCATTGTGTATCGCCTGCAGCACTTTCCTCTTTCTGAGCTGAACTGTTTTATTGCTTGCAACTTTGCATCTTGTTTGCTGTTTTGCCTGGGTCTTCTCAAACTTATCATAGAATGTTAATAAATGCCATCTGCTTTTGTGTATTATATGATGAAAGATACAGGTCTTCGCAGTGTATCTACCATCTGACTTTCAAAGATGATACTTTCTCTTAAGAATGTAAAATTATATTTTCTCTAGTATTTTTTGCAGTAACTTGAATCTAGATTTATCTCATTTAACTTCAGGGACCTACTTGAGGTACCTATAATATGAACACAGTTGTCTTTGTTTCACTGTGGAATCAATGCAGTGGAAGTATGTATATGATGATTCATCCTGTGTAAGAGTTGGCTCATCTTCTTCAAAATACCTGTCTTTCCCTAGCTGACACTCCATACTCAGAGCCTCAAACTGTTGTGCTGATAATTGAGATACTCCGATTGCATGCTAATGTTAGATGACTTGATTCCAGGCTGGGATATTCTAAAACGTGAACTCCTCAGAGACACAAATTACTGAAAATCTTAGTTTTCAATAAAGAAAAACAAAATAAAGGGAAAAAAATAAATTAAAAAAAAATAAAGGGGGGAAAAAAAGTTCATAAATTTCCTGTTTTGTCAAATCAGAAAAGGTATAAAATATTCTCGGAATGATCCTGACAAAGATCAGTCCTTTTTCTGAGCAGCTTCTACCACAGTAGTTATTGCTGTTACCTCTAGACAAGACAAATACATCCAAGTATAATTATGGCGGCATGGATAAAAGAGTATAAACAGAGCTCGGGTGCCACTTAAAAGAAGACTTTTATTAAAGAAGAGGAATAATTATTTTGCCATATTCTTCACCTACTAAAAGTCATCACTCTCACCTGGCCTTGACCCTTGAAGAGAAAGAAAAAGAGAGAGAACAGGTTTTCTGGAACACTTCCTTCAACAAACTGAGAAAATTAGGTAATTCTGCTGGATAGAATAATAGGCCAGTAAGGTGCTTGTTTATGTATAACTATACACATGAAATTATTCAAATAGACTACCATTAACTGTGAGAAGGGCTGGATATGCTATCTGATGATACAGAACTGAGAACATTCCCAGCCACATACTATATAGGTCAGAAAGGTCTGAGTCTGTGTTAGTATAACCTTTTTACTTTTACCTTAGTAGAGGGAAGCCTGGAGGAATATGGCCCTTGAAGGATGATTGTTGTAGCCTGGAACAAAAATGTCTGGGAATATCATAAAGGACCCTAGTTTTCTGTAAAAATTATTTTATTTTCTTTGGTTTGAATTGTCTGTGCACACTTGAGACTGAAAGAGATAATAAATAGGTTGATCCCTGAATTAAAACAAAAGGAGATTTCATTAAATAACTAATTAAAGTTTTCCCACCTATTATGCAAAAATTATGAAACCATCTCTATCTCAATTTTGAAACATGAGACACCTAACCTCGAAGAGCAGGTCCTCTAGACCTTCAGCAGAGAGGTACAGATACAATTAAAAAGAGCGATTCAAATCATCTAGAACTTTTCATGAGTTGTTTTCTGGAGCTACCAGCTTCATTTCTTCTTCTGGTTAGCAGCTCAAGGTGGCTATACTCAGAAAGTACTAAGATTAAATGTATCAGAGCTAAAATGCTCTTTCTTTCTTTTTTAAATGAAATGTTTCTGGGAATGCTTTGCTTCTGTCACATGTGTGCAACCACAAGGTATGAGGTAGGTGTTTGTCCTACCTAATCCATATCTGCTTGCACAAAAGGACAGAATACCATCAATGCTGGTAAGTTCTCTGTGTTCTTTGTGGTGGTTCATGTAAGAAAGATATAAATGTGAAGACAGAAAACTCTATTAAACCACTGAAAATGTACAGGATCTTTTATTAGTTTTAGATTGCAGAAGCCAGAAACTGTAGAAACATACAGAAACTCAAGAAATTGCTGCCCTCCCATCCCAGTATTAAAAGTGTGGAGGAACAGGAGCATTTCAGCAGACCTCTGAAAAGACAAAAGAGAATAAAAGGGAGATGCAGAGCTTACTGTTGAATATGATTTCGTGTCTAAAGTTCTGAAAAGAGCTATTCTCTTTTAAATAATTCCTTCTGAATGTATCAAAAAATAAGCTAGCCAGATGCTGGCTTCAGTCTACAACAGCCTTTTTATACTTGCAACACTAGAAATAATTCGTATCTCTATAACATCAGGCAAATGGGTTCTATTGAATAGTCAGATACAAAAATGTGTGGGAATCTGTTGTCAGGGAGAATCTTCAACCATTGTGTTTTCTAATAGCAATGAATTGGGCAGTGCAAAATGATTCTTGCCAGATCCATTATAAGGGATTTGGCATGGATGAGGCTAGGCAGAAGGGAAGGAGGTAAAATTCTTTCTCATTGTTCAGAGCATCTCTTAGATAAAGAGGGAGACTGAATCCTCAAGCTCCAGAGACTTTATGACTATACTGGAATATATACAACAGAGGATTCAGAGGCCATTTCATCAGTACACGCACACATAAACTCAAACTGTCAAAGTTGTGAGGGAACTGGGCTCAGGTGGGACAATACACTTACAAACATATGCTTGGTTTTAAACACTGCTGGCACATTTTGTAGCTGGGAACAGCTGTTGTTATGACTGTTTTAAATATCTAAGCACAGAGAAGGACAAGGGATGTCTGTAAAATGTGTGACAACAATAAAAAGTAGAGGTTTAATGGAATTTTCTTAATTTCAATTTATTTAATTAAGGGTGTGGGATTAAGAATCAAAGGCATTTTAACTTTAGTGCCTAGAATATGTTTTACATGTTTTCTCCTGGTCATTGCTCACAAAGAAAATTTAATATAGTTGTTTAACTTCACAAAGCCTTAGATTTCGATTCTAATCCTGTCAGTGAATTTATTTAAAGGACTTCTCATGTCTTCTCATCCTTTTTAAAATGTGACAATTCTGTGTGACAACGGATAAGAACCACAAGCTGCAAAATGTTTAGTTCTCTTCTGAGTGGAGTATGAAAACATGTAATTTTTGTTCACCAAGTGTTCAATGAATTTTGTATTTGGTTTTCTCTGTTTCATGAATTGTATTAGCTGAAATTATCCCCTAAAGGGATAAAATAAGAGCACTGAGGTTTAGGAGACAAGAGGGTGAAAGAAATTCTTACTATGCCTTACCATAACTGGAAATTGAATACAAGACAGTAAAATGTTTCAGCACTCACCAGTATCTAGTACACACAGCAATAACAACCTATGATTAGTTAGTGGCAGTATAAACCAGGGACCATTTGGAGACCCACTCAGATGGTGTGACTCACATTCCTTCTCCAAGACCAGAGTGATTGTGCTAAAATTGCTTAGTGGGACTCTTTTGTGCTTTTTCCCTAACTGCATGTGCTTTTCCCTAGCTGAGTGTGGGAATTGTCTAAGAAGCTACTAATTGTCCCAGGGCAAAAACTCTGGAGAACACATTAATTAAACACTATGGGTACCAGTGACCTGGCCTTCATGTGTTCACTACCACATATTAAGCCAAGGATTCTTAGTACTGACAAGAAAAGGGTATTGACAGTGTATCTTTATATAAGGGGCCTTTACTGGTTCAGTTTTCATTTTGATATTTATAGGAAATTATATAGAAGAAGAACTATTATAGGTATGTAAAATCTAGGAAGTACAAGCTAGGGTTTGAGTTGTGAAGGTAGCACATCTTACAGAAATTTAGGCATTTTTTCATTCTGTGTTTGATATGAAACTGAAGTTCTTGACAAAAAATCCTGATGGCGAATTTAAAGACTGCTGTAGTGCAAACATCCAGAGATGTGAACTACAACGCACAGGTAGTCCTCCTAGTAGTATCTTACTTTAGGTATTATACTTTTATGTATAAATGAAGTATTTCTAACTCAGTCTAAGCCAAAACCACTGAACAGTCTCCATGTGAACACAAGGCAAGATATACAGGATTTTGAAGCTAATTTCTATCATTCTATCGTTCTATTCACTAGAGGATGTTTTTTGCCAAAAGAATGTGTTTTTTTCTCATGCTTTCTCATAATTCAATGAGTCTTAGGCTGTTAAGTGGTAAGTTCCATGGAGAAATTTTCTGATTTGTGGGTTTCCATCTGTGTTTACCTTTCATTGTAGAGCTTACCAGAAATCCAGTTAATAAAGGCAGTGCAATCTAGAGAGCTGTTCTGCTGACCATTCTGTGCAGAGGACTCAGTTTCACCAATGTTCAATAACTCTTCTGACATCTTGGACTGTCCAAGACATCTCATAGAAGTAGACTCCTTATTATGATAGGATTTTTAAGCCACACCCGCTCATCTCTAGAGCTAGTTGGAGGCCAGGCTAAACACTCTTAGAAAAATGGCACCGGACAACAGGAAACTAAACCTAGGCATTGTCTTATGGGTCACACAGTCCTGTCCAGGAGTCACAGGACCTGTAGCCACATATTGAGTAGGTTTCTGTTGCCTAGGGAGAGCCATAAGAAGCTTAGCCATGTGCACATGCAGATTCCACAAATATTTAATATGGAGATAAATCCCAGCCCCTGGGCCTGATTCAGCTGCCTATACGGACACCCAATATCATATGAAATGTCCTGGGGTATTCTGCCTAGCATTTGTTGCTACTTTATATGGACTTGAGCCTCCTGTAGGTCCTGTGTCATAACTGTTAGCTGTACATGAACATGTCTGATAGTTTACATCTTGATGACTCTAGATGCTTATATTTCAAAAATCACTGTATCTGAATCAAGCATAATTACCTCTCCAGTGTTTCCAGACTCCTTCAGAATTGAGCAATTAACAATAACTAGAGATAGATATGTCCAGTTGTCTTTAATACAATTTGGGGAAAAAATTGTTGGCTTTGCTGTTGAGCTGCTTTTCTAGTGTGTTAAGAAAGGTGTAAACCTTTGAAATCATTGCTAAAAACTCAGGACACTTCTCAATTTATCCAAACCCAGAAAATAAGGAAAGACTTATGCGCTTCATAAATCACCAATATTTTGTACTCCCAAGCAGTAATGGCAACACCAGCAGATTATTTCATTGTTGGCTTCTCATGGGTAAGGCTGCAGAGGAATTATAATAAGAAATTATGGTAAACATAGGGGTTTTTTTAAAAAAACAAGTCAACACATACCAGAATGCGGTTTTTTTAATATATATATATATTAAAAAATATAAAACAATGGCTTGTTTTGATCCAGTTCTTACACTCCTGCAGCTACTCACTGCTTCCTTAGTCAGCCTGACTATTAGAGTAGGGAGTCATCTGGACAATTGATCTGGGTCTGCCATGGTGATGACTTACTCAGAGGCTGTTAGACAAAAAAGCTAATTAAAATTAATAAATAAAAAAATAACTCAATCATATCACATTGGAAAATGCAGTTTCATCACACTTGGAATAACCTCTGTGAATGTGGTAGTAAAATAACATTTCTCTAGGGCAAAAGAAATTACCTGATTACCTGGATTTTCCTACAATGGTAATGTTAAAACATTACATTCAGGTAATTCTGAATTGTATTTGATATTTAAATTATTTTTTCCTGACATTATACAAAATAAATAGTATTTCATTTACATGACATTTAACGTTAGAAAAATTTGCTGTTGTCAACATGCAGGGTTCTAAGACGTCCAAGTTTATTCTTTTGGGGGACTGAGGGAAGTGCTCTTTTCAATGATAATTACAGAAATCATGCTTTTGTGCTAATTTAGAAAGAAAAACAATCTAAAATTCTGGGTTTCCCCTTCAGACTGTGAGATTTGTTTGAAATGTGAAAATACTGTTTCCAGTAAGCTAGATTAGCCCTATAAGGCAATCCATCTACGTCCTGAGGACCTCATTGCCACCGTCCAAGCTTGCTTGGCCCCGGCAGAT
>JAYRBT010000042.1:31022094-31036888 GCA_036023395.1 Myiotriccus ornatus | reverse complement strand
TAGATAAGCACTAGGGCTGTGTCTGAAAGCAATGAGCAAGAGAGGGGAACCTTGTCACTGTTACATTCTCTACTAATTGCCAGTCCCCTCTTCCAGCTCTCAGTCCAAACCAAATTCTCTGCCAGTGTGTTGGAGGGAGAAGGGGAATGCTGAACAGCTTGAAGTTTTGTAAAAAAATAAAAATCAAAAGCAGTATATTTCCGTCCTCCTTCACATACATGTATTGTTCATTCTACTCATACCTTCTTATTGAAAACATATAAACCAGAAATGGATCTCATTTTTCATTACTTTTTTTTTCTAAAAGGGGTATTCAGAAGTGAAGACCATTTTAATTAGCAGCTTCTAATAAGTCTAAGGTCTATTATGTCAGACTTGGAAGAAATTGATCCTTTCACAGTGGGAGCATTACAAAGAATTCCAAAATCCTTTTTCAGTCCATATGATCTGTGCTGAGGTATATTCAGTGGGGAATATCTTCCATCACACCACACAGAATTTCTGGCTCGTACATTAACATTAAGAATACTTTTTTTTTCCCACAAAGATTTTGGTAAGAATTTATATGCACTGTCACATCCCAGCGTATCTCTGTGTATGTTCCACGGCATGTAGAATAATGGTAGCATAAGCCTGACATACAGCATAAATGTCAGCACACTCCCTCAGCTGTCTCATATAACCAGTTCAGCTTCTTAATGTATCATCCTAAAAGTAGCTGTCTTATATCTGCTGTATTCACCTACAATAGAGAGGTATCCACCTCTGTATTGCTGCTATTTTAGAAAATAGCTTACACTGACAACAATTCTGTTTTCCTTTAGAAAATCCTTGAAACAAAATGGTTGTATCTGTTGCTTTCTTGTCTAAAGTAAGTATCTGTCATTTATACTGTGCCAGACCCCTTGAAAGAGCTTTTCAAAAGCTAATAACTATTTTTCGCAGCACTCAGTGCATTAGGATTCGCTCATTTGTCAGCTGGGTAACTGCAGATGTAAGGAGGAAAAGTGACTTAGTCAAGGCTGCACATGAAGGTGGCAACAGCAATAGGTGTAGAGTTCAAATCTTTTCTTTCCACTGCTCTATCAAATGCTTTCCACTTTGTGAATAAAGACTATTTCATTCTGTGTTTCTCAGGACTGAGGAACTAATTCATCAGTGAGGAGAAACAAGTTGTTCTTTTTTTGTTTTGTTTTCTTTTTTTTTTATGTTAAGAAATTTTCTCAAATTTTGAAAATTCTTGTCCAACTATGCAGCAAGCAAAGCTGGTTTGCTATTTGCTTTGGAGATGACTGTTCACCTACTCCAGATTAGGTGACAGACTCCAGTACTTTGTCCAAAGATGGGGTTCCTGAAGTTTAGGATGCGAGACCAGACTTTCCAAGGATAATTACTCTCTTTGCCAATACACTACTGCTTGCATCAATCAGGAAATATCACCTTTTTTTTAATGCAATCCATGAAAGTGCAGTGGTATTTTATTATATTCATTTTATACCCCCTCTGTAAAGTAGAACTAAGCACTTTATTCTTAACAAAGATACATAACTGCATGAACAATAATTCATCTGGCCAAATATAGTCATCTGATTAATAGTTCACAGTACTCATGTACTACAACTAACCTGTTCAGATGTGGCAATCCAGACTGAGACATCTAAGTTTACTGATGAGTGTTGTCAATGCTGCATTCTGCTATATGCAAAAATTCAGGACTGTTTTTTATTTCCCAGCCTAGCCAAAACATAGTAGGTTTTCACAGATTTTTACATGGGCATAGAGTAGAATATATTGAATTCCAATGGCAGACAGCTTAAGGGGAAAACACAAAAAGGTGTTCACTTTTTTCTTCAGTTCTGTGATCTAACACAGGCTAAAAAGCAGACTAAACCCTGGAGAGTGGTATTAAGTCCATGAGGTGTCCTAAGGCTGATGGGCAGTGAACTCCGTTTGCAGAAGGTGCCATGGAGAACTTAATAATAAATTCACAGCACAGAGGTGTATCTGTGATCAGAATTACTTCACTTGCATTTCATTTAACTGCCCAACTGGGAGGAGAGAGTATTATTAGGAATAGTCTTAGGAACAGCCCTTGGCAAAATTTCCCATAACTACATTGAGTATTGTCTGGAAAATTATGAGGAAACAAAGTAAAACCATGCCTATGAGCTTGCTTACAATTAATACCACAGATGGTTGCCTATCACTGAACACAACGGTGGTTTAGTCTTGCTTTGTTTAATAGGGCAGACTTTGCCTAAAAACATAAGTTCAGCTTTGTCAAGTGCAATGTCCAGCGAAGTCAACCCCCAGGGTTTTGGCCCAACATTATTTGCATGTTGTTTTTGTTTATATTATTTAGTTATTGCAATATTTCTACTTTTCACTTCTATGTAATACACATAGCAGAAAAAATTTTCTATACAGTGGTACTGACAAAATTTGAACCTTGTCTGTAGATTGTGATTTCGTTAATTCTGAAAGATAGCACCATTTGATCTTATTTTTCTGCCCTATATGAAATGTCTTCCTTTCTTGTCACCTCTGTTAACATATCCTTTTATATTTAATTGATTTCTCATTCCATTCACATCTGCATAAATTTATGGTTCCGTAAATCAGTATGCAAATTCAGGTTGAACAGCCCTACTGTGTAGGTGTGAATAGGTCACTGTTGCCATAATTAGCAGCACAACTGCTGATGTTGATAGTTATTTATTGTGTCTTTGCTATATTGTAGCATAAGAACATAAAGATCATTTTGTTACCTGACTAAATTTGATAGACAGCAATGGAAAGGGCAAACTCATATGAATTTTATCTCACTCAGCAATTACCATTTTTTTAAAGGGCAGGTTCAATTCACTGAGAAAATTCTTAAGATATATTTTACATTTTCGTTTGCTACTTAAAAGGGCTATTTGATGGAAGAATTTGTTTACATTATTTCATCAAGTAAAAGGTTTCTCTTGCCAAGTGCTAGTCCTGGTACACAATTACATTTAGGTAAAAAAAAAACAAACACATTTTTTTCCAGAATAATTTTGGTATGTGCATTTTCTAGTGTAAATTTTTCTAAGTATTAAGTCTGGGTGTTACTGGCAGTAAACATTTCAAATTTTATATACTGATATTCCTAAACTGAAATTACGATACGCTTTAAACTCAAAATCTTAAAATACTTTTGGTAATACAGTCTGCTGTGCAAATGAAAGCTACCTATACACTGAACTGCATTAGTTACAGCCTGGCAGAATGTCAATGGAAATTATTATTTCCCTCTGTTCAGAACTTGTGACATCAAGTCCCAAGTCCAGCAAAGGGCCATTCTTAAGTACAATTCAGGGGACTGAAGAACTGGAAAACCAAAGGGACACTGGAAAAAATGGGTTTATTCATTCTGAAAACAAGGAGATTGATAGAATTGAAAGACTGTTTTCACCTATCTGATGCAAGACTGTGGAGGAGTCAGACTCTTGGAGGTGCACAGAAAATGCCCAAAAGCAGAGATGCAAGTTGCAGAAAGGGAAATTCAGACTGTAAGGAAAAAAATTTGAAATGATGATGGTAGGAACATGGATGCAGGGCCCAAAGGCCCTGAGGGGTCCCCATCCCAGAGATACTGAAAATTTGATTGCACAAGTTGGATTGATCTGGAAGCCATATCCTCTGACAAGTGTAAGAGTTCTGAGGAATGATCTGCTTTGTCTTATATACAAACTGCTTCTGATTATTTGAAGCAAACGTAACTGATCAGCATTGCTACAATCTCTTGCATTTTGTATTGCAATGTCTTACTTGCTGCCAAAGGCAACTTTTATATTTTCCCGAGGTAAAACAGATGTATCTGTACTTTGCAACCTAAATTTCTAATGGAATCTGCTTTTAGAACTGATGCAGTCTCAGTGACAAGTTTGCTTTACAGTGCAAAGGAAGTGGTATGTGTATTGATACAGGAGATGTCCTTTGTCAAAGGTGTTTTCATTTCATGCAGAAGAGAGGCAGCAAGCAGCAGTGTATGAGGATTAATGTATACTTCAGTATGGTACATTTCCTCTTTCCTGTGTTTTGACCAGATATTGCCTTCAAGCAACCTGAAATGGAATCCTTGGAGATAAAATGTAAGAAACAAGGGAGTATATAAAAGTATTCAGAAACTTGAATAGTGCTGCGGGTATCTGAAGCTTTGTTAGTGCTACTAATGTTTTTGTATCCTCCCTATGTCTGTATCTCATGGACTGTTATTCATATGAGTTCTAGAATCAATTTTCCCCTAAGTAGCTCATGCAACACTTGTATCAAATCCATACTGCTGGTCATTGATAAGTTTGAAGAAAGGCCACAGTGAAGACAGGGAATCATATTTTATTTGGGAATGTTTTGGGTTTTTTATAGTTCTCAAGGCCACAATGGATGGTGGCTCATTCCCATTCTCTAATTGCTAGACTCAGGATGCTAAGACATCACACCAACCTGATTGAGTCAGGATGCTTCATCAACACTCTTATTTTATGAATAAGAGGAAAAAAAGAGTCAGGATTAATAAAAGGAAACAGAAAATATAAAGATAGTACAAAAAAAAAAAAAGTGGAAGATGGATAGAAGGAGATTTTCTAGAAGAAAATCTAGATAATAAAAGGAGTAGAAAAACAGGCTGAGAAGAAAACTAGTGAAGAAATTATGTTCTGCACTTGGGAATCAATACATTGCAGCTTAAGAAGCCTGGAAGGAAAAAAGTCTTCTGAGCCTTACATGTTAAACTGAAGATATATTATTCTATTCTACCATGCAATGTCAAATGTCTCTCGAAAACCTAAATAGATTATGTCTACCACTTCAGTCCTATCTGCTCCCTGCATTCTCCTTATGATAAGACAGAGATTTATATTCTTATTCTTCTCTGAGAGGTGCATCAATTTCTGCTGTCAGGTTGCCTGTCCGAATAACAAACCTGCATATCACAGAACTGCTTTAAATGTAATGTTGATAGATGTTGTTTGTGTGCTATTGGCAACAACTTACAGTCACTTCCCTACCAACTGCAACCTTCTCAAGAAACATTTATTTTTCTATCTTTTCCATATTCTCACGATCAAGAATTAATGATGGTCAAAGAGCCATTATTTGGGACATTTATAGGAATGTTGTGCTTCCCTGTCACTAAACTGATTCACTAAGCTGTTTGGAGTACCACTCTCTTTCTGGCTTCAAAAAACCTGGTTTGCATTTTGGGGACAGAAGAGTTGCCAACACTGAACAAAGACGAATGTTTTCAGTGAGATCTCTGATCTGATAAAGCATTGCAAAATGTTCTCCTGCCTCTGTAGCTGCTGCTGCTGCCTGCCAGCACTCAGCCATGCCCTCTCCAGGACCTTGCACTGTCTCAGCTCCCGGCAGCAGACCCCCACTCCTACTTCCTGCCTACTGCACACACCTACTTCCACCTTTCCTCTACTCACAACTACATTATTTCTCCAAATACAATTCCTTTCTCCAGATTCATACTCTCTTCTGCTCGTTACTTTTCCCTCACAGAAGCAGTGAATGGCAACTAAACCTTGACCAAGTAGCTGGTCTTGGGGAATACAGTGAATGACAAACACCTGGGTTCTTCCAAGATGTTGCTTCAGCTCCTTCTGTCATGGACCTACAGCAACGAAATGTAAACACCTCCCAGAATGAATAAAGTCAAGTTTCAATCTCTCTTAAGCGTTGTTGCATTGGCTGCTTAGGTAAACAGGATACAGAAATAAAATCAGAATTTTTTTAATGCAAATAATGAATTATGTACTGGCTAATACTACACCATTATTAAAATTCTTGTTGTTTGGGCTTTTTTTATTTTTAAAATTCCATTTTGACAATATTATTCTCCCACATATTTTGCATTCCTAATTCATCTCTCTCATAACTCACAGGAAAATGATTTCACACGCTGCTCAGCACACTGCATAGGAACTGTTAATTTCTTGAGTAAGCTACAGATGCCTTCATCAGTTTTGCAGTTTCAGACTTCTTGAAATATTCAGTTTGCAAAACTGGTATTTTACTTGTAATCTGTCTTTATAAACTCACAGAAGGTCTCTTGTAATGCACTGAGTTTGCTCTTTTCCTCCCTATCGTCATATATCCATACAACATTCTCTGACTTTCAGTGTGTATCACATACAACAGTATATTCTAAATGTTATTCCTCGCATTTTAAACTCATTTTGCCTCAAGTATTTCAGCTTTATCAGATTAAAACTCACAGTCATGTGGGATCAATATTTTTATGTGATTACATACAACTTTTAAAAAAACTATCTGAGCAATGCTTGTGAATATATCTTATTGATTTCTACTAAATATGATAAATTTTTCCTTGCTTTTCCTACCACAAGGAAGTCAGTAGGAGACTTATCACAGGTCACAGTGGATCTTTGGACCAAACTTATAAAACTACGGCATTATCATTAAAGTAAATGCTTAACGATGACCATGACAGAATGAAGATTACCTCAGTTCTTATGTAATTCTACCATAGTAAGTAGAATTAAGCAATAGAAGTAGTATGCATGTTACCTGTAAGAAATCTTGTCTATTTTTTCATGAATGCCTGCATACCAATTTCTACCAGAATGCAGTTAAGTATCTGCTAAAGAACATCTGATGGGAGAGTTCTGCCTATTGCAATGATACAAGCATTGCAAGAGTTTCTTATCAGACTGAAAAATGAACTCACATACATTACAATAGTGAACATGACCTAGGTAAGAGTATCAAGAGAATTGTTTCAAACTTAGCTAGGTGATAACATTTTAGTTTTTCAGTTTTGGGTGAAAAATCAAAATACTAAATAATTCATGCAAAACAGAATTTTGGAAAACATCCATTTTAAATAAAAAATTCAGATTTTAAACTTAATTTCTCAATTTCATTCCATCTCATTCCATTAAAATAATTTAAATACCAAATTAACTAACTCACATGGTATACACTATGAAAAAAACCAGTTGATCCAAACTAGCCCTTTACTGAATACAGTTTCAATTCATCATGTTCTTTACAGCTATACATTTCCAATGAAGCAATCAGATACTTCTTACTACATACTGAATGTATAATTTTTCCAGGACATAAATATTACAATAAATATCTTGCTTTTTCTGATGATTGAAGAAATCAGCAGTCCTGTTAACTTTTTTACCTAGAGAGTTAAAAATGACCAATTTCTGAAAGAAAAGTCCTTAATTCCTGAAATAAAGGGGGGGAGGTTAACAGATGTTAAAACATCTATAAAATGTAAATGCCCAATCATGAGATTCAGAATATGCTACAATATTTTTTCTAAGTTAGATGAAAATTTAGTGACATAACAGTAGAATATTATGTAGCATAGAATTTTATTTTGCTACAGCGTTACAGATTGTTATATTGTATTATTGTATTTCTGAAATAATGTTTGGTTTCTTTACAGTTCTGTGGCCAATAATGCACATTCAGTTTTTTATTCCTCTTCCTTGATGCATTTACAACTACAAAATTTAGTCAGAGAGACCAAAAGGTTGATTCTAAAGGTTAAATACACTATAGTTTAAATAACGATTACAAGGTCTAATAAAAAGAAGCAGATTGTTCCAGCAAATAATTTTTCAATATGACAAACAATTTCAATCCTTGAAAAACACAACAAAACAAAACAAGAAATTACCAAAAACCAATCAAGCAAAAAAACAGAAGCAGCATACAAGTCTAAATGTTACTGTGAGTTTAACCAATGTCTGGAAAGAACAATGGAAGGCAACAGCTGTTTCATTTAAAACTTGAGTCAAATAACTCAAGAAAAATTCTTACACCAGATCCTCATCTGGTGTAAATTGTTGTGGCTGTGTTACCTTCTTGAACATTTAGAAAGGACTGTTCATGTAGGTATCATAGCAAGTTTCACTGAGTGAAGATCTGTCTACTGAGTAGGGCAAATGCATGTATTTTGAACAAATTCACTGAGTCAGTGACTTGATCAATCTTATTCCAGGGCTTCTACTTTTGTATCTCTTTGTTTCAGCTGTAAAGGGAAGGCTTATGCAAAGTGAATTACATCTTATCAATCAAAGAGTTCACATCTTCAATGACTGCAATTCTTCGAAGTGTTGGGAGAAACAGAAATATTTATCATGTTCTCAAGGTGGTTTCTGAAGCTTTCAACCTTGTATCTAGACTACAGCAAATGCCTCTTTCGTCAGCCGTTTTGTAGACTGTGAAATCAGCAGTTTAAAAAGACATTCCCAGCACGGGAAGCACAGGGGAACTAGGACACATAATCAATCTTCAGACTCCCAAGAAACCTGCTAACAGGGTTTTATTTCTGTAGTCATCCAAAGGATTAGACTGCTTGCTAAAACACCACTGTCTCTCTACCTCTTACTCTTTGTGTGCCTTAGTCCTTTTTCCTCTCTCTGTGATAAAATATTGCCTATTTTTTCTTTTTAATTATTTTTGTAAAATATCCACTGCTATTTTTTCACTCGGCCAAGCACATTCTGCAGTGAGATCACAGCTGCTTATAACACTTGAAAGATACACTCAGCACAGTATCTTCAATAAAAAAGTAACCCAAACCCTGCTATAGGGTTTATTTTTACTTTTTGGAAGTTCATCCAGAAAGAAAATAGCAACAGCACAGCTTTTATATCTGTCATTAAGTGTATGTGAAATGCTATCATAGAACTAAAGAAGTTAATATTATCTTCTCAAGCTAGTGGTGTCTTGATCATTGATAAGTAGAAGCTTATATTTACTGTGCAGTGTTTTAATTCCCTCTGGCACCTTACTCACTTCTGAATGCACAATTTGGTTTATAAGTATTGTTCCATTTTCTTACATGCCACACTGTGCTCTCTCATTGTTTTCTGTTCCTTTAAACCATTTCCCTGAGATACTGTAATGATCTTGATATCTACCAGTCACTTCATTAGTCTCCTCTGGTAGCCATCCTCACTCATAGTGAGCTCTTGACAGCACTCATCAATTCTGGCTGCTTCAATTAATTGAACCAGCACCTATCTTCTCTCTGCTGTTGTTAGCTTCTTCCGCCAGTACTTTAAAACACCCAACAAAGCAATACTGTGGGATGGTAACAGCTCAGTGACTTCAGTACAGTGAGAATGGGCCAATAGTTTAATCAGAAATTTTAGTCAGAAATATCGTGCCATCTCCCCCTGCTCCAAATTCAATTTTCAGCTCTGTTTCTAGGGACTCATAATAACATAGAAACCAAGAGAGATAGATGAACTATACTTTTTTTGATTTTTTTTCCCCTACTTCTTAGGAGGGGTATGTTGTTTCCTGGATTGATGAACTCATGAGAGAGTGAATTCAGAGACCTTAAAGAAAATGTGCAATCCTTTCCAGTTGTCCTCTATTCATGCATCTGGGATCCCCATGTAAGTGCATGTGTGTGTTTGTGTGTCCATGCATGTCTGGTGTGACCTGAAACTTCTAAACACAGTAAGTAAACTGCTCCACCCAATTATTTGTGAATTTATTATCTATGTAACAATTAAAAATAATATTTGCATGTTTTTATGGAAATTCAAGTGAACTAAGGAGGAAGAAATACTCTTTGCTGTAATCCTCCATTGGAGTATATACTTGCTGGTAAGTGCTTTTAAATTAATACTTGTGTATTTCCCATTAATTTCTTGGGTTTATACTTTGAACCATAACAAATAATTTGAGATCTGTCCCAATGAAAAGACAAATTACATCTACTCTTCTGCAGCTGTTGAGTAGGATGTCATCAAGTTTATTGTAAGGTAGTCACCTCTAATTAGAAAAAAAATAAGTAAGTTAGTCCAGAAGGAGAATTAGAGTTTTAATCAATATACTTGCTCAGAAATGTTTCTATTTATTTTATTTCCTTTTTTATTTCTTCCTTTTTGCTAGCAAGCAGAACTATTATGAAGGTACTATGGTGCAATTGAGTGCATTTTGCATTTCAATAGAGAACAATACTTTTGCTGTAGTTGTGATGATTGTCTTACTGTAAAGTGTGCTGTTTCTCTAGAGTAACCTGGATCTCATAAACAATGAAGTTGAATGCCTTTTATGCAGCTTGTTAGTTATTGATAGTAAAGGAATGATCCAATTAGTAAGTGATTAATCGCAGGTTTCTTAGGTCTCAAACTGTGTATTGAAAATTTATGGAATAAAAGAGTATTTCATTTATGTCTTCACCTAATGGGTCACCACCACCTGAGAATGAGAACTATTATAGAAAAAGAACAACATGGGTAGCAGCACAAAGTACTAATTATTTGATTAATTTTCCTTGTCACTGAGAAGCATAACTTTGCCAGGCAATCATAATTATAATGACATTAAAATTAACTAATATTTTATTGTCCACAAACAGCAATGAAAATGTTCAGCTTTTCCAGCTCAACTAATTATTTGGCATTTCAACAGCGTATGAAAGTAAAATTTGCTCTACAGAATTTAACTGTGAGATTATGAGACATGAGAAAATGTGCATAATTTCAAAGATTGAAAAGGTTGAAATGTTATTTTTAGAGAAACCTTCTTAACATGGAAAGTGAAATGTTTTGTTTTGTAAAATACCCCAGTGAAATAGTAAATGAAGCACATAATCCTTTAAATAAAATATGAAATATTCATATTTTTGTTTTGTGGATGTACAAATGTTTATAGCATGTGCATTTCAGTATGATTTATCAATCTATCTTATACTGTCCCACTATTATATGATTTCCAGTTTTCAGTTGTTCAGTCACTAAAATTATCTGCTAATTTTTCTTTATTCCAGGCTAAACAATCATGACTACATTTCAGATAAATACTAACCTTATTATGCTTAAATCTAACAGCCATGTGGAATATAATGGTATTTTAATAAAGTAGATGATGAAATATGACAGAAAAATATAGGCTTGTCAGGGCTGAACCATAGCCCCCAAATCTTTCCACTTGTGGATTAAAATAATTCAACCTATATTCAGCATAGAAAAAATAGAAGACTTCTTAAATAATATTTCATATATTGCTTGTTTAAAGAAACGTATTCTTGATCTTGGTGTACTCTCTGTATCTCAGCTGCAAGACTGACCTAGGCACCCTGTGTTCCCTTCATAGGCAATAGAGAAAACTGGGATTTCATCAACATAATTCTTTTCATCCCAAAGTAGACGGTTAAAATATTTGGGCTAAAAGCACTAATTTTTCAGAATTGGCTGCAAGAGTACTTTGAAGTCACGTAGGTTTCAACTTTATTCCATTTGTCTTTCCAACTCAGTATAAGACTGTAGATTCATCAGAGAAATTAGCTTTGATTGAGCATTATCTGCCTTCAGTAAACCAGTGAAAATAAAGGCAAGAAAGGATTCCTTTGGAAGACTATCTTTGTGGTCCTGTCTATAGTTATCTTTCATGGGTACACTACGACAGAATAGATGGTGAGATAGTAGACTTGAAGATTTCTCAAATTGCAATTTCCGAAGAGTTGGTTGCTCAGTTTTTATTTATGTTTCTTCTCTAGCTGATTTTCAAAAAATAAAAATCACTTGACTTGATAAAAATCACTTGCACTCACCATTAAAAAATAGACTGAGTCACTTCACAGAAAAACTCTACAGAGAGCGTTACTGGCCTTTATGACACCACACTTTTGTTGTGCCTGACCTTTAGCTGGTAACTGCCAGTAGATTTCTAACAGGCTTTTTCTAAAAGAAT
This sequence comes from Myiotriccus ornatus, assembly GCA_036023395.1. NCBI lineage: Eukaryota > Metazoa > Chordata > Aves > Passeriformes > Tyrannidae > Myiotriccus > Myiotriccus ornatus. The sequence goes on along the minus strand of JAYRBT010000042.1, from coordinate 31,025,158 downwards.
TAAAGGATGAATAAAGACAGCTCTGGACTTGTTTGCTGAATAAAAGCAAAAGTAATAGTTTTGCTGAATTTATTCAGACAGCCTGGGTAATGATATCATAAACAAAGAAACTATCCAGACTACAAAAATCTGACTTTTCACATTGATGGTATATTGACCCTCTTTCATTTTCCATTCTTCCCTTATATTTAGAGGGACAGTAGACAAGTGTGTCAAGGCAATTCTTCTAGAGTTCTTAGAATTTATTGCATCTAGTCAAATTATTTCTTACTATTGTGACCAGTTTGGAAACTGTGGCATAGATATTTATGTCTTCTTTTAACAATCATCAGAATAGAACAATTAAGTTCTGATTCTGGCTTTTCCTATTTTTTAATAGTGATTCTGAAACACACTGAATAGTTAGTAGTGTGTCAGAAACACAAACCATTCCTAAATGTAGGTCTGTGGGGTTCTCTTCAGGGCTCTGACAATTTTTTATTGTGGTACAGGGAGGTTTTGTTACTTTTATTGAGTTTTATTTCAGTTACTGTTAAAAATTTTTTTTTACTTGTTTGTCAGTTCTTATTTGTTCCAATTTGATTCACTCTCACCTCTAACTTAAATGAAACTAGGAAGGTGCATCAAGAGAAAGCAAAACTGCTGTTGGACTTATATAGCATTTGAATGAGTTCTGTGAAAGTCATGTTAGAAAAGACAGAGGGTAACACTCTTTAGCTGATGACAGAGCAGGATTTATTTCTTCTGTAGTTCCTGAGGAACCAGCATAAATTTTTCATGACTGTATTAATGGGTATGTAGATGAAGTAAAAATTATGCCAGTATTCCTGTTGCATGGGCTGATTTGAATTAATCAGAGAGAGGATAAGCATATCTCTTTTTCATTGTGAACTGTAATGCTGAATCTTTTGAATATCAGATTTAGTTTACTGAAATATGATTTTTAATGACCAGTGCATGAAAACCAGTAAGAAAACACAACTAGTCCAAAATGTAGATTGTGCTTTATTTACAGTATGCACTATACCCATATTCCACAGACTAGATTGGCTTTCAGTTGGTCTCTGGGAACACATATATTTTTCCAGAGTGTTTTCTTTCGCAGTGTGACAGAACTTGAACTTGTGGACATTTGGGGCTTGTTGCAAAACTCTATTTCTTGCTTAAGCCTTTAAAAATACACATTTTTTTTTTATTTGTCTGTGAAAGGTTTAAACCCTTCAGAAGATAAAGTTTTCATTGGGTCAGTGACATGGTCCTGGTCACACTGAGACGTTTAAAGAGGAGAATAACCGTGTTTTGGGAGAAATCACTGAATACAAATATTGGCTAAGTTATTATTTTTTGTAAGGTATTTAGAACTTGGGTAAGAATTTAATGTCTTGGGTTGGAGTGCAGGAATTTTTTCTTAATATAATGAATTTAATAGATCTAGCACCTTTCTTCTGCCTTCAAGCATATTAGGTATCTTTCACAAAATTTGAACATGAAACTATCATATGATCTGATTCTGGTGTGAGTCTTACGCAGTGTAGGCGACTCAGACAACAGATAGATTTGGGGTTTGTATTTCTCAGACAGTTTCTCATTGTTTTTTGTCCATATTTGTTCAGGTAGAATAGATATCTACATACTTGATTTACTTACACTGTCATGTAGATCATGTTATGTAATTTATCTTTCAAATTTTTCATGGATAAAGAAAGAGAAATTATTCAAGTAGGCTCTACTCTCACTTCAAGGTTCCTTTAAAATAATCAGAAAGAAAGAAGTTAACATGGCTGAATCAACTGAAACAGTTTTACAAAATTTTGTTGCCCTAACTTTTGGAAAGACAGCAAGACAGAGAATGGAAGAACCTTGACTTGAATCTCAAAGGTCTATCACTTAAAAGCTTTCATTTTCATGAGCTGTGTGAAATGAAAAAGCATTCCAGAATGTGGACAGTGCCCCAGAAAGTTTTTTGAAGTTCTCTTGTCTTTCAGGGAGAGAATAAGCAGAAAGGCACAGAGTATCATTTTAGTCCCAAAGAAAATATTTAATTCTCCATTTGTTATTGAATATTAGAATTCCATGTGTTGATTCAGATAACTTTAATTAAATTCCCCCCAGGCAGACTTTTAGGTGTTGCCTCCAAACTTACCTGATATCAAAAGGGAAATTTGCCAGTGAAATTAAGTCTAAGTGTGTAAGTTACAGCAGCCTCAAGACAGTAGTGAATTCCACACTGGTAATTAAGGTTTGTTTACAAAACTGTTTATTCTAGTTTAGTGGAAAGGTATTATTATTTCCCTTGATAAATATTTGAGGTACTCTTCATCTTTTAAAAGCATCTAATCTAAAAGCAGAAAAAGCAAAATAATATCATTTGTACACTACTCCCTTTGTTTCTCTTCTGCATTTTTGAGAGGGGTGATATTTTTACATAGCAGAAGGCTACAGCACCTGGGGTGCCAAACTCTGTGCGTGTCTAAAGTAGACTGATGATCTGCAGAACATACTATAACATGCAGTCAGCACTGGTAGGCACTCCATATAGAGCCACAATGCTGATTTCCTTTTTCTCTTCATATCTTTTAAAATAGCATTTTAAAAAACCAATTCACATTATATGTATCCTGGATTATTTTCTTTGTCTTTAAGTTACCAAGATAAGTTATGTAAAATGTGTCCTTTATTTGGATTTTTTTTTCCCAATTATTCTTCATATGTTGATATGGTTAATGAAAGAAAATGCCTCTGTGCAGAATTAGGTTTATGTATTTTCATCTCTGGACTAGGAGACAGGTTCTACTAAAATGTAGGAGGAAATCTGAGATATTGCCCTTAAAGGATTACAGAACAGAGTTTCATTCAGGCTCATGTAACTTAGTGCTACAATTAATAAACATGCAAATTGAGTTCTTCCGTATATTTGGTGTGCATATGCCTGTGCTAACAACAGAAGATAATGTGCTCTTTAAAATATTCTCGAATATGGCTCTTCCAGTAAGTAATGGCCAGTCTTCGCGAACGAAGAACCGGGGAAGGTCTTTTACACCTTCCAGCCTGTGCATTGGATTTT
>JAYRBT010000042.1:31009795-31021994 GCA_036023395.1 Myiotriccus ornatus | reverse complement strand
AGGCATTGGAACGGCCTGCCCAGAGAGGTGGTGGATTCACCATCCCTGGAGGTTTTTAAACAGAGATTGGACGTGGCTCTTAGTGCCATGATACAGTAATTGGAGTTGGATCAGGGGTTGGACTCAATGATCTTGGAGGTCTTTTCCAACTCAATCTATTCTATGATTCTATGATTCTAAGATCTCTTGGCCAGCATGCCAAACAGCTTCAACTTTTAGACCTAATTGGAATAAGCAACAAAACACAGAATATTTAATTACTCATCCAATAAATATCTTATTTTACTGATTATACTAATAGATATGAAGGACGAAAAATCTGAATAAACTTATTTTCATTATGAACAGAGTCGTTTTCAAAGAGAATGATTTCTGTGAATCATCAGTAGAACTTTAGCTTTTATGCCAGAATTATTCAGCCCCAGACTGTCTACTTAAGAAGCTGTTTTTTTCCATTAATGGGCTGATGGTTTTAAAACTATCAATTTGGAATAATTAAATGGAATATTGGACTCACCTCATAATGCTGCTCTGCAAGCTTTCTTTAACAGAACTTCCTCTCCTGTTCCAAAATGGGCAATTAGATAAGACTGACAGCTGTTGGGGTGGTAGATGCCAAAGTCACACTGATGATAAAAATACTGATTTTTCTTTATGAAAAAAGAAACCTTTTCAAACAGTGTGGTGGAAAAGATGCAACAAATCATCTTGAAGCTGGCATTTCTTAGCCTCTCAGTTCTAAACACTTGCTTTAGTTTCGTGATTGTATCTAGGGACCCAGAAAAGCTAGACCCAGAAAAATGGACATACCTGCCAGTATTCAGTCTAATTTGCAACATTTTCCTAGAATAGCACATATATGTTTACAAAAACACTTACTGAAGAGTTGGGATAAATTGGAAGAGAAGGAACATTGTGGAGAGAAGGTACAAGATTGGGTACATCTAGGAAGATGGAAGTGACGTCCATTACTGTCCTCAATATATTAAAGCAAAATAAATCTTAATCTATCTAGTGGCTATATTTTCTGCCAAATCTCCTTGAAGAAAAAGTAATACATTTTCTTAGTTTAGATTTTATGTGAGCATGTTGTAAAAGGGGAGGGCAAAGAACATGAGGGGAGAGGCATCTCCCTCTTAACTTACCCTCCTCAGGAAGATGTAGAGAGCAATGAGGTCACCCCTCAGCCTTCTTGTCTCCAAATTAGACAAGCCCAAAGTCCTCAGCCACTTCTCCTAGAACAACTTTTTCAACCTTTCACCAGCTTTTTTGCTCTCCTCTGGATGTATTCAAGGACCTTCACATTCTTCCCAAATGGCGCACAGCAGTCAAGGTAAGGCCATGGCAATGCTAAATACAGTGTGATCACCACTTTTGACCAGCTGGTGATGCTCTGTTTGATGCACCTCATGAAGTGGTTTGCCTTCTTGGCGGCCAGAGAACATTGCTGACTCACACTGAGCCTGCAGCCAACCAGCACTCCCAGATCCCTTTCTGCAGGGCTGAGAAAAAAGGACTGAAAACACAGTGGAAAAAAAGGGATGTTTTAGCCTTGACATACACAAAAGATATATTTCAGCATTTATCAAACTCATGCAGTGATTTCAAAGCAAGCTGTGTGTTTGATCATGTTGTTCAGTCTCCCTGTAGGGGGTAAGGGCAGGGGTGGGTGGGGGATGGGCTGTGTCTGTACTTCTCTCATGTGGCAGTCCCACTGCACAGCCTACTGAGTCTCAGTTCACAACTTTCTGGTTCTTCTGCCAAGTCCTTGGCAGGCAGAGCTGGGTTTTCACCCTACTAGAGACTTTCCTGACTGTGCCCAGTTGGCTAGATCTTAAAATGCATCAGTAAACAAAATGACCAAAGAACTATTTTGTGCCTGTGGGAGCAAGTGCTACAACCCATCACTCCCATATGGCTGAATTCTCATCTTCCAAAATGGGCTGTCCGCATCTGTTGTGTCTACTGGGAGTGGCCCTCTCTATTCCCCGGTCCATGGCTGGGGAACATGACATATCAGGTTACCAACTGGCACAGGCTAGCAGAATACCAGGGAGGGAGTCAATGGTATCTCCATGATCAGCTAAAATTCTGTCTTACCTTGATGCCTACCATAAGCGTAACTTCTGTAAATTTATTGAAAACTTTATGAAAGAGAATAGTTAGATTAGAATTAGGACTGAGGACATTTTGACTTCCTGAGACTTGAGGGGGACTTGTAAGTGATCACTTCAAAAATTCATTTTTATTCAGAAATAATATGAGAAAAAAATATCCTGGCTATGAAGTGTATGATATGAAATTGGAGTCTGCGGTACTGCAAAATTTTATTTTTTTTTCCACAGGAGAATAAAAGTTAGCAAATTAATAAAATAACTAATTCTCAATATTGGGATTAAAATGAACTCTTTTGTCTGAGGCACTCAGTATTTGGATCAGGTTCCCTCCAGGTTCTACTTTACCTTTAAAGACTTCATTCCAGAAGTCACAAAACAGGCTTTGATTATTTTAAACACTTCCCATTGTCCAATTGCTTTGCTTACAGGCAAAAGAGGCAAATGAGTTCAATAGGTAGGAAGTAGATACTGCTTTTGTGCATTTTCCATCTGAGTTTCTCAACTGGTGTTACAGCACAGTAGAGTTAAATAAATTAAATTACCAGCTTCTTACTCTTTAAGCCCCATAACAGCTATCGCATAGAATGAAAACATTCATAAAATAAAGACAATGATATCTGTTATAGCTTCTTAATGTGGCAATAAAATGTGATCAAGAACATACAGCATATCTCCTGGAATTTTAGGATTAAGTAATTGCATTGCTAAGCAATGCAAATAGCTTTGTAGATGAGGCTATTTATATGACCACGGGAATGTAAGAAGTGTAATAAGGGATCAGATCAAAGATTAATTTCAATAATTATCATTTCCGATAATAATCATGTATAAAAATGGCCATTACTAAATACCTAAAGAAAATTGGAGAAGAAAGCATTGATGTTTACCAGAAATACTCATATTGTTACAGATCTCTGGCTCAGAGAGTTTTTGAGCTACAAATGGTTTATTATACGCAAATAACAATTTTATTAGTATTATTAGTTCTCATTACTTAGAAGACAACATGAACACAGAAGAAGTCTGGATCTACTAGCTAGATTATGTATGGTTTGTGTATATGCCATCTGGTCAGACCAGTTGAGGTGATGTAGGTTTTTTCAATCATTGCTAGCTGATGCTGGTGAAAGGACAATATTTTCAGCAGGTGAATCTTTTTCATTTTGGCTTAGTAGTGATTCTGAGACCCAGTCTCAGTAATGATAGGCTGTTCGTATAAGGATAGCAGCAGTAGGATGTTCTTTGTACAATGAACATGCTATTGGGGGGAGGGGGAAAAAGAAGGGGACAGGATGTGTTTAGGGTCTTGTGAGCTTTTTTAATATTACAAGAAATGAAAAGATTTCAGAAATGCCCTGTTTGAAGTTTCTTTACATTTTGTCGTGGGTTTGCTCTGGGCTAATTTCTCTCACCCCCCACACAATTGCTATAAGTTGAGAGAAGGTTTATGCAGACAAAAGAGAGTTGATTGGGGAGAATAATATTAGGATTTATTACTAGTAAGATAAAAAATAAAGAACTATATACAACAATTCTAATTAGGCAAAAGTGCTATGTATTTAGAAAAAATACCCCTCCCCTCGTATATCAGTTCAGGAGGAGAAGCAGTCTCTTTTCCATTTCTGGAGCTACAGGTCTTTCAAAGAATTTTGCAGCATTCAAAAGTTCTTCTTCTATTATCTCTAGGGTGACAACTCCAATTCGTTGCAGCTGGAACTGTTTTTCTTTTTCTCTCTCTTCTATGTCAACCTTCAGGGCTTGGCCTACCCCCTCCTGGGCTAAGACCAGAGACTGGGGGTTACCCAAGCCCTGTGGGGACCTTCTATGGACTGCAAGGAGACACTTGCCTACCATGGATCTTCACCACAGAGTCACAGGGGATAATGGCTTTTGAGTCCACCCCTGTTTCCTGTGGGGTCTCACCTCACAAGAGACAGTCTCTGATGGACCTCTCTAGTGTGAGTCTACCTTTCGGACAACAGTTCTTCCATTCTCTGCTGTGCCTTAGCATCACAAATTCAGTTGCACCAGCGTGGATCTCTCACTGGGATCATAAGGTCTTACTCGGGCTGACTTGCTCCAGCGTAGGCCTCTCTCCTCATGGGCCACAGGTCTCCAGCAGGACTCTGTTTTATCTAGGCCTCCCATGGAGTCACATCTACTTCATGCACTCTGCTTCGGCGTGGGCTCCTTCATGAGCTGCAGAGGCGGGGTTTCCGCTCCCCAGCAATCTTCTACAGACGGCAGGGCTTTTTAGTTTTCAGTCTCTTCCCTGCTGAAGGGAGAGAGTGAGATGGGGAGGGAAGCAGTTCTCCCCCCTTCGCAGCTTCTCTCTTCTCTGGCTGCCAGCTTTGACCTTGACAATTCCATTATCTCTCTTTTCTGCCTGGAATTCCTTCTGCAGGATGTCTTGTCCAGGCAGTCCTTCTCTAAAGCTTTTTTTTTCTCTACTCTGTTACAGGAGAGAAGGGGGGCTTCAGTGCCACACCTGCCCCTGGCCCAGGGCTGGGGGAAGGAAAGGGGCACTGGCCCACTTGGGGCCTGCTGCCTTCCCCTACATGGCTCCTAATTTCATTTGCACCACAACCTTCTCTTCCCTTTTCTTAAATATGTAATTGGCAGAGGCGTTACTAAAACTTTTAATTGTTTTTTTTTCTGGAAATCCACCTGGAAAAAACTATTTTCAACCCTGGGAGAGGGGCTGGTTTGGCAAACCCATGACATATTTCAAGAAAAATTTTTGACACAGTTTAACACTTTCGTTTCAGAAAAAAAATAGCTATTATTTAATTGTTTGCCTTGAAGTTGCATTTTTCAATTAATAAATAACTTCTTTGCAACTGCAGCCATCATTTGACACCCCCCCCACTCCATGCTTAGAGGTATTAGTACTATTTTGTAGGCTTGCATAACGAAATTGAGATATGTGACTGAAACAAAGACTGCTGTTACGAGTCAAAAATAAAAAAAAACATGACCATCTAAGGTACTGGTTTATATTTTAGCAAAACCTTCACTTTAATTTAGTCTCCTTCTTCATTATCATAAGACTACAGTGGTCTTCCAGCAGATAAAAGAAATCATGAGGTGATATCTTAATCATCAGCCGTTTTAACATACACACATGTATCGCTTAACACACACACGTATTGCTTAACCTACACATATCTATGTAAAGCAAACAATGGTACAAGAAACAGCAAATTAAGACATTCATCTCACAAATGACTGTCCACACAGGCAGCATGCTGAACAGCTCATACTCAGTAAAATACGTTTATTTGGAATTAACAGGTATGAATTGAAGCATCCACATTATCAAAGAAATAATTTTGGCAAGTATATGGATTGTCTTTCAATTTATTTATAAATATTGGGCTATTGAAGAAGTTAATTAATAAAGTATAAAGCGGGCTCTGTCATGATAGTTTAAATAACATGCTATTCAGTTCTGTTAGATTCTCATAATATTGTAATGCATGGCTGTGGTGGTTTTCCCCCAGCTGGCCTGGGGGATCCTGGAAGAGTTAAAGCTAAGTAGGAACTTTTGCACAAGGTGGAAAGTATGCCTGGACCCTGAAGATGTAACAATATGGTTTTCCAGTAAAATATGCTGAGTCATAGTTGGCTGACGTGCGCAGTTAGCAGAGTTATATAATGTTATTAGTGACCAATAGAAGGTTATTTATGTAAGTTGGAGACCAATAAAGAGTTAACATGTGTAGCCTAGAAGTGTATAAAAATAGCAGCGGCATGCAATAAAGGGTTCCAGTTTCTGGTTCCACGAGGGTACGTGTCATTTTTCCCGCCTTGACGGCGACACATGGCTTTTTCATTGTTTTAGAGATTAAGGGTAACATATAATGCCATGGGCAAATTAATCACGTAGTGACAGAATATTCTGAGTTGGAAGGGACCCACAAGTATCATAGAGTCCGGCTCTTAAATGAATGCCCTGTACAGGCATCACACCCATGACCTTGGTGTTCTTTTTTTCATGCAAATAGTGCTTTTCTAATTATGGTCTTTTAGCCTTTCTGGCCTTCATCATATTTTAGCTTGTATGACTCCTTTGCTTTAGAAAACAACTCACTTTTACATTTGGGAATTGAACAAAGGGGAAATTATCTAGCTGCTCCTTTGACAATATTACACTTTAATTTTTTTTCAGCTTTAAAATTTATTGTATGTTTATATCTATGAGCAATGAGCCCTAATATTATCTTGACAAGCTTACTTTTACATTTTTCAAAGTCTGAGGGAGTATAGTAGAGAAGATCACCGTGGCAAGTCTACCATGTTTTAAACAAAGACACCCTATAAAAAGGGAGAATTCACATCTGTCCAAAATTTGTTACTATCACACTGTTCTACTTTCTGAAGAAGGAAACTTTCAAAGATCTTTTTATTGCTTCAAATTAATGGCTGCTTATACTTGAATGAAATTTTCACAGCATCAATGTCTATTAGCAAAATGCATCTTCTTTTGTCAGAAGACATTTCTTCCCTGTTTCAGATAACAGGGAAATTTCAGTTTCCAGTCAGCCTGTTAGACATCGTGCAACATTTATGCCTTCATATGCTTTTCTCTAAGAATTTTAATATATGCTGTTCAGAGTAAGAACTGTGGCAACAGATCAGTCATATAAAACAGGCATAAGACTAGGTAAAAATCTGATGAATTTTCTGATAAATGTCTTGTGCATGAATAAACTAGCATTGAAGTCAGGTGTTTGGAGAAACACTTCTCATGCTACTGATATCTAAGAAAGGTGAAAGAAAAACTGGGGTTTCAAAAATTCATTGTTGACTGCTTAGCCATTCTTTCAGCATTTTAAAAAAGCCATAGTTGACCCTAAATACATTTGTCAATGTTTTAGAAATTCTTGGGTTTGGAAATTTTTGTTGGGTTTCTAAAAGCGCAGTCAAACTCTTTATGTCTTTTGGCCCCAAGAGACATGTTTACATCATTACTGTGTGCTGCAACAACCAGAGAATGTGATGGTTTTTACCTTCATATTGTATACTCCACATAATTGGGGCATGCTTAATCAGAGAGTTCCCAAGGGAACTGTAATGGTACTTAATTAGGACAGTTGTGTCATCAGGAAAAGGTTGTTTGTAATTAAAGCAGAGAACTATGCAAATCACTTAATCTGTCTCTCCCTCTCTTTTTAAGGAGAGAAAAGAATTTTTTATGTGGGCAGATAGTGACAGAACAAAGGGCAATGGTTTTAAATTAAAAGAGGGTATGTTTAGATTAGATGGAATTCTTTAGTCAGAGAGTGGTGAAGCACTGTAACGGTTGCCCAGAGAAGTTGTGGATGCCCTAACCCTGGCAGTCTCGAAGGGCAGGATGGTACAGCAAGATTGTCTTTGCTGTACCATGTAACTCAAAACAAAAGCTTGAAGGTCAAGGTTCAAACTGTTGTTCCAGTTAACACCACTCAGAAATGTCCTTTTAATAAAGAATTGGGGGGGAGGGGGAAGAAGAAAATTACAGTATACATTTTTCAAAGAACTGTGAATGCAAGACTGGGGGGGGTGTTTATGATTTACATATTTGTGGTAGAGTTCTTGTGTGAGAATAAACAGTACAAAGAGAAGGAGGAGCCTCCTGATGTATTGTGGACTTTGTAAGAGGTGTATCAACTGGTCTAAGAGGCTTAGACTCAGTCGTCCTCTGACAACTACAAGTGTTCGTTGGTATCTATCTTCTGGGAAAGGCAATATCCTATATTTTTTCTGCAAGAATAGCTAGTACTATATATTTCACTGACTCAGATATGAAGATTTTGGAGTATTGTATTTTTCACATGTCAAGTTCTTTTTGTGTCATTTTAAAATGTGTAAATAATTCATTTCTCAGATGACATAATGAGGGTATCACTGATGACATGAAGATGCTGCATAAATATGTGCAAAGGTTTATCAGACCATGGAAGTGTTAGCTGCACTTGCTTGAAGTGCTACACAGTTTGTAACAAACCTTTTTTGAAAAAAGAGTGCAGTTGGGTTTTTTTAAAAAATATTTTATGGTTTTTTTCTCCATCGACTTTTCACAAGTAAGCAGAAAAACTGCATGAGAAACAGGTGCTGTTGGGTATGATGTGCTCCAGGGGAGCAAATGTGAATGAGCAAATAAAAAATTTAATTTCTATTTTAATTCATAATAGATAGCAACAACATCCCATGGATATTCTTTTTGTGCTGATAGTTATTAATCGGAATGGCATTTCTGAACAGCAGAATTATCTGCACAAGAACAGTGAAACCTAAAGGCATAAAAGTATAAATTAAGGTATTTTCATGAATGAAAACTCACTGAGAAAAGAATTTCATTTTTTTGTTGCTAGAGAATTCCTTTTTACCGCTTTACCCTGTCCTGTTGCAGTAGTGAAGCCTGTGGATACCTATTTGGAAGTTGAAAAGTCAAGTGCCTCTGGTCATCTGATTTGGGGTTATAGTTTTTGACATACCTTGTTTTGTTGGCGCCAAACTAACAATTGCACAGTTTAACCCAAATATGGCGTTTTCTGTTACATGCCAAAATGTATCTTTGTGCTACTGCAAAAAAATCAGGCTATGTGACAGTAAAAATAAAAACAAATAAAGACTTTTAATTGCCTTTAAAAACTGAAACACTTTTTATCTCACCCTGATAGGGTCACATAAATCTGAAAATTGGATTGTCTTTAATGAATTCCACACAAATTACTCATGTGAAACTCCAGGTTCAAGACAGCAGTTGAATTCAGTGGCAGCATGTTCTACAGTGCAGTAATGGAGGCCTTCTTCTGTGCTCTCTGTGGGTTTACTGAATCCCAGCTCATGGAAGCAGCATCTGTCTCCTCCACTCCCACTGACTGGCTGCATTGACAACTCCTTTAGAACCAAACCCTTCACACAGCGAGCAGTAGATCTGTTTTGGTTTGGTTTTCCTTCATTGTGCATTTTTTTGCATTGTGGATCCTGTTTAGTATCTTTATTGATAATCTGGATGAGGGGATTGAGTGCACCCTTAGTATTTTTGTGGACACCAAGTTGGGTGGGAGTGTTGATCTGCTGGAGGATAGGAAGGTTCTGCAGAGGGATCTGGACAGGCTGGATCAACGGATCAAGGACAACAGTATGAGGTTCTACAAGGCCAAGAGCCAGGTCCTGCACTTGGGTCACAACAACCCCATGTTCTGTTACAGGCTGGGGGCAGCGTGGCTGGAAAGCGATCCAGCAGAAAAGGACCTGGGGGTGCTGATCAACAGCCGGCTGAACATGAGCCACAGTGTGCCTAGGTGGCCAAGAAGGCCAATGGCATCTTGGCCTGTATCAGAAATAATATGACCAGCAGGACTAGGGAAGTGATTGTCCCTCTCTACTTGGCACCAGTGAGGCCACAGCTCAAGGACTGTGTCCAGTTTTGGGCCCCTCATTTCAAGAAAGACGTTGAGGTGCTGGAGCATGTTCAGAGAAGGGGAACTAAGCTGGTGAAGAGCCTAGAGAGTAAATCATATGAGGAGCAGCTGAGGGAGCTGGGGTTGTTTAGTCTGGAGAAAAGGAGGCTTGGGGTTACCTTATCACTGTCTGCAACTACCTGACAGGTGGTTATAACCAGGTGGGAGTCAGCCTCTTCTCCCAGGCAGGTAGCGACAGGAAGAGTGGACAGACCCTCAAGCTGCACCAGGGAAGGTTCAGCTTGGACACTGGGAGGAATTTTTTCATGGAAAGTGTTTTTAACGTTGAGATGGACTGACCAGGGAAGTGGTGGAGTCACCATCCATAAAGGTGTTAAAGAAATAACTGGATGTGACAGTACTCTGGTCTAGTTGGCAAGGTAGAGATTAGTCAAAGGTTGGACTCGAGGATCTCAGAGGTCTTTTCCAACCTAAATGATTCAGTAATTCTGGGATTTTTTTCTAATATCTATACCTGAAAAAAGACAGAGATGAGACCATGATATTTCAAGTGAAAGTCACCACACATCCTTCATCTTAAACCAATGATAATGGAGTTGGAATTTAAGTGTTTACATTCAGTAGTAAAGGAGCAACCAGATTCAAAACCAAAACAAAATATATAGTGGGAATAATGAGATTATGTACCTAAAATATAATGTGATTATGTAAGCATGACTAAGTCCATATATATGCTCAATTAACACACTAAATAATCTGTAAATAGCATTTACTGTCACTTGTCTATCTCTTCCTTCTAGAGGAAACTCTATTAATGCCAACAACTACAGGAAAGTAAAGGCAGTTCTACTGCAAATACTGATTCAGGGATGCCTGTGAAACAAGGAACGGCTCATTTGTATTTTATTGCAGTTAAAAGGTTTTCTCTTGAAGCATATGTTTTTTGTTTAGCCTACCATCATCAATTGTCCCAATTTTTTCACTACAAATAGTGATTGTTATTGGTTAATTGGTTGAGACTTCTTCCTAAACAGTATTCTGCTGGAGAAGATTACGCAGGTCAAGATTTTGCCTGGAGCTGTAGGCTGAAAATTAAGAAAACTAATTTCAGAACAGCCAGACTTACATTTTCTCTAACATTAAATACAGACTAATGTTATTCTATAATATTATATATAAACTGGTTTTTTAAGAACATTAGAAAATAAGGGGTTTGTGCTACTTTGGGGAGAGATATTTGGAGAAAGGAAAAAAGTCCCATTGCAGCTAAGGACAAGTCCTGATTCTGTTCCTACTAGCTATGTTATTTCTGAAATGTAGGGATAGGACTCACAGATGTATACTGTTCTGGCATTAATATGTATTTTTAGTCAATACAATAAAACACAGCTTTCTCCTCTGGTAACCATATGAATCTCTTCAGCTTACTGTTTCTTTCATGGTATTCATGTGAAATAGCATCAGGCTCTGTGTTGGGTTTCTGTGGCCAGGTTTTGGTAGCAGGGAACCTACTGGGGTAGCTTCTGTTAGAAGCTGCTAGAAGCTTCCCCTATGTCCAGAAGAGCCAATGCCAGCTGGCTCCAGGATGAACTCACTGCTGGCCAAGTCTGAGCCAATCAGGAATGGCAGAATCACCTCTGAGATAACATATTTAAGAAGGGAAGAAAAGTTATTGTGCATACGAAATTGCAGCCAGAAAAGAACAGAGTGAGAGAACATGTGGACAACAACACAGACACCAAGGTCAGTGGAAAAGGAGTGGGAGGAGGTGCTCCAGGCCTCGGAGCTGAGGTTCCCCTGCAGCCCGTGGTGCAGACCATGTGAGGCAGCTGTGTTCCTGCAGTCCATGGAGGATAACCAGGGTGCAGAGATCCACCTGCAGCCCGTGGAGGAGCCCATGCCATAGCAGGTGGATGCCCAAAGGAGGCTATGATGGAGCAGGGTCCTGGCAGGAACCCACTGACCTGGGGAAAGAGGAGCCTGTGGGATCCCAAAATATGACATCTGTAGAAAAGTATTAGAGTGATCTTTGCAGAAAGCCTTGGGCTATGAGAGTTGGGGAAAAAAACCTCATTTTGAGAAGCAAACGAGATATCATCAGATGTTGATTGCCCTGCCTCAGCCCAGAGAGTCCACACCTTGATTTCATCAAACCTATGCAGAAATCCTATTGTACCTTATCTTTCCCTGTGTATTCTCTGAATCCCTTCATCCTGCAGAACCAAACACTTGTACCCCCCTATAAAGTCCCTTAAGATAAGGTAGGTTTTTTCCCCATGAGGTAATTGCTAACACCTCAAATTTTTTGACCTGGGTTTTCCCCTTATGTCACCCCCAAAAACCCCCTATTTGTAATAAATTATAATAATCCCAACCCCCTGTTGAATATGTAAACCCTAAACCCTTTAAAAATGATCTTGTAAGTCCAATAAACTGTTCCAGTTTCTTGCCTCCCCTGGGATCATCTTAGTTTTATTGACCTCCACAGGAGGCCATGCTGGGACAGGATTTCCTGGTAGGACTTGTGGCCCTGTGGAGGACCCGTGCTGGAACAGACTGTTCCTGAAGGATTACACCCCTTGGAGAAGTGACCCACTGTCGGAGGTGGGCCAGCAGAAGCCTACAGAGAATGGAGAAAGATGCAACAGAGCTGCAAGGAAGTCTCAGAGG
>JAYRBT010000042.1:30991548-31009695 GCA_036023395.1 Myiotriccus ornatus | reverse complement strand
TTCTAATAAACAGCCATTTTGGGGTCATCCGTGTGTGACCGTCTCCTATCCAAAGTGTGTCCCGAGGGTCTCTCCGCAGGGGACAAAAACCCCCCCGCGATAACCCACCTTGTAGCAGTTTGTGAAGAACTGTTCCCTGTGGGATGGACTCATGTTGAAGAAGTTCATGGAGGACTGTCTCCCATGGGAGGGACTCCATGGGGAGCAGAGGAAGGACTCCTCTCCCTGAGCAGTGCCAGAAACAACAACTGACCACAACCCCATTGCTTGAACCCCTGCGCCACTTGGCGGGGAGGAAGTAATACTTGGAAGGAGGGAGGGGTGGGGGGAAGGTGTTTTTAAGATTTATTTTACTGCTCATTTTCCTGCTCTGATTCTGTTAGTAATACATTTAATTAATAACCCCACTTTGAATCTGTTTTGCCCATGACAGTGATCGCTAAGTGATCTCTCTGGGTCCTTATCTCAGTTCATGAACCCTTCGTTATGTTTTCTCTCCTCTGTCCAGTTGCAGAGGGTAGTGAGACAGTAGCTTTAGTGGGTACCTGGCATCCAGGCAGGGTCAACCCACTACAAGGTGAAAGCTAAGATCAAATCCATCTGGATAAATCATTTATAAATCCAGTAAGCAGGAACAGCTTTGATAAAAAGAGCCAGGTTCCTACTGTCAACATTTTGTATTCTTCTACTATGAGCAAAGCTGAAACTGCATTCTCTAAAGGGTAAAAAAAAAAAGAAAAAAGAAAAAAGTTCACAAATTATTTTGTTTGATGTGTTCATCTAAAAATGCTTTCTCTGCCCCAAGATAGATTGGCAAGGGATAATATAAGACAAGGATTGTTTGTATTTCTTTGCTTCAATATTGTACTTGGTCTCCAGAAACAGTGGAGCATGTGGCTGTAGTTGAATATATACATGCATCACCAAAGACTAACCTCACTCCCTCTCAGGTCACACGACACATCTTCAAAGTCATCAACAGGAAATGAAACAGATGCCATGTGCACTGCAATGAAAGACAAGTAAAAAGGACCATTAAAAAACTGTCTCTTGAATTTATATTTCCTGCTTGGTAGGTTCTCACTTGGAGGGGAAAAAAAAAAAAAAAGAAGGCAGGAACAAAATAAAAAAACCCCAAACATTTAAGGCAAGATTAATCTGTGCCCAGAATACAGAACAAAAGAAAATATTGAGTGTATTAATAATATTAATAATCTCTAAGTAGGCTGAAGGGAATTGTAGGGTATCCAGTTATAGCACATATAGACAGAAGGCTTGAGCTTCTCGTGTAGATGCTGATATAGCTTAGATGAGTGAATAATGAGGTGGAGTGGAAATGCCTGAATAGCCAGTCCCAAATGGTACTGATCACTAACACAAAGTCCAGCTCCAGATGAGATACTACTTGTGTACCCTAGAGGTTGCTACTGAGGCCAATACCATAGCCTGTTCATTAATTATGTGTGTGATGGGACAGTGTGGACCCTCAGGCAGTTTGCAGATGATGCAAAACTGGAAGGAGAGGTGACTACAGCAGATGAGTGTGCTGTCATTCAGAGGGACCTGGACAAGCTGGAGAATTGGGCAGTAATTTTATGAGGTTCAAAAAAAGACAAACTAAGTCCTGAACCTGAGAGGAATACTGGGCACAGTACAGGCCCAGGGACAATCAGTTGGAAAGCAGCTTGGCAGAGATCTAAAACTGGAATGTTACTCTGGCCTTGCTCCCAACACTCACTGTTCTGTCTTCTTTTAGCCAGTTTATATTTCTGAACAGTGAGCTGAGGTACTGGTCCACCTGAAAAGAAAGTGATTTTTTTGTAGCTCATTTTCATCTGGATCCAGCTCCTTGCTTAGACACACAAAAGCGTAGTACAAGGGAAATCAGACCAACAGGCAAAAGGAATTAAGAGGGAACAGGTGGGATCAGACACTTGTGTTATATCTAAGTGACCAAGTATATACTGAACATACATGCCATCTGCCAGAGAAAAATTTTGCACATCATCTGCAAAAAAAGTATTATTCTTTCACACAAATTATAATATCATGAAATTGTCTTTTGTATAGAATTTTTGACAGTGCTTCTTAGTCAGATAGTTCTTCAATGATAGGTTTTTCACTAAAAGGTGATTTAAAATGCTGATAGGTTTTCTAAGACAGAATGTCCTGTGTCCTGGGTTTATTTCCAGGCACATAAGTTGATGTTTGCAACATTTCTAGAATAAAATGGGGCCATAAAATATACACATTTTCAGCTTGTCTTGTTTCCGAAGCCATGAAGTCAAAGTCCTAATCAGATTATGTAGCTATGCTGGGTTTTCACTGAAGGTAAATATTATCTGAATTTGTGCAAATAGACCCACAAATAAAAGATATTCCAAGAGATGTGAACATTCCAGTAAGGATGAAAAGAAGATACAGTGTGCACATAGTAAGAAGGAAGAGACTGGTGTGGGTGTTTAGAAGGTCTAAAATATATTATAAAAATAGGTTGGTGGGGTGTGTGGGTTCAATGAAAGGAAGCCGCAACACTTCTTGGGGAATTAACTAAAAGAGCTTTCTATCAATGTAACAGAAGAGACTTGGGCTGATCAGCCAACATAGGGGAACATAAAAAACTGCCCAATCAACATGGCTCCTGCCTTTTATCAGGTAGGGTAGAGAAGGCTCTGGAAACAAGAGGTGGAGTTTAGGCGGAGCATTCAAATAAAAACCATAGATGGACAATATAACCTTGTATGGATAGTACAGCAATGCACCAAATGTTAACCAACAGGAAAACAGGGTTTACATGCATAAGAAATAAAGGACTATATATGAAAAGGTAATACAATACATTAAAATCTATTAAATCCACAAAAACCATCTCCAACATGTTGGATCAAACAGATCAAACATAGCTACCCTAATTTAAGTATCCAAAAGTTAGATATCTAAGTTTGATTTAGTCATTGTCCTTTCCCTTCCCATTCCATGAAGTAAAACTCTCTAGAGGGCAATTAATCTCATTCCATGGTGTTTTTCTAAAGAGTCAGAGGATTTATGCTCTGAAGGTACCTATTTCACTTCATGCCATGTTATAATTTTTCAACATCTCATTCACTGATTCCAAATCTCTTTTCACAAAAGATAACCAATCCAGTCCTACTGCATCTTTGTGCATACAAGGACAGTAGGAAGGAAATAGAAAACAAAAGGCAAATTTGCACAGTAGATATCTCTTCCATTTCAGCTCCTGGGATATGGAGTTGTTTTGTACTGCAGTTTTGCAGTGAATTTCAATAGTAAAAAAAAACCCACCAAAAAACCCAACAAACCAGCAAAGTCCATTGTTCCTAACAGACAGCAGATCTGAAGACAATGATCAGTTTCCACTTAAATACCTTTGTCTTCAATAAAGTCTTTTGTTTGTTTATGCATTCCCAAAGAGAAAGCCATATCTATGTCAAAAGGTTTTCCTGAAATATTGAAGAATTCTAGACAGCAATCTACACAAGCCAATAAAATAGCACTCTGTGTCCTCAAACATGCATTGAAAATTTTATTACAATATTGAGTTCAGCAAGTAAACCAAGCCTTATCCAGTGCAATCCATAAAATTAATCAGGCACAACCTACCCCATACAGCTTAGTACATTGTTCATTGTGAAGGTTTTAAAAATAAACTCTTCTTAGCTATATAAATATGTAACTGTATGCTTGTATCAGTTTAACAGTTTAATCACTACAGCTTATATGTTTTACAATATTTTTTCTCAAAATAGAAATATATGAACATTTATTTTTTTATTTTAAACTAAATGAGTAATAATCAAGAACACATAAGACATGCTTTATTTCTTTTGCTGTTCTTTGACTGGTGCTTACAAATTTTTGTACTATGTTGCACTATATAATATGGTTTGGAATGTCAGCATGGAAATCTGTCATTGCCCATGACATTTGCAAAAACTTGTCTGACCCAGCAGTTGTTAAAGATGTGAAGTGAGTTCAGTAGGTTCATATCCAGTGCAGTACCTGAAACTTTAACTTTGCTATAGTGTCCTATGTCCTTTAATCTGATTAAATCTTCCCTCCACCTCCCACTGTTTTTCATCTTCTGAGAAAAAATTGTAATATCTAGCATGGACCTTTCTTCTGTCAGTCTATGCTGATTCAGTCTGGCATCTCAGGATAGAATAATAGAGAAGAAATAAGTTCAAGAGCATGGTATATACTCTTCTCATGACACATCCTGCAATATTTTTTGAACACCTAAAAGCCAGGCTTCAGAAACAACACAAATGAATCTGAAGGAGGTATCAGACATCACTTAAAGTAGTATGGAATTTTTCAGAGCAGGATAAGTAAGTCTAGACTTTATTAAAGTGTTTACTTTAAGTTTCTGAAAAATCTTAGTCTTTTTTATTATCAATACCTTAACCTTATATCCAGGATCTAATAAAATTCCAACAGAATTAAAATAATTACTCTTACCAAGAATATACTTATTATAAATTATTCATCACTTTGTAATGAAACTGCAGTGATCTTCTGTCTAAGTGGAAAGTATTTTCATTTGAGACTTTCCAATGGGAAATTATGTTTAAAAAAATATTTGGCCTTTTTCACTTGCAGGGAAAAAATGGCCACAAATTTTGTTGTTCTGTTGAGCAACCTAACAACACTTCACTTTAATATGACTGCTTACAATTCACTTTTAAAAAAGCTCTTATATTTAATCAATAGCCATAAAAATATGTTATTCTGATATTCTGTTACAATAAATCAGTTGTTCAGAAATGTCTTGATATCTGAGGGGAAAAAAAATAAAAAAGAAAACACAAAAAGAACTGAAAGGCATCCTACAGGGGTTTAAATCTAGGTCACAGCATCCTATCCATCAATAAAACCAGAGAGTCAGTAGACACAGACATGGGCTCCTTCATGCAATGATAAGAAATCACCAGCCATATAGCAGCCTGTACATCCAGTTTTCATCTTTATCCAGTCTAAAAAATACCAGTAAATGTATCAACACTGTGAGTTGCCTGGCCGACTTGTGAAAGAGGAGAAATAAGAAAGAGTTCAATAAAAAAATTAGATTGCTTATGTCAACTTCCAAGTTTTAACCAAATACCATGCAAGCCCAAGACACTCAGAAACTGCTTCAGAAGCAATGCAATACAGAAATATCCATAAGTCAAAGATTGCTCCAGTACTTCTGCAGCAGTATTTACTCTACTAATTTCTGTAGAACTTTTCAATAAGTTAGACTTTAGTTACTATGAGCAAAGTTTGAGGATCTATGCTAACCTTCCTAGAATAAGAATGATCGGAAGAAATTGAATGATTCATCCAAAGTTGGCACTGTCAAATCTTTACACAGAAATTGAATTTGTCATTCAATGATTTTTGACTTGTCCTGACTGGTTTTATCCTTTTAAACTCTTCATACAGCCTCATTTTCTCAAGCACTGAATGAAAAAAATTCATTGCAGAAGTGAGGGAAGACGTCAATCCATCATGTAAATTCCATTTCACCTTTTACCTCTCCTTAAGCTGTGCACTACAAGCAGCCTCTGAAGGGTTGCTGTGAAGTGGCTGTCTGATTATTTCTGCAAATGGCTGTGAGAGACTGGATGCATCTCGCTGGATTATTTATTATGTTTATAACAGTGTGTGTGTGTCAGAGGAGGGGCCAGGCCGGAATCCTCGTGGTCAGGCCTGCAGCCTCACGGCAGCTTCATGGCAGCCTCATGGCACCATGGAACTCACATGGCTGGGCTGGAGCCTGCATAGAGCAGCTGTCAGCCAAAGTGGCCCTCCTGGCAGCCCTCCCACACCACACCCCCAGAGCCTCTGCTTGGCTGCACCACCCCTCACTCTGGCCTGGAGGGCACTGAGTGGTCAGTGAACCTGGCGTCCCACCTGGAAGGCATGGCCACAGTGGCCAGATCTTATAAATACAAGGGCACAAAGCCTCCTCTTTCTCCTTGCTGGATGTCACCATGTGAAGAATTCTTGGACGTAACTATTCTCTTATTCCATTCTCTTCCTTTACTCTTTCTCTCTTTATTTATCTTAATCTCTCTTTCTTTCTTTACTCTTTCCTTAATCTCCTGTGGGTAACTTAAAAACGACAGTTGTGGGTTGGTGTTTACGGGGTGCTTGGTGGAATCTTCTCCTTGGTTGTATGTTACTCCTGTGAACCTTTTGCCAAAATGCTATTTTCTCATTAAATTTAAAGGAATCTCTTGAGAAAACATGTCTGTGTTTTCTCTTTATGTGAAAGAACTAAAAGGCTCTGGAAAAGTTTGGTTGGAAAAGTTGAGAGTCTTAAATATAAGTAACACTCCCAGTAAAGCTTGAGGCTTTGGGACTGGGACTTACTACGGCTCAGTATGCTTTATGACCAGGTAAAAAATATTGTCAAAATCTTGATTTAAAGATCAGATTATAAGAAGAAGGAGACCATGTGTTCCAACAGCAAAGCTGGACAATGCCACCTTCATTAGCATGAACATTCCTCTTGTCCCTTACAGCTCACAGCGGCTGCTGCAGACTAGCTCTCTGCATCAGGAGGCAGCTACCAACATTTCCTACACTTCCTTCCAGCACAGCAACAAATGTATGCTAAGTGTCATTTGAATTGTGATTCTCCTGTCACTGGTTAAATTTCATAATAGATGAAGTTTTGAACGGGGTGTATGTTCATCCATCACTCATGCAGTATGGCAGATAGAAGGATGAAGTGGACATAGTCAGGGCGGGGTAAGGAGAGATGTTGCAAGTGCTGAGGAAGTCAGGTAAGTGGCTGTCCATCACAGTTGTTAATAATGCTGGGTCACATTGTCTCTATGCTAAAGTTACTACGTTTTTTTGCCTCTTATTCACGGGAGATAATTATTCATTGGCTATTTGACTTCACTGTCAGCTATAAATAAGTTACAATAGTTAGACAATAGAAAACAGCATCATGTAATCAAGTACTGAACAGTCCCCGAGGTAAAATTATAATTGTGTGAAATTTTCCTGCCATTACTTTTTAATATGCTGCCTAATTTAGGCAATATATCTTGATGTATTGAATCCTTGTTGAGTCACAAAATACTATCTCACAAGAAATCTGTAGAGGTTGCTAAGGATTATGTTGTTGAGGCTGGTGGAGCTGTTTCTGACAGTTCCCAAATGAGCAACTCTAATATATTGTATAGCCATTATCAAATTAGCATCATATGCTTTGAGATTCTTATTTGCTAATAAGTCCTCCATGGTTGGCCTTTTACAACAGTAGTTCTTAATAGATAGTGAAAGTTAGAGAAATGTGATAGAAGGTATTGCAAGGCTTAGAGAAACTTAAACTTCTCTCAACAAAATCAACAGCAGTTTTGAGAGTACATCATGGGAAGCAACAGGACATGGTGGCCTGACTGGGAGTTCATTTTGTAGCTAGGAAGTTTCAGATGTATATTACCTTGTCAATAAACCAAGTTGCATATAGACTTAACTAAAAGTCCGAAGTGCTTACAATGTGTTATGACAACACTTTGATGCCAAAGAGTCCCTCCTTCTAATGAAACAATTTGAAGAAATGGATTGTAGTATAAAAAGTACCTGGCATTGTAGTTACACATCTGTGTACTCTGGCCAACGGGTCATCTTCTGTGTATCACAGTTCAGTCGGAGAAGCATTACTTACCATTTCAGTGGTGTTTCTGAAGAGATGTCACAAATCCCACTCAAATTATCAGAGGAAAACAAAAAAAGTTATATTCTGTACCAAAAAGGTAAGAAATGAGAACTGTGAAATAAAATTGATCAAAATAAACATAAGAATTGTAAAGTTAAGTTCAATTAGTTCAGCACTTATCTATAATTGCAAGAGTGCTGGGTCATTACTGATCCATGTTCTTCTAATTTATTTGTTGGGTGTAATTTTCCTGTGCTCCAGTAAGTAATATAGTACTGCACCTGAAATGGTTGAATTTTCCCTTTTCCAGGCTGGATATTCCCCAGGGGAACTTCTCCCTGAAGTCTTCTTCAGCATTTTCTGGAAATGGGCATGTAGATGCAGTATGTAACCTTGGAGATATAATAGCAGCTTTCCTTTAAAAATAAACAAGCAAAAAAACCTGACCAAAAATCAAAACAGACCCAAACCAACCAACCAAACACAAACAAAAACCTCTACCATAGTCCAATTTAGAAAATCCCTGTTCATCATCTGAGTTTGCTGTCATTCATAGCATACCATAAACTTTTTTGCAGTTTTTGCTCACGACATCCCATACTAGTAACCAAAGAAGTCCCTGCAAGTAAGTGAAGTACTACAAATTGCAACATACAGATATCTCCTACAGCTTTACACAATTTTCCAGTCAGTTTAAGTCTGATCTGAGGTGATTTCAGACGAGTTTAGCCTATCACAGGGTAAACAGAAACAGCAGGAGGAGTAGGTAACTGTGTAAAAACCTGTTCCTTATATTAGATAATAAGCATAGCAACAGCTCAAATAGGAATCTGGACTGCAGCAAAAGCCCTGTAAGAGCTATTTGAAACCTATGTGGCTCCCAGATAGAGAAGTTAAAACTCTGTAGTCAGTCACAAAAGAGAGGAAGGAAGACAGTGTATTTTCCTTGGTGAAAGGAAAGCTTATTTGGTGATACAATTTTAAGATTACCATGTGAACCTGCCTTTTCCAGTTACTGAAGGCTGAAAAGAAGCAATGGTGCTTGATGGTGCATCCTGATCAGATCAATTTTTACAAATCTCTGTAACACATCCTTGTCATAAATTTTGCAAAAAGAATTTTTCTCTTGGTTTAAACAACTAATTGGTTATTTTTAGGGTCTTTGTCACCAATGAAAATTAAGCAGCGATCCTTTGAAGCACATGACTCAATTTTTCTAGAGCTAGAATGAGAATGTAGCCATTTCTGGAAAAATACTCAAAAAATAAGTTTTTAGCTATTGTATAATGTGGTAAATTAATTTCTTTAACATATTTGTGTGATAACTGGTTAGCCTATGAACCAAGAGGTAATTTCAAATTTACTGATCCATTATTTCCATATTTTAGTTCTATTTTTTTCTAGGAGATGCTAATCACAGTACCATATAGGAGCAAATGTACATGGAAAAACCCCTATTTTAGATGTTTATATTTCTGGTTTTATTTTAAATGTTACGTTTCATTAAAAAAAAAAAATCAACATTTTAGCACCAGAATAAATGGTACTTGAAGATTAAATTTCTAAACCCCACTGCAATTAATTGAACAGTAACTTAGGCCTTACTGTCAGTTCTTTGAATTTTCTATAAAACCAACTTAATGTCTGCTAAAGGAAAACAGAGCATTATACATCAGAAGGAAATGGCCTCTGGGAAAATATTATTCATATTTCACCATGTGTCCTACTATTACTCGGCTCATTAAAGGTGAAGAAAATAAATCTCATCTTTCCATTTTCCTATCATACTATTCAGAAATGAGGCATGCAGTATTCTGTCTCAGAAAGGTCATTTTATTTTAAAATTGTTTTTTCTTAGGTATTTGAAAATATTTTGGGCTAAGGAATCATTTCAGATGAAAAATTAGAATAAAAGTAATATTCCTTTTATAATTCACAGAAGTTTGTTGACATTTTAGCTAGCATTCCAGTTGTCAGATTCCTGAAGTACTGGAAAATTCAATAGCTTGGTTGAGGAACTGTATAAGCTAAAATTATAATTAGAAATCATAGTGGACAGAAATAAAATGGACCTGCAGAAGAGACAAAAAAGCTCAGGTGATATCATTTCAGTCTTTCTGTAGGACCTAATCTAATCTTTAAGGAATGTGTAGAGGTTTACACTCTCACATTTGGTTTGTATGTGCAAGGAATAGCCAAGATGTTTTCCTGCCAGGCAATTGTATTTAAGTGGAGTAGATTTCTACAACAGTTTCATTTTGTGAGAAAGAAAATTGCTCTTTTTCTGTTCCAGGCTATCTACTTAAAAACTGAGATGCCAGCAACACACGAAAGTGACAGGGTCCCACCAGACTGAGTGACCAAGAGGCAGAGATTTAGCTACCGCTCCCCTCCCCAGAGGTGAGGGGGCACTGAGCCTGCTCCTCCATCCCTCTAGTCTTCTCCAGAGACTAGGCTGCTCGGCTGCTCCTCCATCTTTGGTCTTTGTATTTTCTACTTTTTTTTGTCTATTCTGCAAAGTTAACAGCTAACACTGAAAAAAAAAAAAAAGTACATGGTCTTCAATTCTCAATCAGAATATCATAGTGGGTTTGTGAGAGGAAAAAAAGGCAGTCCTTCGAGAAGCATCTATTAAATAATTGGTTTCTTTTACAGATAAATAGAAGATGATTTCAGTAGACATCCTTCTGGATCAGTAAAAGTAGAAATTACAAACAAAAGTTAATACTATACTGGAGAAATTCAATGGAAAGCATAGGCTATTAGGGGAAATAAAGACTGGCAAAAAAATTGGCTAGAAGGCTAGCCAATAAGAGAGAGAATTTTTTGCATCCATTTTATGTGTGCATATATATTTCTGAACCTGGAAATGAAAGGTGATATATTCTTACTCTGTGGGATAAAGAAGGACTTTCTTAATTTCAAGTCACCATCAGGAAAGTAAGGCAGCACCTGGTCTGGGTGTCTCAAGCTCATGTAACTTGTACTTGAAACCCAAGGAATTGTCTGAAGAAATAGCTAACTCACTGGTAATTCTTAATTACCTTCAAGCATTTGTTCATTTCAAAGACTATAAATCCACTAGAGTTACAGCAATATTGATAAAAGCCAGTGAGGTGATTCATAGTAACCACAGGTTATATATAGTTTTTCATCAGTCCACTGAGACATGATAGGAAAATTGGTAGGATTTTTAAATTTTGTATATAAGTGCTCAAGAAGTATTTTAATAATGTTCCTAAGCATGATTCTAAAGAGCAGAGATACTATAAAAAAAAATTGCTCTCATTCTTTGATGAGGTACAAATTTTTCAATAAAGGTGACCAATAAACCGTCTAGAAGTGGCAGAAGATTTTGTATGCCACTACTGTGGCATGCTGGTTAAAAAACTACACCATACTGTCACAATGAGGCATAAATGAACATTTTCATTCATTTATTAAATTAATAAGGCAGAGAAAGAAAATGCATTTGGTAACAGCATTATAGGAGGGTTCCCTTGTAAGTCCTTCGGAAACTAACATTGTCCTATGAATTGAATTCAACATATGCATTAATCAAATTGAGACAAACGTGAAATCACAAACAATAAAGTACACAAGTAAGAAGGAATGCTTAGATGATACATGAGGAAGAGAAAATTACTGTCATATTATAGAATCCAGGGGTTTTTTTATGATTGACAGGGTTATTCTTACAAAATATTCTTTAAAATCTATCTGTTAATATGAAAAAAATAGTATAAGTCTTCCTGGCTTTTAGACCTGTTGGAGCGAGTACAGAGAAGAGCCACAAAGACAGTCAGAGGGCTGGAGCAACTCCCTTGTGAAGCCAGGCTGAGAGAATTGGGGTTGTTCAGCCTGGAGAAGAAAAGGCTCTGGGGAGACCTTAGACCAGCCTTTCAGTACCTAAAGAGGACCGACAAGGATCACAGAATCATAGAAGCCACCAGGTTGGAAAAGACCTCTGAGATCATCAAGTCCAACCCAGGACCCAACACCCCCCTGTCAACTAGACTATGGCATTAAGTTCCACATCCACTCTCTTCTTGAATAATTCTAGGGTGGTGACTTCACCGCCTCCCTGGGCAGCCAATTCCAATGTCTGATCCCTCTCTCTGTAAAGAATTTCTTTCTAATGTCTAATTTAAACCTCCCTTGACACAGGTTAACACTTTGCCCTCTTGTCCTACTGCTGGTTGCCTGCGAGAAATGACCTACCCCCACCTCACTCCAGTCTCCTTTCAGGAAGTTGTAGGGAGTGATGAGGTCTCCCCTGAGCCTCCTCTTCTCCAGTCTAAACAGCCCCAGCTACCTCAGCCGCTTCTCATAGGGCCTGTGCTCCAGTCCTTTCACCAGCCTCATTTCCCTTCTTTTGACACTCTCCAGCATCTCAGTGTCCTTCCTAAACTGAGACACCCAGAACTGTACACAGTACTCAAGGTGCAGCCCAACTAGTGCCGAGTACAGGGACAGAATCACTGCCCTGATTGAGAAACTGCTTCTAAGGGCAGGTAGTGATAGGACAAGGAGGAACAGCTTAAACTGAAAGAGAGTAGGTATAGACTGGATATTACAAAGAATATCTCTTTACTGTGAGGGTGGTGAGACCTTGGAGCAGGTTGCCTAGAGAAGTAACGCAAATGGAAAAAATAAACTCCATATGACATAGACATGATTTTGATAAAATCTACTATATATATGTGTGTAAATTATATAAAATCTGAAAGGATAGCATACAGTTAACTATGACACAACTGCACACTGAGAGAAGAGTCAATGTTCTCACAGACTATACCAGTGAAAAAACAAGGCACAGCCTTAAGCAATGACATGATATATTGCTTAATTACCAGCACACCTGCTGTCATGGTTTAGCTGCTTAGTATTGTTATAGTCTATTTAAAACAGTGCCAGGCACTGTTCAAGAGGACTGTGTGACCAGTTCTGTTCCTAAAAGGGAACATTATGACCACAGCAAGTCTTTCCATAAAAAATTGTTTTGGTGGGTAGAAGTGAGCCATGTACTGTCATTTGGCCTTGGGTTTTTTTAGTACTATAACCTAGCCTGGCTTTTAATTTTGTTTCAGGCTCAGGGTTGAATGGGAAAAGGTTATTGTTCACCAATGCTCCCATTAATTGCAGGCTTCAGTGTTTGTCATGAATATAATATCTCTTCCAGATGATCACATTCAGCATTTTACTTCTAGGTAACTGACAAAGTTTAGCCAAATTGAGCAAATCAGAGCTGCTTCTCTGGCCTTTTGGATCTGCCTTCAGGAAAGACAGTAAATCATGAGCACTGCTAACCTGCCAAGAGCTAATTTTATAGATCAACATACCTTGATTTTACTTACCTGCTTTGTATGCATGTAGCTGAAATTTCTTATATAATCCTGAATGAGGGAAAACTCAGACTATAGAAATACCCTACAGAAATTTGTCCTCAGGCTCTTTCAAGAGGCACCCCTGGAGGTCCTTTCCATAGACATAGATCTACTGTTAAAGTGTCAGGGAGGAGTTTACAGAACAAACATGAAATTCTTCATCTACCTCCTCACTTTTATCCAATAATCCTGTGTTTAGAGTCGAGAAGGATTTGAAGCGCTTGTCTGCCTGGGTGTAATCTCCCCTGACACCGTGACCTAACCATCAGTGGGATGAATTCTTGGTCCCATCTGTTGGACTTGCACAACAAATGTTGTGCAAAGCTCAGTAGTATCTTGCAGGGAAAGCTGGGCATGTGAAAGACTTGGCAAAAATCTTCAGGGCATTTGTCTCAGTGTCAGCTGGGATAGAGGTAATTTTCTTCTTAGTAACTGGGACAGTTCTGTCTTTTGAATTTAGTATGAGAATAATGTTGATAACACACTGATGTTTTAGTTGTTTCTAGGTGGTGCTTACTCTCAGTTAAGAACTTGTCCATTTTCCACATTCTGCCAGTGAGAAGATGCACAAGAAGCCATGAGGGAGCATGGACAAGACAGAACTGGCCAAAGGGATGTTCTATATAGTAGAACATCAAGCTCAGCATATAAACTAAGGGAGGGGCAGTTGCTGCTCAGGGTCTGGCTGGACATTGGCCAGTGAATGGTGAGCAACTGGATTGTGCGTCACTTGTTTCTTTTGTGGTTTGTTCCTCTCTCCCTCCTTTTCATTACAATAATTAATTTTATTACTACTATAAAAATTATTATTGTTTTATTTTGTTTAAATTATTCTAAAGTTGTTGCCTCAACCCATAAGATTTACTTTATTTTTCCAGTTCTTCTCCTCATGGAGGGGTTAAAAGTAGAGTGAGGGAGTGGCTGTGTGGTACTTATTTGGTGACTGGGGTTAGACCACAACAGCAATGTTTCCTGAGAGGAGCGTGTATGACGGGTCTCTCTCACTCCCACCTGAGTGCACTTGCTATTGGGTTAGAAACTGAAAATTTTTGTCTGCCATGTTTCACATTTAGTTAGTTTTCTGGTTTCTTATAGAGCTCTTTTCAGTTTAGTTGGATTGGTTTGCATAACAAAAGAGAACATAAAATTAATTTCTACTTTATAATGATTAGCTGCCAATCTGACTGATAATGAAAAAATCAAAAACATCTTGCTTCGACATTTTACTATGAGTTCATTTTCCCTGTATCTGTGAAGTAAATTGAGTGGAGTAGATAATAATTTAAGCAATCTTAAAAACTCCAATAACATTTTGGAATAGGATGAAATAAGTTTTATAGCTGGAACTGTGGGAGAATGTAATACCTTATCAAGAAAATGTTGCAAATAAAGCACTTGAATATCTCTTGAAAAAAAATTTTTGGTTAAGAACCAGTAGCAGATGGAAACATTTCTTCACTCAAGACATTACACACTCATTCATGGAGATACAGATGCTACTCAGACCGATGGGCTGTACATTAGCCTAAATTAATAAAAATAGATTTAAATATTACTTTTTTCTCCTGTTTAAAGATGTGCTGTTGAGTTTAGAATCAGTGTTACTTCAGTGACTTGCAAAAAGTGACTGAAAACATTGCAACTCTGTGCTATGCTTCTTTTTTAATGGAGGGAAGTGATCAAACTGAGACAAAGTAGAGACCTCTTCTGCTGAAGTGGCAGATCTTTGACCATAGATCAATAAAGAAGATGTGCAGCAAAGAGGTGGTAATCCTGAACTGCCCATAAGCAGTTGTGAAGATACTTAAGGCTGCCAGCTAATCACTGCTTCTTTTACATTATGGAGGAAGGAGAGGGAAGTAGAAGCTTCTCTTATTTGGCCAATGACGTGTGGTCCCAGTTAATCAGTGTCTAGGCTTACATTAGAAATATCTCAAGACAAAGGAAACCAAATAGCAAAAATTAATTTAGCTATGACCCAGGTTTCATACTCTCCCAGTTATTTAACCTCAGAAGACATTAGTATGTCTAATAATAATTTCCAGGCTAACAATGGGCATCAATGAAGAGCAGTGGTCATCCTTATGAGCATGCTTTGATTGCTTCTTTGTTTTCCTTAAGCAAAACAAGAGCACTGAATATCACTTATTCTGCTGGTTCAATTGCAGTTAACTGAAACCCATTATAGAATTGTGAGTCATTATATTCAACTTCATGATGAAAATAGATGGAATATTCTGAATTGTATGTACAGAATAATTTTCCTCATACATGTCAGAAATATAGGAAATCTATATAATTCATTGTTTCAGACAATTTTTTATGATATAGATATATATTTTTTCTTGTTAAGATAAATTTTATACTGTCTTTGGAATATAAGAGAGTGAAAAGGCAAAGAAAACCCTTAAAAACACATCATTAAACCAAAACCAAACAGAAATCCCTTTGGTTGTCCAATGCTGCCCATTATCTTGTTACGCTGGTTATTTCTTGGAAGACTACAACATCCACAAGACTGTGGATATAATGTCACATTTAGTAATCTCTTTTTTAATCTAAAAAAAAATAGGGCTAATGTATTCAAAATGCAGAAAAATGAAGTGTGGTTTCACTGTACATGGGATAGTTTTTTCCTGGAAGAAAAGACTGATTTAATCACCCTATAACTGGACAGTTGCATTTTGTCTCACTTGACTTAATAGATGAGGGCAAGAAAAATTGTGCCTTTACAGTACTCAAGAAATTAAGAATAATTTAAGGATACGGAAGAGGCATCCACATCTGTAAACATAAGGTAATTCTGATGCTTGAAGCATAAGAAAATTTGGTAAATACTTATCCAAGTTAGTTCCACACAAGCTAGCTTGCATCACGCAGCTGTGAGCAGCAATGAACCGCTGAGAGCCGTGCTTGTAAGCTACACTTGTAAGCTGCGTGCTTCACACATCGGTGTGCATGCCACTGAACTTAGCCACGTGGGTCAGCATTTGTGCAGGAGTCTACTCAGTGTGCATCTGTGACTGATAACACAAATTTTATTTCCTGGAGGAATTATCCAATGGACAACCTGGCCTGTGGAGGAAAGCTTGACTTTGGAGACAGCTGACTGAAAATTATGATAGACAATTTTCTCTATGAATAAGCAAGAGATAATTTTCATTATAATATAAAAGACATTACTCATGAAAGAATGAATATGCTAAATAATCAGGAGTAAAATTAGGTTCAAAAATAAGACAATCTTTCTGACCATCAGAGCAATGGGAATCAGAAACCATCTCTCTGCAATGATAGGTAAAAGTAATTAGCAGCTTCCCTCTTTTATTAGACCACACAGAAGAGCCTGCTCTAATGGAGGCTATTTCCCAAAGACTCTAGCATTTGCTGTTGTTAAGGAGAATGAGAGGTAAGTGTGAAAAAGAATCTGATTTTTTTTCTTCTTTTTGAAATTACAAATAGGATGCACTTATTTATGTCATTTCTTTTCCAGGTAGGTGTAGCCTTCCAGCCAAAAATTAAAAGAAGAAAAATTCCCCAGCCTGGCTTCAGATTCAGCTGTGTGTCAGTGTGGGACAGTGGGTGTAACAACAGCTGGAAAGCAAACTTCAGTCCCCCTCTACAGAAATTCCTGTAAAAATGTTGCAGCCATTTGTGTTTCACACTGAAATCAAGCTGTAAAAAACTCACTAACTTTATAGCCTTGTAGTAGGTTGACCATGGCCAGAAACCAGGCATCCACTGAAGCCACTGTCTCACTCCTCTCTGCAACTGGACAGAGGAGAGAGAAAAAAAACAGCTAAGGATTCATGAGTAGAGATAACAGCTGGGAGAGGTCAGTTGCTGATTACCTTCATGGGCAAAACAGACTAAAAGTGGGGATAGTACTTAAATTTATTATTAACAGGATCAGAGCAAAAGAGTGAGAAATAAAACAGTCTTAAAAACACCTTCCCCCCACCCATCCTTCCTTCCATGCTCTGCCTCCTCCCACCCCGTGGTGCAGGGGGATGGGGAATGGGGGTTGCGGTCAGTTGTTGTTTCTGCTGCTACTCAGGGAGATGAGTCCTTCCCAAGCTCCCGTGGGGTCCCTCCCATGGGAGACAGTCCTTGATGGACCTCTCCGGCATGAGACCATCTCTTGGACAACAGTTCTTCCCAAACTGCTGTCCTGTGGGTCACTCCTCCATGGGGTGCAGTCCTTCACAAATGAGCTGTACCAGCATGAGTCTCCCACAGGGACCACAAGTCCTACCTGAAAAAAACCTGCTGCAGTGTGGGTTTCCCTCTCCTCAGGCTGCAGGTCTCTGGCAGGACCCTGCTCCATCCTGGGCCTCCCACAGGGGCACAGCCTCCTTCCTGCACCCACCTGCTCCAGCATGGGCTTCTCCATGGGCTGCAGGGGCACAGCTGCCCCACCATGGTCTGCACCACGGGCTGCAGGGGCCACAGCTCCAGTGCCTGGAGCACCTCCTGCCCCTCCTTCTGAACTGACTCTGGTGTCTACGTTCCCATGTCTCGTTCCCATGTTTTCACTCTGCTCTTCCCTGGCTGGAATTCTTTCTGAGCGAAAACCTTCTTTTCTTAAATATGTTATCACAGAGGCATTACTATTACTCCTAATTGGCTTGGCCTTGGCCAGCGGCAGGAAGTCATCCTGGAGCCGGCTGGCATTGGCTGCATGGGACAGGGGAAGCTTCTAGCAACTTCTAACAGAAGCCACCCCTGTAGTCCCCTCCCCATACTACCAAAACCCAGCCACAGAAACCCATTACAAGCCTTTAAAATAGAGGTGCAGAAAGCCTCTGGAATCTTAAGTGTGTTGTATCTTCTGTCGGGGACAGCATGAAACATCCAAAGCAGCTTAAGAAATTTCTTGGCCTAGAAAACACAGCATGGAAAGATCAACAGAATACTTTGTCTGCAATATTTTCTCACTTTAGTTCTTTGTAGTATTGTTTCTAAAAGTATTTAAAAAAACATCCACACTTAGATTGAGGTGTGGATTTGGTGGATGAGGGAAAGGCTGTGGATATGGTCTATCTGGACTTCAGCAAAGCCTTTGACACTGTCTCCCATAATATA